>JAWWEU010000053.1:2702364-2739111 GCA_035583155.1 Acropternis orthonyx | reverse complement strand
AAGGGGCGGCGGCACGGGCACGGAGCCGACACGGCGGCCCCCGGGGCGCGCAGGGCGGCCGCGCCGCAGGGCCCGGGGCCGGCGGCCGCGGGGCCGGGCGCCGGGCTGACCGACAGCAGCTCGGAGGTGTCGGACTGCAGCGCCTCGGAGGAGGCGAAGCTGCTGTCGCTGGAGCTGGGGCTGAGCGGCAGCGATGGCGAGTCGCCGGGCAGCGCCCCGCCGCCGCCGCCCTCGGCCGGGGAGGCGTCGCCGCTGCCCGAGGAGCCCTCGGCCGCCTCCGTGGCCAGCAGCCGCCTGCAGCTCAGCACCTCGCTCGCCTTCTCCGACCTCACCGAGGAGCTGCTGGACGCCGGCACCGACGGGCTGCTCCGCGAGCTGGAGGACCTGCGCTCCGAGAACGACTATCTCAAGGTGGGCACGGCGGGACATCGCTGGGCACGGCTCGGTGCGGCGTGGCATCCCAGGGCGTGGGGCAGCCAGGGTTAGCATCCCTGCCCGTAGCGTGGCTCAGTGTCCTGGAGCTTTGCAGGGCATCTGAGGGCATGGCTTGGCATGGCACAGCATCCCTGGCCATAGTGTGGCGTGGCATGGCATGGCATCGCTGTGCACGGCTCAGCATGGCACAGCATCCCTGGGCAACAGCATGGCATGGCATCCCTGGGAATGGCATGGCATGGCACTGCATGCCATCCCGAAGTGTAGCTCAGTGTGGCACACCATCCTTAGGTACAGTGTGGTGCAGTTCACCCCAGGGCATGGCTGGGCACGGCTGGGCACAGGGGCACAGCTTGGCTCAGCCCAGGGTGGCCTGGCTCGGCCTGGCATGACATCACCCAGCAGAGCCTGGCCTGACTCAGCTGGGCAGCCCAGCATGGTATGGCTGGGTGCAGGGCTTGGCATGGCTCAGCCCAGTGTGAGATCAGTGAATATGGCACAGCCAGGGATGACCTGGCATGCTGTGGTTGGGCCTGGCTTGGCTCAACTTGGCACAGCATGGCGTGACTGGATGTAGGGCCTGGCTTGCCTAAGCCCCACTGGATATAGGGCAGAGCTCTATGGCTGTGGCACAGCATGGCCCAGCTGGGCATGGTCCAGCATGGTGTGGCATGGCTGGGCATTGCTTGGCTCAGCATGGCATGGCATGGCTTGGCACAGAGCAGGCACTGGCACAACATGGGCCAGCTTAGCCTGGCATTACCCAGCTGCGCATGGCTCGCCCTGGCACAGCACAGATGGGTGTAGCATGGCCAAGCCTAGTACGGCCCCAGCTCAGCGTGGAGAGGCTCAGCACAGCCTGAGCTGGAAGAGCTTAGCAAGGCACAGCTCAGCATGACATGGTTTGGCTGAGCCTGGTTTGGCATGGCTGAGCATGACATGGGTTGGCTCAGCCTGGTTTGGCATCCTGGGACACAATATGGCATAACCTGACCCCGTGTAGCTGGGCACGGTCTGGCCTGGCACAGGGTAGGATGCTCCCTGCTGTTCTCCCTGCCCATTGATGCTGCCAGACCCCGGGGAGATTTTCCAGCTCTTTTCTTCCTGCTGGTTCCTGTGCTCCCTGGGGCCTTTTTCCAGGCATGCAGAGTGACTGGATGGTTCATGGGTGCGTGGTGAGGCCAGGGCAGACGTGCTGTGAGGGGACAGGGGCACAGAGCCATTCTGCCTCTGGCCACACGTTGGCCTGATGCACCTTGGCACAATGCCTGCTGCAGGGTGGGCACCAGCACCCACCAGGTGCCACATCCTGCAAGGCTGCAGGCATTTTGCACCCTCTGCTCTCCTTCAGGGTGGAGCTGTGGGCAAGATGCTTGTTGCAGTCACCTGCTGCGAGGGTCAGGGATGGGTACCAGGTCTCCCCGGCTGCTTTTCAGATGCCACAGGTTGGAAGTCAGGCCAGCTCTCATCTGCTGGTGCCCAAATTTGTAAATGTGGGGGGATTGCAGCTCCGAGGTGGGAGCTGGGCACTGGTGACACGCTCAAAGATGCTCAATCAGGCCCTTTGTCCCGTTAGCAAAGCCCCAGTTCACAGCTGGTGTCCCAACCCCTGCCAGAATTAGCAGCAACAGCTTAAGGGCTTTGATTTACTGGGAGCTGGAAAAATACAGATGAGGCCCCTCTGGTTTCCAAGAACACGCGTGTGAGTGCTGCCATTCCTGTGGACAGAGCGATTGCTTCCTCCATTTCCACAGGATCTCCTTCCTGGCAAGCTGCAGGCATGTGGAGTGTGAGTGTTTTATCTGCCATGAGGAGTGGCAGCTCAAATACCCTGACCAGGAGCAGTGGCAAAGTGGAGAGCTGCTGAAGGCATGCACCAGGAATGACCATGGGGATGCTGGTGGCATCCTCCCTTCTTTGCCAGCCTGTGTGTCTCCTCACTGGCATGTGCATCCTGCTTATATCCATGTTTCCGTGTTGTAGCTTGCTTCTCCTGACACTCGAGTGGGAGACGACTGGGGTGGTACCCTGGCTCCAGCTGGGAAGAAGCCCAGAGCACACTCCCCTTGTGCTCCAAAAACTGTTGGAAGATTTTGCCTAGTTTCTCCAGCAAGGAGCAGAAAACTGGGCTGGGCTGCAGCAGAGTGTTGGCTTGTGCTGTCTGTGCTAAAAATTCAGGGATTTGAGGACTTAGGGCAAAAATAAAGCCCTAAAACCCAAGCTATTGGCATTGCCTGCCTTGCCATGCAGCTCCCTTCCTTCGGGTGTGGATGAATCAGACTTACCCAAGGTGACTTATTTCACCCGAATAGCTGCAAATGAATAATTTTTTTATGCATTCATCAGAGCCAGTGCGTATTTAAAGCGAGATGAGGATTTTTGGGGGTGGGAGGGTTTTGGTGACGTTTTGGCACGAGCCAGATGTATGTGGTGCTACTACACCCGTGTGCTGCACGCTGGGTTTGGGAGCTTCCCAGCAGAGCACATTGCAGCACTCCAGCAATGCCAGCTCACGTCCCATCTTTCCTCGGCTGCCATAATAAAGCATACATGTTTAAACACACTTCATCCTTTGCAACCCAGCTTTGTGCAAGGCTCTGCCTTCCTCCTCCTGCTCTGGGAGTACCAGGAGGGCTGGTGTCTCCTCTTGTCCCCGCTGTGAGGCCGCTGCACCTGCTGTGAGCCTCCCTAAATGGGTTATTGCAAGTGTTGCCCCAAAAAGGGGCTGTTTCTCACACGCAGGTTGGCAGCCTGGGGAGGGAGGAGGTGTCTTGGGTGTCCTTGCCCCGTCTCGTTGTCGCTGAGCCGTGCGATGGAGAGCAGCTCCCAGCCCTGCTCAGCGGGCTGGAAAATGTGAGATGTGATATGGCAGCAGCTGCAGAGGGACAGGCAGACAAAGAGTGGGCACGGGAGAGGGTTTGGAGCGAGGGGAGGGGATGCCTGCAAACCCCTTCCTCTCCTCTCTGCAGGAGGGGATTTAGGCAAGAGCCATATAACACTGGGAGCACAGTGCCTTCCTGCTGCTTATCCCCCTCCTGCTCCCTGCCCTGAGTCATCCCACATCCCCTGGGGTTTGCATGCATTTCCCAGCTCTGTGGAGAAACACTGTTGGGGGCCTTGTTTCCCCCAAGGCAGGCAGGGACCAGCACATGCCACCCGTGAGGGCTGACCTAGAGCATCCCGAAGGGGCACTGGGGGCCGTGCCTGGGCATCCTGATTGGCACTGGGTTCCTGCTCTGCTGCTGCTCGGATTCTGCCCAGCCACAGGGGCAGGGACCATTCCCGAGGATCCTGGTAACCACCTGCAGAGCCTGGGTGCAGGGCTCTGCTGTGTATTACTCCACAACAGCCACCCTGGAACGGGCTTTGCAACCTCCAGCCTTTTCAGATGTTGTATGACACAGGCTGGGCTGCAGACAGCCCCCAGCTGTTTGCTTGTTAATTTATGGGGGCAGGTGTAAAGCCGAGAAATGTTGATTTTTTTCCCTCACTCCCAGTGCCAAGCAGGAGCTGGCGTGCTGACCAGGGCCAGGAATCAGTGCACAGGCTGCTGCACTGAGCTCCATCCAGCATGACATGGATGGAAGGATGGCCAGTGTTTGCTGTCAGGGATGGACTAGACTGCTGTTAATGCACCTAAAGAAACCCCTGTGTGTGATGTGGGTGTGCCTTGTCCATCCTTCCACCCACTGCGGATCTGAGCTGCATTTGCTGGGGTCCCCTGGCTGTCAGGGGACATGCCTGAGCACCCTGGGCAGTTTCCTTTAAAAATCCCCTCTGATTTTATATTCTCCCGAGCAAACTGTAGCATAATTCCTTCTCCTGCCTGGCGGGTGCTCAGAGTTAATTGAAAGCTGCTGCTTTTGTCCTGTAATCTGGGAGGAAGCGGTGCTTGTTGCTCCTGCACGGTAATCCCTGTCTTTGCACGAGGGAGCCTGCTGCCAGCAGGGCCCAGAGATTTGCACAAAGGCATCACTGCAAAACATGCAGGCAGCTCCCAGCCCTTCTGCATCCCGTGCTGAGGTTTGGGGGTGCAGCGGGAGGGTGCAGGCAGGGCTGTGTCCCCCAAAATGCTGCCTGTCCCCCACGGGCAGGCGGCTGCATCTTGGCCGTGCCCCAGAGCCTGGGGCTGCCAAAGCGAGGGGGTGTGTGTGCTGGCAGCGGCTCCACAGCCAGCCAGGGCGGCATTTGCATGATCCTGTTTTGTATCCCTTGCTGCTTTCTGCTTCCCAGAGATAGCGGGTCCTGCCGAGGAGCTGCCGGCGCTGCACGGGCTCCCTTGCTCTGCTCTGAGCTTGCTGCATTCTTGCACTCACTGAAGCCAGCGTGTGACTCCCCTTGGGCAGGAGATCCAAGGGTTTAACTCTTCTGCAACCTTTGATGGGTCTGGTCTGCATTTTGAGATGTTTTCTGCCCGTCCCTCTCCTGCCCTGATGTGGCTCAGGGCCATCACTGTAAAGCTCAGCCCTTTCCAGGTCTTGCCCTTCCTGGAAGAGCTGTTGTCCTGCAAGTGGATGTGTGGACACAGCTGTTACCTTCTCCTGCTCTGAAAATGCATAGTTCCTTTTTCCTGAAATGGAACCAGGCAGTTTGCATCCCACCTTTCCGCTTCTTAATAACATCCCCAGGGAGAGACTGTGTCTCTGAGGTTTGTGGGGAGGAGGTTGAAGGTAGGTTGTCTCTTGGGCTCCTCCATCGAGGGTAACCTGGCTCCTGCAGACACAAAATGGGCTGTTTGCTTCTGCACACCATCCCTTGGGCATTCAAATGAGTCTCCCTGGACTGCAGATTCCCAGCATCTTTTCCAAGACAGGTGATTTCTAGTGTAAAAACACCATGCAATCTTTGCTGCTGTGGAGACAGGATGAGCAGGATGCAGCAGTGGGTAATCCTGGAGGATGGAGGGGCTGAGCATCCCACGAGTGTTTGGGGGCTGTGACTGGACGTAGGGCTGGGCACCCTGTTGTTTACAAGACAAGTGGCCAAGCAAAGCAGCCCTCATGGGCAGTTCTGTTGGAGAGAAGTCATTTATCTCGTCCTCAGCGTTGCCCACCTCATCTCCATTTCACACTTCATTTAGCATCGCTTCATGCTTGCAATGCCACCTCCTGAATCTGAGATGTTTCTGTGGGGTTCCTCCCTGCTCCTGGCTCTGCTCTCACCTTAATCCAAATGGATTTTTTGCTGAGTTGGGCATCAGCTCCAGAAAATGTGCAATGCAAAGGGTGAGGCTTAGTGGCTGTCACAGACCCTCGAAGCCATAAGGAGCCCCCTGTGCACGCGATGTCCTGCCTCCAGACCCCACAGGACTGCTCTTCTGCCATGACCTGGCCATGAAGGGGGTCAGCTCTGCCCTCCTAAGCTCTCTTCCAGTTAGCTGGCATTTTTCCACTCTCCAATGCTAATCCCCTTACTATGGCTTAGTGGCATGGCTTGCCTCCCTGGGGCAAGCCGGGGCTGCGGGGCTGCGGCTGCTCCGAGGGTTTATTGGCGTTATGGGATGCGGGTGGATTCCTGCAGCTGGAGTGAGGGGAGGCACTGCTTTCCCAGCCCTGCTGTGAACCCCCCCAGCCCCACTCCACAAGGAAGCCCCTACGAAGGAGCAGCTCAGGGCCGTGCCTCCAGGCAGTGGGTCACACTGGACACGGTCACCCCCTAAAATAACGGTTGCTACAACCCGAGGCATAAACAAGCTGGAGCTCTTAGCAGGGCAAGCCCAGGCTTCCTTCCAAGCAAATGCAAGGTTTGGTTGGGTTTTTTCCAAGGTCCCTGCTCCCTGCCTTGCTCAGCTGCTGCCTGGGGAAGCCACATAGCAAACGGGAGCTGGAATGGTCAGTGCTGGAGTGGGATTGTTGTAATTGTATTCAAGCCACGATTCGCCCGACTTTGGTGGTGAAAGACTGTTTTTTCCACCACACGTTGCAATGCGCCTGCTCACCTGCAATCCATAATGCTTTTTTTTCCTATGAAAGCTCCCAAGGAATGGATGCAGCAAACCAGCTCCTGGGCTGATTTGGCTTATGGGGGTTTTGCTGGTTGGCCCCAGGGCTGTGGCACTGCCGTGGGGGATGATGGTGCTGGTAGTGGGTTCCTATAGTGTTTGTCACCCCAGGGTGCATCACCACCATTGCAGGGCTGGCTGCCAGCACGTGTGGTTCTTCCCTGGGGGGTTTCACACCTGAAGTGTCATGGGGGGCTTTCCAGCAAGTGTCTGCAGTGATGCCCCTTCACAGAAAAGTCTCTGGCTGTCCCTAGAAGAGCCTGGCCAGGTGTCCCTGGGACCTCCCACAGCCCATCTCAGAGCCTCAGGGCTGTTTCTGCTCTGTTGTTGTTCTCATGACCCCCCAGCAAGAAGCAGAGCAGCCGAGGGTGGCCGGACACTGGTGGCCGTGATGCCACTGGGCTCCTCCAGAAGATAATCCGGGATTGTCTAATTGTAGTTCCTTCTTTGTCATGAAGTGTTTAAAGCCAACAGTGAGCGACTGTGACTTGTCCCTGCAGCTGCCAGCCCCCTCCCTGAGCTCAGCTTTGCCTTTCGGGGAGTTCTTGCAGCTGGGGCTTTGTCTGGGCCGGGCGAACGCGGCAGCCGCTGTGCCAGTGCCTGGCAGAGCTGGCACAGAGCTGCAGTCTCAGGCTCTAGGACACTGTCACAGGCAGGGTGGGGAGCAGAGGGGTCCTGTCCCCCTCTGCTCGGGGTGAATCAGAGCTGAGCATCCCCACTGCCTGTGCTGTATCCTCTTGTCCCTCTCCTGGGCGTGCCGTGGCGCAAGGCGGTGGCGTGAGTCCCTCACTTGTCAAGGGGCAGTTGCATTTGGCAGTCATGGGTGGTGTTTAGTGGTGGGGTTTTTGCCAGGAAAACAGATGCATGATCCCTTCCCAGAAGCGTGCTGGGTCCACCGGGTCTTGTGGAGGAGGAGAACAAGCCAGTGTGATGGCTGGAGGGTTTGCTTGGAGGATTTGGGTTGAAATTCACCGTGTTCATGGTGATGTGAAAGAGCTTTGGGCAGCGCAGCCTGTATGGATCTGTGGGGACTGGAGGGCACAGTCCTTGAGCATGTCCAGTGGACACAACCCTGTGTTGGATGGGGAGGTGGCACTGGAGACTCCACAGCAGTTGTGTGCCACAGCCGTGGAGGAGGCTTTGGGTTGGTGCTCGTGCCATCAGGATGTCACCCCTGGCCCTGCTGTGACAGTGATGCAAAGGCTTCATGCCAGAGACTGTGCTGGTCTGGGGGAGGTTTGTCACTGGGAGAGCTGATGGGACTGGGATGGGGTGGAAGGGGGCACCCAGCCCAGTGACTGCTGCTTGGTGACAAAACAAGGGGCAACCTCTGATTCCCCGCGCTGGTGGCATCTCATTCATCTTCCTGTGTTGCCTCCCCTGTCCTCGCCTGCTGTCTCCTCCTTCCCTCCCCTGCCTCCCTGACACATCTTTTCCAAAGATAACCTAATTTTTCTCCCCGTGGCTGCTGCCTGTGCTGCTCCTTGCAGCTCCTCTCCCTCCCCCACCTTCCTCTTTCTTTTACCACAAATACTCTCAGGCGCCCGTGTTGACTGTTCCCCTTGACGGGTGTCTGGCTCACCCGTGGATGATGGTGCCCAGCTGGCTCTGAGCCCTTTCCTGCCATGACTGGGCTTGACCCAAGGGGTTGAAAGTCTGTGGAAATGGCTCGTGGGATGGAGGAGGGCAGGGGAGCCTTAGTGGGGAGGTGTCCCAGGGGTCTAACCCCTCTTAACACACATCTCCCCCCAGGATGAGATCGAGGAGCTGCGCGCCGAGATGCTGGAGATGAGGGATGTCTACATGGAGGAGGATGTGTACCAGCTGCAGGAGCTCCGGCAGCAGCTGGACCAGGCCAGCAAGACCTGCCGCATCCTGCAGTACCGGCTGCGCAAGGCCGAGCGCCGCAGCCTGCGTGTGGCACAGACCGGCCAGGTGGACGGGGAGCTCATCCACAGCCTCGAGCAGGACGTCAAGGTGAGCCTGGGAGAGGACATCCCAGGGCCCCCAAACTGTGTTTGGATGAGTTGGGGCTGTTGGGGTACAGAGAGCTCCCGTGGGGTTGTGCTGTTTGTGGGGCTGTTAATGGGGGATGTCACAATTCCCCGCTGTTAGTGGTGGTGTGAGAAGTGGGGGGCAGTGCTTTGAGCTCAGGGATGATCTGAGAAGATCCTGAGGGTGGAGAGAGCCAGCATTTGCCCAGGGATGGGTGTCTTGCAGTCCCATATGTGAGGTTCATCCTGTGCAGGCTGGAACTCAACCCAACCATGCCATGTACATCAGTGGGGACATGATGGGGACACCACTGAGGCAGGGAGGGAATATGGGGGACCAGGACCCTGTGGACCTGTGAGCTGCTCCTCTCAGCTCTCGGGGGAACCTTGCAAAGTCCCAGGACTCACAGTACACCAGGCTGGGGCAGGGACAAGGGGATTTCTGCAGGGTGACGTTGCTGTGCCCTTGAGGAGCTGCTGGTGCCTGAGAGTGTTTGCTGAGGGCTCTTGCCGACGCAGCTGCTGCCAAGAGGGGGGTGCGGTGGCACTCGGAGACAGCTCCGGATGGATGGGCAGCAGCTTGAGGACTAACTTTGTTTTTTGAGCAGAAAACAACCAGTCCTGGAGCCAAGACGTGCCACAAGTGTTGAGCTGTGAACTCGCCTTGCACTGCCCATCCCTGCTGGGGCCCTGATCCCCTCCCCAAACCGTCCATCAGCCCCCAGCTTGGGCTGCTGCTGCCAAAAACTCCTCCTCCAGCTTCTCCCTCTCTGGGAAAGCACAGCCTATCCTTGGGGGAACAGGAGCCTGACTCCAGCCTGAGCCCCACCCCAGCCCTACAGAGGGGCTTGCTGCTGCCTCCACAGCACTGGTATCCTGGGGGAACAGGGGCACTGGGCACAATTTTTCCCTTCCTACAGATGCAGGAGCAAATGTTTTGTGCTGTTAAGCTCCCTCTATGCCAGGGGCTGCTCCCTTGCAGGGATCTGGAGAGGGGAGGCTCTGGGGTGGTTGTAGGCACCCTTTGCTTCGGGGCAGCTGCTGAGTTTTCTGTAATGTGATGCAGCAGCTTGCCTTTCTCCTGACAGGCACAGCTGCTGCCCACAGTGAGAGGCTCCCTGTTCTGGTGCTGCCCACTGGCTTTTCCAACCTTCTAGGGGATTTTCCAGCCTCACAGTGTGGGAAAAAGGTAGAAAAAGGCAACAAGCATCCCACAGCATTGGATTAGAGCTGGAGAAGGCAGGTTGGCCAGGGGATGGGGGCACAGGGCAGCCTTGCAGTTGGTGAAGGGGGAACAGCAGTCACAGCACATGATCAAGGGGACACACACAGGGGTCAGGGTGTCACCCACCACAGTGTCCCCTCCACAGGGTCTCAGTAACAGCCCAAGGATCTTTGCATGAGGATTGTGGGTGTCCAGGACCTGCAGTCCCAGCCCCGTGCATATTGTGTCCAGTCTGAGGAGAGCCCTGTTGTGTCTAGGTGGCCAAGGACGTCTCTGTGCGACTCCACAATGAGCTGGAGGTGGTGGAGAAGAAGAGGATCAGGCTGGAGGAGGAGAACGAGGACCTGCGCCAGCGGCTCATCGAGACCGAGCTGGCCAAGCAGGTGGTGCAGAACGAGATGGACAAGCTCCGAGAGGTGAGGGGGACATGGGAGGGGGCACCGGGAGGCATCCCCAAGGCTCTGCTCCTAACAGGTGTCCTGGCCTTTGGATCATGGGATCCCCCAGCCCTGCTTCAGTCACTGAAACCCAAACCATGCTGCAGATGCTTGTGAAACCTGAGCAGTGCCTGCCCTCGGCACGCTTCATCCCACCCTGCGGGCACAGGCTGGCTCTACCCCATCTTGGAGGGATACAGGACTGCCCCCCTGTGCTGGAGACACTTTATATGTCCTCAGACACTTGCTCAGCCTGGCCACCTGGGCAGTGCCCAGCTCCCACTGGGCAAAGCCCTGCGTGATGTGTGGGGTCTGTGTGTCCCTGGCACAGTGCCTGGTGCTGGCTGTATCCTGACCACATGCTGCTGGTTCAAACTGGGCTGAGCCGTGGGGCTGCGTGGCAGTGATGTCCCCGCGGTGTCCCAGCAGTGTCCCGATATTGTCCTGGCGGTGCTGCAGAGCTGAGTGGGTGCACAACCTCCTCTGTATGCTGGGCAGCCACACATGTACCCATATACACAGGTCCAGGGCACTCTGTGCCGTGTTTGGGACCAGCTCCTTGCCAGGGTGTTATCCTTGGTAATAGAAAAGGCATGCTGGTGACAGCATGAACTTGTGATCCATTGCAGCACTTGTAACCCACTTCCCTACTGCCCGGGATGCCTTTGGTCCCCGGGGAGCCTCGGGAAGCATCACTGGCTGAGCCATCAGGGCGGTGGTGGGGGAGGAGACACAACGAAGGGAAGACTCTCACTTCCCCACCGTGCTTCCTGCACACGGCTTGGGATCTCCGGGGGCAGCTCCTGGGAAGCTGCAGAACCCCGCCGTGCTCACACCCATCCCCTCTCAGCCACCCTCCGGCTGGTGACACGGAGCAGTGTCCCCCACGCTCGGCAGCGCAGGCTCTGCTAACAGCCATGAAATGGGTTTCCCTGCAGCCGGGAGCGCGGGCTGAATAACAAATGGCTGCAGTGGGAGCTGGGATGGAGCGCTTGGAAAACAGGCAGAGAAAATGGTTGCATGGTCAATGTGTGGGGAGCAACGAGAGGCAGCTGCTGCCTTGCCCTGGCTGAGGAGCGTGGGACAGGATAGGGCCCCTCTCTGCAGCTGCCTGAGCCCAGAGGGGACGCTGCAGCCTGGCACAAGCTCAGAGATGGTCCCCAGGCTTGGGATGGTGTGTCCACAGGCTAGCAAGGGCGTCGGGGTTACTCACTGATTGCAGAGCGCTAATTAGGCAAACATTAGTCAAAGTGAGCTAACAGCCCTCCTCCACCTCCTCCCTGCTGCTGGAGGGCGCAGAGCCCGGCAGAGCTTGTTAGCAGCCAAGCCAAGAGGCTGCACAGGGCTGGGCTTACCCCTCAGGGCTGATTATTTCTGCCTTTCAAGAGGTTTCTCCCATAATTGGATAATTGTCTGGGGATCATCCCCAAAGGCACAGGCATTTTATTTTCCCCTCCGCTCTACCCCTCAATGGCATCTCCTGGGGAGCAGGAAGAAAATAGGACCACTCCGGGCACCCCGTGCTAAACCTGCCACATGGAGCTCAGCTGCAACGAGACCCTCAGGCACGGCCACCCCAAGGGATGCTTCCAAGGTGGAGTGATGACATCTGACCCAGGGTGCTGTTCCTGGGGCTGTTTGGGGCTGGTGATGCCCTTTGCCAGCCCCAGTCCCCAGCGCAGCGGGGGTGAGGGATGTCGACGTGGCACAGCCAGCCCTTGGGAGAGGCTCTGCAGCTCCAGCAGCTCCAGTGATGGTCGTGGCCTTAATAGGAAAGCCTGGAGCCCGGCACCTTGGCACAAGCAGCAGCTTACATTTCACAGCTGCTTTCTTTGGCTGTTGGGCCTCAGCACCAGCTTGGAAATAGGTCCAGGGCAGCTGCATGGATTGGCCAGTGCTCACAGGGGGCTGAGTGGATATTCTTGAAGGTTTTCCCCCAGCTCTCCTCCCCGGGGTGCTCTGGGAACCTGCTTTTTTCTTCCACTTTTAGTCTCCCTTATTGCTCTGTCTGCCTTCCCCATCTCCCAGCTGTCCTCACTACCCTGGTCATTGTCCCTTGTGTCCCCAGAGACCCTGAGAGCAGAGTCAGCATTGTCCTGCTGAGGAGCCCTCCCCATAGCTGAGTGACCAGGACATGTCCCTTGCCTGGGGAAGAGGCGATGGGGAATGTCATCATCTGCTGCTCCCACACTGGAATGCCCTGAGAACTGTCCCTTGGCCTGAGGGTTGGATTCCTCTTCCATCCAGCCCTGACAGGGACTGTGACTCAGCCTCTCCACTCTCCATGGCTCATTTCCTGCTCACTCCTGCTCTTTCACTGCTCACTTGCCTGCAGGGGGAATTTCTGGCCAAACCTCATGATGTGGTGCTTGCCAGCCCAGCTCCCTCAAAGCAAAGGGCCTCCCTCAGCCCACTGGGGCTCAAAGGTTTTCCTGGGGTTCACAAGCAGCTGGAAAAGTTGACGTTGATGTCCATCCATGCTGGATCTGTCTGTCTGCACTGGGATGCTGTGCCATTGCTGTGGGTAACAGCTCTCTCTTCTGTTTGCAGAATTCCCTGAAGAAGCGGGGATCTCGCTCCCTGGGGAAGACCGAGAAGAAGCCGTCAGTGCAGGTATCGGCGCTGGTGCATCCAGGACACGCCACAGTGACCCACCAACACCCAGGTCATGGTGCCAGCAGGGCATTATGCCCAGCCCAGGAGTAAATCTGGGCATGGCAGTGCCATCCCCTCCTTGCAGGGCTTTGCAGAGCTTTCCTGCCTCTCAAAGCCCCTGCATAAGGGAGGGATTGATGCTCTGGGCCATCCTCTTTGTCCTCAGCCGCTCCCTTGTCTCATTTATCAATGGAGCAGCAGTGGCCAGGCGGTGGCTTTAACCCTTTCCCTGGATAAGGAGCTGAAGGACTTTAGCTTATATGTTGCAAAGCTGCTTCTGCTCTCGGGTTGTGGCTGTTGCAGCCTGGGTCTCTCCTGCCTGTCAACAGCTGTGCTTGAGGGTGGCCCAGGAACCTCATGGGGTCTGGGAGAGCAGAGGGTCCCCATGGGGGATGAGTGGAAGCCACACGCTGTCCCTGCCCCTCGAAGGCTGCTGGGGCAGAGAAGGGGATGGGGGATTTGCTGGTGGCAGCAGGATTTCAGCTGTCACTTGCTGTTGGGCTGAGCTGCTGTGACTCGCTAATGCTGTTACCAGGGCTCGGAGAGGCAGAGCTGCTGTTGCTGGGTTAGAAAGGCAAGAGGGAAAATCTTCTTTCGGAGGCAAAGACACCTGAAAGATTTATTTTGGGGAGCAGATCTACTCCCCCAAAGCTGGAGCAGGGAGGGAGACCTTGTAAAGCTACTCCTGACATGCTGCTGAGACCATCTCATGGTGAGGACCCTGAGCACCCTGAGGGTTCTGGGTGACCTATGTCCTTGCTGGCACAGCCCACTCTGTGCAGCCACGGGACAGGGATCCCCAGGCCCTCAAAGACTTTCAGTCTTTTATCTGTCATTTCCCTTTAACTCCCTCCTTGAGAGCCCTTTCTGGCCAGCTGATGGTCCCAGCCTCCTTCCCCCCGTTTCCGCAGAGAGCAGACTGTGGCTTTGCACCTACATCTGGCTTTGCCCTGGACTGAGGGGGCCCCTCCATCACCTTTTCCTCGAGGCTAAAGCCCCTCCTCTGTCTCCTCCTGGGACAGGAAACAATTACCAGCCCTTGGCTGCAGTAAAACCCTCCCCTTCTGCTTCCCACGCCCTCGCAGAACCCAGACCCCTCAGCCTGGGGATACAGGGCTGGATGCGGCCCCAGCTCTGGGGTGGGACGGATGCTCCAGGAAGGAGCCAACCCTGGGCTTTCTTGGGTACAAATGCCCTTGGCTGTGGCCCCTCCATCTGCTCCCTCTCCTGTGGCTGGTGGCCTTGTGGGCACAGATGCTTGTGACTCATCAGTGGCTTCCTGGGCCCCTTTCCTGCCCAGCTGAGCTGGTGCTCACCAGAAATGGAGCTGGAGGGGGACAGACTTAACACCAAGGTCTGTCCAGAGCCCAGGGGCACTCGAGGTGGTCTTGGGGACTTGTGTGTCCCTCTGGGGATGCCAAGGGGTAGAGGGACACGCCAGGCTGCTGCTTTTTTTTTTTTTCCCCTGGAAAAACAGGAACTGAGGTCATGTCTGCTGCCCGCACCAGCCCTCCCCTAATCTCCACAGCTAATTAGGGGGGCGCAGTTTAATGCGCCTTAACGAGGCCACGTCTCTGTGCACGAGCACAGAATTGCAGTAGGGTGATTCCTGTGGTCACAGCAGGGCATTTGGGGAATAAAATGGCACCCCAAACTCACAGGATGCCCCTTTCCCATCACCCCTGTCCTTGTTATGAGCAGTCCAGGAAGTTTGTAGAGTAAATACCTGCTGTGGGGTTTGGGGATGTGAGGGCGGGCATGGCTGAGGGGGCTGGAGGTCTGGAGCATCCAAAGAGGGGGACAGCATGTTTCTGCCAGTCAATGACAGGGGAAAGGGGGTGAGTTCAGCCAGGCAGAGGGCTGCCAGGGCCACCAGCCACCCAGCCAAAGGGCTCAGCCACCTCCAGCGCCCACTCAGCTGCAGTGGGTGCAGCAGGGTGAGGGTCACAGCCAGGCAGGTCCCCTCCTGGCAGTCACCACGCCAGAGCTCAGAGCACTCAAGTGACCCCATGGCACGGGAAGCTGCGAGCTGGACGTCAGGAAATCCTGGTCCTCCATCCAAAAAGCTTCTCAGAGCAGAGAAACGGTCTGTCTGGGCAAATAGCCAAGATCCTAACTGCTAAATTAGAAAAAAAACCCAAAAAAAACACAAGGCAACAAAACACATGGAGGAACGGTCCTGAGAAGCAAAGGGGCTTGGGAAGGGACTGGAGAGCTGATGCTGAGGCTTCGCCTGGGTTTTGTGTCCCCTGGCAAGGTGGTGGCAGTGAGGCCAAGGGCTGGACTTGGGGAGGCTTCCAGCTGAAACTGCTGCTTCTCTGCTCTGTGGTGGTGGAGTGTTTGGGGCTGAGTTGGAGGAGCAGAGTCCCAGTGAGGGTGCAGTGCGGTGGCAGCAGTGGGAGTTTTCTCAGCACTTGCCAGTGTTTGGGACGAAACCTTGCTGACATTTATTTTGCCCAGTGAAGTCTTGACAGCTTTCCCTCCCCTTCTGCCCTGCAGTGGATCGGGCTGGGTTTGGTCTACACATCCCTGGTGGCGGCTCAGTGTCCTTCCTGAGGCCAGAGCCACAGGTTTCCTTGCCCAGGCATCCTAACCCGTCTCCTGGCTGTCCCTGAAATCCTCCAGGATAGACCTCAAAGGTTTTCCCCTTACATGAGTGGCTGCAGCTTCCCTGGGATGACTGGGGTGGGGGAGTAGCAAATCCCCAGGGCTCTTTCAGAGCCACTGTAGCCCCTGGGAGCACCTTTCGAACACCCACACCCTCTCTGTCCCCAGGAGGACAGCGCAGACCTGAAGTGCCAGCTGCACTTTGCCAAGGAGGAGTCAGCCCTGATGTGCAAGAAGCTGACCAAGCTGGCCAAGGAGAATGATGGCATGAAGGAGGAGCTGCTGAAGTACCGGTCCCTGTACGGGGACCTCGACAGCTCCCTCTCTGTGGAGGAGCTGGCAGACTCCCCCCATTCCCGCGAGGCTGAGCTGAAGGTCCACCTCAGGCTGGTGGAGGAGGAGGCCAACATCCTCAGCCGGAGGATAGTGGAGCTGGAGGTGGAGAACCGCGGGCTCCGGGCGGAGATGGACGACATGAAGGGGCAGGGGGACAGGGAGCTGCCGGGGCAGGACGCGCGGTTCCTGGTGGGCGTCTCGAGCTGCGGGGACGCGGGGGACACCGTGGCGGAGCTGCGCCGGCACCTGCAGTTCGTGGAGGAGGAGGCCGAGCTGCTGAGGCGCTCGCTGCTGGAGCTGGAGGACCAGAACAAGCTCCTCCTCAACGAGCTGACCAAGTACAAGTCGGACCACGAGCTGGACGTGACGCTGTCGGAGGACAGCTGCTCGGTGGTCAGCGAGCCCTCGCAGGAGGAGCTGGCCACGGCCAAGGTGCAGATCAGTGAGCTCAGCGGCAAGGTGAAGAAGCTGCAGTACGAGAACCGCGTGCTGCTCTCCAACCTCCAGCGCTGCGACCTGGCCTCCTGCCAGACCACCCGGCCCATGCTGGAGACCGACGCCGAGGCCGGCGACTCAGCACAGTGTGTCCCCACCACTGGCTGGAGGGACGGCGTGGGCGGCAACGAGGCCGATGGGCAGGACAGGGTGCCCGGCAGCGGGAAGGTGGTCGATGGCCCTGCCAAGCTGCTCAAGCCCAAGGACCTGGAGACCTTGCTGGGCATCCGGGACCAGGCGACGCTCGTCAGCAAAGCGATCGACGTCTTGATTTCGGATGCCAACGGCTTCACTGCCGGGCTGAAGGCTTGCTTGGACAATGAGTGCACGGGGGTGCTGCTGGGCGAGGCGGTGGGCAGTGGTGGTGAGAGCCCCAGCGATGCCAAGCTGATGAACGTGCTCCTCATGCGGCTGGGAGTGCTTCAGCAGGACCTGGGCTGCCTCGTGAGGAAGGTGGACCACCTCACCGGCGGCCTCAAGGAGCACACAGACTCTTTCCCCTTCTCCAGCCCCAGCGGCCACGACATCACCAAAGAGGGCCTGCAGAAGGAGCATGGCTCTGACTTCCAGGTATGGCTTCTTCCCACATCCCTCACAGCAGCCGCTGCTTTATTTGCTGCCCCATTTCCTCCTGCTTTAATGGAGCAAACCCTGATCCCCAGTGTAACCTCCCTCCTGCCTCTCTAGAGCGAACTCCAGACTAACACCTCACTGCATGCCAGTGGCACCGGGGACAAGGTAGGACTCTGCTCCAACAGAGTGTGCCCAGGGCAGGAGATGGCGGGCATCCTGGCCGGTTGTGCCGAGGCTACCCTGCCCGTAGGCAGGGGGGCTCAGGTGCAATCCCACCTTAGCAGGGGCTGATGTTTTGGCTGTTCAACCCAACATTCCCGCTTGGAACCTCGCTCTTGTTGGGGATGAGTTGGGTGGGAGGAGAGCAGCCTACAGC
Source organism: Acropternis orthonyx (assembly GCA_035583155.1). NCBI lineage: Eukaryota > Metazoa > Chordata > Aves > Passeriformes > Rhinocryptidae > Acropternis > Acropternis orthonyx. Next base: position 2,721,977 of record JAWWEU010000053.1, on the reverse strand, counting down.
CCCTGAAAGCAGCCCAAATTGTGGGGACCCTGCTTGCAGGAAGCCTCACCCCCCCGGGGTGCCCAGGCAGGATAATTTGGAGAGCAAAGGCTCCAGTGCAAATCTGCATCCAGTGAGGAGCACCTTTGGAGCAGCGGAGAGCAGCTCATGCCATGCTGTCCTCCTCCTCTCAGGGGTCCCAGCTCATGCTGGGGATCAGGGACGTCAGTGGTGGCTGGGGCTGTGGGCACAACCCCTTTTCTGGAGCACACTCACTTGTTCAGAGTCCTATTTCTCTGCATGTGGTCCCACCAGTCCCGGGTCCCAGTCTCCCCCAGTCACTGCATGGCACCGTAACTGGTGTTTGCACATTTTTTCCCTCTTTCTCTCTTTTTTCCCCTTTCCCCAAACAATCCAGGCCACGTGTCTCCTCATCCTGTGTTTCCTTTTGGTTTCCGCATTGTCTCCCGCCATGGTGATGAAGCTCCTTCTCCTCCTCATCCTTTTTGTTGTCTTGTAGTTCTTTACTGTTTCGGAGACCCATTGTTTTGTTTTCTGGCTTTTTTTTCTTCCCGCTCTTTTGGTTTGTTCTCATTAACTTGCCCACGCATGCAGCAGCCTGATTTTAGGGACGCCGACCCTTACCGCATCCCCCACACCAAGGACACGGACCCCGCGCATCCCCGGAGCTACAAACCCTGCCGGCCTGAGGAGAATGACTCCTACGCCAGCGAGGTATGACACGGGCAGGGAGCCACGTCCCCTTGGCCAGCGGGGTTGGGGACGGGGTTGGGGACAGGGTTGTGGGACAGGGAGAACCCTCTTGAGAGCTGGGGACAAGGGAAGCTGCAGAGCCCCGTTGGGGAGGGACACGGGGAGGTGCAGGCAGACACAGCCCGCCACCCCCATGCCCTCTCTGGGCTGTTGCAGATGAAGGAGCTGCAGCTGGTGCTGTCGGAGGCCAACGAGAGCCTGCGGGGGCTGCAGGAGCAGCTCTCGCAGGAGAGGCAGCTGAGGAAGGACGAGGTGGACAACTTCTCACAGAAGATCTGCCAGGTGAGTAGGCAGCAGACCCTACCCCTGGGAGACAGGTGTCTCCACATCCATGGGTATGTCGCCTCCAGCCCCAGCCCAATGACCCACCTGGGGACCTGGGTGTCACCTGAGAGCACACACAGTATGTCCCATCATCAAGGGACACAGGCTGAGCTCACTCCGCCTCATACATGGGCATGGAGCCATGCAGAGCTTCCCCCATGGTGCTGCCTCGATGGCCCTGCTGTCCCCGGCACGCTGCAAGGGCATTACAGCTCCCCAGGAGTGTTAAATATGGGGCTGACACCAAGCTCAGCCCAGACCCTGTGGCGGAGACACCACATCACTGCCACCAGCCCCTGTCCTGGAGCCCACACGTCTCTCCACAGCTGAAGGAGGACCACCAGAAAGCGCTGCTGCGGCGGGAGTTCGAGCTGCAGAGCCTGAACCTGCAGAGGCGGCTGGAGCAGAAGTTCTGGAGCCAGGAGAAGAACCTGCTGGTGCAGGAGTCACAGCAGTTCAGGCAGAGCTTCCTCCTGCTCTTCATGAAGCTCAAGTGGTTCCTCAAGTGCTGGCGCCAGGGCAAGATGGTGCACAGCGAGGGCGAGGACTTTTTGGAGGTACAGTGGGCTGAGGGGCTCCCACCTCAGCTGCCTTCGAGGGGGGAACATTCTGTTGGGCATCCCAGGGCTGTCCCTTGTGCCTACATGTCCCACCCGGGGCTGTTTGGGTGTCCCCCGTCCCTGGCTGTGGGCTGTGGATCCCCTCATCACCCCAGCCATGGTGTCTCCCACAGGTGAACAGCGTGAAGGAGCTGTACCTGCTGCTGGAGGAGGAGGAGCTCGCCCCGCAGCAACAGGCAGACAACAAGATGTGTGCCGGGGACACCTGGACCCCCAACACGGTGAGTGGGGTCCCCATGAGCCCAGGGGGTGGATCAGGGCAGGATCAGCCCCCACTGTGGATGTGTGGCGTGGGGTGGTGGTTCCTCTTGGGGTGCATGCTCCCTGCAGACACATCACCCCTAGGGATGGCCCCTTGCCTTAAGAGTAGCCCTGCAGGGCTGGGATGCAAAGAGGACAGCTCCCACAGAGTGCCACACTGTTGGATCCCCTCTGGTGGGGTCCCAAGTCCCTGTGCTCACCCCTGATCCCTCGGCAGCCCAACGAGTGCATCAAGACGCTGGCGGACATGAAGGTGACCCTGAAGGAGCTGTGCACGGAGCTGCGGGAGGAGCGGCGCGGGGCCAGCGAGCTGCAGCAGCAGTTCACCAAGGCCAAGGCTGCCTGGGAGATGGAGCGCGCCGAGCTCAAGTGCCACATTGCCCAGGTGCGGGCCCTGGGCACCCCATGGGCTGGCAGAGTCCCCCCTCCCCGGCGTGGTTGGGGGCTGGGGGGCTGCCTGTGCCCTGTGCCAAGCGCTGGCTGTTGGGCACGGCTGGGAGCAGGGTGGCACTGTGGGAATCTTAATTAGCAGCCGCTCAGGCAGGCGAGTTTCTATAGCAACGGGGCTGGCATGGAAATCTGACTGTGGAGCAGCAGAGGATGCTCTTTATTTCTCCACTGGGTTTGTCTGGGAAGGGTGAGATGGGACAGAGGCTCAGCATCCCTCCCCAGCACAGGCATCTGAGAGTAGCATCAGAGCCCTCCTCTCCCTAGTTACAGCGCAGATGGGGGCTCTGCATCCCTGTGGATGGTTGTGGTGGAGGCAGGAGGTGGAGGGAGGGCAGGCTCCTGCCTGCAGAATCAGTCCCGTTGGTCCTCCAAACCTGCCCTCTCAGTGATGAGGGGTTTCCGCTCCCTCACACTGTGTTGGCTGTACATCAGCTCTGCTCCCTAGAGCAGTCTGCCAGCGCTTTCCGGGCAGAATTTCTCCAGGCAAAGCTTAGCAGTGGTTCCCAATTCCCCAGTCCCCCTCAAAAGAGAGCAGAGGCAGCACCCCAGTGGCAGCAGCATCCTCGGGGTCTGCTCTGCCAGCCCTGCAGATGAGGCTGCCCCTCTCCAGGAGCCAGATCCCACATGGAGGAGCGTGGGCAGAGCACAGCCGGGCAGGCAGGACATTCAGCCCCTGTCCCACAGGGTGACCATCTGCCAGGCCAGCTGGCACAACGTGGCTGCAAGCCAGGACTGGCCATGGCTCACCTGCACCCACAGCACACAGCCTTGGGGACACGCTCACTGCCTGGCCTGGCAGCATGGCACTGGCACTGGGAAGCGGGAGGCACGCAGCCTTGCCCCTCTGCTGGAGATGCCCAGCACCAGGCTGGAGCTGTGGATCCCCCACAGCCACCAATGTGTCCCTGCAGCTGGAGTCGAAGGCAGGCAAAGGGATCGCAGAGCGTGCGCTGCCAGACTGGAAGGTGGCACTGAAAAGGGAGCGTGAGGAGCACCAGCATCTCCTGGCCGAGTCCTACAGTGCTGTCATGGACCTCACCAAGCAGCTGCAGATCAGTGAGAAGAACTGGAACCAGGAGAAGGTGGAGCTGCTGGCTCGCTTCAAGGAGGAGCAGCAGCAGGCAGAGCAGCAAGCGAAGGATCTGCAGAACAAACTCAACCAGGTATGGTGTCCCCCCTCCTGAATGTGTCCTCCAGCCTCTACCACTTGCCCAGACGGGCACATGTTGCAGCTGTTGAGTGACTGACATATTCTCCAGTTGCAGAAAGGATCCAACTCATGGGCATTGAAACACTCTGAAATGGAGAAGCACGGCAGCAACTGGAAAGAGGTGGGTAGGAGAAGGCCGAGGGCTCTCAGGGTGCTCACTGGGTCAGGTCTGTGCTAAGGCTTAGATGGGAGATTGTGTTAACCCCAATTAGCACTCCCTTAAAAAGCAAATGAAGCTGCAGGTGGGAGAACTGGGAAGAATGAGAGGGTGGAAGGCATAGCTGAACACCAAGGGCTTCCATGGGGTTACAAAAACCTGATTTAAAACAGGTGTGGATGCAAAAAGCCTCATGCAACCTTGGGAATGGGATGCTGGGTCTGGGAGTGTGTGGGAAGCTCCTGGGAGTGTGTGTGAAGCTGGTGGTGTTGGAAGGAAGCAGGATGCAGCCCCCTGCTCCAGCCCATCTCTGTGCTTTGGTCCTGTGATGGCTGACCCCAGAGCTTTCTCCTGTGCCCCTAGGCTCTCAATGAGAAAATCACGGACAAGGAGACAATCTCTGAAGCAGAAGCCAAGGGAACCAACCTCAAAAGGTGAGAGTGCTGGTGCCTGCATGGTCCCCAGGGCACAGAGGAGGCCCCTGGGCTTGACATCCCTGACATGGTCCAAGGTAGCCCTGGAGGCCAAGGGCTCCCCATGAGGAGTAGGACTGGGTGTCCAGGAAGGTCCCAGTGGGGTGAGAGCAGAATGCCTCCAGCTGTCCCCCAACCCACTGCCCTGTCCTCTTTTGATCCCCGTCATCTCCCCACAGGACCAAGTCCGTTTCCTCCATGTCAGAGTTCGAAAGCTTGCTCGACTGTTCTCCCTACCTCCCTGGAAAGACTGTGCCAGGGCTGAGTGACCATGCCCGGGGCAAAAAGTCATCCTCAGCCACCCAGCTGCTGCCCAACGGGATCCGGGACAGCGCCAGCGTTCCTCCCTCAAACTGTACATATGTGAATATTGAGCAACCTGCCCCTGACAGCCTGGCCAAGGAGAAGCTGGGCATCTCCTCCTGGGACTACTCGCGGGCAAGCAGCCTCTCCGGGCACGACCCATCCCACAAACAGATACAGAGGAGCTACACGGCGCCCGACAAGACGGGCATCCGCATCTACTACAGCCCGCCGGTGGTGCGGCGGCTGGAGGCACCTCTGGTGCACAACAAGGAGGGGAAGATCATGATCGAACCCGGATTCTTGTTCACCATGGCCAAGCCAAAGGAGCCGGAGGAGTCGGCCAGCGCCGAGGGCACCTACAGCCAGTGGCTGTGCAACTTCTCCAAGCAGCAGCGGGAGCTGCTGGACGGCGGCGCGGTGGAGGGTGCGGTGCCGCCGGTGCCGCGCTTCCCGCCGTCCCTACACGACCTGGAGATCTCGGGCAACATGAGCGATGACATGAAGGAGATCACCAACTGCGTGCGGCAGGCCATCCGCTCCAGCTCGCTTGAGAGGAAGGTGAAGAGCGCCTCCAGCCAGACGGTGGGGCTGGCCCACGTGGGGACACAGACCATCCAGACGGTGAGCGTTGGCCTCCAGACCGACCTCCCGCGCGGCACCGGCGTGCACGGCAAGAGCTGGTCCCCGCGCAGCTCCTCCCTCGTGTCCGTGCGCAGCAAGCAGATCTCCTCCTCGCTGGACAAGGTCCACTCCCGGATCGAGCGGCCGTGCTGCTCCCCAAAGTACGGCTCTCCGAAGCTCCAGAGGAGATCTTCCTCCAAGCTGGATGCCTCCAAGGACAGGAGCCTGTGGAACTTGCACCAGAGCAAGCAGAATGGCTCTGCCTGGGCCCGCTCCACCACCACCCGTGACAGCCCCGTCCTCAGCAACATCAATGACGGCCTGTCCAGCCTGTTCAGCGTAGTGGAGCACGCGGGCAGCACCGAGTCCATCTGGAAGCCAGGCTGCCCCGAGAGCAGCCGGGCCAAGCCAGAAGCACCCAAGTATGGCCTCGTGCAGGAGTTCTTCAGGAACGTGTGTGGCCGGGCGCAGAGCCCCACCGCCCCCCCGGAGAGGAAGGATGCCACTGGGGAGGAGGGCGGCAAGAGAGCCGAGCACCCCGGCCCCGCCACTCACCACCCAGCTGAGAACATCTCCCGCGTCTTGAACAAGAAGGTCCTCAAGCAGAGCAGCTGCGAGGACCCCAAACCCTCGTCCCCCGGGCAGGGCAGTAAGGACACAGCCCTGCGGGACCCCGACCTCATCTCGGCCTTAGCCAGCGAGGTAACCAGGCCCGGTGCCCCCCGGGGTGTCCCGCCGTGGCGGGGGTGGGGCCGCCTGACCCCTCTAACCCCGCTGTGCCCTGTCTATCTTTGCAGGACACGGCCTGTGACTGCAGCTCCCAGTCCCTCACCTCCTGCTTCGCCCGGCCGTCCCGCTCCGCCGTCCGCCATTCCCCCTCCAAGTGCAAACTGCACCCCGCGGACCCCCCCAGGGCGGAGGAGAAGCCGGGGGCCTCGAGTGAGTGAGGACGGGGGGCCGGGGGACGCAGCGTGCCTGCTATCCAGAGTCCTGCCGGAAGAGCGCCCGCGCTGACGCCCGCGGGGGCCCCTCTCGGAGGCGGCGCGGGCGCATCTGTCTCCTAACCGTCCCCTCGGCCCCGGGGACGCTTACGAAGCAGATGTGGGAGCGGGCACATCCCGCCGGGGTGGCCGCTCGCCGGTGCCCACCGCCCCGGGAGTGTCAGCCAGCCGAGACCCCGCCACGCCAAGGGCTTGCTGAGCCCTGCGAAGGGGAGAGCGGCCCAGGGGAGGCTGCTCGCGTGGATAGGGTGGGCTGGGGCGGAGCGTGGCCGGATGGAAGCACCGGCAGGAGGTGTTTGCCCGCGGTGCTGCCAGCGCTGCCCGCCCTGCCCGGGCTCCGGCTCGTCCCGATTGCGGCGTGGTTGCATCAGCCGTGGGACCGCACGTGCTTCCCCGGGCAGGAAGGAGGAGGGAGGCTCCCTGCGGGGCTGGGCTGGCTGGGGGGGGGCCCCCTCCGGCCGCCCTTCTGCTCTGGGGGAGCTGCTGAGGCCCTGCGCTGCTGGGAAGGGTCCGGGTGGTCCCCCGGGCTCCTCCAGCTGCAGGGATGGGGTCGCTGGGTGCACAGTGTGGGGAGAGGCACGGTGTGCCTCTGTGTGAGGGGCCACAGCCGTGGTGCCCCTGCCTTGCACCCACCTCCCTGCTTTGGGCCACTTGTAGTTATTTCTCCTCCAAGTGCTGAATATACATATTTCTCTTTTTTTTCTTTCTTTTTTTTTTTCCTCTTTTCTTGTTTTTTTTTGGTTGTTGTTTTTTTTTTTCCCTCCACTTCTGGCTCTGCCCAACTCCGGACAGCCTGCAATGTAAAACCAAGTGCATTTTAAAAATACCGAAATGAGCTACATTGGAGAGGCACCAATTGGATTAAGAGATTGTGGGTTGGGAGGCTGCAGCGTGGCCCGTGGTCTGCGCCGCACATCCCTCTGTCACCACCAGAAAAAGCCTTACCCAAGGAGGGAGGGGGCAGCAGCAACAGCCCCCACGGCAGTGCAGAGCTCCCGGGGCTGGGGGCTGTGACCCAGCCCCACGCAGAGCAGCGTTGATGCCTCTGTGCAACTCCAGGAGAGAACAGGGATTTCTGAGGCAGCTGCCTGACCTATTTTCGAGCTGGCTGCCAGGGGCCAGGCAGGGATTCACCCAGATGGAGCTGCCTGCAGGTGCCTGTGGATCCTGGGGCTCTGTGCATTGCTCTGGGGCTGTGTACACTGCTCTGGGGCTGCGTACACTGCTCCAAAGGGCTGTGTACCCTGCCCCAGGGGCTCCATGTACTGCTCTAAGGGCTCTGCATTGCTCTGGGGCTCTGTACACTGTTCCAGGAATTCCATGCACTGCTCTAAGGGCTCTGCACACTGTTCCAGGAATTCCATGCACTGCTCTAAGGGCTCTGCACACTGTTCCAGGAACTCCATGCACTGCTCTAAGGGCTCTGCATTGCTCTGGGGCTCTGTACACTGCTTTTGGGGCTCCATACACTGCTCCAAGGGCTCTGTGTGCTGCTCTGGGGCTGTATACTCTGCTCCGAGAGCTTTGTATGCTGCCGCAGGACATCTGTACGCTGCCCCGGGTGCTCCTCAACGCCACTCCAAGGGCTCTGTGCGTTGCTCTGGGGCTGTTTACACTGCTCCCAGGGCCTCTGCACGTCGTCATCTTGCAGTTTCACTTCCCAACTGCTCGTGCTGCCGAGGCTGCTGCCCTCTCCCGTCCAGCCGCTCGCTGCCCACAGCAGCAGCAGGGCTGCATCACTGCCACGTCGCAGCCTCCGTCAGCATCTCCACGACGGCCACTCACTGCCTGTGTCTCCAGACACAACCAGCATCAGCCAGGGCCCAGCAGGCCCAGCACCGATGGCCTTTTGCTCCTCCTGGCCCCACAGGGACCCTCGTCACCCGTGTGGGAGGCATGCAGGGCGGGTGCTGCCCACCCTCACCAGCAGCCGGGGCCGGAGAGGTCGGGTCCCTGCACCCTGCGGGCACAGCATTGCCACGGGCAATCTCCTGCTGTACATAGATCCTTTCGGGGTGGTTTTTAGCAATTTCATTGATAATCGGGGTTTTGGTTGTTTTTTTTTTATTTATTTTATTTTAAAAAGACTCTCTACTTTTGGAATGTGGTTTCTCATTTTTACAGCTGCCTTTTAATTATTTGTAATATTGGTCAGTTCTGTCTTACTCTGTAAATAGCGGTGCTGGGCATTTCCCAAGGGGGCTGAGCTGAGGCCGGGAAAGGGATTTGTGGGGAGAATTTGCTTGACGTGTGGAGGTGGCTGATTCTACCCCAGCCCCTGCACGGGCTCTGCCCCTGTCCTCCCCACATGCAGTGCCCGACCTGTGGTGAAGTCCGAGGTGTTTTGGGCTCAGCCACGCTTGCCCCTGCCCTGTCCTCCTGCTTCCTTTCGCCAGCCCATGCCAAGGTCGCATGAAGGGCACCTTCTGCCCCGATGACAGGCTCCCTGCCCACCCTGCCCTGCACCCCTGTATCATGCCTGCTTGTCATGTGATGAATAAAGGCCCTGCAACCCGTCACCCACACCCTTGGTGCTGCCTTCCTGTGCTGTAGTGGAGGGACCATGCTGCCTGTCCTGCCAGGGGCAGAGTTGCCCATCCTGTCCCTCTGTCCCCACCATCCTGCCTTGCTGCTCAGCCCACACATGGTGTCCCATCCTCTCCTCACCTGCCTGTCTCTCCCTGACACCACCCCCATGTGCTGACCCCAACTCAGCCACACCACCAGGGCTCCTTGTCATCACCTGTGGGTCCTCACTGCCAGCACTGTCACCCCACAGCAGGCTCTTCTCAGCTTTGCATTGTTTGTGTGATGCTGGTGTTTCTCATGCCTCCCCTGTCCCACCCCAGACTGCACACAGACCCCACAGCTCCTTTCTCATCACTGCCTGTGGCTTCTTGCCCTTGTGCCCCTTGATTGGACTTGATGATCTCAGAGGTCTTTTCCAGCCTTCATGATTCTGTGATTCTCCAGTCACCTGCAGGTCCCAGCCTCCTCCAAGGCTCACTCCATTAAACTGTCCCTCCCTGAGGTCCTCCAGTGCCCACCATGACTCACCCCTCCTTCTTTTGCTCCTCCATCATCCTTCATGTTACATCCCTTTCAGCCCTGCTCTTTCACCTCTTTGTCCCATCCCTCCTTTATTGTGCTCTTCCATCAGCCACCTAACCCAACCCAGTCCTCCTTCCTATGCTCCTCCATCACCCACCATCCCGTTCCTCCTTCTCATGCTGTGTAACCCACCATATCCCATCCCTGCTCCTGTGTACCACCTTCTGTTATGTCCCACTTCTCCTTCTGTTGCTTCTCCATTGTCCACCCATCCCTCCGGCCTGTGCTGTCACCCACCCATCCCTTCCTGCCATCCTGCTCCATCACCCACCAGGTCCCATCTTTCCTTTCCGTGCTCCTCCATCAGCCACCATGCCCTGTCCCTCCTTCCTGTGCTCCTGGATCCTCCATCATGTCCTATCCCTTCCTGTGCTCCACTGTCACCCTATCCCCCTCCATGTCCCATCCCTCCTTCCATACTCCTTGCAATGTGTGCTGCCATCAGCTGTGTCCCATCCCCCCTGCCATGCTGTGCTCCTCCATTACCCACCATGGCCCCTCCTACTCCCCTGCATCCTGTACCCTACACTACATCGTATCCCTCCTTGTTCTCCTCCATTGCCCAGCACTTCCCATCTCTCCTTCCTGTGCTCCTCCATTGCTCTCCATGTCCACCTTCCAGTCTTCCTGTCACATTTGCATCCCATCCCTCTCACCTGCTCCTTCATCCACCACATCCCGTTTCTTGTTACCCTCATTAATCCCTACCATCTCCTTATGTCTTCTCTTCCTTCTTCACCTCCACCCAGTCCAGTCCATCCTCCTTCTGCTTTGCCTCCAGCTTTTCCTCTGATATTCATGTCAGGATCTCACCATCTCTTCTTCAACCCCATCATTCTCCTCTACATCTTAACATCATCTTATCCCTGCTTGCCCTCCATTAGCTCCCACCTTCAACCCAACATGTTTCAGCCTCCTCCACTCTTCTCCACATCTTATTTCATCCTCTTCTATCTCTTCCTATCTTCTCAACTTCCCCATCCCAAAATCCACCCTCACCCCTGTTTCCCCATCCCTTTAACTGCCAATGTCACCCAAATATGCCTTCTCCTCCTCCACCTTTCCAGTCCCCCTCTTGTGCTTCTCCATTTCCCACCATCTCTTCATCTGTCCTGCTCCATTGCCCTTCAGTTTTTATCTTCTTCTATCCCCTAAATGTCCCTCCATCCCTCCTGTCATGCTCATTCATCTTCCACTGTCTCCTCATCCTTCCTCTTCATCTCCCCTCCCTCCTTTCCCTCCACCCCCTGCCATCTAATCTCTCCTTGTTTTTCTCTTCCATTTTGCCCACTTTCTTCGTCCTCCACCTTCCACTGTCCCCCGTTCTCCTCCATGCCCCACACCACCCACTATTTGCGTGTTCTTCCTCATCCTTCATTTCCTACCATCTGTCCAGTCTCCACATCCTCCACAACCTCTTTTTTCCTCTCCACCATCTCCCATACCTTCTCCCTCATCCTCCATCTCATACTTTCTCTTCCTCCACCTCAGTCTCTCTGTCCTTCCTGTGACCTTCCACCTCCCATTATTCCCCATACTTTTTCCTGCTGTTTCACCTTTTGCCCTGTCCCCCTCATACCTGACCTCTGGCTCTCTCACCATTCCTTGTCATTTGCCTCCCCCAGTCTCCTTGATTCTCCTCATGCTCTTCCACCTCCCTCTGTCTTCCCATCCCTCCTCATCCTCTAAGTGTCCCACCTACCTCACAAATTTCCCCTCCACCCATCCCTGGCCTTCAACTATCTTTCCTTACCTCACAGATCCCTCTCTAACAGTCCTGTCATTCTCCATCTCCCAACTCCATCCTGACCACCAATCTCCAATTTGTCCTCTCCTCCCTGTGCTCTTTTACTCCCAGCACATCTAGCTGCAATTTTCTGCTTCTCTTGCTCCTTCCCCTGCCTTGTATCCCATTCCTTACCAACCCAGGAAAGCCACTGCCAGCTCAGCCACCCCTGATGCAGCAGGAAGGGCCCTTCCTGACTTCTCCCTAGGGCTAGTGAAGCTGGAGCTGGTCACTGGGGAAAGGGGAAGATCTCTGCCCTTGGAAGGTTTCAGTAACTCAGCTAGATAAAGTCACCACTGTCCTGATTCAGCATTAGCAATAACTATTTTGGCACATGGAGCTCGACTAGATTCCCCTGGGATCCCTTCATGCACGCACATCTTTGGGAGACCTCTCCAAGCAGTGAAGGATTTCCAAGAGGCGCAAGACATGGCTTTGAATGCATCGCTTGGGATGCTGCAGGACATGAGGAACTATCCCTGTCACTTGCAGTGGCTCCATGGTGCTCAAGCAGGACCATCCCACACTGCTCAAGTAGGACCATCCCGTGCCGCCTGAGCAGGACCACTCCACACTGCTCGAGTCAGCCACCTCATGTGTATTGAGCAGGATCACATCAGCCTACTAGAGCAGGACCATCCCACCTTGCTTGAGCAGGACCACTCACTGCTGCTCCAGCAGGACCACACCAGCAGGACCATTCCATGCTGCTCAAGCAGGACCACCCTAATGCTGCTCCAGCAGAACCATCCCATGCTCCTTGAGTAGGACCATCCCACACTGCTTAAGCAGGAACACCCAGGACCTATCCAGGCTGCTTGAGCAGGATCATCCAATGTAGCTGGAGCAGAACCTTCCCATATTGCCCAAGCAGGACCACTCCATGTTGCTTGAGCAGGACCACTCCAGGCTGTTCATGCAGGACTATCCCAAGGCTGCTTGAGTACCATGGGCCAGGCCAAAGTGGCTTCCTGAAACACTGCCAGCTCCCCAGCCAGTGAGATATCCCTGAGATGTTCCCTCAGACCCTAGAGCCAGGGATCTTTGCATCATTAGTTTCCTTCCCTCAGGCTGGGCCATGCAGAGCCACAGCCGTGCCCTTCCAGTGGCCTTATGGCTGCACTAAGGCACGTGGCTGCTGGCACTGCTGCCAAGGGGAGCACAGGTCTCCTCTCCATTCCAGGAGAGCCTCCTACCCTGAGGGACCTGCATGCAGGGCCTTTCAGAGCATCCCCTGTCACTCACGCACAAGGGCCAGCCAACCTCGCTTCTCTGCAGACTTTGCCTTGCAATGTTGGAGGCTCCCAACCATCCCACAGAGGGGACCCTGCCCTTTCCAAGGCGATGTGTCTGAGGGACTGTCCCACTGCAATACAGGCAGGGACAGGCAGCCAGTGTCTTGATGGGGTGGGGGTGACATTCCTGCCCAAATTGCCTTCTTGGCTGGTAAATCTGGGGGAGGGTGGAGGGAATTTGCTACCCGCGTTAGGAACTAGCTGAACTTACGTGTCTCCCCAAGCTGGATTTCTTACTCCAAATGTTCAAACTGTTGTATATTGTACTGGGATTTTTACATTGAATTGTTGTAGAAAACAAAAATTTAAACCAAGTCTGTTAAAATACAAACATTAAAAATCTCTATGAAAAAATAAATAGGAGCTCGTCTCCAAGCCTTCTTTTTACAATTGTGTCAGAGCAGGGATATTTCCTGCATGAGACTACACCACCCTCTGGTGTCAACACCGACCTCAGCTCCATGCTGGCGGTGCTCCAGCCGTGTCCCTTTGCTCCCAGCTCTGCCTGGCTGCCAGCACATCCTTGCACCACCCCAAATCCTGCTCACCCGAAGCAAGTCCCATCCTGGTCCCAGCACACAGACAACCCTCCGCGCTGTGGGGCAGGACATGGCCCAGCCAGAAGGAAGCAAAGCAAGAGCAGAGCAGAGCCCCTTGGCTGGGTGCTGTCCCCAACCCTCGCAGTGCCGCCAAGCACCCGTGCAGTCCTGCTGCCTCTCAAACTGCAGGAATATGGGATGTGCTCCTGTGTCCATGCGCCCTTGCCTGTGCCAGGGCTTCAAGTCCCAGTGAGGTGGCAGATACGGGGCTGAGCAACCACTTTAGGCATCCTTTTGGGTACCAGTGCAGCTCAGCTCCTGCCTGCTCCAGGCTCCAGGCAGGGCAGAAGCAGATGGTGCCAGGGGACACTGGGGGGACACGCGTGCCCAGCACCCATGTCTGGGCTGAGACCCAGCATAGCCAGCCCATGTGCTGCACCATGAGACGTGGTTGCAGTGAATTCATGTCTGTATCCTGCATCCCTGGCACTTTGCAGCTGGCATTGCGGGTACCTCAGGCTCTGCACCACTGCCACCACAGACCCTGCATTGGCATCACCTCAGACTCCACATCACTGGCTCTGTGCCCTGCATTGTCAGCATTGCAGACCCCCATCACTGGCACTGCAGACCCCACTGAGGGCCCTGCACTGCTGGCACTGGGGACCCTTCATGGCTGGCACCACAGGCCCTGGATGGTTGGCAACTCATCATCTGAGGGCACAGCCACTGCCACTTGTGCCACCTCAGCAGGACACGGCTGCTCCATGGGCCACAGTCACTGAGTGCCCCAGAGCCCCAGCTATCCCTCACTGCTTAACAAAGCAGGGACAAAAGAAGGCAGCTACATTTATGGGTGTGCAAGGACAAGCTCTGATGCCTGGAGACAGCTCCCATGGGGAAGCTGGTTATTAGACCCAACCTCGTCTATGTGCTGCTGCTGAAGACACTGCCTCTCCTGAGCTGTTTCCCTTCCTCCATCAAATCTCTTACCGACCTGGCCCCTTCTTCCAGAATGAAAATAGCAGCAGCTGGCAGAGCCCAAGTAAACAAATGAGCCACTGTGAGAGGAGAGAGCATCTTTATAAGTTAATTGGCCCCATCTAAGAGGCAGACAGACATTTTCATGGAGCTCAAGCAAACAGCACTAACATGTCTCCTGGGTTTGATTTATAAGCCTGATTGCGTTACTAGCTCATCTCCATATAAAATGATTATGAATATATTGTCTGTACTCTGCAGGGGGCTACATTACCAGGCTCTGATATTCATCAGCTACTCTTTGAATCTTAAACAGCCTGAAATTCAGAGGTCTCTCTTTGCCGGTGACAGCAGAGGTAGAAAGGAGACAGCTCTTGATCCTTATGTTCAGCACAACCTGGCCTGTTTTAACACCCCAATTAACACCCCGATACCCCCAGTGCTGGAGCAGGAGGCTGGAGGGAGGGAGGGAGGCAGCCTGAGCCAAAGGGTTGCAGTGCCGGCATGTGCCGGCACCCACAGCCAAGCCTACGGTATTGAGCAGTTACATTTACAAACAAAGGAGCTGATAACTCCCAGCAGGAACTGAAGGGCTGTTATCACGGTGCTGATTAAAATTTCCTTTGCAGCCAGCCGACGAGGAGGAGTGTCATCAGTGGGGAGACAGTGCAACACGGCGTATAACCCTGTGCTGATTCGTCCAGCACAAGTGAAGGGCTGCCCAGCCCGGCCATGTGCTGAAAATCAGCCCAGAAAACCCCAGCAGGAAGATCCGCAACCTGATCACACGCTCCCACTCCATTTTCTGTGCCTCCCACTCCATTTCACCCCTGCTCTGGAGGTCCCAGGAGTTTTGCTCGTGTCACTTGTGATTCCTTCCAGATCCTTTGCTCTTTTGTTCTGCTCCTCAATTCTCTGCCTTTGCCTATAGTTAAAGAAAACTTTCCCTTCCCACTGCAGGATATTCTGATAAAGCCTCCCACTGCCTCTGGCATGTCCATGCAAGGCATAAACTTGTTTGTGCTGTGACATGTTCACCAAGGGTAAGGTCCATGCTAAAATGATGCCTTCTCTGATTATCATCACCAAGCTGCTGAAACTGCCTAATCAAGCCCTGGTCCAGGTTGTCCTGTTCAGGAGATGGTCTGGGATGAGTGGACAGGTAGTGTGGGAGAGCAGGTGGATTGCTGTCCTCCTCCATGAAAGGACATGATCCTCAGCCACCACACTGACCTTGGTGTTGTTCACACACCTCTCTGATTTCCTGCGTTGCATCCTTCCTGCCATGCTGCATCCTGCACACACGGATTTTGGCAAAGCAGAAAAGACAATCCGCTGCAGAATGAGAGAGAGAAGAGCCACTTCCACAGGTTTCACTCAGAGCTGGTCCCAAAAGCAGTTGAGAGTGACAGCACCCCAGGGTGCTCTACGCATAGCCCATCCCAGGCAAACTGGATGCATGTGCTCCCATAGGAGGGTTATCCCACAGCACCCCTGGGACATGTCTCAGCAGGATCCCTGTGGTGGCAGAGATGGTGAGAAGTGTGGAGAGACTTTTGAGGTGCTTTGGCAGCATGTCCTCAGTGGGGCATGGAGGCTCTAAAGACTTGTAACTCAAGTGTATGTTAGAGTGGAAGGGAGCACGGTGAGGGAGATCTGCTTGTTTCAAGCTGCCACCTGTCTGATATGCTCAGTGACTTGCATGAACAGGGATGTGATTCCCACGCATTTATTGGCAATAAAACCAGTCATAAGGCAGTGCCCTGTGACCCCAGGTAAGTCAGCTGCTCTACTGGAGCAGTGCTTTGCCCGAATTAACAAAAGTTTCCCATGCAAGGCTGCCTCCTGCTCACCCCACCAGGATCAAAAGGTCGGAGATGCGCAGAGCATTTCACATTGTCCAGTTTCTTTCCCCCACTCCCAGCATCTTCAGGGGTGAGGTCTTTCCTGTCAGAGAAGGTGCAGAGTCCCACCACAGCCACTGAGCTGCTGCAGATGCTGCACTGAAAGGCTGTTTCCAGAGTATCCAAGCAAAACGCCACATAATCCTGGCTGGTATCTTTTTTTTGACCCTCTGAATCTCTACAAGAGACCTTACTACATATAGACAAGTAACCTTTACGTACTTTTATTCTTCTACAAGAAGAGGAAATAAAGGGCCCAAAATGCAGCTGATTTTCCTGGACTGCCTGGTGAGTCAGAAAAGCTGGGAGTTAAACACAGAGCGAACCTTGCATCATCCAGACCCACCACACACCAGCTCCCAGGGCAGGGACCCATCTGGATGCAAGAGACCCTGGGGTGGAGAGAGCTGGACCAGCAAAGCATGGACAGGCAGCAGGACCTCTTTCCCTAGAGCCCCTAAAATCACTGAGGGAAGCCTGGACATGTGTTCAAGACAAAGTTGGATGGGGCTTGGAGCAACCTGGTCTAGTGGAAGGTGTCCCTGCCCATGGCAGGGTGTTGAAACAAGATGGTCTTTAAGGTCCCTTCCAACCCAAACCACTCCATGATTCTATAATTTTATGGCATTTCAGCTGTGATACACTGAAATGAAAGTGTGTTTGTGCCATGGGGGATCTGACTGATGGTAACAATTCTCAGTTCACAGCCCTGTGCAAAGGAGAGAGATTGGAAAAACACCTCTGGGAGGCTATTTGGGATTTTCTGCTTTGCAGGTGCTTTCTGAGAGGAGATGCACCCTCTCCCCATCAGGCAGCTTCGTGGGCCCCAGCTGTGGGCAGCTGCAGCACAACCACAAAATTCTCCGGCTGGGGCAGCCAAACTGGACCATGCTGGATGAAAGGCAGCTGTTGGGCTGGTGGGACGTGGTGCTGTCCTGACCTCATGGCTTGGAACGTCCTGCACACAGAGGCAACAGTTGCTGGAGAGAAATCATGCTGTCACCAAGCCTGGTGGGGAATTTCAGCTGGACAAATTACTGGAGGCAAAGGGCCAATGAGAAGGGAACCAGAGGGTGCCTCCCAGGTCTGCAAACCACCTCTTCACTGGCTCTGGGACACCTGTCCCATGAGGAGCAACATAGTCCTTTCCCAGCAGTGGGGTGAGCAACAGGTCCCTGCCCAGAATGTAGGGGGACAGAGGGTTTGTTAGAGAGCTGCTGAGCCCTGCTGGCAAATGCAAAATCCCTGAGACAGAAGCTGCTAAAACTAAAGGCTGGCAGCTTGTAACAGAAAATGTTCAGCTTGATGTGGCTTCTGAGGCATTTTAGTGTTGGGTTAGTGTTTAAAAGTGTTGGGTTTCTCCTGCTTCTTGGGAGAGGATCAGTGTGATTTTGATTTGTTAACTGAGGTGCCAACTGTACCCTGAGACTCATGGGGCTGTGCCCAGACCATCAATCCAAAGGCAGTGCTGGAGCAGTGCAATTCCCATAGCTCCTGGAAAGCTTCAAAAATACCCATGTCAGAGACCCCAGGCTGTGTGGCCAAATTGACTTTTTCTTAGGAAAACCTCCTTTTTGTAAGAGGGAACTTGGAGGTAACAGTAGTGCTGGCTGGTAGAGGGAAATGCCTTGCAGGGTTTGGCTGTGTCTCTGCTATGTCCACGGAGCAAGCCTGAGCTCAGAGACTGGTGATCCCAGGCTGAAACTCCAACAAAGAATGTGCTAAAATTGGGCATCTGGATAGATGTGGACTTGTGCTGGAGACTTCACCTTCATCTATGTGGTTTACTAGTAGAGGTTGAGTCTCTGCTTCCTAATAAAAAACTATTCCTTCTTGTGATTTTTTTCTTATTAACAATGAAATCAATAATATGAGACCACACTGCAGCTTTCAGAACAGGGATTTTACACCACATGGCTGAGGAGGCTTTGTTACATGTGCTACAGTGTGATTTAAGGATGGCTGTGACCATTTCGGGTGTAAAGCCTGCTGAGGTCATGTTGGAGGGGTGTAGGGAGTATCCCTCTCCATAGGGTACAGCCCATGGAGGGAGAGATCACCTGAACAACTCCTGGGTTTCACCTTGGAAGAAACCAGCTGTGTCCTCCTAAAAGGAGTCACAGAAGAATCTCTGCCCTCAGGCAATGTGGGCAGGCAGCAGACTGACACCAGAGCAGGGAGCTGCAGGATAGACCTGCCCTTCAAAACTAGGGAGCATCCTTAATGGAAAATACACACCCGGAGCACTGCTTTTGTCTGTAGAACTGTTTCTGACCTCTTTGCTGATGAGAATGTTGCTCAGTGGCAATGTTGACCAGTCCACAGGTTTGCAACTCCTCCCATGTCCAGCAAGGCAATGCTCCCAGGGAGTGCACTAAACCATGGAATACATCAAGGATCCTGGCATAGGCTGTACCTGCTCTCTGACACTGGACCACTGCTCTCCAGCCCGAGGAATACAGTGCCAAGTTCAAGTTTATGGACTTCTATATTTTGAGTGCTCTTTGGCCCCAGCCCAAACCACCACAAAACTCCCTGACTCCAAGGCAAGTGGCATCCTGGGCACAGCAGTGCTTTGCTCCAAGGGGTGATATTCCCCAGTGCAGAAGAGGAATGTGAGGTTTTGGTAGCCTGCCTAGGAAATACCACCTTGGCAGGCAATGCCATCAGGCCAATCTGGCTCAAGGCAGGGAATGTTAAGGATTGGGATGACAGTGGGTCTGCTGTGGGATGTACAACCACAGGTGACTCCTTCTCTAAAGCCAGACTCATGGTCCAATGAGTCCAGTCTCCTGCTCCAAAGGGGCTGGTCGCTCAGGGACTTGTCTGGTTGAATTTTGTCTAAGGACTGAGATGCTGCCAACACTCTGAGCCCCTGTTTCAGCATTTGACACCCTTCTCGATTAAATTTTTTTTTTATTTCTCACTAACTGCACAAGATCTGTACAATTTTAGCAGGGGGAAGGTGCTCAGTGAACTGCCATGGCTTTACTGAGCTCACAGAGCTCAGTGGTGGCAAAGTGGAGGGTTGTGAATCCAAAGGAAAGTTGTTTTCCGCAGGGGGACAGTGTGTCCTTGGCCTCTGGCTCGTGTTGGGGCTGGTGGAGGATGAGGATCTCATTGATGGAGCCCTGGGCTGAACCCCTGTGCCTGGCAAAGTGGCACTGAGGGGACACGGCTCCTGGGGGACATGGCTGATGAGGGAGATGTGGCTGATGGGGCAGCTCTGTTAATGGGGGCACACTGCTGGCATGGAGGGGGACACAGCTGGTGGTGGGGGGCCATGGGCTGAGAGGGGACACCACTGACATGGGGACACCACCACTGATGGGGGGCCATCACGGACACAGGGGACAGCACTGACAGGGGAGACACAGCTGACAGGGAGGACATGGCATTTAGGGGGCTTTAGGCTGAGGGGTGACCCGGCTGACAGGGGACAGCACTGACAGGGGGGACATGGTGTTTGGAGGGGACACATCTGACAGGGGGTCACCACTGACAGAGGGGACAGTGCTGGCAGGGGGGACACAGCTGCTGGGGGAGGACACGGCATTTAGGGGGCTCACAGGTGCGGGGTGACACGGCTGACACGGGGACAGCACTGACAGAGGGGAGAGCGCTGTCGGGGGGGACACGGCATTTAGGGGGCTTATGGCTGTGGGGTGACACGGCTGCCGGGGGCTCAGGGATGAGGGTGACACTGCTGACAGGGGGACAGCACTGTGGGCAGCCCATGGCTGAGGGTGACCCGGCTGACATGGGGACAGCACTGACAGAGGGGACACAGCTGACATGGCATTTAGGGGGCTCAGGGCTGC
>JAWWEU010000053.1:2672676-2702315 GCA_035583155.1 Acropternis orthonyx | reverse complement strand
GGGCACGGCGCCGGGCCCAGCCCGCACCCTCGGGGCCGGCCCCCCTCAGCGCCGCCCGCTCCCCGCGGCCTGCCGGGCGGGCCCCCGCGCGCGGGGCCGGCGCCGCCCCGCTCGCCGCTCCCGGCCGTGAGGGCGGGCCGTGCCCGCCGTGCCCGCCCCCGCCTCGGCTCGGCTCGGCTTGGCTGGGCTCGGCTCGGCGGAGCGGAGCGGGCAGGGCGGCCCGGCCCCGCAGAGCCCCGCCATGGTGCTGCCGGGGGAGCAGGCCCGGCTGTACGGCCCGCGGCCCGAGCTGCTGCCCGCGGCCCACGTCCCCTCCCTGCCCCACTACCAGCGCCTCTACCAGCGCTCCGTGGAGGAGCCGCACGGTGAGCGGGGCCGGGGCTGCCCGGGCCCTCCGGGGGCTGCCGGGGGTGTGTTGGGGCCGCGGGGAGCCCCCCGCGCCTGTGAGGTGTTCGGGGGGGGTGCCCCTCGTGCCCCCCAAAGCGCTGTCTGCCTCCTCCCTCCGTGTTTGCCTCATCCCTGCTCTCCCCATCCCTGCTTCCATCATCCCTGTTTCTCCCTCACGAGCTCCGGCCTCCCTTGCCCTTGCAGAATTCTGGGGTGACATCGCCAAAGAGTTCTACTGGAAGAGCCAGCACACGGGACCCTTCCTGAAGTACAACTTCGACGTGACCAAGGGGAAGATCTTCGTGGAGTGGATGAAAGGAGCGACCACCAACATCTGCTACAACCTCCTGGACAGAAATGTCAACGAGAAGAAGCTCGGCGACAAAGTTGCTTTTTACTGGTAAGTTTCTGTTGTGGTGTAGAACGTGTGTAAATACCGCGCTAAGGTGTACGAACGCTGTCAGTTTCCAGTAAGGTGAGTGAGGGGCTGAGAACCTTTGGGTGGGTACAGCAGGTGTTTCCTTCCAGTGTCCTTGGGAAGAGCTGTGCCCTGGAGCTTCTCTGCCCTGCCTGGGATGCACTGAAGTGCCCAGCACAGCAGTGGGGAGCACCTGACTTGCAGCTCTGCCTTTGCAGCTGTACCTGCTGAGGGCTAAGAGCAGTAAGATGGGAGAGAGGCAGGTGCCAGCAATTCCCTGGTGAAGGAGGTGGATGTGGATAGAGACCTGGGATGAGGATCTGACAGCTGAAAGCTAATAAACCCCTTGTCTCCCGCGTTTATGTTTTGTGGGTCTGGCAAGTTTCCACTCCTGTGGCAGAAAGGTTCTCCAAGTACCTGAGCTTATGCATGGATTCCTTGTTAACACTGGTGCTTTCAGAAAGACTGGCTTCTCTACCTTTGGGAAGAAAAGTTACGTCCAGCCCTATTTGAAGTATGTTTGTATTTTTTAACAGAGTAGTTACTAGTATTAAAATCCATGTGAAACTTAATTTTCATATCGATGCGAAGTAGGTTTCCCTGGTGATGCCTGAGCTCCAGAATTAATGTTCCTTGCTGAACTAGCTCAGCTGGCACCACAGCTGTGTCCCCAAACAGAGTCATCCCTGGTTCTCCTGTGCATTTTGCTGTTTGCCTTGAACTATTATTTATGTTGAATGGATATGATTGTATGGGGCAGCACAGAAGCAAAATTAAATGCACCTCGTGTTAGGGATGCAATAACTCATTGGGATATGGTGAATCCCTTCAGGAGAGCAGGTGGAGAAATCTTGCTGTCATTGCAATAAAAATATCAGATGCTCTAAGTGATTTGTGCAGCTGAAGGTGCCCCCCTGGTGCAAAGGTGAGGGGAGCTACCCCACTGCAGAAAGGAACGTGGTTATATCAGTGTAGCTCTGGCTGCAAAACTGGGCTCATAGTAGAGTTTCTATCCACTGCTTCAGTAGAGGAATTACACACACTGCCCAGCAAATAATCACACTGATAAGGCACAGGTGAGATGCTGCCAAGTGGTTCCTTCCCTGCAAGTTAAATACATTCTCAAACTGGCTCCCAGGCAAGATGGCTGTAGCTTCTGATTGAGAACTCCTTTGTAAACTCATTGAGGAAAGGTGTGCCAGCAAACAAAGCCATTTGGCTGCCGGTGCTGGCCCTGTGCTGGGCTTTATGGAGGGACTGGGTACATCCTTCTTGCATGTAAACCTTTGCGTGACAGCGAGGCAGCAGCCTACAGCTTTAATTTGGGCTTGGGGGAGATTTTTCTTAGTTCTTCTCCTGCAGCCTGCGTGGGGGTATTTATGATGCTGAGCAGAACTTGGAGTAGATATGAAAATGGTGGGTGACTGTCAGTTGCAGTGTTCAGAGTGCTGAAAAATAGTCTGTCTTCCTCCTGAGCAGACAGTTTTTCCTGACTCTTTTGGGATAAACTCTCCTAGTGTGGTTCTGTCACAAGTGACCTGGCACTGCTGCGTGGAGCTGGGAATGTTGTGTCAGGTGGGAATGCAGGTAGGAGGGATGGTAGAGGCACACTGGACATGATGTGTGTGGTACTGACCTGTAAACCTCTGTCACTGAGGACTTGAGGAAGTGTGGCTGAGGGCTGTGACTCGTGAAATTACTCCTCTCTGGGTGCATGCTTTTCTGGAAAACAAAGCAAAACAATAATTAATTGCTGTCATCCTGTCCCCTCACATTTTTTGTTTAACACTCTGGAACGAGCCTGGCTCCCTAAAACACTTGAGACTTGTCTTGCTATATGAAAGGTCAAAAAAGAAATTAAAGCCTCTGAAAGCCAAAGAGGTTTTTTTATTTTTAAGTACCTGAGCCACTTCCTTGCTCCTAAGAAGATCTGTAGCCTGCTAGATGGGAAAAGTTGCTGAGCTTATACCAAGGTATGTGTGACTGCCCAGCTCTGAGAGCTCTGAAAAGATACAGGACCATGGTCTTTGCTTTCAGAGAGGAGGAATTAGGGAAAAGGGTGAATAATGTTTGGAGGCATTGCCGAGTGTCTCTGAGCAGCAATGTGTCCTGACAAAACTCAGCTGCTGACTGACTGTCTTGCATGGACTGGAAGGAGCCAGCAGTTCATCTGAATTTGTTATGGCCAAACTGCTCTGAAGGTTCCTGCACCACCAGCAGTCCAGGACTGCCCAAATTGGCTCCACTCAGAGTGTTTAATCCCAAGCCACATGGAATTGCATTTTCAGCACAAAGGGCAGTACAAGGGATTGCTTCATGCTGCAGAACTTGTACATAGGTGACGTTTGCTGTCCTGGTGTTGTCCTCATGGTGCTGTTAGGACTATGTAGTTCAAAATGACCATCCTGAGTTGGTAGGAAACACTTGGATTTTCCCTGTGGCCTGTTTCACTGTGATATATCACACTGCTTAGGAATGTTACACATATTTCTGTTTCTGCTGCTTTTGATTCCTCTTTCTCTCCTTGGTATCGCTGATGTGGCCTAAAAAAGGAAGAGACGCTCCAGGAAATGCTTCTGATAAAGTGCTGCTCTCCAAAGTGAAATCTCTTTCATAATTGTGTGGAAAGGCTGAGGTCAGTAACTGTGCAGATGGGTACTTCTGGTGACTTTTGTGGGCCTTGCTGGTGAAATGCACTGTACAAACACCTGGGACAGTGAGGTCCTGGAGTGCTGAGGACTTCGTGATGGGTGGTTAATTAGGGCAGGAGCACAGACTTCAACGTGCTGTAGACATGCCTAGGTCACTTGGACAGCCCTTAGTTCTGTGCTGAAGTATCTGTTAGTGATCTCATCTAAACTTCAGCCTGGGCAGCTGTGGAGGTAAAAATATAACCAGGTGGGAGTTCAGAAAGAACAGCACCTATTGCAAAACTCTGTCTAATTAGACCCCAGGGTGTGAGGGCACTTAAATGAAGCCTGTTGTGTGTATAACCTCTTTCTCAAACCAGTCACTCCAGCTGCAGTGGTGGTGATGCTTGGTGGGACCAGGGGCAGGAGACAGAGCTTTGCAATTTAGAGTCCCTATAGCCATGGTGTGGGGCCTTAGCAGAGTGCTGCTGGCTTCTGCCATCTCTGGGAGAGGGGAGAGTGTATTAATTTTCTGTTTTCTCATACTGATATATAATATAACACACCTAGAGAGGAACAATAAAGACAGTAAAGGCTGCCAAAGCTCACTGGCGTTTGTTTAAACAAGACAATAACTGCCTATGGTTCCCTTTCTGGACCTAGAACAAGCTGGATATGCAAATATACAATGAAAAGGTGTGGTTTGTTTGGTTTGGGTTTCTTTATTTTATTTTAAAATGTAATAAAGGATTTAGGGGCTTGTAGCTTTGAGATTTCTTCCAATGAAACTTTCCGTAAGAAAAATCTGCACAACTATAGAGCATTAGGAAAGAAAAGAGAAAAAAAGAACCAACCAAATCAACTCAGACATCTGTCATATGCCCAATAGCTGAGACTGAGGATGGTGGCTGTTAACATACAGCCTTTCAAAGTGCTATATTGGAGCAAGCTTCTACATGATGCACTTGGCTCTGCTGCTCCTGCTGGCTTCAGGGCTTTGGAGTGTCCTGTGTCAAACTGACTCTTCATTTCTTTGGCAACTTCCTGGACGACTTGTGGTGCAGCCTCTTTCAATGCTATTCTGGTGATGAAAGCATGCCCCTAAATCACACAGTTTGTTTAGAGAACAGAATTCACCACTGGGAAGGTCTTTACTGATCCACACTTGCAGGCGTGTGCCTGATTTAGTTTGTGTTCACAGCGCTACCCAGGCTCAGCACAGCTCCTTTCCTGGGGATTTCCATGGGAAAAGGGGTGGCCCCCTCAGCATCCTCAGCAATACATGTCATGTCCCTGTTGTGTGTGCTGAGTGATATATTGGTGGGTTTGGCAGATATTAATTCTTTTGGAAGCATTTCTGGACAGTACAATGCTCTGCTGCTGGAAATCAGGCAGATTAAGTGCACCTAAAGTGGGTAATAAATTACTTTGTATGTATTAGTATTTTATTAACCTGTAAATCTTGTACCTCTTCAAGGGCAATGTCAGTTGTAGTTTCCACCACAGAAAACATAGCTCTCCTCTGGTGGGCTTTGTGAAATCTGCCAGCCTGGGAGGGAGTTACAAAACTGGCAGCATGTGCCTGAATGCTTCAGGCAGGGTTTGTCATCCCTCCAAGATGAGAACATCTCTGCCATCGTGGGGCCCTGTCTGACTGAGCTGTGTGGGTAGTGCAGGAGTGGGAACATCAACAGAAACATGGTATTAAAACAAGGAGTAAAGGGAGTAGTGTAGTAGCTCAGATACATCCAAGTCACATGCTTTCCTAACTTCTTTGGAGTTCTTTCTCTCCTGGGTGTGGGACAGTCACCAGGCAGTGTGGTTCGTGCTGTGGCAGTAGTGCAAGCAGCTGCTGTGTTCAGACACTCATATATAAGTGCAAACTGGGACAGGAGGGACTCATAGCTCATCCTCAGGTGTAGCTGCCTGGCATTTCTCCATAGGTGGATGGGGTCTCCAACCTCAGCTGTGGGGTGTTTAGAGCAAGGCCATGCTGGGCTGAAAATTAACCAGTTTCATGTAACCGCTTTGATTGCCCTGCTGTGGGTTTGGTTACAGATGAGATACGAAGACAGTGCTGCCTCAGGGCAGCATGGTGATGTCTGCTTAAAGCTTTGGAGGTTCTTGGTTTGGCCTGAGGGGCTGGAAAACGTGGGGATCATGGTCTGAAACTTGTTTCCAAGTGCTGTATGTGTGTGTGCACTGAGACATGGCATCCACCATTTTTCTCCTGTCATATCTCAAGGTTCTTCATACCCAAATGCCTCTGTTAGTGGCTTGTGCACAAGTGCTGCATTCTCCACTCTCTTCATGACTAGAGGAATCTCTGAGATAGTTCCCAGGCGAGTGATTGTGCCAAAGGGATGAACTAAGTATGTGAGAGCAGCAAAGTACCCCCTTCATGCAAGTACTGTCCTGTGGGATTCCTGTGTGTGGGGTGTGCTTTCCTGGATGCTGTGAGTCAGGGGGTTGAGCACCGTGGGTACTCAGGCAGCTGGCACACATGGAATTACTGGAAATTGTTTTCCCATTCCAGATGCTGACTGGGAAGCAGAACTTGAGTCATCCCTGTCAGGTACACTTGCTGGTTTGCAGGGAGTTGCTGAAAAGGATGCTTGGTTTGATGTTTTAGGGATCTCAAGCCCCTTTGCTGCTCTGCAGAGCCTTTTCCATCACAGGATACAGGGCAGGAGCAGGGAGCTGGCAAGGTCTCTCAGCCTCATGTTGTTCTGCTCTGTGGTTCAGTGAAACAAAGGGACAGGTATGAAAGGTTGGTGACCACTTGATTACACAGTGCCTGTGGTTTCCCATGGTTTGCCCATTCAGAAGCACCCCTGGATTTGTGCCTCCATGGGAGGGTGTTCTGCATTACTGAAGATTTTCTTTGGAAGTAGCTTTTACTGAGCTAAAATAACCTGTAATCCTGCTCCTGTAGACAGAATGGGACCTTTCTCCTCTGTTAAGTCTGTTAAGAAAGAAGGCACTCAGGCAGCACTTGTGTGGTTGATCCTTGGCAGAGCAGTGAGGAGAGGGGTTATTTAGACCCTCCTGCTTGGGAGAGCAGCTCAGCTACCTTGAACCAGGGGAGCAGCTTTCACATGGGTTTTGTTGGATCTGTTTGTTCCCAGCCTTTTGCTCAGAAACCTTTCTTAGCTGCTACTGGCAGGGATACTGTATCCGTCTGTAAAAGTACAAGGGAATAGCCGGGAAGTATTTGACTAGGTAAACAAGTTGGATGTCCCTATGTGCCCAGAATTAGATGGCATGTGCTCCAGAGGAGGGCAGGAATTTGAATGTGGAATTGCAGAGCTGCTGGCCAGGGTATGCTGGTGGTGTTTGCAAAGGGCTGCCCTGCCAAGGGCTGGGAAGTTGCCAGCTCCTCTTTGCTCGGAGAGGGCAGTGAAGAGGTTCCTGGGAAGCCAGTAAATCTGACTTGCATTCCTAGTGGAACAGGATCAGTGTGTGCATGGACCAGTGCAGGCTCCTGGAGAGGTGGTGGAGCTGCTGGGAGAGGTGGTGGAGCTGCTGGCAGGGCCGGGTGCAAGGCGGGCGGCACTGAGCGTATGGATACGGCTCTTTTCCTTCGAGAGGTCTCCCACAAAAGGTTGTTCAAGAAAGTAACTTCACTGTGAATGAAAGAACAGTGTTTTTACGGAGCTGGTTTTAGCCTTGCCCTTTGCGTCCCCACTTTTAGTGGTCACTTTTCAGAACCAGCAGCAGGTCCCCCAAGGACAGTGTTGAAATGGAAGTGCTGATGGTGGCTGGGCTCATGTGCCCTCCATAAACAGCATTTCCTGAAGCTGGTGCTGGAGACAAAACATCAGATGCTGGTTCTGACCCAACATGGTGTTTTGGTTTAGTCTAAGAGGCTCTTGGCTGAGCTGCCGTGAACACCCCAGTGCTGAAGTGCAGTGCTGAGACATAAATGACACGTGGCAGCTTTTATGTTCTTCTTTAGTACTTTTTCCTTGTGCTGCTCGTTGCTCTGACAGAAGGTCTGGCACTGTTGATTCAGTACAAGAGATTTAATAATTTTCCACAGATTTCTGCCTTACACCCCTACCCAGAGTTGTTGGTTTATACCCTGTCCAAAGCTACCTTTCTGCATGGTTCTGGGTGTGTGATTGCACAGTAACTACCTGGGGCAGCAATGAGGGGTGTGTATACACAGACAATAGCACCTGGATTTTTCTCATGTGTGTGAAACTTTTATCTTCTTATGCTGGCAGGTATTACAGACAACTTGATATGGTTTAAGAATACGTGGTTACGGTTGGGAGGGGCACCACGGTTGTGCAATGATGGCATATTGCAAATACTGGCAGCAGAGTTGAAACTTGGGTTGGATTAGTGAAGTTCACGGACAGAGAGGATGGTGAACTCCTGTACAGATTCAGGACATGGAAGATCAGAGCCTTCAGTTTGCTCATTGGACTAGAAAACCTGATTATTTTAGCTGTGTGAATGGCTGGTGTGTTCTTCCCTGGCACCCTGGTGTGAATGGAGCAGCAGTGGACAGGGACTCAGGCTCTGTGTCGATGAGACTTGCTCCAAGGAGGGGATGAATTGATCAGGCTTTGCCAAAAAAGGTGTGAGTGGGTGCTTGTTTCGAGCATGGCATTTTCCCTGTGGGTAGTTGTGTTGGCTGTGTCTGGGGGGCTCTCTGTGCCCAGAGCTGTTGGGCTGTAGTATCAATTGCCAGGGGTTTCAGAAGACCTCTTGCCTCCCCCAGGGCAGAGGGCTTGGGCCTCTTGGAGCAGGATTTCAGTTCTCTGTTTGCATTTAAGCACATCACTTGTTGTAAGTGTCGAAATGTGGTGTGAGAGGAAATGGTGAGCCTTGGCAGTGTTCCATGAATTCAAAGCTCATCATTTTCTTAGATGCCACCTCCCTTCTTTAGGGGAATCCCTGAGGGAAATTAAGGGCCTTCCTGGTTGCTTTTTCACACCCATTTACCTGATGGTGCCCAGAGAAGCTGTGGGTGCCCCATCCCTGGAAGTGTTCAAGGCCAGGTTGGATGGGGCTTGAAAAAACCTGGGCTAGTGGAAGGTGTCCCTGCCCGTGGAACCAGATGGTCTTTAAGATCTCTTCCAACTCAGACCATTCATTTCGTGATTAATTTTGTGATAGTGAAGTGTATTTTCCATTCGTATTTCCACTGGCCGTCATCCAAGAGATGCCCCTGAGATGACAGTTCAGCAGGTGACATCTGGTGACATCATCTGTAGAGGTTTATGAGGCATGAAGTTGAAATTCCCCAAAAAAATCTGATTAAAAGTTTAATTTCCTATCATTACCTAGATAGATATTGTTTCAGCCTCCATTGAAATCAGCTTGCCTGTCTTTCTGTGTTTCTGGAAGGTCTTCAGAATTTGGCAGCGTTAGCCATCCAGAGATGCAGTTATTTCCCAAAATGGGGCATTTCCCAGCTGCAGGCGACTTGTTGATTATTTTACTTGCAGAAGCTTCATCCAGGATCTGTTCCATGGCCCAACTGTAAATTGTTTAAACAAGGAATCAGCTGTGTTGTGCTGGAAATAAGCTCTCCTCCCGTTGGAATGGTAAAAATAGTCCATGCTCCTCTGAAAAACTTATTGATGGTAAACATGTAAAATGTTTCCTATGTCAAACTCTCACATTCTTCTGCAGCATTCCGTGGGTTTGGCTCACAGGGTTGCAAGTGCTGGCTGAGGGCAGCCCAGCTCAGTGATGCACTGCGTGAGCTTTGCATATGACCTCTGTTGCAAGGCTACGTAATCATTCTATTTGGAAAAAAAAAAAAAAAATTTTGCTAAAAAAAACCCCTTTCCTCCAAATAAAATAGGCAAAAAGCCATCATTTTTCTTCACTGGCTGTTCTCTTGTGTTGTAAAATACGTCAGAAAGTTAGAATGTGATTAGAGTTAATTCATATCCTCTTCATTGGATAGTTACTCAAGGGAAAATGTGAAGGCACAGAGGAGCAGAATTCCTTGCTGAGTGCTGTGAATCCTGTATTCCCTAAAACTGTTCCCCTGGGGTGTTCTGGCTTTCAGGTGTGAGCACAGACTGTGCAAACTCTGTCACACTGACTTGACTTGCCCATGGTGGCTGAGGAACCAGCACCAGTGTGAGGCAGGAGGTGTTGATTCCTTTGGAGATGTCTGAGCATCCCACTGTCTAAAGAAGGGGGCTTGAAGTAGGTTTTAGGGTGCAGCTTGGCATGAGTGGAAAAATGGAAGGGAATTCTAGCAGGTCAGTAAATGAAGAGTGATTTTGGAGCAATGTGCACCTCCAGCTCAACTCTGTGCTGTAGGATCGCTTAGGGTGTGGCAAAGTGAACAGCGGTTGGGCTGCACAAGATAAATATTATTTTTTTAGATGCTTCTGCTATTTGCTAATGTTCTGAAAGGCTGCAAATACAGACAGTAGCTGAGAATGTATCTAATGAGAAGGAAGGACAGAAAGATGGATGTGGTTTTCCTATGAGACACTAGCAACCATGCAGGGTGTTGGGTGTTTCCTTTGTAGGCTGCATTTATATATGGCTGTTTTTAAAGGTGATTAGAAGACTGATTCCTTGATCAAAGAGGAGATGGTGACCCAGTGTCCCTGTAGAAATTAGCTCTGTTTTAGCTGTTTGGTAAAATACAGGCACAGTAACGCCTATGTTGAGCAATAGGAACCCATTCATCCTAAGTGCATGATCAGCTTTAAGTTTGGCTCAGAGATGGGTTTGGAGCAGAATCTTGTTAGGCCTCCCTGTGTGTGAGGGGCACTGGAGAGGAAAATTATCAGGTGGTTTTAATGCAGTTCTCAGAGTTAACTGTGTGGGTTTAGGAAGTGATGCAGTTAAATTGGCAAAATTTTTCTTTTCCCTGGGATTTGTGCTCCCAGGTTTACTCAACAGTGTTCTCTCAGTGCTGCCAAATATTTCTGACCACACTGGGAAAACCATTTCACCAGCCCCTCCCAAGCTGTACTCCATCCTTAGGCAACTTCTTCTTTCGTGATTCTTATCATGATGCAACGGGATTCCAGCATGGCTGTGGGGATGGTAGAGGCTGAGCTTTCTGATAAACCTGCTGCTCAAAAAGCCTCTCAGCCTTCCCAGAACTCCTTTGGGAATTCCCTGCCATTCATTACTGTGATGGGAGATGAGTGAAGGTAAGCGTGGGCTGGGCTGTCTGCCACTTTGTTATGAAATGTTCTCATGAAGGTTCTTTGCAAACCTGTTTCAGCCCCCCAGCTCCCTCCTGGGGTCAGGGGTGCAGACCTGTCTGCTTGGGCAGTCTGTTTAGGAGCATTTCCACGCTGACCAGTCCATGCAAACACTGGCTTTTTTTTTTTTTGATTAAATGATGTCTTTTTCCGATTATCTTGCTCAACTGGTCTCCCCAAACTCCACATTTCAACATAATCTGTTTTCTCAAGGATAAATTTTAAAGGTGTCTCCACACAAGTGCCATTCCTATGCCAAATGGGCACGAGCAAGGCTGGGGTGGAGGGAGAAATCCTATTTTTATCAGTTTTGACTGCTGTTGTTTCCAAAAGACCAAGCTGTGCCCAGGCAGACCCTTGTCAGGCCGCAGGTTTTGGGGGTGTCCTGAGCACGGGCAGTGGCAGGAGGTGTGTGAGCAGCCGGCGGGGCAGGCGCTGGTGCAGGCGTTGGAAGGGCCTGGGGCTCTCGCTGCCCACGTGGCACACACGTGAGCCCATTCCACAGATGGCAGGAGCTTGGCTCGGCCCAGCTCTGCCTGGCATTTTGGCTGCTCTAATTCTGGACATGGAATGGATCGGGGAGCCATGAGCCCGTCTGGCCACCCCCAGTGACCTTGCACGTGAGGAGCTGCCACCGTAGCAGGAAAATTCTTTCCTTGTACCCTGCTCTGGGGACAGGCTGCTGCTGGAGCAAGGGCTGGACATCACGCTGCCTCCATCCCATGCCTCTCGTGCAGCACTTGGTCCCATGTTAAGGAGGGATTTTGGCTGCTAAGCATGTTTAGATGACAACAGAGATGTTCTAGGACAGACATTCTCACTGCCCCCATGTTTGCTCTGCTGGAGTCTCCCCGTGGCTTCAAATTCTTCCAGTGATGTTGAATCATCCAGTAAATGCCGCTTTCCCTTGTTCAACACCTTTTTCAAACTGAGAATCCATGTTTTCTTAAGGGTGCTTTCCAGGAGGTAAAATGCAGAGCCTTTTCCCTGCACTAAGCAAAATTTCTCTGTGGGCTGCCACTGCCCCTCTGCCCGTTGGGGAATGAAACCTGGTGGCTTTGAGGTGATTTGCTGTTCTTTGAAACTTACCTTCCAGGAGCCCCACACCCCAGCTGTGCTTGGTCACCTTGGGTTAATGCTTTCATTTAATCGTAGAATCATGGAATGGTGTGGTTTGGTGGGACCTAAAAAACCATCTCGTTTCACTCCCTGCCATGGGCAAGGACACCTTTCACTAGACCAGGTTGCTCAAAGTCTTATCCAGCCTTGCCTTGAACACTTCCAGGAAGTGGCAACCTGTGCCAGGGCCTCACCACTCTCACAGAGAAGAATTTCTTCCTAATATCCAATTAAACTGACTCTTTTTCAGGTTGAAACCATTCCTTCTTGGCCTGTCACTGCATGTCCCTGTAAAAAGAGAATGATGTGCTCGCAGGAGTTTAGAGGAGAAGCTTAAATGACCTGCAGCCCCTTTGGTCCTCAGTGGGAGCATTTCCAGGGGTCAGGAAGGCTTTGGCTTTGTCCCCAGTTTGCTTTGGTCTGTGATTCTTTTGTTTCTGACTGTGTGGATCTGCAGGTGGTCTGGCAGACCTTGAAAACACTTCACTTGCTTGCCTTCATTTCATCCTCTTCTCCTGTACACCACCCTCTCTTAGTGGTGTTATAATCCTTGTAAACCACAATTGTCATCAGCAATTACCTTGAAAACAGTAATTCCCACTGTTGCAACCTGTGCTTCCGGCTGCTCCATGCAAATTCATCGTGGCACAGGGAAGCCGTAGTCATCCGTTACTGAAACAGGCTATGCAAATAATTCTTCTTTGGAATTCCGGTGAAAGAGGAAATCCAGACAGCATTGCTGATTCATTTTCAGGCCAGCTTTGCTGGGTCCATTTGGATGTTCTGGGTACTGTGTATACCCTTGGTCCCTGAGCTGTAACAGGTTAAGAAGTTCCTGCCCCTCGCTACTGTTTGTCATTTTCCAGCTGAGATGGGCTCAGCTTGCTTGGTTATGTGATGAGTGGTTGAAGCAGACCAGTGCTTTGGAAAGTCCTGTAGTCAGCCCTGGGAGGGCATGGTAACTTCTTAACTTGCTTTGGTGCAGATATCCAGGAGGGCATCTGGGCATATCTTCCCCCTCCCACACTGCTGCTCCTCACCCCTGTCTGCTCCACAGGGTCAGTGCTTGAGCTAATGGGGCTCTAAAGAAATGCTTGCCTGCTCCTACAGACCTTTTCCATACTACACAGTGTGTGTAGAGCACTAAATCATTTGCTAACCTGCACAGTCGCTCTCACAGGGAAGCTTTGCCTTGATTTACTACCTGGGCACCAGGTGAAACAGCTCTGGGGCTCTGCATCTCCAAGGTCAAACTCCCAGCTGAGCAGGCAGTCTGTGAGCCCCCTGTAAGCAGGCTTGGGCCAAGGGGGTGCCAAGTGTTCAGGTTTCCCACCTGGTGTTCTCCTCCTCTGCCTGGGGTGATTTCTCCTTGGGGTTGGTCTTTGCTCAGATGCTGTCAGGGGCACTGGAGGCCTCTGCAGAGGGGCTTGTTTGCATCATGGGGCCTGTTCTGAAGTGGAGAGCCCCTTATTTTAACTGCTGGCAGAAGGGAGTTGTATGATAAGAGCAACACAGAGCCTGTGCTACCTTTCCTATGTTGACAGGGATCTATTTTGTGCAGAGCTGGGCCCTGCTGTCCTGCACACTGCAGTGGTGGTGGTCCCTGATATCCTTGGGCTGTCTCACCCTGGCAGTGGATAGCTGCAAGCAGCCAGAATTCTGTCCTCTTGGCATGAGACCTGACTTTTTCAACAAATCCGAGTTTCTAGGAAAAGGCCTGCCTTGGAAGGTCCCCAGTTGTACACTGTGTGTTTAGTTTAAAGGACTTGCATTTAATTAATTCAGACCATAGTGGTTCATGGGTGGTTCAGACCATAGAATCATAGAATAGTTTGGGTAGGAAGGGACCTTAGAGATCAGCCAGTTCCAATCCCCTGCCATGGGCAGGGACACCTCCCACTAGCCCAGGTTGCTCCAAGCCCCATCCAACCTTACCTTGGACACTCCCAGGGATGGGGCAGCCACAGCTTCTCTGGGCAGCCTGTGCCAGGGCCTGCCCACCCTCACAGGGAAGAATTTCCTCCATATGTATTCCATACGGCCAAAAATTGCCTTTTTCCAGCTGAGCATGCACTCAACATGCAACATGTAAAACACAAGCTTCTCAAGTGCTAAAATCTCAGATGCATTTCTGCTGTGACCCAGAAAATGGAAGACTTTGTTGGAAAAAGATGAGAACATCTAACTCAAACTGTGTATCACCATGAATTTCATCTAATGACATATCTGGGAAGTTTGTGCAGCTGAGAATTGGTTTTTCCTTTCAGAAGAAGCCTTGCTGTTAGAGCAGAGATCTCACAGGAGTGATTGCAGCAGTGCTGCTGCCAGCTATTTTCACCACCAGTTCTTCAGAAAAGAATACATTTGGATGCTGTTGGATTCTGTGGGGTTAGACCTGCCTGCTGTAGGTGTGGAGGTGAGCTCTGCAGTAATGTTTTCAGAAGAGTGAGGGTTTTTTATTATATTTCTATTTCTTTTTTAGTTTAATTTGGAGAAGTGATTCCTTTTGAGAAACCTGGGGCTGACAGCTCTTGCCTATGTCCAGTGGGTGCTTTATGGAAGATGCTGCTGGCAGGAGTGTTGATGCCAAGAATTTACAGGCTTGCTTTTGATGCAGAGAGTACTTGGTAGCATGTGAGTGGGCATTGATGTATTTTAGATAGGGCATTGAAAGCATTCTCTGGGCTTTTGAGCCAGAGCAGAGGACAGCACAGTCTGAGTGCTGCTGTAGCCCAGTAAGTATAGCTGTGGGCACTCCAAACTATTTTCAGACATGGGGAGACTTAAAGCAATTGCCTGCTCTTGAGAGACTGCTCGAGGCCTTGACTGTGGATGCAGTGAAAGGAGGTGTTTTGTCCTGTAGAAAGAAGGACATGACTTGTTTCCCATTAAGCACAAGATCATCTTAAAATCTGAAGCCTGAGGTTTCCCCCACTGGTGTTAGTGGAGCCCTTTTGCAGTTACGTAAATGAAGGAGAGGACTTTGAAAGCCCCCTGAAAATCCTTGAAGTTTTAACTTTTCTCTGACTTTGCCCTGCGCTTCTCCTGCAGTGCCCGGTGTGTGCTGGCTTTGAGGACAAGGCTGGGTTTGTTCCCTGGCCTGAATTTCCCTCCCAAAGCCTGATGAAGGAGGACTTGATGTATTTGAGATGCACTTCTCACGTGCCGGTGTGAGCGGTGTCTCAGGGCAGGTCCATGCCCCTCGTGGGTACTGTGTGTGAGAGACAGCACAGCTCTGCCCAGAGGGGCCTGCAGGGCTGCCCACCTCAGCACCCACGCTTTGGGTGACCTGCCTGCTGTCTCCCCTCGGCTGCTCAGCCCCCAAATAGCACACAGGGCCGTGGGCTGCCTACCTGCCTTACATGGGAAGCCTCCTAGATGGGACAGCCCGTGCTGGTCTTTCCTCCTAATGTCTTTGTTTCTTAGTAGAGGCTGTGTTTGGGTCCTTTGCTGCAGCTGAGCACAGGCAAAGGGACCTCCCTCCTCCCTGCCCTGTTCTGTTGGGCTGAGGGCTGTGTTGCACAGGGCCTGCCTGCAGTGCCCAGGGCAGAGATCTTCAGGTGAGGGCTTAGTGGACTGGGACACTCCAGCTTGTATTTGGAAGCATTATATTGTCTTCAAGAGCCATTCCAAAGCAAGGTTCATGGCTGAGGGCAGAGCTGCACACACAGTGACACTGCACACCTGGACCCAAGCAGGTTTGCACAGCACCAGCCTTGATGTTGCTGGCCCTGCAGTGTAGCTGCACGAAGGAAAACCTGGATGGTGAGGGAAGGCACTCAGCATGCAGCCAGACACAGCAGAGGCAGATGCTCTTCCTTTGAACCAGATCAGTTACAGCTGCTCAGCCCAGCACTGAATTCAGCTCTTGGATCTTTGACTTCAAGTAATAAAATCAAACGGGAAACTCTCTGATTTCCTGGTTTTTCTCCTCTAGCTGAGAGTCCTGCTGTAAGGGACCTCATCTAGTGGTTTCACATCTCATTTAGCTCAAAGTATTGCTTATGGCTGTGATGGGGAAAGGAGAGGGAACTGCTGGATGCTAGGGCTGAGCTGCCTGCCCTGGGCACTGGTTTGCATTACCATGCTTTGCTTTTTCTTTGTGCTCTTATATCTGTCCTCTTTGCACTTAGAAGGGGTCAAACTTGCATAAAGGATCAAGCAGGGAATCGCCCTTCCAGGAGTCAGGGGTTGGAGATTCCCTGTCTGGTGTCCATGCAGGTATCCATGGACCCAATTGCTGCAGAGTGCTGTGGAAGCCAGGAGTGTAACTGGGCATCAAGAGGGGTAAGGGTGTAAGCACCAGATCCATGAGCAGCTTTTGAATGGGATGATCCAAGTGTAACCATCAGTTCTGAAGCCCCTGTTCTACATGGGGCAGGAGTAGCAGAGCTTGTGTCAGTTTTTGTTATTTCCACCAGAACCACGTCTGCCATTGGAGCACTCGGTCACTGTTGGTGCTGACACAGAATTGCATGAGAAACGAGGGTGTTACTTTATGCATTTCTGCATCCCAGAAGCCTTCCTGCTCTTTGTGTTGCTGGGGGAAGTGGTTATTTTTCACTAGAATTCAGTACATATTTTTGGTTTGCTCTGACACATTGGAGTGGTGACGTTGCTGTTTCCGAGTTAGGTGGAGCCTGGCTGCAGTCCTAAGGGAGCACAGAGCAGCACAGAGGTGCTTCTTGGCTTCTCCCCAGCACCAGTGTTGCTTTCCATTTGGCTGCACATACCCAAAGGGACACTTTTCCAGGGAGACTGTCAGCTGAGAGTGGTGTGATATCCCTGTTCTTCCATTAGGTCATTAGTGGTCAGTAGTGTTTCTGTTCTGGCTGCCTTGGGAATACCTGTGAAAGTGTCTGACTCCTTCCTGGGTGTGAGGGACCACTGCTTCTCCGAGTGTGAAGTCATATCAGATTCTTTATTCATCTCCTGATCCACTGGGAGCGCCTCGTTTACATGACTGAAGCACTGTGTCACATTAAGATTAGCTGGTTTTCATCTTGGTACCAAACCATTTCCCTGGAGATATAAACATTCAAGTCCCATCTCCAGGTGCAGCCCTTGGCTCTTCTTCCCATCAGTGTTTCTAATGGCCATGTCCCACTGAACCATCACCTGGGCTGCAGGACCCCTGAGCTGGTTCATGGAAGACCAGAGGGAGAATAAGGCAGAGCAGGCACTGAACAAACATACACGAGTGTATTTATGTATGACCTTGGAAAATACAACAGCCCTTGGCATCCCATCCAATCCATCAGATGGCAGGTATTTGAGGGCTGGGTGTTGTTGCTGAAACATTGGCCCATGTTTCATGCAGACCTATCCACAGGTGTAAGCGCAGAGGAGCGAGGGAGCCATGCCATAAATCCCAGAGTGCTCTTCAGTTCTTAGCTGTGGTTCTGTTGGACCCTTCTTGCCTCTCTAAAAGTGCCATGCATTTCCACCACACACATTCAGTTGCTTTCATTAGTGACCTACACCAGGATGGGGACTATGGACTAAATTTTCCTGCCGTTGGAGACCGGCAGTCCAACATTGGATTTCTGGGGCTTGGTTACTCTGTGCTCGAAAGGGCAGGTGAGCACATGCATGTTGTCCAGAGAGGTTTTCACTGTCACTCTTGCCTTGTAACGCTTGTACAATAACAAATATTGTCTTGTTTTTCCAGGGAAGGGAATGAACCTGGGGATTCTACGAAAATCACCTACCGTGAGCTCCTGCACAAAGTCTGCCAGTTTGCCAACGTCCTCCGCAGCCAAGGTACACGGCTGAGGCAACAGAGCAGTGGATACTGGGAAGGCATTTGACCAGGGGTTTGGAGATTGGGTTCACTTTCTGTGTGGTTGCCAGTCGGTTGAGTAATTCTCATCAATTTGCTCTGCAGTCAGTGCACAAATTCTTCTCTGGCTCTCAGTGAAAATGGATCAGTGTTGGTCATGTTGGCTGTACAAGGAAGAAATCTGTGCTCAAAACTTCCTGCTCTGGGGTTTTCCAACAAGCAGTGAGGGCACTGGTTACTTTCCTGCTTCCTTCAAGGAGGCAGATGAGAACATGGAGTGTTCATTGCCATCATCTCTGAAGAGCCACGGGGCTTGAAAGGCAAAACCTGAGGCTGGTTCAGCTCTAACTTCACCTGAAGCTCTATCATGTGCATATAAATGTGGAATTAAAATAACTAATTTCTATATCCTGTTCTTTTGATGTGTGACGTGTTCATTTTGACAAACACCATGTTCATTTTCCCTCGGTAGGTGTGAAAAAAGGAGACCGGATTTCCATCTACATGCCAATGATCCTGGAGCTGGTCATAGCCATGCTTGCCTGTGCCAGGATTGGAGCTCTGCACTCTGTTGTGGTAGGAACAAGCTCCTTGTGTTGCTCTTGGTGCTGAGCTCTGGGGGGAGCAGGTGTTGTTTCTGGGATACTACCTGGAAAGATGAGTGCTGACCATGAGATGGATGGAAACCAAATTAAGGTGCTGCTGTTTCCTTGCATTAACTGTGGAATGAGCTCCTTTAGCTTTCTCCATCAGTGCCTGGTGGTATTGTTTGCCTTGGGTGAACTGCACAGCAGCTGTTGGGTTTTTGGGCTGGGCTTTTTGTTTGCCCTTGCTGACATTGTTGTGTGATCTCTGTCAGTTTGCAGGTTTCTCTGCAGACTCTCTTTGCGACCGGATCCTTGACTGTGGTTGTTCTCTCCTCATCACAGCAGGTAAAACAGGCATCTCTGCATCTCCATTGCTGTTTCCCGTCTGAAAAGTCTTTATTTAAAAGCCAGATGCACTTGAAAATGGAAGAGGCAGAGACAGTGCCTCAGCTGAGCCTGCCAAGGTGGATGCACTGCTGTAGCTGTGCTCAAGCACTGCTTCCCACTCTGAACACACAGTGAAGCCTCTAAGCACCCCTCCCAGATTGTGCTGTAAAGCTTGATGTCACCAGCTGCTAATAACTTGTTTTCAAACACTTCTCATCCATATTCTTGCTCAAAATCAGCCAGATGTCTGCAAGATGTATCATGAGGCAGTCCCAGTATAAAAATCCCCACCCTTCCTGATTTTAATGACACTTCTGCTGCAACTCCCAATCCTTTTAACCAAGGGGTCAAGAACGTGGCAGGGGTTGCAAATAAGGCCATTGCACTTCCCCAGCTGTTTTTTGCAACAGTGCAAAAAATAGCGTTTTTAATAATTTCCATGGAAAGGACACGTTAAACTGCAATCCGTGTTCTGGCTGCATGGGACTATTTCGCACAAAATATTCCCAAGAGATTTGTCAGGTCAAATTGGGACCTCTCCCAGAGAAGGAATTTCACTGTTTCTTTTGGCATCTGTTTCTCTGGGCTAAAAGGGTGCATTAGGAAAGCCTTCCCAGCAGCTGCCTGTCAGCTTTCCCTCGCTCCAACACAGGAGCTCTGCTCTGCCCTCCTGGAGCTGCTGGTTGCTCCAGCTGTCCCAGGCTGCCTTGGTTGGGAAGCCCCTCTGATGTTTTCCTCATCATTTCACAGATGCCTTTTATCGAGGGGACAAACTGGTTAACCTGAAGCAGATTGCAGATGAAGCCATCCGGAAATGTAAAGACAAGTAAGTTTGGATTTCCCTGATAAGAAAAGCATTGCTGCTGGAATCTGCTCCTGCACAAATGGAAGTTTTTGGGTCAGACACAAACTGTCATCAGATGTTGCAGAAAGGGAAATAATCGTGGTGAAATGACTTTGCCAAGCTCACAGACACAGCATGTGCGTAGCTTGTATGAGACTGAATGTGCGTTTGTGTGTTGGATCAGACATGGAAATTCAGGGCAATCTGCACATTAGAAATTAAAACTCTTTAAAAGCCTTTAAAACTCTAAAATTTGAAAACAGAAGTTTATATGTCTGTAAAAGTAGGTTCCTGGGAGGACAGAAGTGAGTTTGAAGTTGGAAATTAGCTAATGGAGACAGTGTGTTGGTATCTTGACAGGGCTGAAGGGAAATAAGATAGTTTTGTTAGTCTGTGTAGGCTGTGTTGGCCCTCATGAGGGGACAAACACCTACTCTTTTCCTTGATGTATAGTCAGGCTTTGGAAGCCTTTCCTCCCTCTGAATCACACAGTTGGTCATGTCTAGATGGCAGCAGCCATATAATATCTCCTGCGTGCTGTGGGAGATCTTTTCATGGTCACAGGCAGGCAAATTTGGGATTTGTAAGGAATTTTCCCCAGCAGTGGTCTGGGACAAAGACTTGTGGGATCCCCACTTTCTCCACAGGAATCACCCTTGATAGATCCCCACTAAGCTGCACACAGACCGTTCCTGTTCTTCAAGCTCTCTTCCTGTGACTGGTGTCCTTGGAAGTTCATGGGGTTTGCACGGCAGCAAAAGCAGCTCCATGCCCCTGCTCCGCTCCAGTGCTGCCTGTGAATCCCGGGAAGGGCTGGCTCAGCCCAGTCTCACAGCTCCTGCCTTTCACAGGGGATCCTCTTTGAAAAAGTGCATCGTGGTGAAGCACCTGGGGAGGGAAGAGTTAGCGGTGGATGGGGCCTGCAGCAAGTCTCCCCCTCTGAAAAGGCTGTGCCAGGATGTACAGGTATGTTTCTGGGCGGATGAGAGGGGGAGTTTGATTGCTGTGGGCCTGACCCAGCAAATCAGTTGGTGCAAAACCACTGCAGTGATTCCCTGTTCCACTTTATTCCCCTCCTTGCTGTCATTGCATTGTAAGTACAATCTGAAAAATGGTTCCTTTGCCTTACCAAGATCCTCTCCCTGCTGTGCTTCCTTTAACACCATCACAAGCTGCCAGCCCACAGGACCCCTCAGCACATGGATTCATCATCTAAAGCCATTAGGATGAGGACAAGATGCCTGTTTTCCTCTGCCCAGTAAAGGACTTTTCCTTCCTAACTCTGTATCTATCTCCCCTTTTGTGCAAAGACCAGGTGCTGTCCTGCACTGTTGCTGTGACAGTGGAAGCAGGAGAGGAAAACCAGGAGATCTGTGCTCGTGGTGTGGGTTCAGCACAGCTCCCTGACATGACAACACTCCTCCTCTGAGAGCAGTGCAGTGTGTGACACAGTGACTGTGTCAGCTGTGGGGCTGGGGCTTTCACTTGCAACTTGAAACCAGATGAAAGGATGCAGGTCAGAGGAATGTGGTGAGATGGGGCTGGAAAGAGGAGAAGGTGTTGTGGAGCTGTGGGTGCCTGCTGAGCTCCCGAGGCTGCTGTGCAGCCCTGCTGTGCCCAGCACCCACCTGCTGCAAAGGCAGGTAGTTTTCAGCTGCCTCACAGGTCTGTGCCTTGCAGTGGTGTCTTCTGCCCCTCTGTGTTTGATGAGTATTTGCACTGAGTTATCCCCAGGCTGCTGGCTCAGAAACGGGTTTATGTTTGGGGGAGTATTTGGGCTTTGGGCTCTGCTTTCAGAAGGGATGGTCTGTGCACATCCCTGGAACAACAAATCCAGCAGATTCTCTGTCTTTAAGTTAATTTTCCTTGTTCGGCTATGTTAATTTTATTGGAGTGTTGCTTGGTGTTTTCCAGCCTGGCTGTGTTCCTTGGCCTCCCCTGTCCCTTCTCCTGTGAGGGTGGGGTAGGTGCAAAGGAATGGGAAAACTGGAACACACCAGCCTTCCTGTGGGAGGTTTCCCTGGTTGGGTGGTTGCAGGGAAGCCTGTGCTGGTTCCTGTAGGTGACTTGAGGGTCTTGTGCAGAGTGTCCTGGGAGAGACTGAAGGAGATCTCTTTACCCTTTGGCTTTCGCTGCTCTACTTGTTCAGACACTTTATTAAAGATTATTTTCCTTGTGGATGCAACTTTACCATGCCCTTGGCTTGTGTGAGGCTATTGAATGGTGCGTGGGCTGGATGCTGGCTCTGTGCCTCTGTTCCCAGCGGGCCATGTGCAGGGAGTGGCCTCAGGGACCTGCTGTGGAGGCAGCAGGTACCCAGGGAATGTGATGGAAATGGGCAGGCTTTTGCTCCAGAGGGCATCTCCTGGTCTGGCCCTGGATCTGAGCATTTTCCAGCCTGCCAAGATGTTTTCCCAGCATCCAGGCCTGTGGGCTTCCAGCTCCCTGCCTGCAAAGCCCAGTGTCGATCCTCCACTTCCCAACTTTCACTCCCTCTTTGTGGATTTTTAACAGGAAAAAAAGACTGAGAGTTCACAGAGACTCCATCCCAAGGTATTTACACACAGCACTGCCTTCCTCTTGTTGGCACCTCCCCTCTGCTTCCCCTCCAGCTCTGCACCTCCCTAACTGCTCCGACTGCACGGCCACACGTGCCTTCCTAACCAGGGACCAGCAGGTGCATGTTAGTGACAGATCCCACCCGCTGCTTGCTGGAGCTGCCCACGGTGTGGGGGTGAATGCAGTGCCACCAGCTCTGCTGCCAGAAACAAATCCACATCCATGCCAGAAACAAACCCCCTGCAGGTCAGTGTGCTGAGGGGGGACTGCAGGGCCACTGGGATGCACTGTCAGTGTTTGGGTGAGGGCTCATCTCTCTGCCTTTCACAAGCAGCTCTCGTAACAAACTTTGGGGTGAGGCTGGCGGGGATCACCTGCAGCTTCCTGGCCACAGGCAGCAAGCCTGGAGCTCCAGACCCAGCATGTGGACTCTGCCTGCCTCATCCAAGGACCCCCAGAGCAGCCAGGCAGAGGCAGGCCTGGCCTCAGGGGCTGTGCCATGGGTCTGACCTCCTCTGTGGGGCAGAGAAAGTTGGATGATAAATCAGAGGGCTCCTCGAAGGAGAGGTGGAAGAGGCAACTGTCGGATGGGCTGGTGTGAGCCTGCCTTGGGCTCGTTTACCTGGTAGCTTGCTGGTGGGACAGACTTGTGGAAACTACTTTCCCAGGCAAAGCCAGGAACTCTGGGGATCCATGAAAGCTTTCCAAGTGGACTCAGTTGTGCCAAGCTGTCAAGCAGCTGATGTCCCCTGCACCACGTTTGCAGAGGCTGTGTGCTGGGCTATGGGGTCCCAGTGCCCAAATGGCACACAGACATCTTTAGGGCTGCAGAGAGACCCCGTGGCTGCTCTGTGTGCCTCTGTGCACCCCAGCTGAGGGAGCTGTGGGAGCTCTAACTCTGCAAGGAGATGTGCAGGTGTCTGCCCTCACAGAGATGTGGGAAGTGGAGGTCTGAGGTCTGGCTGGGGAGTGTTGCCTGCTCAGCTGCCCCCCAGGCTGCTCTGAGGAAAGGTGAGAAGTTCAGGAGTAGTTAAGTATTGCCCTGGACTGTGCCACCCTGGAGAGGTGGGCAGCCAGCACAACCCTCGGGGTGACCTCCACCCATCAACCACAAGCACTGGTGGCTCTGTCACAGCTCTGGCATCTTCAGGCAGCCAGTGCTGGCTGGCTCTGTATTGGAGCAGTGCCTTTTTACCAAAATAATTACCTTAAAATGCGGAGAACACATTGTTTTCAGGTGTGCAGGGCCAGGCAGTGTGAGCCCACCATGTCCCTCTTTGTCTCGGCCGTGCTGCCATAGGGGTCCCTGCAAGGAGTGTGGGACAAGAGGCTGTGTGGCTGTGCTTGCTGCTTGGCTGTGGGGCTGCAGCTGAGGGCAGCCCCAGAGGGCAGGAGGAGCCTGGCTGTGGGGAGAGCCCAGAGGAGCAGCTGCTGCTGCAGGGCCTCTCCTGGCTGCTGCTGCTGCCCAGAGGGATCCAGCGCCGTTTCCTGTGGTTTGGACACTCTGCTTCAGGTCTTGCAGCCAGACAGTGATTAAAGGTTTTCCTCGTGGCTGTGGGCTGAGAAAAGGAGCTTCTGGACTGGGAGTTGTGGTCCTGATGCATGGTTTGCATCAGGCTGTGCTGTGAACACCCCCCTCGATGGCCCATGAGTGGGGCAAGGTTGGGGCTGCACTCCTTGTCCTCCCTCTCTTGCTTTTAGGCAAGCCTGTTCCTAATTTTCTGCTTTCCTCAGACCCCCTGGGACCCAGCCATGGACACGTGGTGGCACGAGCTGATGGGCAGTGCCAGCACAGAGTGTGAGCCCGAGTGGTGTGACGCCGAGGACGAGCTCTTCATCCTCTACACGAGCGGCTCAACCGGCAAACCCAAGGTGTGCTCCCAGCTCCCTGCCATGGGACAGGCTGGACCACAGTAACACCTCAGCTGGGGAAATGGTGAGGGTCATGTTGGGAGGCCCCAGTAGGAAGAGCAGCCACAGATGTCTTAGGAAAGGGGCCCTGCTGGCCATTCCTGCTCAGCTGCTGTTGGAGCTCAGTGATGCTCAGTTTGGGAGGGTGAGGGCCCAGGTGAGAACTCGCCCTGACCGTTGTGTGCCTTCTCCTTGCAGGGTGTGCTGCATACTGTGGGTGGATACATGATTTTTGTTGCCACCTCGTTTAAATACGTGTTTGATTACCACCCTGAGGATGTGTATTGGTGCACGGCCGACATTGGATGGATAACGGGCCATTCCTACCTCACCTATGGACCCCTGGCAAACGGGGCAACCAGTGTGTTAGTAAGTGCTGGGTACTTCCACTCCAGGAGAGTGGAGATGGTGGTGCTGAGCTGCTTCCCTGCATTGCTCTGGGATGGTGGGCAGTGCCCTGGGCTCTCTTGAGGAAGGATGGTGGTCCCCAAGGAGGGCATGGTGACTGCTCAGGGGCTGAGTTTGTGTGTGGCTTATTTTTCAAATGCTCCCCTGCTTCTTTCCCTTAAAAGTACAAGCCTTGTGTACCAGTGGAGACAGGGCTGCTGTGGGATAATGCAAAAGCTGGATCAGGGAGTGATGTTTTCAGCACTGATGCTGATTTGACAACCTGTTGTTTAACCCCTGTGCCTGCTGCTCTCTTGGCAGTGTAACTTGCATGTAGATCAGGGAGCCAGAGACCTTTGCCCAAGAATCCCCAGAGAAATGCAATCAGCAAAATCACTGTTATGTTGGTAGAAGGCCTTTTTGGGGTTCTTGGTACATTGCGTTGTGGTTCTGTCCC
The DNA here is from genome assembly GCA_035583155.1 of Acropternis orthonyx. Lineage (NCBI taxonomy): Eukaryota > Metazoa > Chordata > Aves > Passeriformes > Rhinocryptidae > Acropternis > Acropternis orthonyx. The sequence goes on along the minus strand of JAWWEU010000053.1, from coordinate 2,677,648 downwards.
TGCGTTCGGACCTCTCACCCTTTACCATGCGGTCATTTATGCCAGGGGGACTGTGTCACTGTGGTGGCCAGCCAAGTGCCTGTGCTGCAAGAGGGTGTCAGGGGACATCTGCTAGGACATCTGGGGTGGGGTAATGCCAGATCCATCCCAAGGAAGCAGTAAGGGGAGGTCCCCGACCTTGGCTGCTTCCTCTGCGCGGTACCCCTGGCATTCTATGGGCATTCGTGCTGGGGTCCAGCTGCTGGTTGGCTCCTCCTGCTTGGGCAGGTGCTGCAGGTGGGCATCAGTGAGGAACAGCTGTGTCACTGCCCCATCTCCTGCTCAGTTTGAAGGTGTCCCCACCTACCCGGATGTCGGGCGAATGTGGAGCATCGTTGACAAGTACAAGGTGACCAAGTTCTACACAGCACCCACGGCCATCCGGCTGCTGATGAAGTACGGGGAGGAGCCAGTCAAAAAGTGAGTGCCAGTCCCAGCAGCACAGGCATCCCTGGCTCTGGCTGTGCCACAGCAGAGCTGAGTCGGAGATGCCAGAGTGACCAAGGTCTCCTTTTATCTCCCATGGAAAAGAGCTGAGAAGGCTCTGAACTGTGCCTGGATAGCCCAAGTACGTTTTGGGTAGCCCAGGGGTTCCTGCAGGCTCTGCTGGCAGTCGGCTCACAGCTGCTGCTCTCCATGGCCTGCTGAGCCCCTGCCAGCCTCCTCCTCTCTGCAGGCACAGCAGGAAGTCCCTGAAGGTGCTGGGCACTGTGGGTGAGCCCATCAACCCCGAGGCCTGGCTGTGGTACTACCGTGTGGTGGGAGAGGAGAGGTGTCCCATTGTGGACACCTTCTGGCAGACAGAGACGGTGAGTCCTCCCCCGGAGGTCCCTGGCACCTCTCCTTGTGCTCCCCACAGGGTCTCTCTGCAGGTTTGCCATAGTAGTTTTTTGGGTCTGAGGGGGACTAGTTGTTTGGCCTGCTCAGGAAGCTCTGGAGTGGCCTGCAAGTGCTGGCTCTGCTTCTCCTCTTCTTTTCCTGGACCTCAAACAGACTCCAAGGGAAAGCCTCCCCCTTCAAAGGGTCTCTTCCAAGGTCTGCTCTGGACCCTGCTTTCCTCACCCTCTTTCCTGTAGCAGCTCCAAAGCTTTGTGCCCAAAAAAAGGTTCCCTGTCCCCTGCCATATCCTGCCACACATGCCAAGCAGCCTGTGTCTGACTGGGATGTGACCCAAGCTGATGCAACAGCTGTGGGATAGACTGGCAGGGCCCAAACGCACTCGGTTTTGCCTCTCTTTGCAGGGAGGCCACATGCTGACACCCCTTCCTGCTGCCACCCCCATGAAGCCAGGCTCTGCTGTGAGTATTGTGTTCTCCCCCAGGGGGCAGGGAGGGCTCCCTGGGAGCTTCAGCAAGGCCTTGTCTATACCATGGCTGGGTGCCTACAGGCTGGTACATGTGGGAAGGTGAACACCACCCAAACTCCCAGGCCTGTGAGCTGCACTCATAGGTCCATGTACCACAGCCTCTTCGAAGCTGCCCTTGCCCCACCTCCCGCTTCCTCTGGTTCACAGGGGTTTAATGTGTGGGCTCACCTCCATGTCTCCTTGCTCTCTGGTCCCCATGGCAGACATTCCCCTTCTTCGGTGTCGTTCCTGCCATCTTGAGCGAGTCAGGGGAAGAGCTGGAAGGAGAAGCAGAAGGTTACCTGGTAAGGGAGAAGAGCTGATCTCCCCACCCTCCCTTTGTACATTCCCCATAAGCTCTGGGACATTCCTGGTAGCATACACGCATCTTTCTGCCTAGGGAAGGGGTTGAGTCACCACCTCTGGAAATGTTCAAAAAACGTGGGGATGTGGCACTTGAGGACATGATTTAGGTGGTGAACATGCTGGTGTGGGTTGACAGTTGGACTCTATCTTAAAGATCTTTTCCAACCTTAATGATTATCCATTAATTCTGGGTCCACACAAGGGACTCCCATGGCTTGTGAGAACTCCCTCCAATGCCATGAGTTGCTGGGAGTTTTTACAAACCAAATGCACACGTGGGCAAGGCAGGAGGACAGGAACAACTCAGCCAAGCTCCCTCTGCCTTGCCAAGCCTGCTGAGACTTTCCCAGTGGATCAGCACTGGGCAGCAGGTGTCTGAGTGCCACTCTCTGGCATCTCTCTTGCCGTGGTGCAAAGCTGGGTTATTGGTTTGGCTCTCAGTGAGCCAGGTCTGTGTTTGTGCCCACCCCCAGGTGTTCAAGCAGCCCTGGCCGGGGATGATGCGCACGCTGTACGGGAAGCACCAGCAATTCGAAACCATCTACTTCAAGAAGTTTCCTGGGTACTACGTGACAGGAGATGGTAAGATGGTCCAGATGTGTGTGGCCACAGGGGCCAGCAAGTGAAATCTGGCCATGTCCTTCTCCCTTCTCCAAGGGCTGGCACCGCTGCCTCACACTGTCATTTCTGGCTGTTTTTAGGTTGCAGGAGAGATAAAGATGGCTATTACTGGATCACAGGCCGAATTGATGACATGTTGAATGTTTCTGGTAAGCAGGAGTTTCGTCTTCAGTGGGGACTGATGTGCTTTGTGACCCCTTGCTGTGTGGGGGGGACACTTCTGCATCCACTTCTGGTTACAAAAGCCACCTGGTTTATGGGGGATGGTTCTGCATCTGTGACTCTGCCCAGCAACCTGTCCTTGAAGTGGCTGGAATTGCTGGGTCAGGGTTATTGCAGGGATAGAGCTTCTGCATCATTTCCCCTGGAGACAGTGCACTGGAGGGAAGGAACTTTCTGTAACCAGCCATACTACCTCTGTGCTGAGGCATTTAGGGCCACAGGGAATCACAGGGGTTGGGCAGCATCGTGTGGTCCCTAATCCAGCCTGCTGCTGCATGGAAGGCTAACCTCAAAGCTGGGTCAGTCTGCTCGGAGCTGTGTTTACAGAGATGGAGATTCTCCCACCTCCCTTGACTGAGTCTTTGAGATTCAGCTGCTTCTCAGCCCATCATTTTCCATGCACTGTATTTAATAGCTCCCTCCCTCCTTTCCTGGAGGCTGCAGCCCACAGGTACATCCTGCTGACTCTGAGATGCTGCTGGACTTGTCCCTGGATCAGACTAGATCCTTTCACCTGACCAGCAGTGCTTGATCCTCCACCGGCTGATTGCTCTGGGAGTTGGCCACCTTCCTGTGGCATTCTGTGACAGCCGTCCCAGGGTGGGATGTCAGAGCACAGATACAGGAGCAGAGGTGTACAGGAGTGAGTTGTGCCTCTGTCCCAAAATGTGGAGTGCCATCCCTCCTCCCTGCAGTGATGAGCTGAAGCCTGGACTCCGCAGATCCAGCCTATTCCTCCTCTGCACCTCCCAGCTGACCATGTGGGCAGGTCTCTTGCCCAGTCCAGCTCCTCCTCAGGCTGTGCTTTGTTTAATCCCATGGCTGTGAACTGTCCATGATCCGTTAAAGGAAGAAGCCTAAAGGTGGGAGGGGGAGCAGCCAAGGCGGGAGGTGTCCTCGCTCTGCAGGCGAGTGACACCTGGCAGCTTGTTGAGCACTGCTGAGACGAGTTTCTCTCTCCAAATCAAATCGATGCTCTCAAACCTGTAGTTCAGGGCCTTTTGCAGCCACAGACCTCTTCTTGCAGGTCGGTAAAATGCTGCCTGCCCTTGTTTGCAGGCCACTTGCTGAGCACAGCGGAGGTGGAGTCGGCCCTGCTGGAGCACGCGGCAGTGGCGGAGGCTGCTGTGGTCAGTCACCCTCACCCCCTGAAAGGAGAGTGCCTCTACTGCTTCGTGACCCTGAGAGAGGGCCACGAGTTCACCCAGAACCTGATGGATGAGCTGAAAAAACAAGGTAGCAACAGCCAGATATTTGGGAGGCTGTGGAGGTGATGGAGGGGTTAAGGGTTTGTGGTCTGGGGAATGCAGCGTGGACAACTGCGACAAGGTGCCCCCTTGATTAGAGAGCACGGCTGGCAAAGACTAAAATTAGTTCTCCCGGCCTTTGGCTGCTCATGTGATGCCATCTCTGCCTCCTGGGAGCTGCCAGTCCTGTGAGGGGCTGGGGTGTGCTCAGCAGGCTTTTGTTTGCAGCAGGGCTCTCCCTGGCAGACTGGCACTTGCTGTGGGGATCTTTGGGTTGCTTTGGGGTGGTGCTCTGGTCTCAAGGGAGCTCTTGCATTGCCACAGCAAACTGCAGCATTTAACACATGGAATGGACCCATGGCAGCTGCTTCTGTGTAGGAACCCAACAGCAGATCAGTCCTTGCTCTGTCAGAGTACTCATAGTGATTGGTGTAACCATTACAGAGGTCTCTGGAAAATGGAGGGAATGAAAAAAAATCAGTGCCATTGGGAAGATGGTGCTTGTGGCACTGTTGGCATTGCAGGTCTTGCTGCCTCCTCCCACAGTGCAGAGACTCAAGGCAGCAGCCCTAAGCACTGCCCTGCCAGCTGCCCCACGAGCTGGGCTCTGTGTGTCTTAACCTGGCCATCCTGACTGGAAAGGATGTGTGGTATCTCCTCATCCCTGCCATGAAAATACCTCTTTTTTTTTTTGCAGTCAGAGAAAAAATCGGGCCGATAGCAACACCTGATTACATCCAGTATGCCCCCAGCCTGCCCAAAACCCGCTCAGGTAAGCGGCCAGTCATGGTGCTGGGGGAAACTGGGCAGCTCCTGCCAGTGGAAGGAGATCAGCCCTACACTGCTTGTCCAGAGCTACTCAAATTGGGGAGGGAGCAACCTCAGGGAAAGCAGGATGTGCAGGTCTGGGTACTTCCCACTCCTGCTAAGGGTGCTGAAGAAATCCTGACTCCTGGAGAAAGGGACTTGTTATTTGGGCAGAGAGTGACAGTACAATGGGTGATGGTTTTAAACCGATAGAGGGCTGGTGTAGATTAGATAGATACAGTGTAGAACTTCCCTGTGAGGGTGGGCAGGCCCTGGCACAGGTTGGGCAGAGAAGCTGTGGCTGCCCCATCCCTGGGAGTGTCCA
>JAWWEU010000053.1:2645194-2656181 GCA_035583155.1 Acropternis orthonyx | reverse complement strand
CAAGGGATGGCCCAGAGGCCATGACAGCCTTGGGAATTGCTGGGGGCGGGATGTGGGGAGGGGGTTTGGGAGCTGGAGGGGCTGATGTTTCAGGCTTTGGAGCTCCAAGCTCTCCAGGCTTTGCTTCCCACCCTCCTGGCATTGCCCACGCGGGGATGCGATGCCGGGAGGGGCAGGGCTGTGGGATCAGCCACAGGTCCCCCAGCACACTGACTCCGTTCCCAAGCCCAGGGATGCCCACGCGGGGCTCTCCTGCCCTTTCCCCACAGCGGGGCACTGCGGGCCCGCCGCTCCCGCACCCGGCCCGGCCCCCCGGCCCCAAACCCCTCCCGCTGCCCGCCCTTCGCTCCTCCCCGCCGGGTCCCTGTGCCGGGATCTCCCTCAAGGGGCTCGGAGCTTCGCCGAGGAGCTTTTCCGAACTACCCAGGCACAAGCAGGACCCTCACCGAGCCCAGCCCTGCTCCGTCTGAGAGACCCGGCCCACAGCACAGCTCCCGCCGGCCCAGCTCCGGGGACTGCACAGGGACAAAGGCCCCGAAGGAGTCGGCCCTGCAGAGCAAAGACTTTGAGGGTTTTTCCAGCCAAGGGTTTGGGAGTGGCTTTGGGAAGGTCTGGAGCAGGGGCTGGGGTGTGCTGAGGCCAGGCAGGGGGGCACTGACAGGGCACTGCACAGAGGCAAAACCACCCTGCTCCGTACCAATACAGACCCTCTCGCTGTCCCAAAAAGCGCTGAGTGTACTGACTTTATCCCTGAGGAGGCGACAAAGGGAAAAGCGAAGGGATTCTGCACACCTCCGTCTTCCCCTGGCCGGCTCCTGCGCTCCCACTGAGCCTGGAGATGCTCCACATGCTGCCGTGAGGGAAACACCAGGGTCTGGCAGCAGGGCTGTAAGATGTGTAAGATGTGTAAGATGTGTCACTGGGCTGTCAGGAGGCAGAGGGAATCCTTTCCTCACTTGGACACTGACTTGCTGATGGCTTTGGGCAAGTGACTTTATTCTTTGCTCTGATTTCTTGTCTGCCCTAAGAGCTACTTTTATCCAGCAGCAAAAGCAGCACCAAATGTGGCACTGCAGCACTGCCAAGCCCCACAGAAAACCCCAAACCTGTGTGTATAGGAGAGTCCCTACCCCGTCTGACCTGCAGAGGGTGGATTAAGTCTCTGTATATATACATACATACATACATACCCCGTGGCAGCTGAGGAGGGTGCCAGGCTCACCCACCCGTGCTGTTGTCACACATGGGCTGCTCATGCCCTCACCCACACCAACACCCTGGGCCAGCAAGGGAAAGCCACAGGAGAGCACCCCACAGTGGGACACACTCAGAGGAGGGGGTTGCAAAGGCAGCCCTGACCCTGGAGTGTGCCTGTTCATGGTGGAGAGGTTTCACCAGCAAGCTGGGCACTGCCTGTTGGTTTACTTGGTCCCCCTCCATAGAGGGGGACAGGCAGGGACATGACTGGCTTTTTATCCTGTTACCAGTGCCAGGAGATGTCCAGGTCATTGCAAGTCTCTTATCTCTGCTCTAAGGGATCTGTCACCAAAATGAAGCCCTGCAGTTACAGCTCTCATGGACCTGCTGGAGTGAGGCCACAAAGATGCTCTGAAGGCCGGAGCCCCTCTGCTCTGGAGCCAGGCTGGGAGAGCTGGGGGTGTTCAGGCTGGAGAAGAGAAGGCTCCAGGGAGACGTGAGAGCCCCTTCCAGTGCTTGAAGGAGCTCCAAGAGAGCTGGACAGGGAGTTGGGACAAGGGATGGAGGGATTGGACAGGGGGGAATGACTTCCCACTGACAGAGGGCAGGGTTAGATGGGATACTGGGGAGGAATCTTTCCCTGTGAGGGTGGGCTGGCCCTGACACAGGTTGCCCAGAGAAGCTGTGGCTGCCCCATCCCTGGGAGTGTCCAAGGCCAGGTTGGATGGGGCTTGGAGCAACCTGGGCTAGTGGGAGGTGTCCCTGCCCATGGCCCAGGGTGGAACCAGGTGAGCCTTAAGGTCCCTTCCAACCCAAACCATTCTATGATTCTATAATATACCCACCTTGTTTCTTTTCTGGACTCAGGAGTCCTACTCTTTCTTTTTCCTCTCTGCCACCCCTTTGGTCAGTAACTGTGAATTCACACCTTAATTAACACTGATCCAAGCTGTGAATTTGGAATTGGACTAGTGTTCCAGTCTTATGTCACTGGAAAAAAATGCCCTGTGCCAGGAGCCAGCTCAGAGCCCACCAAGGGGCAAGGGCTGTTTGCCCACATGCTGATGAAAGTGAGGAACAAAGTCTTAGAGTTTTAACAATGATGCACAAGGACAGAGTTTACTCAAGCAGAAGCATTTCCCTTCACAATCCTCACTCTTGAGAGGGTCCTGAGTCTCCCCTCCTTGCTGTTTGCTGTGACAGTCTGAGAAAGGGCAAAAAAAGCTTAAGTTTTATAAGCAGAACATTGCAAAACTTCCAGTTTCACAGCAAAAAGTGGGGGAAAAGCACTTCCCTGTCCTAGAATGAATGTACCCTGCTCAGTCTGAGAGAAGGCTGTGAATTGCATTTTCAACCTCTTTTCCAAATTCAGTCTGGAGAATGAGATTTTTTTCAAAGTAACCCAGTAGTCCGGGGAGAATTTGTTCATGCAGATGGCCCATAATCTCTGCTACAGGGTAAGAGAGCTGCAATGCAGCTCTCTGGAGGTTAAATCACAAAAAAATATGGGAGACATGGTAAGTATTTGGCATGTTACATGCAACAAAAGATGAACAACAGCAACTGGGCCATTATCTTTATTTGCTAAAAATAGAGCCCCGCAAAGTTTAAAGAAAAGCACTTTGTATTTGTAAACCTCTCCTCTGGCTGTTAAAGAGCCTTCAAAGATGGGCTTTGTGGCTTTGGGCTGTCGCATCCTCTTTCAAAGGCTGCCCAGTGCTCAGACAATTGAAACTCAATACGACATCAGCCACAACGGGATGGGGGAATAAATAGTTGCGGCGTGACCCTGCTCTCCTCACTCATGAGAGACTGACACGAGAACGGGAGCTGTGCGGCAGGTACGGCCCCCACGCAGCCCCAGTGCCACACCCGGGATGCCCAGGGCACCGAGGGCACTGCAGAGCCACCAGAAAGGCGAGCAGGTCGTTTGCCCACAGCGCTGCTGAGCTCTGCATGGTCATTTGATACCCTGCAGCTGAGGGGTGGGCGCAGAGCCGGGTGCGGGCTGCCCTTCCTCACCTCCGAACAGCCGCTCATCACCCGTGCATGGGCACACTCGCTGCTCTGGCACCCTCTAATGGGGCAAAAAAACCCCCAAACCCCCCAGTTCTCCTTTGCAGTTCCAGCTGCAAAGAAACCATCTTATCCCAGTGCGAGGTTTTGGCCAGCTCTGTGGTACCTCAGGATGTTTGGGCATTGATGCAGAAACCGGTGTTTGCAATAGAGCAGGACCAAAGCTGCTCGCTTGACCGCAAGAGGAGGGGATGATGTGATGTGCGGCACCAGCCAAATAAAGAGAGAACAATAGGGCTGTTGGCATGGAAGAGAGTTCAGAGGGCTCCTTGGGAAGCCAAACCTCTTGCTGGCCCATCATCCACAAAAAAACCCCAACAAGACAGAGCTCTGGAACCCTGGCTTTCTTGTAGTACAAACACCAGCTTCAGCCAGGGCGTGAAAGAAATCTATTGTCTTTAAAGCTGTATTTCGATGTAAAATGCTCTGGTCAAGCCAGCAACCCTCCCCCCTCCCACGTGTGCCTATTGTTTGAAGTGCAGAACAATTGAAGGGTGCTCTCATGGGCTAAAGATAGAACGGCAGCTGGTGCTGTCCTTTTCCCTGTAACTGAGAATAAAACAATGCCCGAGTATTGTCTGCATTGCTGGAGCGATGACATTGGACTCTCTGCCAAGGGAGCATCTAAAAGATCAATGAAACCCGGGTTTATTTATAAACGGGTAGTGTCATTTCTTCCCCAAAGTAATTTCACTTCCTTAGCTTTTCCACCAGACCTTTCTACGCCGTGAAGTGGCTGTAGAGTGAGGTATAAATAGCAGCAAGCCTGGCTGTGAGAGGGACAGCAGGACTGGCTGGTGGAAAACAAAGCTGCTGTGCTGAACCTGTGCTGGGCTGCACCTTTGTGTCCCTGAGCTGTGCCCGAACTCTGCAGCACCGTGGTGGGGACCAGCCCCAGATGCTGGTCCCTTCTGCTGGTGGGGAGCAGGCACAGCCCCTGCACTGGGTGTGCAGAGACCCAGCAGCTGGTCCTCCAGGGCCACAGTCCACCAGCACCAGGAGCTGCTTCCTGAGGGAGCTTTCAGAATCACAGAATCATAGAATAACCTGAGTTGAAAGGGACACTGAAGGATCACCAAAGTACCCCTGCTGGCCCTGCACAGGACAACCCAACAATCCCACCCTGTCCCTGAAGGTGTTGTCCAAAACTCCCTTGAGCTCTGTCAGGCTTAGTGCTGTGCCCACTGCCCTGGGGAGCCTGTTCAGTGCCCAACCACCCTCCGGGGGAAGAACCTTTTTCAGATATCCAGCCTAAATTTTCCCTGACACAGCTCCAGCCGTTCCCTTGGGTCCTGTCACTGGTCACACAGAGCAGAGATCAGTGTTGCCCCTCCACTTCTCATGAAGAAATTAAAGACTTTTAGAGGTTTATTTTACCTCCCAGCCAACAAGCAGGTGGGAGCATGGACTGTGTGTGTGGCCAGCTCAGCTGCTGTGCTCAAATGCTCAGGAAACCCTTGAGCCCAAACACAATGGGGCAGGGGACAGCTGCACTCTGCAAGACGCCATCCCACCAGGGCATATCCAGACTAGAGACTGGATACCTGGAGTCAGACATGGGCTGCAGTTGTGAGACAGAAAAGCCCATCTTGTCTGATGTACCATAATGAGGTGAAGTCTCCAGTCATGATGTGAGGACTTGCAGGAACATTGCTCCCTCCTGGTGACAGACAGTCTTGAGAAAGGTCCGAGCCTACCAGACCCCATGAAGAACTCTGTTGCCACTCCACCGTGAACAATTATCCCATGCCATGAGATGGACTGAGCTCTCTCTCTTGATGACCCAGAGCAGTGTGGAGGACAAGCCCAGCAGTGCCTGACCCTGTGGTGAGCACAGTGCTGGGTCAGTGGGCCAGGAAAGTAGAGCCATGGCCTTCATCAGGCCAAGGAAACAGCTAAAGCCAAGCAGGTCCCAGCCTAGTGCAGCCACTTCCATTGGCTTATGTCCTCAATACCACCTTAGTCTAGTTTCCCATGGAGCAAAGGAGAAGGTGCATGAGGGATGGAGAGAACAAGGGGCTGTGATGGGATCATCCCAGGGACTGATGCTCTGCGGGCTTGATGTACATGTGCTGGACAACAGCCATCCAACCTCCTGCTCCCAAACCTCACAGCAGATGAAAACTGATGTGAAACCAGAGCAAGTGGGGCACTGCAGGACAGATCCTGCCCACAGAGCATCAGAACCACAGCCTAGCTCTGGTTCTGATCAGGTTCTACACCTCCCTTGCAGCCCCCAAGGCAGCTCCTGGTCATGATTTCCAGTGACCACAATGTTCCAGGGTCTGTTCTGGTAGGCCAGGTGCAATTAAGGTGCTATTAAATATTCAAATGAACAGGGCAAGATTCTGCTTTTTCTCATTGTTTTGAAGTGCATTGCCAAAACCTCAAGCATCTTCACCAAAGGCTTACACATTCCTGTAATTTTTGCAGTGTTCAGTACAACCTTCGTTCCTAAACAGATGCTTTATGATTGCAATCCTGAGAAGAAAACCCCTCCAACCTTAAAGCTGGTAAATTCAAAGTGAAAAATCAACAGCTCTCCAATTTTCCCAGTCTCCAGGTGACCTTGCTGTCTCCAACCTGTGTTGCTGACCTTGCTTGCTAACTCTGGACACTAATTTCTCACGCCATGTCTCTTCCAGGTACTTTCTCATTCCTGATGCTAATTTTGGAGACTTCCTATGTGAAGGGTCAGCCACAAATGTCCCCATGGTACGCCAGCCTCGTGCATGGCAAGGTGTGAACCACTGCATCAAGGTGCTTGTGACAACAGCAGCTTTGTGTTCATGAGGGGTTATAGAGGCAGCACCTCACCCCCAGCCAAAGGACAGCCAGCTCAGGATGGGACACCCAGGCAGTACTCATGCTGGGAAGTGCCCAGGGAGCTGTGAGATGGGGGGCTCGATTGCTAACCCCATCCCGAATCCCACAGGAGTACCTTCCCTTTGGGTCCCTGCAGCAGCATCTCCTGCTCACATGGAAGGGGCAGGGAAAGCTATGCTGGGGTGGTGGCTGGTGTCCCTGTCACCCTGGTGGGACAGAGGTTTAGGGGTTTGCTTTGCAGAGAGCCTTGCATGGCCAGGCTGAACCAGAGGGACATGGCCAGGCTGGCAGTGCTGGCCTGTCACCTCCTGTCCCGCTGCAAGCAGACATTCCCACTGGATGGAAATATGCCTGAAATAGCCCCTCTGCAGATTGTCTTTATCTAATCAGCTGCCTTCTCACCCCCCTCCAGTGCATTTCAGGGAGCTGATAGCACTGATATGTTAAGTGTGGAAACCTCTAGCAAACTGCCCGACACGTAGAGTAATTCTCCTTCCTGCCACTTATCAGAGCCTGCTAATGGGAAACATTCCTCCTGGGGGTCAGGGAGCAGCCAGGGGATTTCTCTGGAGAGGGTGGCTGAGCCCCTGGCACTCTCCTGGCTCTCCAGGGCTGGGTAGTAGTTGATCTGACCACAAAACACTCACTGAAGGAGCTCTGTTGTCTGGTGCTGGTGGTGTCCTGTCCCATGGGGAGAGGCTTGATCAGCCCTCGGGGGCTCAGCTGAGGAGCCCCATCCTTTTCCGTCATGTCATGGGACACCAGCACCAAAGCAAAGGGGAGTCTCAATGCTCAGGTGAGATGGTCCCACTGCTGTGGATGATGGTGCAGGACTGGTGGGACTGTTTGCTTTGGGCAACAGCCACCTAAATAAAACTCCCCTCTGCTCGGACCAAAGCCATGGACTCCTCGCTGTGCCTGGTGGGTTTTGTAGGAGGTCTATAGAACCCCTCTATGGCCATTGCCCCACTGGGAATGCCCTGTCCTACCTGCCCGAGCAGGGCACAGCTCAGACCTTGCCAGCAAAACAAGGATGAGCTTCCCACCACCCTGAAAACCACATCACAAACACGAAAAAAACCCCAAACCCATCAGAAGTGCCCTTCAGCAGCTGCTGGAGCAACCATTCCACATTTCCCCTTCTACAGATCTGCTCAGCCTTTGATGGACCCTGCTGGAACCTCTTCAAAGAGGGAGAGAAACTAGGGCGAACAGAAGGAAGTGCAGAAGGAATCTCCGAAAATAAAATCGCTTTAAAGATAAGGCAGGGGAGGGGGTGAGCAAAGCGCGGGGCGAGTACATGCCCTGAGAAGAATGTGTGAGGCTGGACCAGCTGGTGGGTCCAGGCCAAGAGCTCGTCCCACTGCCGGGGCTCTGGTGGCAAAGGTACTTGGCACCAGACCCGCCAAAGGCCTCAGGTCCTTCCAGGGAGTGGGTGGAAACCTGACTCTGAGGCCAAGACAGAGAGGCGGAAGACCACCAGGGTAACCTCAGAGGGACCTGTGGTCCACCAGAGCCTGTGGCTCTTCAGGATGTTGGAACTCTGCCATCTTGGCAAGACTGAGCACCTGTCATGCCATGGTCAAGAGGGACCTCAGGAATGGTGTCCCCATGGTCTCCCCTGGGGAGCTGCAGCAGACACATTGGTGGAGTCCAGCTCTGCAGCAGTTGCTGCCAAATCCTGATGAGGATCTGCACTTCTGAACACCAGCCTGGTGAGGAGAGCCTACATGGGAGGTGGGGGCCTGCATCCCATTTCATCCTGATGTTCTCAGAGTCCTTCTTTGTGCTACAGACTCTGCTCCATAGGAACATTTGAATTCATGGGGAAGTCTGGCACTGTGCAAAGCCCTGACATTGCACTGCACAGCCAGTGAAGGCAACATCAACCCATCCCTGAACCCAGTATCCTCCCTGCTGGGGCTTAAGCCACAGGGGACAGGGCTGGAGTCCTCCTCCATCCCACCAATCTCCCAGACTTCACTCCAAAGTAGGGTGGGAGGGCAGGGGACCCATCTGTCAGGGGGATGCAGAGGAGACAGCTCTGGGAACCCTCAGGGAGTGTAGCTCTGTGTGTGTGTGCTGGATGGAAAGACTGACTGTGCCTGGGGCTTCAGCAGAAAACCCCTCCAGTGACTGGCTGCGATTCAGGGCAGGTGCTGGGGCTGCAAAAATCTCTCTGCAACCTGGGCTGTGTGCCCAGGCTGAAGCCACATGCCCAAAGCAGCCTCCGGTGCTGCTATTCTGGCCGTGACAGAGGCCGCACCACATCCAGCCTGGCACAGCACTGTGCAGCTAATCCTTAACCACTCCCTGCCTCAGTTTCCCCCACTCTCAGGAGAAAACAACAACCCCAAGTTATTTAGGGGCATGAGGGGTGCTGAATAGGAAACCCTGCAGCCACAGGCCCTGGTTCTCTGGGATAGAAACCTCAGTGCACTTTGGATGCCAGCAGCTACGTGGTTTTTCCATGAGCCTGGCACAGCTGTGGATTTGGCTGGCCTCCACTGTGTCCTGTTCCCAGCTTGGGCAGTCCATGGTGGTGCTGCCAGGACGGAGATGTGCTCCAGGCTGCAATCACCGTGTTTTTCACAGAGCCTTTGGGTGCTGCCTGGTAAAATGATGTGCAGGAAATGCACAAACCTGTCTGGTGAGAGATTATGAACCTGGCCTAGTCACAAACCCAGCTCTCACACCAAGGTGAGGAGTTCTGGGAGCAGAACTTGGGGGTCTAAGCCCCAAGGTCCTTCCCCTTCTGGGCAGACTGTCCAGGAGAGGTTTAACCAGAGCTCAGCAAGAGTTTGGGGTGTTCCAGCAGGGAAAGCCAGCAGCCACACATATCCCCCCAAGCAGCAGCTCTCCTGGCAGGGTGCAGGGAAGGAGCAGGAGGACCAACAGCTCAGGTGCAGGAGGAACCAGCAGAGCTCTCATTCCTCAGCACCCCACCAGAGCCAGCAGTGCAGACAGGCTGGGAGAGCTGCACTGCCTTCCCAGGCTGGAGTCCCTCACTCTGCCTTTGTACTCGCCTGACAATACAGGAATAAAAATAACCAGGCTGCATTTGCAGAGAGATAAAAGTGAAGTTTGCCTTTTGTGTCTGTCCAGGCAGTGGGACAGCAGCACCAATGGAGCTGTGTGGACATGACACATGGGAATTTCTGACATATCTTTTCCCACTCTGACCTTGACAGACACAATAAAAAGGGGTTTGCAGCACGCACACAGCCACTCAGTCGTAGCACCAAGGTTAGTAATGCCGAGCATGTCTGTGTGCACGTGTGTCCCCGCTACTAACCCGCTTCACCTCTGCAGGGTGGATGTTCCCGGAGCACAGGGGAGGGTGGGACAGACCTGGATCAAGAGCATTTTTGTTAAGGACTGTGTGTTTTGCCAGGTTGTGGCTACATTAATGATGGCTGTGGCATTCCAGAGCTCTGCTCTGTGATACCACATTAGATGGATATTAGAGAGCATGACCATAAAAGCGCTTTTCCAAGCAGCTGCCACAGTGGCCTTCTAGAAGGGTCTTCCCAGGGATAATACATCCAGTCTTGCTTTTATCTTCCTGCAATATAGCCCTGCACAACAGACCTGGGTCTTTGCAGAGGGTTGGTGCAGGACACCAGAGCTCCAACAGGTCTATATAGCTGGGATAGGTTTTAGTTGAGTTTATCAAGAAAATGGGTGTTGTTGATAATCTCACCTAAAGGGCGAATCTGGATTTTGACACCAAAGCTCACCCAGCTGGGACTTCCAGTGCATGGTTGACTGCAGCAGAAGGGAGAGGGTTCTGTAATTGTCTCATTGTTATAATTTTTATTATCTAGTACTGTTGTTGCTGTCTCCTCTCACTCTCTAAAATTAAAAGCATGTTTGGTGACTGTGTTGCTCTTGGTCCTCACCCCACCAGTGGGTGCTTTCCCCATGCACTGATTCCTTGTCCCTTACATCCTTTCAGCATTCAGGTGTCTTTTCACTCTTCCTTCACTGCGGCCAAGTCTTTCTCCAGCTGAACAAGATGTCCATGCTGGACATGAGAGAGTTTGGGGAGGCTGCTCCGTACCTCCGGAAAAGCTACACAGAGCAGCTGAAGCTTCAGACAGTCCCGTTCGATGGTAAGAGCTGGAGGCAGCTCAGCACAGCTCCCTGGGAGTGCCCTGAGCCAGTCCCTTGGAGCTCTCCTAGGAATCTGTCCCTGTCCCTTTCCCAGTGCTGCTCCTCAGACTAGCACAGGGACTTCAGACTTCCCCCCAAGCACCCCGAAAGGGTGGGAAAAGCAGCTTTTGACTTTTCCCTTGTTTGCTGAAGTGTGGGTGGAGGTGGCCTGTCATCTTACCCGACACTGGGGGGCTGGAGGGCTGAGGGAAGTTGGCTGAGGGACTGCTGTCAAAGCCTTCTCCAACTCCATTTAATTTCAGAGGTGTCCTCTCTGTCCCATCCATCCTGCTTTTCCTTGACTTGCTGGGCTTGGGCTCCAGGGCCCAACTTGCTCCTCTCAGCTGGGCAGACAAGGAGTGTGTTGCTTGCTCACACTGTCCTTTTTATGATGGTCTGAGTGCAGGCACACATGAAACACATGAGAAGTGCTTGTGTCTGCCAAATTTAAAAGCAGATTTCTGTCAGGCTAGAAGTTGACCCCAGCAGAGTAAACAGCTTCCAAACACAAAGAAGGCAAAGAAATCCCAGCTCCTATGACCAAGAATGTAGGGAGGAATAACCACTATCCTTCCATGTTACCCGACTGCATTTGTGTGGCTTTCAGTTGACAGTTTCAAATGGTTTCCTACATTTCAACCTGCATGTCTCCCTTTCTCCTTCCCTTCCCTTCCCTTCCCTTCCCTTCCCTTCCCTTCCCTTCCCTTCCCTTCCCTTCCCTTCCCTTCCCTTC
>JAWWEU010000053.1:2596801-2645094 GCA_035583155.1 Acropternis orthonyx | reverse complement strand
TCCCTTCCATTCCCTTCCCTTCCCTTCCCTTCCCTTCCCTTCCCTTCCCTTCCCTTCCCTTCCCTTCCCTTCCCTTCTCCAGGAAAGAAGCGAGCTTGGATCCCAGATGATAAAGAAGCCTATATCGAAGTGGAAATCAAAGAAAGCTCTGGTGGCAAAGTCACTGTGGAAACCAAAGATCAGGAAGTAAGCAAAATACCTTTCCTTTTCCAAGGGAGAGCAAGTGTGTGTGGAGGGGGGATATGTGTGACAAGATCACGCCTGAAATGAGGAGCTCTTGCTGATAACCCTGCCCCAGTGCTGATCAGTCATGCCCTGGGGGGACACACACCCTGCACTCTCAGGACACGTAGGCCATTTACTTGCCAAGAGTGGCCGAGGTTCAGCATCCCCCCCACGGGGTGTTAACGCGGGTTAATCGCGACACACAGAGCGAGGGGACAACCCGGCTGGTCCAGCATGGGGAAGGACCGGCTGCCCAGAGGCAGCACCGGCCCCTGCCCAGCCCTTTGTGATGCTGAACCGGCTCGTCCCGAAGGCTGAAACAAGAGGTAAGGGGGCGATTGGCCAATTCCTGCTCCTTTTAGCCTGGATTTGCAGCTGGAGAGCGGGCGCTGGGCACAGGGATAAGACGGGCTCTGTGGTGGTGAGGCTTCAGCTTTCCAGCAGCCGGAGGGAGGCAAAGCAAGCGAGGACCAGCTGGTATTTGGCAAGATAATATCCAGCGCAATTAGCTGCAAATGAGCTTAATTAATATTCATTTCTTGGCTGTGGGAGTCTCATGGCCCCGCAACTACATTGCAGAGCAGAGGCTCACACTGGTGTGAAAGTGGGAAAGAGAAGGACTTGACTAGGCAACAAATAGTAGATTTTATTGTTTTTATCTCTCTGCTACTCAGAATGGCACTGAGAAGCACTCATGTCTGCCAAATTTAAAAGAAATACATATAATCATATTTGAAAGGTGTTAAGGCTCTGAAAATAATTTTGCCTGAATCTGGGAAAACAAGTCAAGAGATTTGTCCTCTCCAAAATAAAATTTATTGGGGAGGGGTATCAATTTTGAGTTTATTCTGCTGTTTAGAATGGCTTCAGCTTCTGAAAGCAAAGCAATTTCCAAATCTCTTTTGTTGTTCCCTCTTGAAACTGTCTTTTTAAAACTTTGTCACAGATTTACAAAATCAGAAACTATATCAGCTTTCCCTGGATCAGCGTTTCCAGCAGAAACAGTTTCAGGAGACGTAAACCCACCCTTATCCTTCTGTCTACCCTCCTGCTTTTAACACCTAATGCCTTTTAACACCACGCACTTCATCTTCACCCATAAAACCGCCTCTCTGAAAGGTTTCATTTCATCTTTATTAACAAGACCAATTGCTAAATCCAGCCTGTCCCATCCAGGCGAGATCCGTAACGCGATAGTTTCCCTGTGCTCTGCTTTGTGGGATTAAATAAATCCAGTTTTAAGTGAAGGGGTACAGGCTTCAGCTGTTTGCCCAAATACTCCAGGACCATCCTGCCACAGGCTTTTAGGCTGTGAAGAAGAGCAACAGGATGGGGGTGTCAAATATGTTTTGGGGGTCATATCAGGCCCACCTCTGTCAGGCTCAGCCACAGCCTGTCTTCCTGAGGAGGGAGCAAGTCTTGGGTTTGTTTGTCCCAGCTGGGCTTTGTGTCTGGGTGCTGTTGGGACTCCCCTAGCCCTGTCAGGGTGGCAGCAGGCATGGGGCCAGGGTTGTCCCCAGCACAGGACTCTCAGGATGTCCATCCAGCTGGCAGGTTTGGGGTAGGGGATGTTCACTGAGGGCTGGGGGTCTGTCTGATGTGTCCCCCCTCCTCTGGCAGACACGGGTTGTGAAGGAGGATGAAGTGCAGCCCATGAACCCCCCCAAATTCGACATGATTGAGGACATGGCCATGCTGACACACCTCAACGAGGCCTCTGTGCTCTACAACCTGAAGCGCCGCTACTCCCACTGGATGATCTACGTAAGCCCTGGGGGGTCACTCTGTGTAGTGGTGGGCTGAAGGGGCATTGGGACACCCCCACTCCTCATCCACCCGTTTTCCCCCCGCAGACCTACTCGGGACTCTTCTGCGTCACCATCAACCCCTACAAGTGGCTGCCCGTCTACACGGCGCCCGTGGTGGCCGCCTACAAGGGCAAGCGGCGCTCGGAGGCTCCCCCGCACATCTACTCCATCGCTGACAACGCCTACAACGACATGCTGCGCAGTAAGCCCTGCCCTGGGGACCCCCATCCTGGGGCGGGTGTGCCCCCCGGGGCAGGGGCAGGGTGGGCAGTGCCGCCCTAATGCCAGCTCCTTCTCTTCCAGACCGCGAGAACCAGTCCATGCTCATCACGTAAGTGCCCCTCGCCCTGCGCGGTGTGAGCAGCCCAGACCCCGCGTGCTGTGCCCCTGGATGGGCACCCTGTGCCCAGTGGGGCCCCCCTGGCTGTGTCCCCCCCCTTGCCTGGCAGCTGTCACCCTTCCCGCCCAGTCTGCCGCAGTGCCAGGTGACAAAGCCCCATGCAGGCCGGGCGGGAAGGCTCCCCCGCACCCCGACAGCTGCCGTGGGGCGCCCGGGCTGCCAACATCCTCCCTGGAGAGAGGGGAAAGGAGGCATGGAGGCCAAGGCCGCGGGGAGATGGTGGATGGAGGGGCGGCAGCGGGGGAGGAGGGCGATGTGGGGAGGGTGTAGGCCAGGTTGATTTCAAGTGACATATAGATAAGGGCTATATAAAGGACTCTAAAGGACCCTTCGCCGCTGCCAGGAGCCACGGACATTTTTAGCCTCGGCCATGGCCTAATTAGGAAAGGCAGGGGCTGCGGAGAGATGCTTGGCGTGTGTCCGGTGGCGGCTCCGCTGCCCGCTCCCCCCGGCTCTTTGTGATCTGGGATTACAATGGGAGAGCAGCTAACTATAGGGATGAGCTCAGCAGGGCCTGCTGGCCACCCACACCCCACGCCGGGCACGCCGGCGCCCACGCTCGCCCGGGCAGGAGCCACCCGGCGCGGTGCCCCTGCCATCTCCAAGACACCCCAACAAAGCAGGGCGTGCTGAAACCACCCGAGCGGGAGCAGGCGAGGCCGGGTCCCCGCTGATCCAGGACAGCTGAAGCCCCGGGGCCAAGGGCTGTCCAGCCTCGGTGGGCGCCGGCACCTCCTGCCATGTCCGCGGCGGGCAGCTGAACCCCCGCGGCATCTCCGGGCTGGCAACCGGGGCGGGCACGGCGAGGATGGAGCTGGGTTTGCCTCCAAAGGCAATCCCCAAAGCCAAGATGCCCCCCAGGCTGGGGGGATCCGTAGCTCCAGCCTCCCTGTGCCTCGGCAGGTGGGCAGGGGCTCTGTGGGATTGTGCCTGTTCTTTGCCTCATGCCCTTGATCTGTGTATTTCTGTTACTCTAAGCGGAGAATCTGGTGCTGGTAAGACTGTAAACACCAAGCGGGTCATTCAGTACTTTGCCATTGTCGCAGCCTTGGGCGACACACCGGGCAAGAAATTAGTAAGACCTTCTTTTGAAACAAGTTCTTGCTGTTTTCTTCCTTTCTTTTTTTTTTTTTTAATTTTTTCCTTTTTGCCCTCCCCTCCCTCTTTCTTCTTTTTACTGTTTCTTCCCCCAACGTTTTGCAGTTGGAAGTGTGTTTTGGACTGACCCACCCAGGGCTTGGCTTTTCCCTGACTTTTGAACAAGCAAGGCTTGAAATTATTCTGCTCAAGGGGAAATGGATTTTTTTTTTTTTTTTAATGTGGCTGCTCATTCTGTGCAGTCTGGAAGAGTCACTTTAGATGTTCTCTTTCTTTTCTCTTCCTCCTTCAACACCCCACCAATCTTCCTAAGGAGCATTAAACGGATGGAGTAAACCTTCCATTTCCCGCCTTGCCTCTTTTAAGCCTTGCTTTTCAGCCTTTTCTCCTTTTTTTCCTCCTCTTGTTCATTTTGTCCCTTTTCTACCTTGTGCTTTTCTTGCTCTTGTTTTGATTCTTGCATTTCTTTGATGCTGGTTATTTTTGAGCTGCCCTTGCAATTGCTTATTTCTTCTGGATACATTGAGGCTCCAGCCTGCTTTTCCCTCATGGAAGCAAACTGGTTGCTTTAGGTATCGAACAAGCAATACTTTGGCATTATTTTGTTTCCCTTTCTTTGGGTTTGGATTTAACTCTTCTTGCTTTTTGATGCATTTCTTTGTATTCTTGAGCTAATCTATTTAACAACTTTTTGGCATTCCTTACAAAGTTTAATCCTCCCTTTACTTTTTTTTTTGGTTTTGTTTTTTTTTCTTGGACTTCTTTTGGCATTAAATGGTCACGCCCTGCTTTTCTGACCGTGCTTCTTGTGGCTCTTGGCTGGCATTCCTGGATTTCTAAAGACAATTTTCTTTCCTTTCTCTAGGCAGCTCTTGCCACTAAAACTGGGGTAAGTGTTGTGGACTCTGCTGAGGACAGAGTTCTGCTGCACCACAGATCTATGATGGGGTGATGTGTGGGGCCTCTGCCTTAGGTCTGGGTCCAAGGGCTGCCCCAGCACCTGGGCAGTGTTTAGTTCTCCACTTGGCTTTGTATCTCCCACCTTCCCATAGCTGGAAGCTTTGGTGTTTCATCTCTTAATGACTTTCTGCCTTCCTGACTCCAACCTCTCCTTCAAGGGATCATTACTCTTCAAACACTTGTTTCTAACCAGCACAGTGTTCGCCTGGGGGTGTTGTGGGCTCCTCTAAAGAGGAGGTGAAGCCTCCACTCTCTGAAGACATTAACGTGTCCCCCAGCCTCGAAGTCCAGCTGAGGTTGGTGATGCAATGGGGCAGGGGAAGACCCTCTGCTGTGGCTGCAGAGCAGTGCCCTGGTGATGCCTGGACATGCTGCCCTCTGCAAAGCCCTGAACTGGCTCAGCCCACCACACTGCAGCTGTTTTCCTTCTCTGGGGTACATTTCGCTCAGCTCCAAAGAAAACCAGCAAATGTTCAGGCTCGGGTGCTCTCAGCACCCCAAGGGCTCAACCCTTCCAGCAGCTCAGTTAAACACCCTCAGCCCTTGTTTTCTCTGAACCTTTAGCTGATGCACAGCCTTTTTTGGGGAGGTTCATTATTACCTGAGTCTCAGACCACTTGGGCACACTGAGAGTGAGACAGTTGTGGGGCTGAGTCTGGGGGTCCCAGGGCTGCCCCCGCTGAATCTCACAGTCCAGGCAATTTTAGATCAGGTTGAATTTAAAGATGACAGATCCAAGGATGTCCAGGTGATCAGATGCATTTTATTGGTAACTGATTCAGAGCTGCTCCCTCTCCCTTTTGCCCTTCACATGCCTGGAGCTGCAGAGGTGGAGAGCAGTTTTAGGTCCGACACTGGAAAGAGAGTGAGGCTCCAAGGTGGGCAGAGCCCAGAGTGTTCCCCACCTAAGGAAAACCCCATGGACTGTAATGTGTCAGAGCATGGGCAAAAGCTCTCACAAAAAATGCTGCAGGTCCCTGTGCCACCAAACTCTGTTGCTCTTCTCAAACACCACCACCGTTCATCTGGTTTGGCACCAGTTTCTTGCTTCGCTCCTCAAATTCTTGTCCTGCTTTACCTGCATTAGGCATAGGCTGCCTCTTTACCTTTGAACTGGGCATGTGAAACATGAATGGAAAAACAAGGTTAGGGGAAGATCAATCTCAGGGTTTGCTCAGGAGAGCTCCAGTGCGTCCAGCAGGGCACACCAGCTGGGACCTGTGGTGTGTTCCCATCACACCAGGACCCTGCCGTGCATGTTGTCAGTGCTTTAATAGATCTCTTCTTTTCCAATGTGCTGTGAAGTGAATTGTCCAAGACTTTGGTTTGGTGGAAGAGGATTTGCCTTGCAGAGTCAGAGAGCCTGAAGTGATTCAGAGTGTTTTGGTGACATCATGGATTTGCTCTCAGTTTTCATATTTTAGCTCCTAAGAAAAGGGCTAAGGGCTGCTCTGTGCAGAGGGACCAGTTCAGGCAAGAAGTCTACAGATAGCACTGCTGCAAAATCCAGCTCTGCTGATCCCTAAACTCAGCATGTGCAGGCTGGAGATTTACTCATTTTGGGGCAGGGGGAGGTGTTCTGCAGCCTACTCTGAGCTCCTACAGCCTCCCTAATGAGATGACCTGTTTCAGGTGTGCTTGAAAACAGCTGCAACAGTTTATTCAGGGCCCTGGTGGAGACCTATTCTAGATTCATCCCCAGAACTGCCTCATTTTCTCATTTTCTCTCTTTGGGAGAGAAGGAGATGCCTCAGGATCAGCAGGCTCTCAAAAACAGCTAATGAGGGTAGCAAGGAGCCCCTCTCCCTACGTTGTTGGTTACAGATCCCTTCTGGCTCAGTGGGAGCTGACACATCCTTTGGTTTTGTTTTCCAGGGCACCCTTGAGGATCAAATCATCGAGGCTAACCCAGCTATGGAAGCTTTTGGCAATGCCAAAACCATAAGAAATGACAACTCCTCGCGTTTTGTAAGTGCCTCAGGAGGACAGAGAGCTGGGCATGTTCCTGCAGGCTGGATGTGTGTCTGGTGGCATTGTGGTTCTGTACAGTGTGAGCCCAAGGCACGGAGCAGGGAGCTGGATCTGCTTCCTGGTGGGCCAAGTGGTTTTTGTTACACCAGTGCAGTGGCCAGCACGAATGGCCCTGGTGTCACAGCCTGTGGCTGCAGAGATGTCCCTTACAGGGTCACAGTTGAGAGGGACAGTAAGCACAGCCTGGAGTGCTGGGGCTGGGACAGACAAGCGTGTCCCTTCCAGGAGCAGCATTGCTTTTGCTAAGCCCAGCCCGGCTCTGCTCTGGGCTGCAGAGCTCCTGTGCCTTGGAGGGGAAGGAGGCACTGCTGGGGGAGACCCTCAGCACATCAGAGTGGGGGGCTGTAAGCAGGCTCAGTATCATGCCACCCCACAGAAATGCTCAGTGTTAAGAACAAGCCTGAGAACAGGGATTTATCTGCTCTCAGTGAAATTTCTGCCTGCCTGGTATTTAAAGCCTTGGGCAATGCTGTCTGAGCCTCTGTATGTTACAAGCCAGAGAACTTCACCCCTCTACCTCTCACAGAGGCCAGTAACTTGCCTGGCATCAGCAGAAGCCCAAGAAGTGGGACATTAATTCAGTTTCTAGGGGCTGCTCAGAATTGTACCTGTGTAGCCAAGCCCAGAACTTACTTCCTGCACATGTTTCCAGGGCAAGTTCATCCGGATCCACTTCGGCCCCTCTGGGAAGTTGGCCTCTGCAGACATCGACATCTGTGAGTAGGCACATGCCAGCTGCAGGGGGAAGGGATTCATCCCACAAACCCTCCTCTAACCCCTCTGCCCTCTTTCATTCTAGATCTTCTGGAAAAATCCAGAGTGATTTTCCAGCAGCCCAAAGAGCGAAGCTACCACATCTACTACCAGATCCTCTCTGGGAAGAAACCAGAGCTGCAAGGTAAGGCAGCCAAAGATGCAGCACAGCCCCTATAGTGTGATGGCCTGAAAACAGCCCCAGAGAGCTCTGCTGTCAGCTTTGAGGCTCACAGGAATGAGCAAATCCAGCTCACCGTGCAGGTGCTGCCCTCCAATGCATTGTAGCTGTGCAGGATCATGGGATTGGTGGATAATTCAGGCTGAAAGGGATTCAAGAGGTCATCTAGTCCAGTTTCCTTTATCCTTACAGGCTGAGAAGCCAGACTAAAGCCTTTCTGCCACTGTCTAGAAGCAGAGGTCACTCAGGGTCTATCTGCAGGGTGGGAGTGCACTTTGCAAAGCTGCCTTGCACAGAGCCCTCATCCTGTGGTGGGTACAGCACTGACCTCAGCACGTGCAGGCTGGAGATTTAGTCATTTTGGGGTTGGGAGAAGTGTTCTGCAGCCTCCCTAGTGAGATGACCCGTTTCAGGTGTGCTTGAAAGCTCACTCAGGGCCCTGCTGGAGACCTAGCCTAGATGTGTCCTCCAAGCAGCTCTGCCTTCCAGGTGCCACATCCCCCAAATTGCACAGGAAAGCTTTCCCCATGCAGAAGGAAGGTTGGCACTGCCCCCCTGGGGTGGTCAGCTTTTGGCTGTGGGCTCCTGAGCTTGGTGCTGAGCAGCACCTTATTAGGCAGGTCTGGAGAGCGGCGCAGAGCAGTAATCTTATCTGGTGTCACAAGGGCATGGTGGCCACTTCTAAATCAGTCTGCAGCCAAGCCATATCCCAAGATAGCAAGCTGGAGGTGATCACAGAAGAGGTGGACCTGCCTGGGCTGGGAGAGGCTGTTCCTCCACCAGCTGGTGCCCTCTAGTTGAGGCTGGTGAAGCCTTCCCTCTTCATCCATGTCCAAGGCTGTCCCTCTGCCCAGCCCTCTCTGTCAGACTGACCTCACTCTCTGCATGTCCTCCACCAACAGATATGTTGCTGCTCTCCCTCAACCCCTACGACTACCACTTCTGCTCCCAGGGTGTGACAACTGTGGACAACCTGGATGACGGCGCGGAGCTCATGGCCACAGATGTACGTGTACAGGCCGAGCCAGGGGCCTGGGGAGGGCACAGCCTCCTACTGGGCATCTCTGGGCACCTGCCCTGCCTCTGAATCAGCTGGGAGTTCCCTCAGGTCTATTGGCAGTTGCTCTACACTTGCTGTGAGCCTCCAAGATAGCAGAGTGACTCTGATCTCCGTCAACTGCCTCATCCAGGCAGGGAAGAGAAATTCCTTACATTAGGAAGGGCCTGTAGCACTTCCCATAGTGCCCGTGAGAAAGAAGATTGTAGAATCTTTAAGGATTGAATCAATGAGGTTGGAAAACCCCTCCAAGGTCATCAATTCCAACCTGTGACTGATCCCCACCTTGTCACCTGACCAGAGCACTGAGTGCCATGTCCAGTTGTTCCACGGACACTTCCAGGGGTGGGGACTCCACCACCTTCCTGGGCAGCCCCTTCCAATGTCTGACCACCCTGTCAGTGAATAAATTCTTCCTGATGTCCAACCTGAATCTCCCCTGGCACAGCTTGAGGCTGTTTCCCCTGGTCCTGTCCCTTGTTCCCTGGGAGCAGAGCCTGACCCCTCCCTGGCTCCTCTCTCCTGTCAAGGAGTTGGAGAGAGCAAGAAGGTCTCCTCCTGAGACCTCAGCTTAGAAAACCTTCTTCTTGTGGATGTTAGGCTAGTCCTTTTGTCTTCAAAGAGGTCTTGTGGGACCAAAATCCCATGGACAGGTTTCCTTGGTTAGGTACCCACCCTGCCCAGAGCCCCAGAACAGGGAAAGCACCTTAAGAGACAGTGGGAGGATGGATCAAACCTCACCTCAGAGTGATTTTGCTCTATCTGTGCTGCTTTGTCTCTCCTCAGCATGCCATGGACATCTTGGGCTTCAGCAATGATGAGAAATACGGCTCCTATAAAATCGTGGGGGCCATCATGCACTTTGGCAACATGAAGTTCAAGCAGAAGCAGCGAGAAGAGCAGGCAGAGGCTGATGGCACTGAAAGTGAGTTGGACTCTGTGCTCCAGACCTGCCCAGCCTGGGCTGGGCATGCAAATTCCCCCAAGGGCAAGCTGAGTTGAGTCCCCATGCCAGGCCTAGGAAGGTCAGTGACCTGGATCCCAAGCACCCACACTGTCCTTGGCCCTGCCGTAGGTGCACAAAGGGGCCTCTCCTGGAGAAGGAATATTTAGGACAGGCTTTCTGCAAGCACGAGGTGGTTTCATCTGAGTCAGAGTTGTCTCAACAGCATCACAGGCTGTCACACCCCAGCTGTGCTTCATGTTGTTCAGTCTTCTGCTTTTCATCTCCTGCACTGCATTAGACAGCATTCCCAAGCAGGGCAGCCACAGGGCATGAGGACTGCGAGGACCTGCTCAGGTCACAGCATCCTGAAGAGCAGTTAGAGTAGGACACAGTCACTGTCCATCACTTTTCCTGGTTTGTTGCTTAGGAAAATCCAAAGCAAATCATAGATCTAAGACTAGTCAGGCTGCAGAGCAAACCTGGAAGAACAGGGTGACTTTCCATCATGTGAAAGGGTAAGAAGGTGGAGCCCCACCACTTGCCTGGAAAGTTTAAGCAGGGATCCAGCAGAAATGGCTACCTGGGTCAAGCCTTGTCATGCTAACATTCATGAAGGGAGACTTCACCTTGTCTGAGGAATGTCAACACAGCCTTTGGCTGCTACCTAGTAATTAATGAAGATTTTGATCTAGCAGTCATTTCCCTACAGAGGTGATTTTATGTTTACAGTCTGATATTAGGAGTCTGTGAAAGACAAGCAAGAAAATCACCCCTCTTCTGGTCACTTCAAATTCACTGCATGGGAATCCAAGCTTCCACTGGAAAATTCGTATTGATTCCCAGAAAAAAACCTGATAGCCCTTGTATTCAAACACTAACTTCTCAGGCAGGAGATCCAGATTGTAAAAGCATCATACAATATCCCTGATGGGAAGTCACATAAGACACTGGAGGATACTCCAGAGCAGATGGGAAAACATCATAAGAGTTGGTCATTTTTTTGCTTCCTCTTTTTTTTCCTTCCCAGAACTTCCTTTCTGGCTCCTCATGCCTTTGTCCTGCTTTCCAGGTGCTGACAAGGCTGCCTACCTCATGGGAATCAGCTCAGCTGACCTCATCAAGGGGCTGCTCCATCCTCGTGTCAAAGTGGGCAATGAGTACGTGACCAAAGGTCAGAATGTGGAGCAGGTGAGTGGCACAGGGGCACTGGGGCTTCAGTTCACTCCCTTGGGTTTAGGAGGGGACTCCAGAGCAGCAGGAGAAGGTGTATCCACAGTTAGAGGCTTTTAAGCAGCTGGGGATGTTGGTGGCAGAGCTGGCAGGTAGCTTTGCACGTTAACCATGGCTGGAGGTTCAGTGCACTGTCTTTGAAATGTGGGCTGGATCACAGCCAGAGCAGGTCCAGGTTCTGTGAATCTTCAGAGACAGTCACAGTTCTGTGGAGAGCTCAGCCCTGGAAAGCAGAAACCTCATCTAAACTGATCTTGTGGGAGATTTAAATGAACCAAAATTACATCTTGTCAGCTTCCAGCCACATTCCAGTTCAGAATCCAAACCTGGCCTAACTAGTGCAAGCCAGTCCTTGACTACAATTCAAGAGGATCTTAGGAGCTGGTGACTTATCCAAAGTGAGCTGTAGGCTCTTGACAAGGCACAAGGCTTCTGAAAATATCTCTTTAGACTGAATTTGTATCCTAAAACCTTGGAAGCAAGACCAGGCCAGGGACACAAGAACACACTTGTGAGCAATGTGAAAACTAATTTTGGAGCA
The DNA here is from genome assembly GCA_035583155.1 of Acropternis orthonyx. Classification (NCBI taxonomy): domain Eukaryota; kingdom Metazoa; phylum Chordata; class Aves; order Passeriformes; family Rhinocryptidae; genus Acropternis; species Acropternis orthonyx. The sequence continues at coordinate 2,633,864 of JAWWEU010000053.1, read as the reverse complement.
TATACTGTAACCACGAACTCCCTGGATCTGTCTGTCCTTCCTTTGTGTGCCAAGAGGGGCTCTGTTCATCAGCCTCTGGCTCCTACAAAAGCAGGGACAAGCTCATGGGCTGCTCTGTGACTTCCTTGCAGGTTCTCTATGCTGTGGGAGCCCTGGCTAAAGCCACCTACGATCGCATGTTCAAGTGGCTGGTGACAAGGATCAACAAGACCCTGGACACCAAACTGGCCAGGCAGTTCTTCATCGGAGTACTGGACATTGCAGGCTTCGAGATCTTTGATGTGAGTTCTACCCTGCAAAGGGTTTGGGGTAAAGTTGTAGGGACAGCTCAGTCCCCTGGATTTGACAGCTCTGCCTTGTCCAGTAAACCACTGGCCTTGATGGGAAAGAGCTCCTGTCTGAATTAATCTCACCAGGGCTGATTTAACGTTGGTGTGGGCACATCTCCAGTGGTTCCTGGCTACCTGCTCTCGTAGCAGTGCAGCTGGGCCTGGCAGAGATCACCCCTCACACCCAGGCACAGCAGAAGGGCGAATCCCTGGGCTTCTGGAGCTCCTCCTTCTGACTCACATCTGTGTTGTTCTCGCAGTTCAACAGCTTTGAGCAGCTGTGCATCAACTTCACCAATGAGAAACTGCAACAGTTCTTCAACCACCACATGTTTGTCCTGGAGCAGGAAGAGTACAAGAAAGAAGGCATTGAGTGGGTCTTCATTGACTTTGGCCTGGACCTGCAGGCTTGCATTGACCTGATTGAGAAGGTAAAACAAGAGTCAGTGCACAGGAATGGTACTGCTGGTAGATGATTTGTTTGCAGAGGCTGGAACAGTGAGAGCTGCTCTGCTACCAAAATTAAATTATTCCCTTCCCAGTCAGTGGCAAGTGCCCAGCTTTATTTTCTCCACATTTGCAGTTCAGAGCCTCCAGCCCACTGAGACCTTGTTGACACAAATTTTGACTTTATGAAAACATGAAAACTCTGTTCCTACCAACCTGGTGCAGCCTTTTCCTCCAGAGAACGATGATCACTGCCCCATTTTTTCCTCCCCACTCGCTGCCCCTCACTGCCTCTTTTTTGATCTCTTGCTGATTCAGAGCAGCTTGTAGAAAAGATCTCCATGCATGGAGGAAACTCACCTTTTCTTTGTGGGGTAAGGAGCAAACCCGTCAGGATACTGGTGAGGATCTCCCCTTCCCAACAGTCTGATGATGCTGAGCAAGCTCCCATGTCTTGCAGGCCTGGCCAGTCCCACTTGGACTGGAGCACACCAGTGATGGCTTGACCCCATGGCCAATGTCTTGCACCTGGATGAGGACAAAGCCTCCCAACTCAAGCCTTGACTCACCTTGCTGAGTGGCACAGAGAATCCTCTATTTTGGGATGGGACTTGGCAATACTGAGCTCAGTTCTCCTTATACCCCCCTTCTCCCTGCAGCCAATGGGAATCCTGTCCATCCTCGAAGAGGAGTGCATGTTCCCTAAAGCCTCTGACATGACATTCAAATCTAAGCTCTACGACAACCACATTGGGAAGTCGCCCAACTTCCAGAAGCCCCGTCCGGATAAGAAGCGGAAATACGAGGCCCACTTTGAGGTGGTGCACTACGCTGGTGTGGTATGTCCCTGTCAGCTCTTCCACAGCACCCTCACCTTCTCCTGGCAGGGACAGGGCTGTCCTCACCTCTCCCTCTCCCGTGACAGGTGCCGTACAACATCAATGGGTGGCTGGACAAGAACAAGGACCCCCTGAATGAGACAGTGGTGTCCATCTTCCAAAAATCCCAAAACAAGCTCCTGGCCTCTCTCTATGAGAACTACGTGGGCTCTGCTTCAGGTGAGGAGCACTCGCACCCTTTTTTTGACCTCGGTCTCTCCCCCTCTCTGCAGCAAAGCCTCCTCACCCCCACAGCCAGCTGTTGGTGCAGCATCTGCCTGCCTGGGCAAAGGGAAGACCAACACTGATCCCTAAAAACCTCCCTGGCCTGGATAGCTGGCTGCTGGCCTAAGGGCTTTAGGTGTGGTCAGGACTAGGCTGAGCTTATGTGGGACTGTAAGGTTCTCCTGGCCGCCCTGTGACTTTGGGGTGTGTGAAGGGGTTGTTACCAGGACGTGAGGAGCAACACCCAGAATTGGGAGCTGTGGGAGATAATTTTTGGTGTCTGTGGCTTTGTTCTGCATTAGGGCACAACCACCTCTGCTCTACAGAGAGCAGGAGCTCTGGGCATTTCGGGGGTGTTTGGGGGTGCTGCTGAGGCCTCCAAGCTGAGCAGATGTTTTGTTGGTGTGACTAATCAGTATTTCAACCCAACAGAGGAGCCTCACAAGCCAGGGACCAAGGAGAAACGTAAAAAGGCAGCTTCTTTCCAAACGGTGTCACAGCTGCACAAGGTAAGAGCCAACCCCTCATCCGAGGCCATGAGGGAAACGTGCTCAGAGGGTCCCACTGGCAGTCCCACTTCTCTGCCAAGACTCTTGGCATGTTGCACATGATCTCCCGTGGCCTGAAAGACCACCAGAGCTCCTGAAAGACCCACCCCTAGGCAAAAACTCCCCAAACCCTCTCAATCCCTGAGCAAGGGGCCTGTGCCTGGCAGAGTCCCAGCCCTGTCCCCGTGCTCCTAGGGCAGGACACGAAGCTCCAGGGTTGGAAGAGTGATGGCTCCTTCAGAGCTGGGGCTTGTGCTGCTTCTGCCCACATGATACCTGCGCTGCCCAGCAGCTCCTTTGCCTTTGAGAGAGCGGCAGTTAAGACTTGTAGTGATGTTTAGATAATGTATGACATGAACATCACTTTAAGTCTGTGCTACTTCTCTCCTCATTCTGACCAGCGGGAAGGACAACCTTTGGGCAGAAGGAAATGGAGGAGGATCTTGCAGGTGTCTGTCCTGGGAGGTGGCCTGAGCTGTTTTACAGCTCGGGATAACCCCATTCCATGCTTGACACAGGAATTGTCAGACCAACCCAGAGCTTAACTAACTGGAAAACAGCACAGAGGGGTGTGTAGGCCCAGAGTCCTGCCATGGCAGCCTTGTGGTGACAGGGCAGTGGTCACAGCACCAAGCCTGACAGAGCTCAGGGAGTGTTTGAACAGCACTCTCAGGCACATTGTGGGGGTTTTAGGGTGTTCTGTGCAGGGCCAAGTGTTGGGACTTGGATGATTCTTGTGGGTCCCTTCCAACCTGGAATATTCCATGATTCTGTGACAGGGAGCTTGAAGAAGGCAGTGCTCTGGCAGAGCCCCCGTTCAGGGAGAAGTGTGACTTCTTTTCTCCTGGAAAAGAAGTCACAGGCCTTGGGGACAGATGTCTGTGGTGAGATATTGCCCTGTGATGATATGGACCTGTGGGAAGGTGTTCCCTGAGCTGGTCCTGGACAGGCTGAGCCTGTATGAGCAGGGGAAGGAAAGATTGAGGGTGCAGAGGCTTTTCCCACAAGCAAAGGCAGAGCCCTGTCTTGGACAAAAAAAGAGGCGCAGTCATGACTGGCAGGGCCCTCTGTCACAACTGTAGGGGGTGAAGTACTCTGGAGGTGCAGGGAAATCCTGGTGAGCCAAGGGTTGCAGCCAGTGTGGACACCAGCACTGGAATGGCAGGGTGCTGAGCACAGGGCTGATGGGCACCAGCAGAGCTCAGTACCAGGAATATGCTCAGTCCGGTCTTCCTGGCTCTGCCCTGCAGCAAAACTTTACCTGTAAATACTTGGGAATCATCTGGCTCCTCTCTGGCACAGCAAAACCTGCAGGTGCCACTTGGCACATCTGCCAGCTCTGCCATGGCTCGCTGCCATGGTCCTGCCCTGGGCGTGGGGATGTCCCATTGACAGGATAACAGGAGGAAATTCCTCCTTTCCCATGACATAAGGGGCTCTCAGGGTCTGCTCTCTCCCTGCCTGTGGGGGAAAGGGGCTGCAGAGAAGTGTTGTAGGGAAGCAGAGCTGCCACCTCACCCCGTGTCTGCCCTGCAGGAGAATCTCAACAAGCTGATGACCAACCTGCGCTCCACCCAGCCCCACTTTGTCCGCTGCATCATCCCCAACGAGACAAAGACCCCAGGTAGGGACGGGCTGAGACAGCAGCCTGGCAGTTCCCTTGGGGACATCCACATGTGGGAGCTGGTGGGGATTCTTGCACCCACCTTCTCCCCAAACCTTTACATGCTGCCACTGAGCCCTGACCCCATCTCAGCGTTGATTGTGACCCAGGTCAATCTGTTGGGGAGAATGAGCTTTGCCAGGGGCTCCTGTTTTGGCTGTACATTGGTGGTTGGGCTGCTTTGCACTTTTATGTAACAACAGGCACAGATGAGTCTTTCAGAGTGACTCCCACCATCTGAGGCCCAGGCTGCAGCCCTGGTGTTCAGCACAAACCCGTGTTCAAACCATGGAGTGTTTCCAGAGTTCAGGCCCAGGCTGCAGCTCCTTTTGCTCTGTCTTCTTGGGCTGAGCTCCTGCTCCATCTCTGTTCTCACCCACAGGAGCCATGGATTCCTTCCTGGTGCTGCACCAGTTGAGGTGTAACGGTGTCCTCGAGGGCATCCGCATCTGCCGGAAGGGATTCCCCAACAGGATCCTCTACGCAGACTTCAAGCAGCGGTAACTCCTTTTTCTTCCTTGCCCAGCAACCCACACACGTTGTGAGGGGAGACAAGACTTGTCCTGGCTCTGACCTGCCCCCCAGCTTGTGCAGGGCTGGTCTGAACTGCCCCATACCCCAGTTTGGGATAGTTCTGCTGCTGGCTCTGGGGTGCCAGACATGGGTAGGTTGGTGCCAGACGTGGGTAGTTTGGTGCCAGGTGGGATGAGATCTGGTGAATGACTGAGATGCTGGTGCAGGGGGATGGTGGCAAAGCTCAGGCTTTCTGATCCTGGCTCAGATTCCTCACTGCCCTCGGGATGAACCCTTACCATTCTCCAGCTGGTCCTATCCACACAGCTTGGCTTGGGGATGACCAGGCATGGTGAGGCCAGTGGCCTCCTCCTTGCATAGTCTCCCTGGTTTCCAGGGACTAAGATCTGGCAGAGTTCCCTGGTGCCTGCTCTGCAGAAGAGCCAGTACTCTATCCTGGAGCACCTGCTTCATACATGGCTCCAGCCTGTGCTGCAGCAACATGCCTCTGGTGGGAACTGGCATGACTGGGGTTCAGGGATGATGATGGAGCCACGGACCCTGTGCTGCTGTCCTCCTGCATGTCCTCCCTCTGCTTTGTCCCTGCAGTTACCGTATCCTGAATCCAACAGCCATTCCAGAAGATAAGTTTGTGGACAGCAGGAAGGCCACAGAGAAGCTGCTGAGCTCCCTGGATCTGGACCATGCACAGTACAAGTTTGGTCATACCAAGGTGAGACCAGGCAGCTGTTTCTTGAAAGGGAGACGTTGCCCCTCCTGTCTCTCTGCATTCCCAGTGCCCAGCCTGTCTCTGCCTGTGCAGAGTGCACGTGGCCCTTGGAAGGGACTGAGGAATGGGTCTGAGCAGATCACCTTGGACCACCCAACACAGCAGCTTTTCCCCACTGGGGAACACAACATGCTCATGGCAGGAGATCAGATGCCTGTGCCATGTGTGGGTGCATCTCCATGCAGGGAAGGCACCTAAACTCACAGTGGGTAGCCCTCACTGCTCCATGTATCCTTCCTTTGGGCCACGTGCAGCCCAGGTCTGCCTGGCAGGTGGTGCTCCCCCTGAGCCCTCTGTCCTCTCTGCTGGTGACTCTGCTCCCACTCTCCTGCCCCCAGGTGTTTTTCAAGGCTGGTTTGCTGGGCTTGCTGGAGGAGATGAGAGACGAGCGTCTGGCCAAGATCCTGACTATGCTGCAGGCCAGAATCCGTGGCTTCCTCATGCGCTTGGAGTACCAGAAGATCATCAGCAGGAGGTAGAGCTGGAGAGGGCAAGAGGCAGAACTTTGTGTGTCTCTTCTTCTTTCTTCTGCACGTGTCAGTGGCTCTGGCCTGCGGGCCTTCCCTGTGTCTGGCAGTGGTTGGTGAAGGCCCTGTCTAGAGGGATGAATGTAGACCTGGGAGAGGTCTGGCATTGGCCCCCTAGCAGCGAGGATCTAGGTGGGGGGAGCCTCTGGTTTCCACTGGAAGATTCAGAGGAAGGCAGAGTGAAGAGAGCTGAAAGCCTGGCCACACCACCCATCCCACTAGGGCCAGTCTAGTGTGCGGACAATGTGCCATTCATTCACCATTCTGCCATTGATCCAGCTGGTGGATAATGGAACCATGTCCAGGCCTGCAGAAGCCAGGACGGGGCATGGGGAATCTACTTCCCTGATGATGTTTGTATCCCTCCAGGGAAGCCCTCTACACCATCCAGTGGAACATCCGGGCTTTCAATGCTGTCAAGAACTGGTCCTGGATGAAGCTGTTCTTCAAGATTAAGCCTTTACTCAAGTCTGCTCAGACTGAGAAGGAAATGTCCAACCTGAAGGAGGAGTTCCAGAAGCTGAAGGAGGCTCTGGAGAAGTCTGAGGCTAAAAGGAAGGAGCTGGAAGAGAAACAGGTCTCCATGATCCAGGAGAAGAACGACCTGACTCTGCAGCTGCAGGCAGTGAGTGCCTCACCTGTGCTCTGGAAGTGTAAAGACAGTGCAAGGTCCATGGGTAGAGGGAGCAGAGTGTGGTAGATCCCTCTTTCAGTCTCTTGCAGTTCTGAGGCTCCCTCATAGTCACAATCTGTGTGAAATGCAATGTAAGACTCAGTGCAGACCTGAACAACTTCACGTTTCAGGGCTGCCCCCTGGCTCTGGAAAGGGTTTTCTCCTCACGTGGGGCTGGGAGGGATGGCAATGTTTCCTCTACAAACTGTGGCTCATCTCTGCCATTTTTGTGCCAAGAAGTGTCAGTCCAGTTTCCTTCCTCTGGAAAGATTCAGTTGCTCTTTGGCCCTGGTTAGTGTTAGTGTTTGTCCTCTGAACCTTGAAAATGGGCAGTTGCTGTATTTTTTTGTACTCCTGAGCACCCTGGGCTTGCTCTGCCCCTTCCACAAGGAAAACTTCAGCTCTGGGTGAGGAAAGGACAGCTCAGAGCCTGCTGGTGTGCTCCTGGGGCAGTGGGTGAGCTCTGGTTCTCCTGTTCCTCTCCCAGGAACAAGACAACCTGGCAGATGCAGAGGAACGCTGTGACCTGCTGATCAAGTCCAAGATCCAGCTGGAGGCCAAGGTGAAGGAGCTGATGGAGCGTGTGGAGGACGAGGAGGAGATGAACTCGGAGCTCACCGCCAAGAAGCGCAAGCTGGAGGATGAGTGTGCAGAGGTGAAGAAGGACCTCGATGACCTGGAGATCACTCTGGCCAAGGTGGAGAAGGAGAAACATGCCACAGAGAACAAGGTAAGAGACCTCCCTGCAGAGCCCAGCCTCACTGTCCTGGGGCCTCAGTGCTGGTGGGGGCAGCAGAGACACATCAGGTGGGGGGGGGGCTGGGGTAGGGCAAAGTGAAAAGGGGTGTGGGAGAGGGAAAACCCCCCTGGTGTCCTGTCTCATTGCCCAGGGGGTGTGGGCAGGTGGTTCTGTGCTGTGACAAGTGATTTGGGGCATTTCTAACCCCTCTGGTGGGACCAGCCTGGCCAAAGGAGAGGGACTGGCTGCTCTTGGGGTGCTGAGCTGCTGTTGACCATGGACAATCCCGCCTTTCAAGGGTCAGGCTGCTGAAGCAGCTTTGCATCCCCTCTCTCTGAGAAGATGGACTCAATTTTTGGCTGCACTTATTTAGGTTAAAAACCTGATTGAAGAGATGGCTGCTCTGGATGAGATCATCGCCAAGCTGACAAAGGAGAAGAAAGCCCTGCAAGAGGCACATCAGCAGGCCTTGGATGACCTGCAGGCTGAGGAAGACAAGGTCAACACACTGACCAAAGCCAAGGTCAAACTGGAGCAGCAAGTGGATGATGTGAGTCATGGGCCAGTGACAATAAAGCAGGAGAGGTTTGAGTTGCAGCTCCAGGAGAGCCCAAAGGCTGTCCCTGAGTGGGAACGGGAGGGTGAAATTGTTACTAGATCCCCCTTTAATATGTCCAGTTGATGAATAACCCCAATGACAAACTGCCCTGGACCAAGAGGTGGCCTAGAACACCTTGTGGAGTGGGCTGAGGGAATGGGACTGGCGACCAGCTGGGAAATGCCTCTGGCTCTCAGGGCTGGGTGAAATTCCCACAGCAATGGACACTGGTAAGGGTGGGGGTGCAGAGTGTCCTTTCCCCTCCCTATGCCACCTTCCTCCATTCCCCAGCTGGAAAGCTCTCTTGAACAAGAAAAGAAGATCCGCATGGACCTGGAAAGAGCAAAGAGGAAGCTTGAAGGAGACCTGAAGCTGACACAAGAGTCTATAATGGATCTGGAGAATGACAAACAGCAGCTGGAGGAGAAACTCAAGAAGTGAGTGTGTGACATGTGCCTGTGCTCTGGGCTTGCTCTGCACCTCTAAGTCAAGCCTGTGTGGCCTCTGCAGGCTCTGCTGGGACATGGCTCTGGGTACTTGCTGGTGTGACCAGTCCAGACCAAATGAGGGCTGAGCCCTCCTGCGCACTTTGCAGGGTTGCTGAGGATCTTTTGAGCTACACAGACTCATAGATTAGGGCATTATAAGCCTTGGGGTATGTGGGGCTGGAGAGGAGGGACCTGCCTGGCAGGATCCAAACAGAGCTGGGACCTCAGTTACAGGTCCAGACTTCAACAATCGTGCCCCATTCTTGTTGGGGAGCTGAAGAACACCTTGGGACCTCAGAGGGAAAACTTCAGAGCCAGTTTGGCCACTCCAGCCCTCCCTGAGAACCTTCCATGTGCTGCTTCTTGCCCCTGCAATCCCTTTCCTGTGTGGGTTTGTCCTCTGACCCGGGTGTTACAGTGCAGGAACCTTCAGGAGCCAGAAGGACCTGTCAGGACACTGTTTGTCTGAACAGAGGCTCTGCCTTCTTTCTGTACAGAAAGGACTTTGAAATCAGTCAGCTGAATTCAAGGATTGAAGATGGGCAAGTGACCGAGGCCCAGCTGCAGAAGAAGATCAAGGAGGTCCAGGTATGGTGTGAAGAGCTGTTCCTGCAGCCCAGGAGTCCAAAATTTCCATCAAATATAATGTGCTGGGGAATCCGAATGGGCGGGTCCCTCTCTGAGCACAGAGACATCTCCTTGGAAAAAGGGTGATGGACAAATCTGGCATGGTAGGCAGAAGCAAAGCCCTCTTCCAAAATGTGGTGGGCTGAAAATTAAAGAATGAACTATTGCAGTGAGCTCTATCACCAGCCTGAGGAGCAGCTTCTAGAATGTAGATCTCTGTCCAAAATAAAACCTTTAATTCAGTGCCCAAACTTTGAGAATCCAAATCCTACCGGAGACAGGTCCCCACATTCATGGAAGTTCCCATGAAAAGAAGCCAATACCAGCCTGGATTCTGAGGGCAGGGCACAGAGCAGGAGCTGCACCAAGGAGCACCAGGAACCCCCGCCTCCCAAAACAGCCAGACTTGTGCCTTGTTTCTCCCCATCCTCAGTGGAGACACCTTGCTCTGTTGTGGAGAGCAAAGACGCTGGAGCTTCCCCTGGAGCCTCTGCCTCACTCTGTCCCTTCAGGCCCGTGTGGAGGAGCTGGAGGAGGAGCTGGAGGCCGAGCGTGCAGCCAGAGCCAAGGCGGAGAAGCAGCGGGCGGAGGTGTCGCGGGAGCTGGAGGAGCTGAGCGAGCGGCTGGAGGAGGCGGGAGGCACCACGGCCACGCAGCTGGAGCTCAACAAGAAGCGGGAAGCCGAGTTCCTGAAGCTGAGGAGGGACCTGGAGGAGGCCACCCTGCAGCACGAGGCCACAGCGGCCGCGCTGCGCAAGAAGCACGCGGACAGCGTGGCCGAGCTGAGCGAGCAGATCGACAGCCTGCAGCGCGTCAAGCAGAAGCTGGAGAAGGAGAAGAGCGAGATGAGGATGGAGGTGGATGACCTGTCCTCCAACGTTGAGTACATCACCAAGAACAAGGTGGGTGCTGGTTCTGCACGGAGCCGGTTTGTCTCTGGCCATGGGATGGTGCCCCCAGGGAGCTCTTTGCCATGGTTGAATCCCTGTTTTTCCCCTGTGTCACTTTGGCAGTATTTTGCTTGTCCTGGTGGAGTCTGGAGGCTCTGGGAAGGCATTTCCTGGGAGATTGACTTCAGAGAGCCACTGTTAGCTTAGCAGAGACAGGAGAGCTCTGGCAGGCTCCTACTTTCTGTCTTGTGTGCTCTTCTGAGAGGGCAGGGAGTCCCAGGCTGGCAGAGCCGGGGCTCACACAGGCTGTGCTTGGTGCCTGCAGGCCAATGCTGAGAAGCTGTGCCGCACCTACGAGGACCAGCTGAACGAGGCCAAGTGCAAAGTGGACGAGCTGCAGCGGCAGCTGATGGATGTGAGCGCCCAGCGGGGCAGGCTGCAAACTGAGAATGGTACGTGGGGCAGGAACAGGAGGCGCAGGGCTGCTCTGAGTGGGGGAGACTGTCCTCCTTCCCCTAAAAACCCAAGCTGGCCTTCAGAAGGAGGGTTTTCTTTGCCTTTAGCTGCTTGTACATCTGCCCCTGGCCCAGCTTGCCCAGGCTGGGACTGCTGAAGGCTCTGGGGCAGTGCAGGCTGGTGCAGATTGCAGCCCTTCTGCCCCAAAGCAGCTGGTTCTGCTCTCTTTGAACCCAGGGGAGCTTAGTCGGCTGCTGGAGGAGAAAGAGTCCTTCATCAACCAGCTGAGCCGTGGCAAGATCTCATTCACACAGAGCATCGAGGAGCTCAAGAGGCAGCTGGAGGAAGAGACCAAGGTGAGGCTTCTAGGGCATGGTTGATCTCTGAGTGACGTGGGAATGGGGCGTGTGTCACACTCCTGGGCTGGGGAGGTGGGACGTACCCTGTTCACAGGGCAGCTCTTAACTTGGGAAGAACAGAAGTTCCCTCTGCTGCTCCCAGTCCCGGAGCCGTGGCCAGTGTCCTGGAGCTTGGGGCCACCTGCTGCTCTCATCAGGGCTGCTCTCCCTTCCTCAGAGCAAGAACGCCCTGGCCCATGCCCTGCAAGCCTCCCGGCACGACTGTGACCTGCTGAGGGAGCAGTACGAGGAGGAGGTGGAGGCCAAGAGCGAGCTCCAGAGGAACCTGTCCAAGGCCAACGCCGAAGTGGCTCAGTGGAGAACCAAGTACGAGACTGATGCCATCCAGAGGACTGAGGAGCTGGAGGAGGCCAAGTAAGTCCCACGGAGCAAGTCATTTCCTTGCAGGTGGCAAGTTCCCATTCACCAGTGGGGTTCTCCTAGACCCAAGGGTGACAGGGCACCCTCCTGCCCAGACTTGTGAGGCTGTTTGGGGAGGCTGCAGCCTCAGAGCAGTGGGGTGGGATGACACTTGGGCAGGGGGTGCTCACCCCGGCTGCCATTGGCAGGAAGAAGTTGGCCACCCGGCTGCAGGAGGCCGAGGAGGCCGTGGAGGTCGCCCATGCCAAGTGCTCCTCTCTGGAGAAGACCAAGCACAGGCTGCAGACAGAGATGGAGGATCTCTCAGTGGACCTGGAACGCGCCAACTCCGCCTGCGCCGCCCTGGACAAGAAGCAGCGCAACTTTGACAGGATCCTGGCTGAGTGGAAGCAGAAGTACGAGGAGACCCAGGTGGAGCTGGAGGCGTCGCAGAAGGAGTCGCGCAGCCTCAGCACGGAGCTCTTCAAGCTCAAGAACGCCTACGAGGAGTCCCTGGACAACCTGGAGACCCTCAAGAGGGAGAACAAGAACCTGCAGGGTAGGATTGGGCTCAAGCTCTGGCCCCTGGGCTCTGCTCAGCCTCCTGCTCCCCCCATCCTCAGGCAGGTGGTGGGATTGGCTCCCTTGTCAGCAGGGAGCTGACCTTGCTGCTCAGCCCATCCCTTGGAGTCCTGCCAGGATGCCAAAATGTGTCCTGCCCACTTGCTGGGGCACTCTGGGAGGACAGGCAGAGTCACTTGGTGCATGGTTTGCTGCCAAGTGCCATGGCTGTGGCATGGCATTGCCTTGGGGGTGTTGCTCTTGGACAAACAGGTCTCCCCTGGTCCTTAATGCCTCTCCCATTCCTTCTCCCTCACCCAGGCTGCAGAAACGTCCCCAAGCACAATCTCAACTGCTCTCCAAGGGCTGGGGGGACATCAGCTGAGCCTGGGGCAGGGGCATGGGGATGTCACATTCGCGGGGCTGGCCCCACAGACTTCTTTCTGACCAAATGCCTTCTGTCCCTGCCAGAGGAGATTGCTGATCTGACTGACCAGATCAGTCTGGGTGGCAAAACCATCCATGAGTTGGAGAAGGTAAAGAAAACCCTGGAGACTGAGAAGAGCGATATCCAGGCAGCTCTGGAGGAGGCTGAGGTGGGTTCTTGTTTCCCGCATGTTCTTGATGCCCCCAGGAGACACTGTCCGACCCTGCAGCTCTGGTCAGGTGCTGCTGGAGGGTGACAGTCCTGAGCCAGGCTCTAACTCCTGGAGGGTATTCATGGGGGGTCCTGAAACCACTGCAGGCACTGGGGGGTTCCACCTGCCCTGCTCCCCATGGTGCCGGGCGTGGGGGCAAGCCCAGGCTGAGGTGGGTGGATGGGGAGACCCCACCCTCCTGGACCACCTTCCCATGGCTGAGCTGTCTCTAGGGAGCCCTGGAGCACGAGGAGAGCAAGACTCTGCGCATCCAGCTGGAGCTGAACCAGATCAAAGCTGACATGGACAGGAAGCTGGCGGAGAAGGACGAGGAGTTTGAGAACCTGAGGTGTGTGGGGTGAGGGGTCAGAGCTGGCACTGTGGCCCTGGCAGGGCTGCCCCAGGCTGGGTGTCCCCGGGTGGCCGACCCATCGTCTCTCCCGCAGGCGCAACCACCAGCGCGCCATGGACTCCATGCAAGCCTCGCTGGACGCAGAGGCCCGGGCCAAGAACGAGGCCGTCAGGCTGAGGAAGAAGATGGAGGGAGACCTGAACGAGATGGAGATCCAGCTGAACCACGCCAACCGCCAGGCTGCCGAGCTGCAGAGGCTGGGCCGCCAGCTCCAGGCGCAGATCAAGGTTGGGTGGGCAGGGTGGCACAGGCAGGGCGCCGTCCCTGCTGCCGGCCTGGCTGACCCCACCCCGCCCCACAGGACCTGCAGATCGAGCTGGACGACACTCAGCGCCAGAACGACGACCTGAAGGAGCAGGTGGGGGCCCTGGAGCGCCGCAACAACCTGCTGCTGGCGGAGGTGGAGGAGCTGCGGGCGGTGCTGGAGCAGGCGGAGAGGAGCAGGAAGCTGGCGGAGCAGGAGCTGCTGGAGACCACCGAGAGGGTCACCCTGCTCCACTCCCAGGTGAGACAGCACCCAGTCCTGTGTCTCTGCTGGTGGCCACGGCCAAGGGCCAGCCCTGGTCACGCTGAACCTGCCCTGCCTGCAGAACACGGGCCTGATCAACCAGAAGAAGAAGCTGGAGGCAGATGTCTCCCAGCTGAGCAGCGAGGTGGAGGATGCAGTGCAGGAGTGTCGCAACGCCGAGGAGAAGGCAAAGAAGGCCATCACAGATGTAAGGGCGTGGTGGGGACTGTGCTGTGTGGCTTGGGGTGGAGAGGAGAGGGGCTCAGAACTTCTCCACTCTGAGCCCGTGTCTGGCAGGGCTGCCTGGCCTTGTAGTGATGCCCGCCTTGCTTTTGGCCTCGCAGGCTGCCATGATGGCCGAGGAGCTGAAGAAGGAGCAGGACACGAGCGCGCACCTGGAGAGGATGAAGAAGAACATGGAGCAGACCATCAAGGACCTGCAGATGCGCCTGGATGAAGCAGAGCAGATTGCTCTCAAAGGGGGCAAGAAGCAGATCCAGAAGCTGGAGGCCAGGGTGAGAAGGCTGGGGTAGATCCCTGGTTTTGTCCCTGGTGCTGCCCTGGCCCCTGGGCCACCAGACTGTCCCATCCCACCCCTCTGGTGCCAGGTGGTGCCTCTAAGGGACCGGGGAGAATCCCCAAGCTGGTTTAGCCTCTGCTGTGGCTTCTCTGAGCCGGGAAGGTGACTTGGCCCCAGCTGGGCTGGTGCTGGAGCTGAGGAGCAGAGTGCTGAGCTGGCTTCTGCCCCCCTGCAGGTGCGGGAGCTGGAGGGAGAGCTGGACACGGAGCAGAAGAAGATGGCTGAAGCCCAGAAGGGCATCCGCAAGTACGAGCGGAGGATCAAGGAGATGAACTACCAGGTACAGCAGCACCAGGACTTGGCACAACTCTCTCTCTGCTCAGCCTCTTGTGTTGCCCAATAACTCACTCATCGAGCCCAGCCCAGCCTGGGCTTGTTCAGGGCTCTCTGCAGGGACTGACACGGGCAGGACAGGTTTGTATCTGCCACAACATCCACATCCTGCTCTGTGCCCTTCTGTCCATTTCCCAGCAGCTCCTGAGCTGGGTGATGGGACACAAGGAAGGAACCAGGGGGCAGACACTGTGACTGGGGGCTGGGTTGGTGCTTTCTGTGTGTGTGCAGGGCCCTGACACTATTGGGTGGGACTCTCTGAGAAAGGGGGGGGGAGGCGTGCAGGTGGACCCTGAGCGTGGGGGGCCTGCTGGGGTCCTGCTAACGGAGCTGGTGCGCTTGCAGGCGGAGGAAGATCGGAAGAACATGACTCGGATGCAGGACCTGATCGACAAGCTGCAGAGCAAGGTCAAGAGCTACAAGCGCCAGTTCGAGGAGGCCGTAAGTGTCCCATCACTGCTCTCCTGGGACAGGGCACAGGGGACAGAGCTGTCCTGGCTGTGCCCCACACCCCCTGCTCTGCCCTGGCCCCGTGCAGGAGCAGCAGGCCAACTCCACCCTGGTGAAGTACCGCAAGGTGCAGCACGAGCTCGACGACGCCGAGGAACGCGCCGACATCGCCGAGACACAGGTCAACAAGCTGCGCGCCCGCACCAGGGACGCCGTCATGCCCAAGGTGAGCGAGCGCACCTGTGTGGGGGAATGGGGAGGAGGGCAGGGCGCTCCTGCCAGCCCAGCGCCCCACACAGCTGCATCCTGCCATGGCACTGCTGCCCTCACCTCCTGCTGTTACTGGGAGCTGAGAGGTGGCACGGTGCTCCCTGCCTCCAGATCCCAGCTTTCACCAAAGCCCTTTTGGGATTTTTTCCAGCATTAGAAGCCCGGCTGCCCCCCCCTGCCCTGTCCCAGCGGCCGCTGGAGGTTGGAGGCGAGTGGCTGCAACAGCCACTGCCAGCTTTGCACCCCGTGAATAAACATAGATCAGCCAGGACTTGCTCTGTTGTGTCTGTCACAGGGTAACCAGGCCCTTGGCCCCCGCTGCTGGGGATGTAGGGCCAGCTGGGTCTTTGGGGACATCTTTTCACAGCCAGAAAGGGGCAGGGGAGAGGTCCAGGCCTTGCTCTCCCAGCTCTACAGCCCTGGCTTGGGATGGGTCTCAGGAAAACAGCCCTTTCCTCATCCCTCCCCACCAAAACACCTCCCTCAGGTGCAGGGGACCAGAGGCGGGGCCGGGGGGCAGAACAGACCTCACCCCTACTCCTGAGCCCATAAATCCCCCAATTACAGTCCTGCAGGGCATGGGGAAGGGTGTTACAGCTTTGTCAGTCACTGCAAAGAAAGACATCTTCACTCGTTTCTTTAAAATAGATTTCTTTAATAGTTTCCATTTAATATGTTTATTTGCAGTTAGTAAATTGGCATTAATCAGGGCAGCACGAAACTCACCAGACTTCCAGAGGTATCTGTTAGTGACAGGGGTCCCACCTTCCCTTTGTCCCAGCTCCCAGCCTGCTGCCACCTCTGGGAAGCCAGTGGCCTCTCCTGGCCCCACCTCCCCCTGCTCTCCATTAATAACACACAAGGATGAAGGACAGAGGGGTCTGGTCCCTCTCACACTGAGATTCTTGAGGCCACAGGAATGTAGCCCCAGTTAGGATGTGCCTGTGACCCTCTGTGCTCTGGGGCCCCACTCCACCCTTGGAGGAGCTGCCGTGGGTTCCTTCCCTGTGCCCTTCTCTGCCCCTTCTGTCTCAAGCTACCTCAAAGAGGTGAGAACCCAAACATGCCTGTGCTCCCAGGCCTGGGAGCAGATGGGATGGCGTGGGCTCAGCTCAGCCCCAAACTGTCTTTAAAACACGGAGAGGGGAGTGAGGCTGGGCAGGGTTAGAGCAGCAAGCAGTGGGTGTACCAATCAACTACACTAGGGAAAAGGTATCCCTTAACTTAAAAGCCTTTTAATTTGAAGCATTTATTTGAAGTGTACATCTATTACAGTTAAGAAGAAGCAAAGATACACCAAAAACACAAATACCCAAGAACAAAAAAAGTACAGATGAGAAAGAAATTAGCTGTGAGGAGGGAGGGGCAGGGTGAGGGTGACCTGGTGAAGAACAGAGAGGTGCAGCTGCTGTGGGGAAGAGCTCCTCAGGGTAACCACAGGAGCTCCTCCAAGGCTCCAGGTTTATGCACGAGCCCAGCAGCTCTGACCACCCTGCGAGCAAAGTACTGACTGCACATCCACAGCAGGACACCAAGGGGTGAGAGAAGGGAGAGGGGTTCAGAGACAAGTCCTGCCCTTGGGGTGGAGCCTTGTTCACTCCTCCAGCCCCAGCACAGGGAGCCTCATTCTGCTGGAAATGATGAGAGACAAAATGCTGCCGCTCTGGGACTTCCTCACCCCTCCCGAAGCTGGACAGAGCTGAAGTCAAAGTCATCTCATCAAATAAATTAGAAAGTGTAAAGAAAATTCAGATGCATGTTTCAAAACTGGTTTCTTTTAGCTGGAACTGCAAGACACATGTTTTTGACTTAAATGTAGTGGCTGTATCCCATTCCTGGGAATCTGACAGTCTTGGAGTAACACAGTGTTGGTGAGCAGGCAGGGCACGTGCAGGTCTGGCAATGAGGACTGCCAAAACCAATTCCCCCTTTCCCAACATATCCTACAAAGTTACTTTCAGGAACAGGAGTGTTTATTCCCAGCATATAACACATTCTGATTAAAACAGATGCAGGAAATATGGACATCTCCAGTAAATATTGCACTTCAAGATTAATGTGTGTGTTGATATTAAGGACTGAAAGCAAGAGACTGACATAAGACTTCCAGGCATAGCGGGTTAACATCAAGAGCAATGGTCCTGAAAAGGATTTTTAAAACCAGATTAGTTACCCAAGAAGGGACAAGCCTCAAGTTTAAAAAAATTAGTACATTTTAATGCTAGTGCTCCGTGAAAAAGCCAACCCCTGTTGCAATTCCACCCCTGCTCAAATGTCTCTGTTCTCCGCAGCTTTGTAAAACACCTCCGGGGGGGAAGGATCTGCAGGAAAGACAGCAGGAGCAGAGGTTGTCTCCTAATGCACAGATTTAGTACCAAACGATCCAAAAGTAGATGGTGAAGAGGTGACTGGAGCTAGGGCTCTCAGGAATCAAAAGCACACACGCACTCACACACTCTAACCAACCCTAAACCCCTGATTCCAAACCCCAGCACAAGAGTTACACCTGAAGGGAGTCCCTGTGGCAGCCGTGCACGTGGCTGGTGTTGGGGGCCTGCTCACACTGGCTCCTTGCACCTGACATCTGGAGGGCAATTGCTGTGCTTTTTGACTTGCTCATTCTGGCAGCCACTAGAGAGTCACAAAACTCAATTGGCACATACAGACTATCCTCATCTGTCAGCAAAACCATCTCTGACCAGCCCTGCTGGACCGGGAGAGAGAAAAAAATTAATAGAGGCTGGTTTTTGCAGGTGGTTGTTTTTATCCCAGAACAACTGGAAGATACATCCCTGAATGTGTTGCCCAGAGAGCTGCCCAAAGTCTTATCGGTCAGAGCTCAGAGCTGGGGACCAGGAGGGGCTGGGGTTTGACAATGCTCCACACACACACACACACACACACACACACACACACACACACTCTACACGGCGTATCCCTGAAAATCCACGGGCTGCGAGGGACCCTCCAAGCGCTGTCCATCGGAAGCTGGAGTCGAGGATTACTCCTCAACAAAGTCTCTGTCAATGTCCATGTACGCCTCATCGATGTAGCTAACTATGGCACAGGGGGACGTCCGGTCCGGACTGAGCAGTATAGATACAGTCTCTTTCCAGTAAGTAAAACTAATACAGGAGCTCTGTGGGAAGAGAGGAGAGCGTGGTTAGTGTGGCCCACAGCATGAGAAAGAGCCCAAAGGCATTCAGCAGAATTGAAAGCTGCTCCCCAGCCCCACTGTGCAACCGAGGCTTTGGATTCACTTCCCAGCCCTCCCCCCTCCCTGGAGCCTGGAGCAGAAGGACTTGGAATGGCCTGCCCAGAGAGGCGGTGGATTCACCATCCCTGGATGTGGCACTCAGTGCCATGATCTGGTAATCACAGTGGTATTGGAGCAAGGGTTGGACTTGATGATCTCAGAGTTCTCTTCCAACCCAATTGCTTCTATGATTCTATGACTGGATGCTGAATCAACTACACCCTGTACAACCAGCCTCCCACTGTCCAGCTCCAGGCAGGGACTCCCAGCACCTGTGGCAGCTACAGCCCTGCTCAGAGCAGCACGGGGTGACCACCACCCCAGCGTGTCTGCCTGAGCAGGTACACCCACACCAACCCAAACTCCTCCTTTGCTGCCCAGTCCAAACACAAACTGGGTCACTGCGGTGCTGAAGGTAAGTCAGTGCTGGCAGGAGATCCCACTCTTGGGAAGACACAAAGACAACACATCCCTCCTGCATCATTCCCTTAAAGCCAAAAGGCCACTCCAGCAGCCCAACACACATCATGTCCAGCCTTTGCACACTGGACTACTTATTTCCACCCACCAGTGGCCCAAGGCACGTCTCTGCACACACATTACAACCCTGAAATGCAGCAGTGGCAGAGCTGCCTGCACTGAAGGGTTTTTCCTTGAACATATTAAAAATCTGTTAAAGCTGCCACCCAATCACTGAAAAGTCAATGAAGAAACCTGTACAGCCTCGGTTCAGCCTTTTGGGCATATACAGGGGAAGTGCCTTCTCACCACAGCTCATTTCTAGCCCAGTGCCCAACAGAAACCTGCAGGCTGCTTTCCACAGGGCATCTCCTTGTCCTCCAGCAGCTGCACCAGGTAATTCCCACACTGTTTGCCACACCAGGAAGAGGGAACAGTCTGGTTAAGGTGCTAACTAGTCCAGGAGCTGCATTTTGTCCTGCCTCTCAGCCCACACAGCACTGGCAAGTCTCGCTTCTGTGTGCCACAGCCAAGACCTCAGGTTCTGTTTGCAGATGTTTGCAGGTTTTGTGGGAGATGGTGTTAAAAACACTACAGGAGTGACAATGGGGGCAGAACTTCCTCCCTTCTTTCCCTCCACATCCTCCCACTTCCCATTCTTGCTGGTAGACAGGTATTGCTGTGATCAATTCCTGCTATGGTAAGAGGGCCACATACATTTTCTAAGCAGGTGCTGTCTTTATCCTTGTTGAGGTAATGCTGCTGCCAGAATCGCAGGAGGCTGTGGAAGTTGTTCAGGATGAAGCCTGGGTATTTTTCTGTATATTCCATCTGTTGCAAAGTGTGCAGGTAAAAAGGGAGCTTTTCTTTCCTTCGGGCCAGCATTAGGATAACTAAACTTGTGTTCAAACAACTGACATTTTCCTGAAAGGAAAAAATGACACAGCAAAAAAAAAAAAATAATAGATCAAGATATTGGTTGTAAACACGTCTTACAAAACATGGTTGTGGAAAGCAGGGGGAGGAGATGCTCCTACACCCAGCAAGGAGGAAGGGACATGCATCTCCCCAAGAGGAACCACCTTCCTCCCTGCTCTCAGCTCTGCTCATCACTCCAATTATCACTTACAGTAAAGTTTCTGTCAGCTCTTTACCTGGGTGAGTGTCTGTACATGAATGATATTAATGAGCCGGAAAAGGAAGGACATTCTCATGGACATCTGGGACATGTATGACAACAGGCGGCACTCTGACAGCACCTCTGCAACTGCAGCAAGAGGAGAAACAATCAGCAGGTGCTGAAGGGTCACACACATTGGTCTGAGCACTAGGGCAGCTCAGACTGCCAAGCAACAAACTTTTGTGTCTAAACACCCCATGTTCAGAGCCCAGAGCTAAAATAAGCATTATCAGCACCAAACACAGCCCACCCAACTGTTACTGCTCACCTTTAGCATCAGACTGATTCTCAAACCGGTCCAGGGACAGCGTGATGCAGCGAACCAGCATGTTTGAGTCAACCAAAGAACTGTTGATCTGATTTAGAAATATCTGGAACTGAAGAGAAACCCCTTTTAGTGTCAAATTAAAATAATTAAGTATATTAATACTCAGGGCCAAGAATAAGAGCAGGCATCACCCCTGGCCCTGCCTCAGCCAGCCCAGGCCAACCCTGGCACTGGGGGCTGACCAAAGGATAAGAGCAAGTGCCTTAAAACCACTGTGGAACAGTCCTGGCACCTCTGAAGTCTTTAGTGAAGTTGTGTCACTCCAATGAGAGTGAGATTTCACACACTATTTGTTTTGAAAGAGGGAGAAAAGACAGCAAGGCTGCTGGCCTCTAATTCCTCCAGCTCCATGTTTGCCTACCCTTACTTTGTACAAACAGTGCTAGGGAGGAACAAACACAGTAAGGGAGTTACACAGAATGAGAACTAAATCCAGTTATAGATCAATAAATAGGAAGCACATATGAAGTATAAAGACATTCTCTAGAATGTGCGAGTTCATTTACTGGAGGAAAAAACAAAATTAAATACAACTTTCATTTAAATACCTTTATATTCCATTCTCCAAGGTCTATCAGAGCTAACAGCAATGAGAGAAATATTACAGTAACAAAAGGAAGAATATGAGGCCATTCAGAACCTCCCCAACAGCTGATGTTCTATGTACAAAGTGCACAGAGCAGGAAACCACTTTGCATGGAGCTGCCCATCCTTGACTCATATGTGCAACTCAGATTTACACGTAATTACATCAGCCACGTCTTCTTAAAATGGCTGTAAATTCAAATAATGTCAAAAATATGACAGGTCTTTTTGCAGTATCAAATATTAATATTTTAAGCCATATTCATGAAGGACTGCAAGCTCCAGTAAAAGGCTTTTTGGAGCTGTCTCAATGTCCAGAACTACGAGCTTAACCCGGAACTCAGTGGCTTCCCAGGAAATGTTCTGCCATCCTTGAGCCCTGACCTCAGACCTGCCTGATCACGTAGCAGGGCAGTGTTTTGTGAACAGCTCAGCACTTGCTGACCCAGGACAGCAGGAACCCTGCTGAGAATACAAGTGTCTGCAGCCACTTACCTGCCTGGGCAGAGACTCTGGCAGCTCACCCTTCGGGTTTATTGTGCCCCAAGCTCATCAATCACACCAAAACCGAAGGCATCTGAGTTTTAGTGCTATGTCTGGCTATAAAAATTTGTAATTTGACCTTTGGGGCACAGGTTTTACAAATATTTACCTTCTCATCCGTGTTGATGTACTTGTTGAACCTCTTGAACGCATCAATATTGAATTTCATCAGTTCTCCCAGAAGGTCAAAGTAACTCTGAAGCACATCCCGTGATTTGCACTCACTATCAACAATGCAGTAGAGAATATGCTGGCAGGGGAGGAAAACATGTCATTGCCACAGCTCAGGCCAAGCCAGCAGTACAACACAGATCTTATTGAACCACCATTTCTCTGCAGGTTCTGTTCTTAGATGACAGAACTAAAGACAACAATTCAAGTGAGTCTCCTGATAAAACAACTTCCCACTGATGCAGGTTATACAACTGACCACATGTGATTGCCACAAGCACAAGTCACTTCTCAAAAGTATGCCCAATTTTACCCACTTTTGAATTTACTGCAGATAAATCTTTCTTGATTGCTATGGAGCATGCTTGACATATACTTCCTTACCTCCAGGAGTCCTCTCTTGAGCAGGAACATCTGGTCTGCATAGGAAGTGGTGCCTCTGAGGAAACTTTCAACTGCCCTTGCTTGCCAAAACCTGAGAAACAGAAGAAATGAGGCCTTAATTTTGAAGCAAGGGCAGTACTTTATTACACCTATAATTTAAATCCAGTTTCCTAAGCTGTTTCATGCCACTCTGAATCTGGAGTCAGAGCTGTCACTGGCCATACTGGTATGAGTCCAGTGCAAGCTCTGGGGTTCTCCCTCACCTGCACTGCCACCACACCCCAGCAAAGCCAGACCTTTCCCCAGCTGAGGATTCTCAAGCATTCCCAGCTGCACTAAGCTGGCTGAAACCAAAGCTACATCCCAGACACCTCAAGCAGCATGGCAGAGTGCAAAGTGAACACACCTGAAGGAGGACTCAGCTGGTTCCTTCTTCATGACCTGAAGCAGTCGGGTCAACAAACCTCTCTTCCCATCACAGACAAGACTCCTGGGGGAGGTGAAGGAATGACAGCATGAGTGGAAGGGCTGGCAAATGCTCTGCCTTGCAAAATACTGAACCCAGTCTCTGTTCCAGAGCTTTAGATGATGAAAATCTCAGTATTATGTATATGGTACAAATACTGTGCCAGTTCTACCAGCAGAAGAGTTGTCACTGCCTTTGGTAAATGTCTGCAACATGACTTCCAAATAAACCCTAAAGAAAAAGTATTCATCTTCTCTCAAATTGTTAACAATTTCAAAAATACCAATTCACAGCTTGTAGGAATTAAGAGATTAGAAAAAAACCCCCACACTTGATCTTAGGAATGAAAGAAACACATCTTGTTTGCTCAACAAATGTAAAGGAAGCTTTAAAATCCATTTAGGAGGCAGAGCAGAGTATGGAAAACCTGGATGCTACATGAGATAACCTTGTTCTGTACAGTGTAGTAGAAGTACAGAGGCTGTACAACTGTATTAAACTGCATCTTCAGTGGAATATCCACCTTGTGCAGAAGCAGTGCCTTGATCTCACACATCAAGAAAATCAACATGGAAACTAAATGCTAAGGCTAAAAAAAAAACACCCCACTTCTTCCCAATTATACACAGTGCTATGATAATAATTATAATCTGGAAATCCTCTTAGAGAATTCCCTTTTGGAGCGAGGTAAATCTGCTCTGTGCAGACCAAGTCCCTGCTGATACTCTGGGAATATTCTGACAACTAAATTCTGCAAACTGTGTTTCACCTGGTGAGATTTGTACATCAGAATTGTGTATTAAAGAGCTTATTAAAAAATCGAAACAGTCAATCTAACAGATACTCCAATGTAACACTCGAGATTTTGTAAGTGGTTTAACATCTTAATCTAATTTAGCTTATTCTGGTTATTAGCTGCTCTTAAAATACTCTGAGCAGACTCCTGGATCTGCTCATGCAGCCTGGAAATGGACACTATGTGTGCACAGACTGCTCCTGGATCTCAAAACTAAGATTTATTAGCAGGAGCATTTAATGGATTAGAGGGATCAGGGTCTACTTTCCAGGTCTGTCTGCAATGCCTGTATGAGGCCAGGCAAACAGTCAGAACTAGAATAACATAATAAAATCTGGACCATGAACTCAAACTCCCTCTTTTTGTTTTTTTTGGTAAGGTTCCTCTTGCTTTTAAAAAACCTTACTCTGAGTATGAGCACACTTTAGATTTGCCAATGACCATCAATATCACACAAACCTGGACACTTCCTCCTGAAATGCACAAAGTGTGCTGGGCAGATGGACCTCAAACAAAGCAGGTGACATCAAACCTTCAAGAGAGGTGCTTAAAAAAGTTTAAGTTGCTGACTGAGCCCTCTGTTCCCTCTCACCTGTCAGTGTTGACAACTGCATCAACTTCAGGGATGTTGGCTTTGTGGGAGATTGCACTCAGCTCGTTCAGCTCCTGGCTGTTCAGGAGGAGGTACTTGTTCCTAAAGCAAGACAGTGGAGGAATAGGGGAGGAAATCAGGATGAATTCAACAGGCAAACATGCAATTCCATGAGAAGCAAAGCCCTGTGAGGGCTGCAGGGCTGGGCAATCCTCTTTCACCTGGCTGCTCTTGCCAGCATTCCCACTCTGCTCCCCGCCCCAGGCCACTCAGCTGCTGTTGGGTGAACCTCCTCCAAAATGTCCCAAATTCCAGTTTTAACACTGATGGTGGTTCTTTCCTGACTTGTTCGAGATCCTATGGTTTGTAAATATTTCCTTCTGGATAACACTAGTTTTTTTAAATCACAGCAACATTTTGCTGAGTTTCAGAAGACTTAAATAGCAGACTTTTTCACAGCTTCCTACAGTTTTTCTCTGCCTTACAGTGAACATGTTATCAGTAATAAATCTCAGTCAGAAAGCAGAAACTGCAAAAAAGTACTCAATCACCCTGGTATTTTATTCCTCTGAGCAAGTTTTACTCTGGAAATACTTAAAAACATCATGGAATGTAGAGATCAGAACAGGAATAGATATAAAATCCAGGAATTCACAGGAAATTCTTTATCGGATACTGAACTTTGCATAATGAAAATAAATTATTTGATCTGTAAAGTGAATTAAATGCAGAACAAGCCTGACAGAGTAGACATGCAGTCCAGGGGCTCCTTTTGCCACTCCCTGCCCAATGCCAGCATTTTCCTACTTCAAAGTGCTTAGAATCAGACAGCACAGCTTTATTTTCAGGAAACCTCAGGGAACACAGTGATGAGTGTGAGGGTGTGCAAAGAGAAACTACTCATCAAAACAGCAACTACACAGAAGATAAATCATTAGACCCAAGGGGCCTGGGTGCCTCCTTGTTTCAAACACTTGTCCAGATTAGTGCCCACTGAGGTTCTCAAGTAAAGCTTCTTTTGCTGTGGATTAACAGGTTTCTGCAATGAGAACACAGCCCTTCTCTGCCTGCAATAAACAGTCCTGCAAGTTTGGTTTAGACACAATTTTACTCCAATTAATATTAGTATACAAGTACTTGCTCTCATCTTGTCCTCAGCTAACTCAGCTAATCTGTGATTTCATAGAAAGCTCATGTAATTATTTGTTTAAAACCCTTAACCAGATTCCACACATTCCACCTGCTCTAATGTTACAGATGGGAGATGTTTTCTGTTTAAACAAGCCCTTGAGATCTTTGTAGCAGCCACTTCAGTAGGAACATCATCTAAAGAGATTTTATTGGAAAACCTGGAGCAATTCCTGGGCAAGCAAGGTCTTGAATCAAGGATTTACAATAGGCCAGCCTTCCCTTTATGTCTCATGATCCTCATTCTTCAAGCTAATACTACACAATCCAAAAAGGCTGATACCTCCAATATGTCCAACAGTGCTAGGTAAAACCTGCACCAAAACATCATCCTGGCTGCAAATATGACCAGCACCAGAAGTGCAGCATGCCTCAAACACAGGTTTGTAAGGAGGTGGACACCATCTCGCAGGGCTGAATTAGCAATGGGACACTGATGGAATGCAGGATGCAATCCCACAAGTCAGAACAGAGCAACAAATACCTCTGTAGCAGCAGCACAGCATTAACAAAACCCCAAGCAAACTGCATCGCCCCTAAAAACTCCCCCAGGAAACTCAAAGTTTCCTAAGGATGCCTTTGGAAGGCAGACAGAAGTTTTCTTCCTATTCCCACTGGCTCACCACCAGCTCTCAGGGAGAAGGCAGATAAACAACATCATGAAAGCTGTCTCCTTATTCCTGCAGCCAGAAATTGTGAACTCATCATCTACATGTTTCAGCACATTTCAACATGAAGCAAAATGGGCTGGTTTTAACCATTAACAGACATATGAAGACATGCCCAGTTGAGAGTACAGCCCTAGGCTGGTCGGAGCAGGAGCTAAAAGGCACCTGAACATCCGAATTAAGGACAGGACAACATTCCCTTCACAAGGAGCCTGCCCTGTGCCCAGGACCTGGAACAGCAACCAGGCCACAACCCACCACAGCCTCTCATACTCACTCATGGTGATCACTGAAGCTCTGAAGAAGCCTCAAAAACTGTATCTTTAAAGTAATGTCCTAAAAAAAAGAAAAGTAAAAAAAAAAAAAAAAAAAATTGCTTTAGTGTTTTTGAATATCATTAAAAAACCTTTCCAAATCAAAGCCCTTTGGTCAGCAGAGCAAGTGACTTGCATAAACGGGAAGGTTGCACTATGCAGGCTTCCCAAAATAGAACAGAAGTGGAGACTGCCTCCAAGCCCATAAAAGTTAATAATTTCTTCTCACTGCAAAGGCAGAGAAGCTCATCACCGTATTGATCAATTCAGAATATCTAAGTTTGGAAGGGGGGAAAAAAAACAAAAAGCCAGAGTCCAACACCAAATCCAAACCCCCTAAATCTGACTGTGCCCCAATTTGTATTCTGTGGCCTTCCTAGTTATCATTTAGTTTTGGTCATCTACCTCTGACCCACAGATTTAACCCTTTCCTAGTTCCCAAACTAGGAGAGACAGGAGAGGCTGAATTGTCCCTGCTAAATTGCTAACATGAGCCAAAAGACTTCAGTGCAAACAGTAATCTCCAAGAAAATGAATGCTGACACATCTCAGGTCATGGACTGCAGAAGCAACCAGTTCCTCAGCACAACTCCTCGGGATTGCATGACAGGATAAAAATCCAATATGGAATTTTAGGAGTTACTCACTGGGCTGCAATCACAGTTTTGGTTGTGTCCATGCAGAACCAGGGTTGATGCTGAGTGCTTTCTCCAGATCAGTTTGTCAAACAGGTTATTGAGGCCAGGAATGAGTCTGAACTCTGCAATCATTTTATGAACCTGGAAAACAAGGGAGGTACAAAGTCATTTGCTGCAGCCTCAAACACGGATATAACATAGTGTGGAAACAGATGGGCATAATGATGTCATTCTCTGCCAACAGAAAGTGAATTCTCGTATCAAACAGCAAGTGTTTGTGTTAACACTCACACTTACCATGGTGTATTGTTACAGTAGCTTCCATTTGGTGGACAGCGAGAGAGAACAGACATTTTGGGAGCTGTTTGCCAATGCTTCTTAACCAGTGTTGCTCTGGAAGCAGCTTTGGGCACAGGGAGATCACTTACAGCACACAGAAAATGCATCTATTCCCAAGTGCTATGTATCACACAGCCAAGTTGTGAATATTCTGCTGCCAGTCATCCACTGAGTGTCCCTTCCTTTTCCACTCACACAGCTGAAACTCAGGAATGCCTCTGAAGACAACATGAACTATCAATATTGGTGTTGTTCAAGCAGGAGTTCTCAGCAAAGCTAAGTCCAGCAGTAACACACCCACACTGCACTGCTCCCTCAGGCTAAGGGGGAGTTGAATTTCTTTAGAGAATGACCAGGAGAGAAGAAACGCCAAATTACTTGGGTTTATTTATCAGTCTGCCTGCCAAGCTGGGACACAGTACATCATGCCGTGCCTGAAACAGACTTGCTTGTGTAAAAAAGCTCCTGATGCTGGTGTGAACAGCTGTCAAATACTTTCAGTTCAAGCTGCGATACTCTTGATGTAAGCAATTTGAAAGATGAGGAATAAGGGAAACACAAAGTGGGACTCTCATCAGCTGTAGATCTAAGAAAGAGCTATTCCTTGAGATGTGGTTGCAAATGAAAACCACACAGCTGGGAAGCCCAACATGATGCAAAAATTAAGTGTCCAAAGCACAAACAGCAGTTCAAGCAGAACACTCTACTTTGTTCGATTTATTGAAATACCTAAATGAATCCAAAATATTTGAACCTGATGCTGTTTTACAGGTTTTCTTTTTCTTAGTCTTATTTGCATCATAGCTGATGGCCTTCTTGCATTTCTCTTGGCTGTAGCCACCAGCTTTCCCACCTACATGGAAACCACATTCCTGCTGCTGGACATGTCCAGTATCACACCTGAGGAAGCAGCCAGCTCCTTCCCACCTCACCCATACTGCCCTGACAGACTGCAAAGCCTGGAGTCTTCTGGTGCTCCAGTATTTTAAAATGCTATTGGACACTGATCTTGTCACAAGCCTCCAACAGAATCAGCTCCAAGGAATCTCTCCAGACAAAGAGCTCCCTGTATTCTCCTCTCCCTCCATGGCCAGCATGGCACAGGCACAACAGCAGGAAGCCAAGCATGTGAACTGCCTGCAGGAGCCTCAGCCCTCGCTACAGGACAAGGTCTCTATGTTCAGTTTTAACTCCTGAATCTGCTCCCTCCAAATGATTCATCCCTAATTTCAAATGTGTTTGCTTTTAGTCTGCTTAACTCTGAAGTTCTCACCTGACAGGGCTCCTCTCAGTCACTCCTTGCCTTTGCAACACTCTCTTCCAGACCCCACAGTCTTTACAAGTACCTGAGGATTCCAAGGCAATCCCTATTCATCCTTACTCCTTGCATTTTTTTCCTGCTGCTGTCCAGCTTCACAGGAACTGCTCCTGCTCTATTGCTTTCTCAACACTGAAATTGTCTCTGCTAAACTGGGTTCCTGCTGTGTGCAGTGTGGCTCCCTGCAACAGGAGCAAGGCAAGCAGCTGATGGCTTTTCACCACAACACAGACATGCAGGACAGCCTAGAAAAATATGTTAGGAGAGTAATTTAGGGTGTGACCATAATGAGAAGGAAGCAAAGGCACAGATCTGAGAGGGACACTTATTTCCAAGGGTGAGCTCATTCCCAGCATGGCAACAGGCAGGAGCCAGGTCACTGCTACCAGTTATCAATTAGCAAATTAGCCAGCAATCAAGTTTAAATCAAGGACTTAGAGTAAACATTCAGGGACAGGTTGAGTTTGGAAAGCTGCACAACGCTTCAAGCACATGCCAGACCGTTACGTTCCTTACCATAGTGGACTGAAGTAGGTTTGTGGTGCCCTTTAGAAATTCCATGCAAAATGAACCCAGTCTAAAACCAGCAAGTCCTTTGGCTGCTCAGACTGGAATCACAGATCCTGTGCTATTATTCCCTCACAGAAAAGAGACACCATCAAGCAGCTGAAATGCTTGGCAGTGAGTGTGCTATTGCAGCCACTGCTGTCCCTCATGCTGGAGCTTTCCAGCTCCAGTCCCTCATCTGCCTGACTCAGGAAGGGAAATGGATTCACATCTGCCACACAAGTCTGATTCAGATTAAGGAATGAAGGATCTACCATGCGTTTCAAAGGCAGAGGATTTCACACACACACAAAAAAAGAGCTGGCTCTGGACAAGAAGGGTTTGGGAATGAAGTAACTCAAATCTTTCAAGAGTTCAATTCCAGTCCTGAATCAGTCCTGGGGAAGAGGTGAACTGCATGCCACCTTTATCCTTAGTTTCCCCATCTGCATGGGGGCAGAGAGAGCAGATGAAAGATAAAAGAGTTGTTATCCCAGGAAATTAAAAAATAAACTCAGCTTAAAGGCTAACTGTTTCAGCAGCATATTTTCTGCCTTGTCACATGTGACAGGAACACACCAGAGCTGACCCAGGGAGGGAAGGAATCCAGCACCTCTCCCTGAGCCAGTGGCAGCAGGATGAGTGCAAGTTGCAAGCAGTGTCTGGAGTATCTATAAAACTGCATTCCTGTGGTGAAATCAGGCAGGGATGAATTATCTGGCTTGATACAATGGAAAAAAAGAGTCCTCTTAATGGATCCACGTTCTGGTAGTTCCAGTTATGTGTGGGCTTTGTTTAAGTTTTATGTCTTACAGAAACAGCACTTCTAAAAGGAATGACAACAGCTGCTTATGGTAGTGACTGTGGTTTCTGCAACAATTGCTTGTTCCCTCTGCTTACTCTTATACAGAATCTATTTATTTTTCATGCTGAGTATCCATTTAGAATCCCAGAATAGTTTGGGTGGGAAGGGACCTTAAAGATCACCTTCTTCCACCCCCTGCCATGGGCAGGAGCACCTTCCACTATCCCAGGTTGCTCCAAGCCCCATCCAACCTGGCCTTGGACACTTCCAGGGATGGGGAATCCACAACCTCTCTTTAAGGTTCAGAGTCAAGAGGATAGTTCTGTTTGGGACTGTACTACAACTGCACTTCTATTTTAAATTCAGATTAAGAGATTTAAGAGATTGCCCGTGGCGAGTGTTTGTGACTTTGATACGGTGGGAGGTTCCCAACAAAGGACAAAATACTCCAGACAAAAAATGTGTTCAAGCAACTGCCCCCCAGCACAGCCACTCCTGCCCAATGCAGCAGCCCTTCAACAACTCACACCAATTTGGCTCTCCCAGTCTCCAGGGCATGTGAATGTCCCTGCTATTCTGAGCTGCTCTGTTGAGCTGAGCAGACCAAGTTGGAAACCTGTCAGAGCTGCACCAAGGATTGCTCTTCTCTTCCCTGCACAACATACTTTTGACCCATTTAAATCTAACCATAGGCAAGCTGCAGTGACTGGTTCTCCATAAGCCTGTGTGAGTTAAGGAATAACTTTTTTTTTTTTTTTTCATTTTAAAAGGAAGAAAGGCAAAAAAACCCCAGATGAGTGGGATTTCCAGGCACTGACCAGCGCAGAGAGCAATCAAGTGCATCCTCCCAGCTGGGAGTTTAAAAATATGCTCACACTCAGCAAAGACGTGGGAATCTGCTGCTGCTGCAAAAAAAAAATCACTCACACCACCCCAGAGGGTTTCCAAAAGGGACAGCAGCCAAGGAAGGGGAAGGCATGAAGGGGTTCCATCCAAGTCACCAGGAGGGGGAAGGAGGCCTGGCTCCAGCTCCTGCAGCATCCAGGTACACCCACACACTTCCTCACACAGAGGGACAGGACCCTCATCCAGGAGACATGCTCCTGCATCCATCCTGCACCAGAGCAGCAGCTCTGCAGGGACCGGTGAGCAGCCCTGCCCAAAGGCTCACTCTGCTTCCCAGTGGAACACTCCCTGTGTGGCTGGGCATGGCTGCCATGGTGGCATTTGGCCAGCTTTGTGCCCTGAGCTTCGCCTCCTTCGTGTTTCTGTGTCCATGACCTGATTGAGGAGGTTTAAAGGGACATCAGCTGAGCGTGTGATCATCTCCCAGGGCTCACCTGATTCCTCTGCCTCCCCATGAGCAGCACACAGAGAACATACAGCACTTCCAGCTTGTACATGATCTCATGCATGATCTTCATGGACTGTGGAAGCTGTGTCCGTGTTGAGCTGTTGGCCAACCCACTTTCATCTGAAGACTCTGCACAAGATGACAAAAATGTGAGCCTGAGGCAGCTTCAACAGGAAAGGTTTGTTACAATTATTACTTTTACACTGAACACTGCAGATGTAGGACCAGCACATCTGCTTGAATCTTCTTCTCAGCTAAAAATAGTGATGTACAGCAAACAACCAATTTAAATCACATGCTACAGAAGAGAAAAAAAATAGAGCTGGAAATTTAGAGATAAAAGAAAGTTTTTAAAAATTATTTGTCCATAATAAGCTAAATGGCATCATGTTGGCTCACCTACATGAATTAATAGACTACTGCACCAGGATATGGCAGAAAAGGTAATGAAAGCACGGGTGAGATACCAGTAGCATTTACTGTTAATATACTGTCATGTCATACCTCAGTACCAGCATTTTTAGGCCACAGTTAAATAATTTTCATAGCCCTGTGCAGAATTACCCTGCTAAGGGCAGAAACAGGAGTACTGACTGCTCTGAGTTCTACAAGCCATACACTGCATTTTTGTAATACCAACGGGTGAAGAAACAAACCACACATGTGCTGTATTAACACTTCCATCTGCTCACCTGGAACAACAATTACTGTCCAATTAACTTACTTAATTTTGCTGGAACTACCTTTACTTTTTAAAAAACGGGTCACTTGCTTGGTATGAAGCATTTGGACCCAAGGTCATCAGCCAAAATTTTAGAGGGAGATGCTGGTGAAGTCACTCACCTCTGAAGTGTTACTTTGTCTCTCCAGGGCCATTAGTGCTGAGGATGTACAGCATTACAGGGTTCTCCAGGCATGCAAAGGGCACAGACTGATTAAGGACATTTCCTACCTATTTTGCTAACTTTATTCATGAAAAAAATCAGTGCTACGTGAGAATAAAATAGGAATCAGACCTAAATGCCGGTATGTGGGTCTTCCATGCAATAAAATGAGGATCAAAACCAGCTGAAAGGAAAAGAAGATTAAGACATACATCAGTTAATGGTTGGAGGAATGCAAGGCAGGTACCTGTACTGCTCTGCTCTGCCTCTTCATTTGCCACCCTCATCAGTGCATCCAGGACCAGGGCATTGTCCAGCCAGGTGTACCACTCTTCCAGCTCCTGGAGGAAGCTGGAAGTTCCTGTAGTTTCAGACACCTTCCGTGTTGCCAGTTTGCACAGTCGCTCTATGAAGCCTGGAATATTCAGAAGTGTAGCTGAAAAAAAAGGAAAATAATTTGATTACCATTTAAGATCAAATCCTCCACACCACAAGGTACCAAAACATCCACATTAGGGATATAGAAGAGCATGGTCAAAAAGATCTGATTATAATGATCCAAAGGTGGAAGCAATCAGTGCAGCCTCCTATTAAGGACTGGAAGAGAGTATCCATATCCCAGGAATAATTCAGTGCTCTTTTGCAGTCCACAGTGAGTCAGTATCAAGGAACTGATGTGGCTGAAAATTAAGCTTGCAGAAACAAAGCAGCAGCCCTTGGAGTGGGCAGCTCCACACCCCCTTTCCTCTGTGTGATGCTCCTCCTTCATTTTCCCCTCCTTTGGTGTTTGCCTCATGGCAAACGGAACTGGCTCACTGGAACAGCTGGGAGGAAAGCTCTCAGCTTTTTAGGGACTGGTTTCCTGAATTAGTTCATCAAGGAGCAAAACATGTGGAACACAGCACAGCTGCCCCAGGTTTGGGGGTTTCAAGGGTGGAACCACACCCTTAGGAAGAGCAGTGCAAGCACAGAAGTCACTGCTTTGGAAAATGCTTGGGGAGCTGCATTTTGCCCTCAAGTTTCCACAGAACAACTTCATTACAGGATCTGTTTATTAAAGATACGTAGCTAAGGCTTCACTGCACACCTGCAGATGCAACTGTAAAAGGACAAAGAACTTGGCCATGAACATTATGAGAAAGAGTTTCATCTCAAAGAATGAGCTCCCTGATGAAATTTTTGAAGTAGAAGTTTACAGTCTTAGAATCAGTCTCTAATTATGCACACAAAAAACTATTAGTTAACCATTTGCCTGGCTAAATTCTGCTCTGAGGGATCCAAGCTTATTAAGTTCAACTGCTTTAAATTAAACTTAGTACCCACACCTACCCATACTTGTCCACTGCTCTTCACAAAGAGAATTCTGGCTATCAAAGGGTAGAAAATACACTCCTCCTTTTAAAGTTTCTCAGCTGCTGAATTTTGCTACTCACCTCCCACTGGATGCTGCTCTCAAATCTGCTTCAGAAGCCCAAATGCTTTTCAGTACAGTAAGAGCTGAAAACAGCAGATCCTACATTTGAGGGTACTTTAATTTAGCTCTTTTAATTCCTACTTATCTTTCTAGGCAAGACTTTTGCATCTGAGAAGTACTCGGCAAAATAAGGAAAGCTACAGTGCCCCCAAAGTTAAAGATGAGATCAAGCACAAAGATTTCTAAGGCTGGTTTGGTAACAGTGGGCAACTTAATTCATATTAAACACAACTTTCTTGTTGATAAAGAGGGTCACCCTACTCAGGACAACATCAGATAAAATCAGAGAGGAACTGCTCCACCAGTAACCATGCTGCATGCAGTTTTAGTTCAGAAACTGATACTTTAAGGAGGACACACAATTACTCAGAGTTGCCATGGACATGACTGAGGCACAAAAAGCAAATCCAATTATTTTAAGCCACTCAGTTCATCAGAGTGCTGAAATGACAGAAATTAACCCACCTAATTAGCAACTACATATCAACCCAAAAGCTACAAGATAAATTTCATTAACAGGAAAGATTGTTTCCAGGAAACTGCCTGAGGGGATAAAAAAAATGAAGAAAAATGCTTTGTAAGACACAAGACTTTCAGCATCCTCCAGAAACACAAGTGACATTGAAAAGGGGAAAATACACTGTGATCAAAACAATGTGTGTAACAATCACCTTGATTAATCTCAGCTCGAGAAGGGCCCAGGTTCTTTTTCTGCTGGGCGTTTTTGGCAAGAAGGGTGTGCTTGTCATCGCTGCCCGTGTCGAGCTCAGAAATGGTGACAGCCAGGATCCGGCAGAAGTTTGCGAGCTGCTGCTGGTCAAAGCTGGACACAAGGCTGGCCAAGTTGGGAATATCATCCAGCTGGATCATTTCCTGGAGGAGGAAACACCAAGTCATGTGTGACGTTCAGTAAGTGAACACAGACAGAGGCAGAGCCTCCGTGGGGAGCCAGCCCGATGGGTTATTCCAGTGTCAGGAAAGAAGCAGTGAAGAGTCTGAAAGCAGCTGGGATTTGTCAACTCCAAAAGTGCAGATATCTGTATTTTAAAGACTAGATATTTGTATAAAATTTAGGGGCCTTTTTAAACTAAAAAAACCCACAGAATAATTTAATACATAAATTATGTTTGGGTATTCAAAGTTTCAATTTTGTTTTCCACTTCTGTATTTTCTTTGAAAATCACAGGTAATGATCAACTTCTAGATTATTTTTCAGTTTTTTTCATCAAAAGATCTTTTTAATAAAAAGATGCTGAAAACAATTTTCAGTAGAGAAACAACACATTTTGTTCAGATAAACTTTCCTATCTAATTCAGGAAGTACATCAACCTTACTCTAAATAAAAAAAGTATGAAGTTACATACTCCCGACCCTTTCCAAAAAATGTACATAAGACACTTTCCATTCAGAGTTTTCCCAGCCAGTATTTTACCTGCATCACATGAGGGCACTGAGCTGTACTGATGATGGCAAATAATTTAAAAAAAAACCAGTTTGTGCAGAAATGCCCTGTTTCTGCAGCCTATAACTTGTCTGAGAGGTGACAAACCCAAGGTAGAGAGGAGGACAGGAAGCCTTCCAGATGTCACGAAGACAAGTAAAATGTGTGAAGCGTAATCAGAAGGCAAGGATGAAAAATTTATCTGTAAGATGTTCTTTTCTTTATTTGAAACGCTGGCTGTACTTTAGTGACAGTGAGGTACTCAGATGATGGGTACTCACCTCCCATCATCCTCTGAGCTATGGAAAAGCACTGAATGGATGACACCACATGAATAGTTTGGCTTCTGTATGAGATGCCATTGAAGTTAATGATCACTGTGAACAGTCAGGTTTCAGACAAGCTAAAGTAGTGAGACTGGCAGCTTAGAGGACTATCCTCAGCAACTCCTCAAAGCAGCAGCTCTTTCCCCTACTGGCCTGCAAAGCCATATAAATAAACCAGAAACTCACCTTTTTAACTCCCAGGATATCCTCGATGAGCGTTGCAGTTTGTAGGAATGTCTTTTTGTTTGTCATCAGTGTAAACAGGAACAACACAAAGTCATTTCGCTCTGCCAGTCGCCTTGTGACTCCTTCCGTCTGGAAACCAGCACAGACCCGGTCAGAGCCCACCCTGAGAAGCCACATGTCACAGCACATGCAGGACAGCCCCACAGGGGATGTGACACTGAGTGAGCTGCTCCTGCAGCCAGGAAATGTTGTGTTTACGGGGACCAAAACCAACTCCAGCCCTTGTTTTGAAGTTAACATGACTCCAGCAACAGGTGATGAGAGGCTTCACCTCAGAGTTGTTTACCCGCCTGAATGAAAACTAAACACTGCCTGCCTGGAAACACTCCAGGGAGGATTGTCTCTGCTTTCCCATCCAAATTGTCACCAGCTCCGTGGCATGGTATGCAAATGCAGCCACTCCTAAACCCTCAGCACCACTCTCAGTCTGAGCAACCCAGATGCAGCACTGGCCTAAATGAACTTGGTGATGAATCCAAAAGTAACACTGAACTTGGGTTCAGCACCGAGTTTAAGACTGGCCTTCATGCTCTAATCATTACAGACAGCTTTCATGCCTTTAGCTCTGCTGAGAGCACAGCCAGGCTTCCCTGGAACTTCAAAAATACATCCTCCCTGCTTGCAAAGCTGTCTGCTATATGTGACTGGCATATTACCAGTGCTCACAGAACTAGATTAGATTAGATAGTTCCTCAATATCTACACCTTAATATTGCTCACACCTCATTTCTGTGATCCTGGACAATTCTCATTCAAGAGACAGCAGTAATACCAAAGTGAATTAAAACAGCAGCTACTCTATAAATTGCAAACTTGAGTCTTAGCACACCATGCTATTCGCAGTTTGCACAAGTTGCATAAAAAAAAATAAATCATCTAAGCCAAGAAAAAAGCATCCCCTCTCTTGCCCCTCCCACGTGTACAGATCCTTAGCAGTGAGACATGACGGAGATTAGGCTGATGTCTTCACAAGAGCTCCAAGCCACTAACTACCTCTCTTTTTTTTAAATTTTTGGTAAACTATGTTCTCTAGGTAATGGCATAATGAAGTGTGTGATGAAGTAAACAATCCTGAGGATGTTCCCTGCATGCATAACTGGAGGCCTGTGCTTTTAGCTTCAGAATTTTAATGACAAGGTATTTCCACAGGCCTCTAACCCAGCACCCTTCTCAGCACTGCTCTGTCATTGACAGCTGAACAGAACTATCAGCCAGCTCGTGAAGGAGTTGCAGGATCAAACTTAAAACACCTTGCCAACATCATTACTGCACAAGACTAAGTGTAGCTGGGACTAACAGGAATTCATTTCCAGTTTCAAATTGTAAGTTGGAACACAACAAAGGCTGGCATGGCTCTCCTATGGAAAC
Source organism: Acropternis orthonyx (assembly GCA_035583155.1). Lineage (NCBI taxonomy): Eukaryota > Metazoa > Chordata > Aves > Passeriformes > Rhinocryptidae > Acropternis > Acropternis orthonyx. Next base: position 2,597,293 of record JAWWEU010000053.1, on the reverse strand, counting down.
ACAGAAAGATCCAAACCAGAGGATTTAAACTTGACAATGTGGCTAAGAAAACACAAACTAGGCAACACACCAAAATATCGGGTGGTCCAGTATTCAACGCTTCAGAGTGAGTTTAAATTACACCCAAAAGAGCCTGTAGCACCTGCAAAAAAAGCCCAGCAGACCACTTCTGCAGCAGTTGTACTTACACACAGACACGTGTTGTACAGTATGCTGAGACAGTCCTTGATGAGGTCATCGCTTACTGCAAAGGAGAGAACAGTCAGTGAGCAGCCACAGCCTGCCAAGGAACACCAATGTCAGGGAGGGACAGGGGAGCCCTGAAATGGGGGAGAGTTTCAGTCTGCTGCCTCCACACATGCAAATGCCTTGCAGGACAGAAACCAGAAGCACTGGAACTGAGGGTAAGGTTAGGTGGGATACTGGGAAGAAATCCTTCCCTGTGAGGGTGGGCAGGCCCTGGCACAGGTTGCCCAGAGAAGCTGTGGCTGC
>JAWWEU010000053.1:2582590-2595337 GCA_035583155.1 Acropternis orthonyx | reverse complement strand
CCATTGTCCCCCCAAAAAGGCCATCCCCCCCCCCCCCCCCCCCTCCAAAATACCTTCGTTTCCACCAAAATGCCTTCTTTTCCATCAAAATACAAATTACTTTCTTACTTTTAAGTATAACTTTGCAACGGCCACAAACACAAGATGTTTCACCTCAAGGTGAGGAAGAGCTCCTCTACACGGAGGGTGTGGAGTCTCCGGCTCTGGAGACATTCCAGCCTGGGCACGTTCCTGTGCCACCTGCTCTGGGTGACCCTGCCTTGGGATCTGGGTGATCCAAAATCCAACAACAACAATTCTGTGACTTTGTGAATTCCCAGCAGAACCCGAGTTTGAGTGGAACAACAGACACCACAGACCAAATTGAGGATGGCAGGGAGAGCACAGAGCACAGGACGGACCATCAGGACAAAGCTGCTGAACCCTTGGAAAACAGGACAAACTGGGACTCGACACATTCCTGAGACAGGTGCTGGTCTCCACACCACAGCAAACCAGTGCAAACGTCTCCGAGGGTTAAAAAAACTCCCCAACAAGTCAAAGGAGAGGGAGCACCTTGGGGAGATGGACTTTTGGGAGCTAATCCTTGACAAAACCACAGGCAGCAGCACCAAGGGACTCAAGAGACTGTGTCAGAGCAAGGTCAGGTTGGATCTCAGGAAAGCTCCTTCCCCCAGAGGGTGGTGGGCACTGACCAGGCTCCCCAGGGCAGTGGGCACGGCCCCAAGGCTGCCAGAGCTCCAGGGGGGTTTGGACAATGGGACAGGGTGGGATTGTTGGGGTGTCTGTGCAGGGCCAGGAGCTGGCCTTTGTAGATCCTTCCTCACTTGACACTTGTCTCCTTTCCTAGTGTTCCCCCTGCACTCCCTCCCTCCCTTTTTGGTTTGTTTTGAGGGGGTTTTGCCATTTGCCAGCAATTCATGTGCAGCTCTGACTCTTTTTTCCTCTTCCTTCTCCATTTTAGCTCCATTAAAAGAATCTTTCACAAGCTGTTTGTCTGACCTTCCATCAATCCACAGCTGCTCCAAATCCAAACAATTACTTCCAAAATACCTCAGAAAATCTGCCCTTCTGTTTTGGGCTTTGCTTGGAGTGGCAAAAAAACCCAACACAATTACAATGATGTCATCAACAGCAAATGCTAAATTTGGTTTACTGTGCTATCTTTCACCACTCAGCCAAAATCCAGTTCCCTTCCAGCCTTTTGACAGATGCCACAAGTTTACTCTGGAGGTGGAACCTTTGGAGTGCTGACCTGCCTCCTTTGGAAGCCACCCAAACGAGGGTGCCGGTTCTGTGTCCCACACACATCTTATTTTGGATTCCTGACAATTCTCTTCACATGAGCAAGTGCTCCCCACGCTGCTCAGTTGGAGCTCTCCCTCCAGCTGGAAAATGCCAAAATAGACCTGCCATCTCTTCCCTCTTCCTTGTGAGGCCCCTGGGAGAAGGCAGCAGGACACCACAAGTTTTAGCTTAGTTTTTTTTTTTTCCCAGCTGACTTGTGATAGTGATTTTGTACCCACTGAGTTCTTACTAACAGCATGGTGTACATAAAGGGAATGGAATCTGATCGCCAGTGGGACAGCCAGCCATTTCATCCCATCATCCCTCAGACATTCCCAGACATCTGTCCTTCCTCACGCTGCCTGTGAAACAGCTCAACTTGTACATGTGCCCCTGAGACTGGAGCACGCTCTGCCCTCCAGCAGCAAGGCCAGGCCACAGTTTGCCATTGAAAAAAAGCCTAGTAAGGATCCTGAGAGCTTCTATCCGTTCTTTTTATCAAAAGAAAGTCTTAGGAAGACAGCAGTTGCTCTCAAATTCTGGAACAAACCAAAATTAAGGCTGTCCTGTGTTATTCTGACTCCTCACCCATCCCATAGGACTAATCATTATCCATCTAATTACTCTCCCAGTAGCTGTGGACAGATGAGTTCTCTCAGCTTCAACTGTGCTGAGGAAAAATCTTAGCTCTTAAGGCTACTGCCTTTTGGTTCTGCTACTGGAATCTCAAGGGTGAGGCTACCAAAATGCCCTGGTTAGCAGAGATCTACTGAGCTGGAGATGTGCAGCCTGGCCTCTTAAGTCCTTCCTTTTCCTCTGTTTCATGGATGGGGCAATTCTGAGAATCAGGACCCAGCACTGAGCGAAGCTGTCCGAGAAGGCCCATGTTTTGTTTTCAACAGATTAGACAATGAATAATGTGTGAGATTTGCACAGCTGGAAAAGAAAAAGATAACCTATGTTTACAACAAGGAGCCGCTAACCAGAGCTCCAACTTTGTCCAACAATGCCTCAGTTTTAGGGTGCTCCTCTCTCGGTACCACCCCTGGAATTGCTGTATCAATGCAGAATTCCTGAGCAGCAGCAGTCCCAGCTGCTATGGGAAAGAAGGACAGAACCAGAACCTTTACAGGTTAACAATCCTCCCAGTATGCCTGTCCAACATCTTTAGTGTCTCTTACAATGAGATTACCCACAACTGCAACAGGACCTCCACCCTGAAGGGTAAAATGCAGATTTTGTGTAATTTTACAGTACTAGTAGAGGTCGAAACAAAAAATAGCTTCTCAAAGCAACCCTACACCAGCACAGACTGGGAATTGGCCACAGGGATTTATTTATCCTGCATCTCTAACCCACTCAATGACTAGAGGTTGTGTGTGCTTGCTCCAAACTCCTCCCTTTCCAGCAGGCTTGAAGAAAGTCCATCACTTTTCTGCCCCCCTCTTTTTGCTCTTTCTTTAGAAAGTAAGAAAATTTCCTCATAACACTCCTGATTTCTCCCTTTCTGATCATTGCAGACACCTGTTGCAAAGACATTTAGAGGTTTGGATTTGCCAACTCAGCTGAACACCAAGAGGTTTCATGCCTTCCTCCTGTTAAGACACAACTGCCACCTGGTTTCCATCAGAGGAAGGTTCACACAGAGCTCTCTTGCTGCTGCTGCAGGGAACAGCTGGGGAACATCTGTTCAGTTGCCTCCTGCACCAAGGCAGAGCTGCATCTGAGGCTGGACCAAGTCCCCTTGTGCACATCTCGTGTGCAGCTCAGCTGGGCCCCGCTGACTGAGGGGCTGATGTGCACTGAGGCAAGTGAGGCCTGAAGGGAAGTTGAAAAGAGGAAGAAAATGAGGAAATTTCATGAGAAAAGCGTGTTAGATTCTGTAAGAAGAAAGCAAGTTCTGCTGTAGAGTCAATCAAACCTTTGCTAGTCCATCCTCCACCTCAGTTGTCTGTCCAGACATTACCTGGACACTCAGCAGTTTTTCAGGCAGGTGGTACCAACCAAAGATATTCTAAAAAGAGGGACTGAGCACTTTTCCAAGTGCTCTGCTCTCCCCATGCCATCCCTCATGCTCAACAAACCTGTCAGAGCTCCAAATCTGAGCCTCCTCATCAAAATCAACAGGTTTTCTCAACTGGCCAGTGATCTCTCAGGTGAACCACGTGTTTATGAAGAGGCTAAAGATAAAAGCTGGAGCACACAGAGAGCTGCAGGCTCAGAAGGGAACCTACAGCCAGTAATCCCTGCTTTCCCCCTTATGATAGGGAACCACTCAGGCTCATTTTTGTAGAACAAAATAAGCTGGGCACTCCATATGAGCCTGTAAAACTTCAAACTAAACTCACAAAATGCAGTAAACAAGGTACCTTTAACCTGTAGACCTTTCTCTTTCTGAACACGTGTTTGCTATTCAGGCAACCAACTGCTTTGAGATCAGCACAGGGAGAGCATTAACAGGTGGTTTCTGAATCATGGTTTGTGAAGGAGCAGTAGCAGAATTTAATGGGAAGCTGTTTCACTTCATAATACAATTCACATTGTGAGGTACAACACTTTCCATTATGAAACTATAAAAATATATTCCCAGAGTCTGAAGCAAGTTCAATAATTTACACTGATGATGCACATAGGATCAGGTGTTATCTAGGAAGACCTGTCCCAGTACTGCAAGCTTAGAGTTAAAAGACTGACTGGGGCAACTCAGGAGGGAGTGTGAGCTTTTCTTAAAGTTTCTCTTCTCTCCAACTTTCTCTGCATCTTCAGTGTCTATTGCACTCTCCGCTTCACCATGGTCAGATGGTCTTTTTAAAGTGAATTTCTTGGTTTTCTTCAGTGAGTAGAATTCCCTCATCAAGTCTTCCACTTCCCACTGCTCTTCCTTGTGCTTCCTGCAGCAGTGCAGGGCAGCAGGATCGATGGGATGAGCCTCAGTGTTGAAGATGTATCCTCCAGCACTCAAGACACACTCCCCATATGGTGTAATCACCACATCAAAGTCTGACCCGTCATTGTGGATGAAGTTGTCTGGGTCAAACAGCAGGTACAAGTATTTGATTGTTTCAGCCAAAAAGAAGGATTCCATGCGGTTATCCAGCCTGTGATCCCTCAAGTCTTTGATCTACAAGGGAAGAAATAGAGTGAGGTACAGTTATAACAAGTTCAGTGAGTTACGAACTCAGAGGAGTGAAATAAAACCAGATTGCAATTCACCAATTCACTCTGTATCTTATCACAGATTCACAGGATGGTTTGGGTTGGAAGGAATCTTAATGATCATCCAGTTCCACCCCCTGCCATGGGCAGGGACACCTCCCACCAGCCCAGGTTGCTCCAAGCCCCGTCCAACCTGGCCTTGGACACTCCCAGGGATGGGGCAGCCACAGCTTCTCTGGGCACCCTGTGCCAGGGCCTGCCCACCCTCACAGGGAAGCATTTCTTCCTAACATCTAAACTTGCCCTCTGTCAACTCAGTCTGGGCAAAGAGAAGAGCTTCCCATCATTTCCCCCACTTAAGAAAAAAAACCATAAGGCTTTTACCTACTTTCCAAGTCACAAGACCTAATTCCCAAGATATATATAAAGAGTTTTTTGTAAAATAGAGCTTGATAGCATGTTTGAAATCCTCTATTAAACGACATTAGAGAAATCACTCACTGCATTTCTCCTGTGTTTGATCAGCTTTTCAAGGCATAGTAGGAAAGCAATCATACATGAACCTGGCAGGCAGAGATCCTACATGTGAACCTTCCTGCTCAGGTGCAACACCTGGCAGGGATGCAGGAGAAGCTTCTGATGCTTTCCAATGTTCTGGGCTCTGGTGCAACAGCCCATGACAGAATTTGGCCCACTGTTCACACTGTGAGGGAAGTTATTACCAGAAACATGACCAGATCAGCTTCACAGAGAAATACAAGGGGTCTGTTTGACAAAGAAATCATGTTTTGCCCAAAGTGATCACTTAACTCAGTGGCAAAACACAAAAGCTGAATTTTAGCAGGTGTTTATAGATGATTTAGCACTCACAGTTGCAAATCCACAGTCCACCTTGCTGATTTTCTCGATGGACTCCACTGCATCTCTTCCCAGTTCCAAGAGTGTGGGATCTCTCGTAGCTCGGTACAGATACATTGCACTCTCAATCAGCTCTGCAAAAACACCCCAGACATTTGCAAGGACAAAGATTACCAAACCACGTACACAGGCATGATGAGATATTCCTTAACTAATTTAAAAATCCTTTAAGATGATCAGATAAATAACCCAGTGACTGAATTTCCTCTGGCTCCAAGCACGGATTTGCTTTTCCTAAGGATGTGCTACAAAGAAATTCCCTCTAAGCAGCCTGGATCAGCTCAGGTAAGAGTGACTAATGCTCCCTCCCACATTCAGTGAGCGGGAGGGGGAGCAAGAGACAAAAAGATTAAAACTCAGTTGTCAAAGGAAGGAAAAAAAACGCTTCTAGAAAGGATTACAAACAAGAAATTCAATGCTCAAAATACAATTTTAAAAAATCCTTTAAGTCTCTTGAAACAGGGGTATCCAAAGCATCATGAAAACCTGCACTATGGAAATACTTTATACAGGCAACACATGCACTGTGCTGTGTTTGTTTACTAAGGTCTTTTTGGATGATATAATTGATTTGAAAGTTAATGCTGATGAGTATTTTCGGTAGATCTGTCCAGTGTGCATGTCACCTGAACACTCAGACCCAAAGGAAATTATTTATTCTCATATACAAAGTTTTATGGATCCAATAATCAGGTTTGATTTTTAAATTTATTTTTAATTTATTTTTTGGTTAGAGTTGTAAAAAAATCAGGAAAAAAGAGAGATCATTTAGTTGCAGCATCAGAGAATCTCTCTCTCTCAGGTCTTGAGCTTTACTAGTGTAACTAGAATGAGTTTATTTCAGGAACTCAGCAGAACTGCAGTGGTCTGTTCATACTCACTTCCACTTCCTAAATTTAAAGGACACAAGCAGTCCCTTGAACATTTCACATGACTCAAACATCCCATGGCAAACAATCTAACACTTAAATATGTCAAATCCTACACTATGAACCCAATTCATTAACAGGCCTCCTTTCTACAATAACATTATGTTTTGCTTCCTCTAAAGGCAGCCCTGCCTTTTGTGACTGGAGGAAAAGAAAACTGTGTAGTTTTGACTCTGCAAACCCCTGGTGAAATCCATGCAGGAACTAAGTCAGAGCAAAACTGGGCAGGAACTCGTGGAGAGCAGGTGTTGCTGACATTTGATCTCACCAAGAGCCCAAGTCCCTTTGACTTTCATTTCTCTTACCAGGCCTGAGTGGATATCCCTCTCTCTTGTCCACTGTGTAGCCCTGGGGAATGTTGTAGAACTCAGGCAGCCCCCCAAACTGCTTCCAGACAGTGTAATAGTTGAGGAAGGTCCGCATGGCATTATCTATATCCCCAATTAGGCTCTGCGAGAGAACATTTAGCAAAGCAACATGTGAGCGAAGAAGAAACAGCACACAAATTGATGCAGTAACACTCCTATAGGCAAAGCAGAGACAGTGACAGAAATGGGCATTGCAGCAGGTCTGAATGGCGTAAATAATATTTGGACATGATGTCTTAAGAATAGGTAAGACCGAAAAGTTAGATGGTGCTTTTCTGATGGATCACGTTCCCACTCCTGAAATAACATGAAGTCTCTTTGATTTTTCTAAAGAAGATTGTGTTTCTTCAGTCAAATGTCTAGTCAACCACGGCATTCAGTCTGTGTCAGTGGGGATAAGAAAGTCGCAGTCCAAACACAAGGACTGATGAGAAAGCAAAGCCCTCAGTGGGAAAGCATTCACACAAACAAAGCGCTTATGAGGTGATGCAAAAAGAGGTGTGAATTTCTTTTTCCTCACATTCACACCTGGATTATGAGACCACTATCAGTGGAGTTTGCAACAGCAAAACTGCCCTCCCACAATGCTGTATGGGAGGCTTTTTGTACAGACTGTAGATAAAATCAACATCTGCTCTTCTACAGGCACAGGCTACTGTAGGTTTCACCAGAGATCAAACCAAACTTTCCTAGCTGCACACATGAAGGTTTTATTTCTAACTTTTATATTAAAAATTGATCCATGACAGATGAATGAAATTACCATGTGCTACTGCTTTGAGAGCTCTCACCTGCAGGCCTGGCCAATAGGCCTCCAGGGACTGAAAGACAGGCATGGACACTGTTCCTTTGTACATCTGAACCCACAAGTACCAGTCATCAAACTTGGTGTAATTTTTGATAGCTTTGTTATATTCTGTAAAGAAACGCATATGGGTAGGTAAGCCAACAAAAAAAAAGTATCCTTTTTTTAAGAATGAGAGAAGTCCCTTTTTCACTTGTCAAATGAATGAACTCACTTTGGTGATCACACACTGTTCAAAAGCACCACAGCAAAGGCTTCAGGAACAGTCTGGAACGTACCCTGTTAGACCCTCCATCCTCTCCTTAAACAGTGGTGCCTCTTACAAGTGCAGCCAAGGAGGCCCTGCTGGGCGCCTTCCCACAGGAAACCAAGCACTCACCCAGAAACATGGACATCAGCTCCTTGTCCTGCAGGAGAATGGCTCCTTTGACCAGGTACTCAAAGTAGGAGTCCACTCCTGCCCCAATGCCTGCATCCTGGGCCACCCACTTGGCAGTGATCACATCGATGTGGTTCCCAACCTGCAACAAGCGAAGGACGGAGTTAAAAGTGCAAAGACAGCATTTCTACTAAATGAGAATTAAAAACCCCCCACAGCACCCCCACACAAGAAACCCTTGACCTGTTTCCAGGCCATTGTTTCACAGATTCATAGTGCTCATTCCAGCTAGCACTGTCTCCATTCAACATTTTGTGTTTGGTCCTAATTCCAACCTTTCAAAAGAGTAAAGAAGGATGAAGAGGTGCAGATGCCATGCTAATATTTACACAGACCCTTCAAATCTGTGTCTCTTCAGCCTATGAACAAACCCAGCTGAGGCAGAAAAAAAATACACAATCATGTCTTGCTTGGCAAACACGAAAAAACCCCAGCTATTCAGTTCCTTTCTTGAATGAGGATGAGAGGTATAAATCAAAAATAAACAAATCCCTAAGCAAACAAAAGGACAAACGAAACCCTTCACACAGCCTATGAATAAATCGGTTTCACTTCACACCTGCAACATCAAGAGGCTAAAAAAGCAGCAATAGAAAAGACCAGGAGACACTGAACACAGAGATAACACTTTCAGCTCTGGATATTCCCAAACCACCGAAGCTGGATAGGCTGGTACTATCTTGGTGCACTTGCCATGCTCTTATTCTCTTCCATAGGCCTTTGTCCCACCAAGGCATCAGACAGACCTTTACTTAATCTGCTACAGCTGCAGATTAACGTTCCAAAAGCTGCAGCACCCAGCAGGAGGGATTTGTCTCCCAACCACATCTGCTATGGGACAGAACAATGGGGCAATGTTGGGTTGCACCAGTAAAGCAGAGACGTGGATGCTGCAGGTGTTCAGGGACAATGTCAAACATGAGACTTCAGCCCAGTTGTGAGCACTGTGGTTATTTATCTAGTTTACCTCCTCTCTTTTTATGCTTTTTCACCCTTAGCATTGCATCCACAAAACTATACAAAAAGCAGGCCAGCACATTCCAAGTCCGTTCCTCACTCACCAGCCCAATATCTGAGCGATTTTTCCACAGTGCCTTCAAGGCCTTCCTGGCAACATCCTCGAACACTGGGTCACCAGTGAGGTGGCTTAAGGTGGCAAATTCCACTATAAATGTACCAATGCCAGCAGTACAGGTCACTGGGGTCTCTCCAGGGTTTACTCCATGCAGCAGGTTCACTGTGCCATATGGCATCCCAGTTGGGGTCTGGAAAGCTGAAACACAACATTGTACACTCATGTGACCCAAAAATGCTATGTTTTACAGACTCTCAAGAAAACATGTGCTTCACATCCCACTGCACACGGGCAAGGAGTGGGACTGGAGCAACTGAGGTGACTTCAAAGAACAAAATGAGAAGCACTGTGTTCCTGGGAGGGGCAATCCCAAGGTACACGCAGTCCTGAGAAGGTACTGTGGGATCTCTTCCACCTGTTTTTACAGCAAAGTGCCAACACTGAGATTGTGATCCCTCAGTGGCAGCCCTGGGTGGACATCACAGCAGAAAACAACGCCATGCCATCAGGGAACACGTCCCAGCTGCCGCCCATAGAGAGGAAATAAGGCTGCATCTTCTTGTCCTTACAAGCTGCTGTTTCACAGCCTTTATTTATTATTTATATTAAGTCTATTTCCCCACAACAAGCCACAAACTGATGTGTTAAGCATTTGTGGCGTGCACACATACAGCCACATTGCTTTGAGCTCAGGGAACACAGGACTGGTTTATGAGCTGACACATCAAGCTGTGCATCTTCATCAAAGCCAGGAGTCACCTCATGACCCAAGCACAGTGACACGAGGCACACGAGGGCTCACCTGGCAGCAGTTTACGAGCTGCTTCCTCTGCCATCCTCAGGAGGGGCCCCGAGCATGGCCAGCCCGCCTCGACTTCCACACCAGCCTTCCTGGAGAGCAGGTGAGCAGAGAGGAGCCCACCCACCACTGCAAGGGCACAGGAGAACCCATTAAACAGTGTGGGGAGGCATGAAATCCAGCACCAGTTATACCCCTCGTTATCACAGCCATGGTTTATAGGGGAGAAGAGTGAGGTGGCTCATCCATTCAAATGCCAGGAATGAAGAGCGGTTTGTTTGTTCCTGCAAGTTTGCAAAGGGCAGCAGAGTGTGTGCAGTGACAGCACAGGGGGGATGGCTTCAAAGTGACAGAGGGCAGGGTAAAATTGGATATTGGGGAGGAATTCTTCCCTGTGAGGGTGGGCAGGCCCTGGCACAGGGTGCCCAGAGAAGCTGTGGCTGCCCCATCCCTGGCAGTGTCCAAGGTGAGGTTGGACAGGGCTTGGAGCAACCTGGGCTGGTGGGAGGTGTCCCTGCCCATGGCAGGGAGTGGTACTGGATGAGCTTTAAAGTTCCTTCTAACCAAAAACACTCTCAGATTCTATTTCTTCTATTATTTTAGAAGCATCAGATCCCACTTGCCCTACTACACCTGCACTGCCCTGAGGGCTATCAGAGTATATATGACATTATACAACAGCATAATGACCATGGATCTCTATGAGAGGAATTCTGCTTCATTTCTTCCAGAAAGTTGAATATTATGTTTCTGTTAAGTTCTTAAACTCCTTGTAGACCACTGCCTAGGCCAGAGACACAAATTTCTGTGTGACTGACAGAGGCAGGGAGTTATTAGCTATATTTAGCTATTAGTTATATAGCTAATATAGCTGTATTAGTTCATATTAGTTATTTCACAAGTTTGTCTACGATAATAACAACCACAAACACAGAGCAATTACACTGCTGTGAAATTGGCTCAGCAATATCTGAGGAGAAACAACAAGAGCCTGACTAACAGCTCTGCTCCCTGACAGTGTTTTCAGTCGGATGGCACTGAAGCAGTCAGGCATTCAATCAGGTACAGGACTCCAAAGGCCCTGGTGATTTTCAAGAAACAAAAGACTAAAACTGGAAATCAATAATCTCTATTCCAAAAAAAGTTGTGTAGAAGAATACAGGATACAATGTGTACTGTTTCAGTGCAAGAGATGTTCGTTCCAGAGCTCGAAAACTCACACCAGAATACTGAAACTGCCACGTCTGCTTCTGTTTCTGTCGGGGCAGGAAGCAGAGAGGGATGTGCACAGAACAAAAGGAAGTGAAGTTTGTTTGGGATTTTTCTGTCTGTTTACACACCCTGTTCCTCTGCATCACAAACTCCCCCTGTCCACCACATCGTATTACCCCTGTGTGCAGTTCAGAGGCTCCTACAGGATGCACACCCATCACACTCCCCCGCCCAGGAAAACCCACCTCACCTCGAATGTTCGTTTCAAAGACAGATGCATTGACATCAATATCGAAGTCCACCCCTTCCTGCAGCACGTTGACAACTCTCTGGAACTCGGAGATGTTCCCCAAGATCTGCAGGGGAGTGGAAGAACAGGGAAGACAACCTGGGGTTGATTTTGTGGAATCATTAATTACAAACAGTACTAAAAAGCAGACCGACAGTTTCATCTTGTTTAAAAGGCTTCCTTCACACGCTTTAGGGCTTTATCCCAGAGTGAGGAGGTGTGAGGGATGGGGAGCCCTGGCCATCTGCCTCCCGAGGGTGATGCAAAGAGAAACACAAAGCTCCTGGGTCAATGAATAACCAGCTTTGTGCCGCTGCCACGTAAAAACCAGCTGTGCAGGCGGCTCTCAGTGGCCTTGAAGGCACAGTGTGGATGCTGCAGGTGCTCAGGAACAACGTGAAACACGTTCAGCACAGTTATGAGCACTGGGGTGATTTATTTAATTCCATCCCCTCTCTGCTTGTTTACACTTTGGTGTACACAACACTACTCGTACTCACCAGCAGGGTGTCCAGGGCGTCGATCAGCGTGAGGGAGAAGCTGCGGAGGAGAGAAGCGAGGTGAGCCCCGGCGGGGCGGGGCGAACACGCCCATCCCCGCCCCGCGGACACCCCTCACCTGCCCCAGGTGTCCTGCCCGTCGCACGTCAGCGGCCGCAGCTCGTCGTAGGGGAAGGCGCTCTCCAGGTAGTGCTCGTAGGCGTGGTAGAACATGGCACGCACCCGCTCCCTGGCGGCACAGGCACAGCGCGCTCAGCACCGGCCCCGCACCGGCCCCGCACCGCCCGCCCCGCACTCACCGGTAGGAAGCGACGTCCAGCCCGCGGGCGGCCGCGGCGGGGCCCGCCGGGAGCCGCAGCGCCCAGAGGCACAGTATGGGGGCGAGGGAGCGCAGCATGGCCGCGCATCCCCTGGCTCCGCACCGGGCTCCGCACCGGGATGCGCACCGGGATCCCGCCCGTTCCCCCCGCACCGCACCGCGCCCGGCCCCGCCCCCTCGCGCTCGTCAGCCAATGGGAGCGCGCCCCGCCTGTTATGACCCCGCCCCTCGGCGCACACCAGCCAATAGGAGCGCGCCGCGCCCGGCCCCGGCCCCGCCCCGCCGCGGTGCGGAAGCGCCGGGCCGCATCCGGGGCGGTGCGGGGTGGGCGGGGATGGGCCGGGCCTGGAGTGCGGGGAATTTGGGCCGGAGCGCCCGCAGGGAAGGGGCAGGCTCCGACTCGCTGTGGCTGGGGCAGCGGGCAGCGCTGGAGGCGCTGAGCTCCCACCCAGAAATAGAGATAAGGAGAGCTGCGAGGTGTTGCCAGCGGAGGGGGCAGCTGGCAGGGAAGGGTTTGCCCCGTGTGGATCCTGGCTGGAAATGGCCTAGAACAGAATCACAGAATAATAGAATTGATTGGGTTGGAAAAGACCTCCGAGATCATCAAGTCCAACCCTTGATCCAACACCACTGTGATCACCAGATCATGGC
>JAWWEU010000053.1:2564933-2582490 GCA_035583155.1 Acropternis orthonyx | reverse complement strand
CATCCTGCAGTCAGTAAATACTCCTTTATCCCACTGTCCAGCAGATCAGATAGCTGTTTGATTAGCTCTTAAAACTGTGATTCCTTAGTTCATGAGTGGCTTATTTTCTCCCTGTGGGAGCTGCTCCATGTAAAGCTGCCTATGGATCACATGCCATAAAGGAACTTATTCTTGGAGCAGCCTGGCAGAGGGGGAGGGGAGGGAGATGTGAAGCCCAGTAAGGTTTTGGGGCTATCTGTGCCCATTTCCTCACTCTCCCCAGGATGATGGGGCCAATGTTTGTACCCGGGCAGCTCCAGGTGGGATCTTCCAGGAGACCCATTCCAGCTGGAGAATTCCCAGTGCAGTAACTGAGGATGGTCAGATGGGTGCTGAAGGTGGCAGCTGCCCAGTGAGAGGGTAGAGGGTGGCAAAAAGCATATTTGAGAGTGTGGCATGTTTTTTGTTCACCAGCATCAGGAAAGGAAAAGGAATGAAGGATCCAATCCCCACGGGAGATCCTTTGGGGGCTGAGTGGGAGGGAAGAAGCTGGTGAAGGAGCTCAGCAGAGCTGGGGGGCTCTGCCCTTGTCCTGGCTCTCCAGGAGGTCCTGGCTCCTGACCCTGGAGGTGAAATACCTTAAAGGATCATCTTCATAAAAGTACAACTGATATCAGTGCTGGATCCATGGGCAGAGGGAGGTATTTGGAGGCTGGACTAGAAGACCTTCAGCAATCCCTTCCAACCAAATTATCCTCCCAGCCCCTGAGATGAGGCTCAGTCTGGGAGCAATGAGACTCCCCAAGGCTCTATCTCAGGACTCTCTTCCTGGTGAGCCTGGCTTTTGGGATCTGCCAGGTCACAGCACTGCTCCCCTCACAATCAGGCACTTCTGATGGACCAAAGGGCCCCACCTGTCCTCTGTGCCCAAACCAACTTTCCTCGGTCCCAAATCTTCAGAGAAGAGCTGTCTTTTGTCTCAAAATCTCAAGCCACCTTTCCCCCCCTCAGTTTTGTAAGTCTCCTTTCCAGATTCCAGCCCATTTGTACCTGGTAGGAGCCATCAGTTGACATGTAGGGGCTGTGGATTCCCCAAAGCATCACCAAGCCACAGATCTTGTGCTGGGTTTGAATTCCATGGCTCAAATTCACTTCACAGGGAGCTGGTTTGGTTCAGCCAGAAAAAGGCAACACAGAAACTCTTGGAGTTCAAGTGGTGAGAGAGAAATCGCATGCAAGGGAGCATTGGGGTCAAGTATGACATATATAGAACTGCAGGTCATGTATGTGTGTATATATAAATACATGGAAAAATGAACATAAATATGTGTGTATATATAAATACATGAACAAACAGACATATATTTGTGTGTATATATAAATACATGAACAAACAGACACGTATATGTGTTATATATAAATACATGAACAGGCACATATATGCGTTATATATTAAATACATGAACAAACAGACATATATACAAGTATATATATAACGACATTAGCAATAAAATTTGTGCTGTCACCCGTTCCTGTGACAGCCCCAGAGCTAATATCACACAGGATTTATCTGTGCCCACTAGAGGCCAGTGTGCACCTTGAATTAAGATATCAATGCACTAATTAATCACCTCCTGTTGGGAGGACAGTGTTTCATGTGGGATGAGGTCCTGTTGCACAGGGGATGGTGGCCCCATCAGGGCAGGCAGACGTACCCCAAGGGATGGGTAAACCCTTCCATCTGGAACTGGAAACTGGAAAATCCTGCTGCACTGTGGTATCTTGAGCATGGTGCTGCTGGGACTTGCTGCCTTGTCCACAGACACACATCCTCTTCTCCAGCCCTGCACAGCCAGGCAGACACATCCACCACATCCCTGTCCTCAAGGCTCCTTGGAGACCACTGGGACACTTCTCCTCCCTGTGCCACTGCCAGCTGGGCACCAGGCTGGTGCAGCAGCCGAGCTCCAGGCTGGGCAAATAACCCCTTCTGTCACTGAGCTACAAATAGTGAGGTTTGGATGACCCTGAGAAGCAAAATCAATTCCTGAGGAAAAATGGCAGAGCATTGCAACGCTTCGTTTAACTGAAGATGGAGTGTTTCGTGTTGTTCCACATAAGTTTTTCACCTCCTCATGGGCAGCAGCAGCAAATTGAGATGCCTTTCTCCATGTGAGATTGTCTCAACACGTTAACAGCAGAACCTTTCTTTGCTGCACATCGAAAGGAAACGTGCAGCTTTTAAACTCTCTTCTGAAATGGGTACATTTTAGCCTGAATTATTTGCCAGCCCCAGATCCATCTGGGGGTGCCTCTTTAGGGAGATGAGAGGAGAGTTGGGGGTTGAGTCAGGGGGGTGGCACTGGGACAAGTGATGGGGGAGTTCTTTGCTGTGTGACCTCCTCGATAATGCAGCTGTATTTTGGGAACTCTTCATCGACAGCTGATGTTTTTTAGAACCTTGTTTATTGCTTGGCTGCCTTTATCTTTGGGAGACGGAAAATGAGACCAGAGTGTTGCTCCTGTGGGTGACAGCTTCTGTCTTTGGCCAGCCTGGGGAAAACAGTGATATTCAGGAGTACAACTTCATGTTCTGTTAGAACCAAACCCAAATACTCAATTCTAAGTAGTTTTTAATTCCAACCCCCCTCCCCCGCCCCCCCCTCCTCCCCCATGGAGCAGAAATAAAGACAAAAACCAAAAGCAAAGTGATATTTTTCTCAGAATCCTTCCAAAATCTATTCTTTCTGCCTCCTGGGTATGTATTTGCACTTCCATTCACAGCCTGGATGAGTTGAGATTTACTTCAACATGACCTCACCCAGGTTAAGGTCCCAGGAATGACCCTGAGGGCTGAGACAGGGGGTCCATCCCAGTGGTCAAGAATGGGGCAAGCATCCATCATATCGACCTTCCTTCTGTTCTTGGGTCAGAGGAATTCTCCTGCTTGTTTAAAAAAGGAGCATTTTCCCTTGCCCTGTGCCCCAGAGCAGCCACTGACAGAGAAGCCCAGTGCCAGCACCCCTTGGCTGGGATCATTCCAAGGGACCGGGATCAGAGGAACTGCCAAGCATCAGAAGAAAAGCAATCCATGAGGACTGTCTCCTTGGGGTCCCTGAGAGAGGGACCACCCCTCGCTGTGTCCCTGGAGCACTCTCAGCCTCAGTCTCTGAGCTGGCTGAAACCCTGATTCAGTTAAATTCTGATTTTGGTTGGAATGGGATCACCCCATGCTGGGTTGGGGATCGCTGCTGCCTGCAGGTTTGCTGGTCAGAGACCCCCTGGGAGCAGATGGTTTGTTTAATCTGGGCCACCTCAGCTGGGGAATGTCAGGCTGAATGAGCTGTGGGACTTCACTCCCTGTGGCTCTACTCCAGCACAGTGAGAAGAGGGTTGAGGAGGCAGAAAAGCCTCTGCCTTTTGCTCTGGGCAGCTCTCAGTGCCCAGCACAGCCATCCCTTGTGGCTGGGATGCAACATCTCCCATCATTTTCTGGAGCTGCCCTGTGGGGTGGCTGCATCTCCCAAGAAAGCTTTGCAGGGCTCCATGTGCTGACCAGCACAACTTTGGTGGAGGTCCACTGGATCCCAGGGAGATGTGCAGACCTCTCATGCTGGTGAACCCTGTGTGAGGGCATCACTGGCAGCTGGGCTGGCACTGCCACTCTGCTCTTCCCTAGTCAGAAAGGGTTATTGGTACCTGGCAGTAGGGCAGGAGCCTGAGGAGCACGTGGAGTGTGCTTGTGCCACCTTCCTCAGTGTCCATCCTCCTGCAGGACCTGCCATGGTGGTGCTTCCCCAAGCAAGGAGCTCCTGATCACATAAATGTGTCAAATAAATAGAGCACAGAGCTGCACTATCACAGACAAGTGCCAATTCCTTCTCCTCTGGAGACCTGTTGGGGGAAAATGCCCCATGGCACTATGTGGGATCTGTGGACCAGCATGATCCAAGCAATCCATCCATCCCAGGAGCCTGGGACAAGCACAGGAGCCCAAGGGAGTTCTAACCCCTTATTGATTTTTACAGAAAAGCCACATGGGAAAAAGCCTCCCAGGGGGCTATTCTGTGTCAGGGCCAGAACAAGTGGGGAGCAGCCCTGAGAATAAACAGCTTTCTTAGACACCCCTTGCTCTCTCCCCTCAAATCCCACAGCACCTCTTTGTGGCTGAGGGGGACTGATGGAGGGTGCTGGGGGCACCCATTCCCCAGCCCCGGGAGCAGGACCCAGCTGGGTGTCTCAAAGGAGTGCAGCCACCCAGGGGTTAACCAGGATCCTCTCTCCACACACAGCTCTCCTGCCAGCCTGCTGAAATCCACTAACAGAATTAGCACTGGAAATTTGTGCACTGTACTATGTAGGGGGAAGGAAAAAGAAAAAAGAAAAAAAAAGCAAGAAATATATTTAATCGCTCATTTCAGAATTGCATTTGACATCTAAGTTAAATAAAATGTTCCTGAGGTCATTAAAATCAGAAATAGTACAAGATTTGGGTTTACCATAGTTTCAGAATGAATCAGGTTTCTGAACTTGTTTTAATCTCTGTATAATTGCTTTTCTGTATACTGTAACCTTTAGAAAATGAGTTTAATAATTAGTCATCTCAAACTAGTTAAAGACAACATCCTGCCCTCAGTTCAGTTTTATTTTCAAAAAAAAAAAAAAAAAACCAATGCCAAAGTAAATTCTTTGGAAACATAGTTGGAAACATACATTCAGGCTACATGCTCAGCAGGTGAAACAGCTTGTGTTAAGCCCCCTAAGAGTTTGAAAGTTCAGCAATGCTCATCTTGATGGCTTTTCTCCCTCCCTCCCCAAGAAAAATGGGAAGAGAAGAGGAAGATGTGAAGAAGCAGCACCAGCCATGGCTGGTCCCTCAGCTCTGTCTCTCCTGGGCACAGAGTCCCAGACCAGAGCAAGCAGAGGGTTTTACTGAATGGTGAGACAAGGGACCTCATGCCTGGACCCTGCTTTTCCCAGAATGGCTTGTCTGGGCAGAATCCAGGCAGTTTCCAGCTCTTACGAGCCCGTGCCTGGTACCTGCATTGCCAGTGTGGGACATGCTCATGGCCCTGCTCCTGTTAACACCACCATGGCCCCTGCTCCCTCAGCACCTCATGCACCTAGATTTAAAAATCATTTGCTTCCTCTCTCCCCATCCCATTTCATGCCATCGTGCCTGTCCGGATCTCCCCTGTGTTTATGAGTCTCCCTGGTGGGTCCACATCCTCCAGGTCAGCAGCTCAGCACTGTCAGTGGCCCCCCTTGTGTTCCACAGAGCTGCCCTTGCCCAGAGTTGCATCCCAACACTGCCATCCAGCAGCTCTCCCACTCCTTTTGCCCCTTGACTTCTGGCAGTTCAGTGAAAATCAGAGCTACAGGTTTCCTTCACTGTTGCAGAAGGCGGTGGAGGAGGAATGTCCTCTGCTAGACTCCCTTACACTGGAGAAGACACTGCCAATACCTTCTTCTCCCTTGTCTTGTGCTTTATTTAGTTTAAATTGCTAAAGGGTTGGACCTGCCACCATTTTCCTGAAGGGCTTATTCCAGTGTCTGATAGATCTCACTCTGGGAAATCTTCTAGCTTCCTGCTGCCCACCTTACATTCTCATTTTTCATTCTCAGACAAAGCCTCTGGTTGGATTTGCAGCAGCTCCTGGTTTACTGACCAGGTCTTTCCCAATGGTTTCCATAGTGCACAGGCCAATGGAAGGTGCTCTTGGCTTGGAGTGGCCTTCTTGGCCATCCTGTTCCCCTTGGAGGGATGGTGCTGCCCTCCCGTTCACCTGGTGTCTCCAGAAAGGGGTTAACTGCACCTGGGAACTCCAGGTTACTGACTCGGTTCCCAGCCCTGGAGTGCCCATTGAAATCGATGCCAAAGCTCACATGAGGGATGGGATGAAGCTGCAATCCCACAAATGTGCTAATATTTGGATCAGGAGCACTCAGTGCTTAAATGTCTCTCACAGACAGCTGAGAGTGTGTTTTGCTAAAGCAAACTGCAATTACATTTAGTATCTTCAATTTAGCTTGACATGTTGCCTCTAGAAAGAAGAGATGTCTTGCATTATGGGCTCTGCAGCACAGACAGTCTCTCTGACCCTCTCCTCTCCTTGAGCCGCTCCCAAGACCCTCTCCCAGGTTGCATGGCCAGGTGAACAGAGCTGAGGGCAGCAGGAAGGAGCAGCTATTTCTGTCACAGCCAGGGCCATCATACAGCCCTGACTGAGGAGACCATGTGGAGACCAGAGCAAACCCAGGGGCCAGGAGGAACCAGCCACTTCACCCCAGAAATAGGCACCAGCTCTGGAACAGCTCTGCTCTGGCCTGGGGCAGCAGAGTGAGGCAGTTTTCCCCAAGCTGAGAGCTCACCAAGCAGTGATGGACTTGGATTTGGTCTTCGCTGTCTTCATGGAGTAAAGATCTCCACTGCCCATGTTCCATGCAAAGGTGAAGATCTCCTCCCTCTTCTTAGGGAAGAGCAACAGACTGGAGACAAGGTGATGAACTAGATCCATTTTGCTTCCTCCAGGAAGTTATTTTTAGCTTAGTAATATTAAATTAGCTGATAACTACTGGTAAATGTAGCAGACAAGTCCCCTGCCCAGTCCCACACACTAACACTCATGGTGGCCTTTTTCACCACCTTCCCCTTTCTCTTGTTGCAGTTTCAGCTTTTACAGTATATAAAACCATGAAGTTTCTCATTATCCCACTGTTAAACTGGACTTTGGGAACAGCTGTGCCAGTAGAGGTCTCCTTGGGCTCATGACAAAGAGCAGCCAACAGTCTTCTCCTAAGACACCCCCATCATGTCAATCCAGGTTACTCGCAAGAATATTTCTGTTGCCAATGTTTTCTATGATATTCTTTCAAACCACTCATAGCTTAGGCGAGTTTTTGACCACACTCCTACTCCACAGTCCTCTTCTACCACATCTACCACATGTGGGGTGCAGGTGTACCACCCATTACAATGTTCTCACTGGAAGCCAAAGAGAAAACACGAGTTGTGCGAATAAAGTGCCTTAAGACACCTCTCTAAGGTGCTTCAGAATGCCGAGAAGGTGTGGTTTTCCTGTAGGTCTCATTGCATCCATGAGGAAGTCTCAGCTACCCCATGTCATTTCTGTGATACAACACATCTATGTTTAGATATCCAGTCTCTCCCTCGGTTTCTGGAGCTCCGGGGCTCGTCAGGAGCTGTAGTGGTGTGTGCTTGTACAGCCCTCAAAGACAGAGGGGCTCTGAGTTTTCACAGAGAATTTAAGTGATGGGAATGCTGATACCTGGAGAAGCTGGTGGCTGGCAGCAGGAGTTTTCGGGGCTGCTTGGTGTGAAACATGTTTTCAAGCCCAGAGTGAATGCTGAACATGAGGAAGAACAAAGCACTCCAGGAAAAGAGGCAAACACTTCCACAGCAGGGCAGCACCGGAGCGTGGCTGGCTCTGGCTCACACAACCACTGCTGTTCCAGAGGACTGTGCAGGGATTGCTGTCCAACAGCAGGCATGGGCTGGGATTTCCCACAAATTAGGGATGAAAGTGCTCTCCTCTTGGTGCCCATGGAAGCTGAGCTCACACACGTGCTCTGGTGCTGGTGTGTGTCTGACTGGTTTCAAAGGCTGCATATTCTGAACCTGTTCCTCCTCTTCAGCCCTGGTGGCACAGGTATTTGCTGAAAGCACCACATCTCACTGGGGCTGTCGGAGATCCTGCTGGCAAAGCACCCTTCCATCTCCTTCCCAGCTTTTCTGTGGCTCTGCTCAGCAAGGCTCAAAGCCACCTGGATGTGGAGGGCCCACGTATTCCACTGGGGCTGCAGCAAAGCCATGTGGGTTGGATGGCCTGTGTGACTGGTGGGAAAGGATGAGAGGCAGGAGGGAGAGAGGGGAATGCCGCTGTCCTTGGGCTGTCGTCACTCTGTCATAGCCGGTGTTTCAATAAACTCCAGAGCTGTGGCTGGGGTACGCCCAGAGGAATTCACCCAAGTCAGCATCTAAATAAGGAAACACTGGACTTGGAAAGCTTGGTCTGTAGTGTGTGTGTGTGTGTGTGTGTGTGTGTGTGTGTGTGTGTGTGTGTGAAAGCAACGTCAGCAGAAGAAGGTCCCTTCCCCCTCCCTTCATTGCATCAACGTTTGCTTTCGCTTTGCTAGTGAACAAATGAAGGCAACAGCTGTGTTATTTAACAGCGTTCATTTTACTACCAACAAAGAATGGTCCTTTAAAACAGGCAAAATGCTGTGTGCCCTTCCAGGGAAATGTGGAACTGCAGGTTTGGCCAGAGTGACCCAAACAATAAAAGTGCAGCTGGAGCATTAAAAACATAGTTGGTGGCAAAGACGGTTGGGTTTGGCTGGGCTAACAGGAATGATGATCAAAAGGACAATTATGCTGCTTTAGGAGCAGAGCCATTTGCGACATATTACTGTAATGGCAATGGATGTTCAAAGTGCTTCAAAGTTAAAACCAAAACAAAACCAAACCATTTCCCTATTGCTACTATTTTTCTAAAGGTCATTCAGATACTGTAACAGCTGTTTCCAAATGAAACCCTTGGATGCAGCCCATGAGCACATGTTATTGTGCCTGTGCCGAGCAAAGGAGCTAGGGCAGTTCTTGGGTCACTATTTGAGCTGACCTGGAAACAACCACCATGGGTACCAGAAGTGATGAAACCACATCAGTGCTCGGTCAAAATATTTCCCCTGCTTTCAGTTTACTGCTTGTGTTTGCCTCTTCGAGCTGGTTTGACCCCAAATTGTAGTGTAAACTGGAAAAAGAGTGAGTTGAATATTCATGCTGCGGTTGTGAGGAAAGTTGTGCAGAGAGTAACTCTGACATGAATGACACAACACATCCAACATCTTGTCTGGGCACTCAGCGCTGGAGCTTGAGTGTGCAAGGCATTTTGAAACCTAAATGGGGATGTTTGCGTAAGCTCAGGTGACAGTCAAAGGAGATATGATGCGTCTTGGGGCTTAGTTTGATGCAAATGGGCACTTGAAAAGAAATGTGATGGTTGGTTAGCCAAAGGCGAGCAGTAATGTGTGCTAAAAAGGCTATTGTATTGATTGAAACACATCCAGAAAACATCAGTCTGATGTAGAACATGAGTAATCAGCAGAAGCTAAAGGCTATTTCATAGAGCTCACCAGCATGTGCTTTTGAGCACCCTTCATTAATAAATCAATGGAATGCTCATGTTGGCAGAGGGTTCAAAGCAGCTCTCGGTGAGCAGCTCTGGGAGGGGGCTCTGTCTCGGGCTGTGGGAGGAGGTGGCTGTGCCTCCAGAGTGGGGATGGCTGCTGGGGTGCTCAGGGACACCAAGGCAAGTGACCAGCAGTCATGGAGGATGGTGACCCTGGGATCTCTTAGGGGCAAGATGTCACAGAGCCCTAATTGAAGAGAGGGGGATCTGCCTGCAGCACCAGGACTTGCTCGGGATCAGCAGCATGTCCTGCTGTGCTGTTGGACCCCGGGCTGGGAAATCCCTGCACCCCACTTGTGCAAGGGAAGTTTGATTCCAAAGAGTAAATCCCTCCCTCTCGTGCTGTATCCATTGCAAAGGAGATCTCCAGTGGCTCTTACGGAGGTCTCCTGGCAGCTCGCAGATGGTCAGGGAGATGCTGTGGGTCATGTGAGACAGGAATGGAGAAGGTTCTAGCAGAACTTCCATGTCCGGCAGACCTGGGATGTGGCCTTTAAAAAGAGTGTGTTTTCTGATAAAGAACTGAACTTCTTCTGCCTCCTGATGGTGCCTCTACCCACTGGTCCCTCAATACTTCTGCTGCTGGTTACCGTGTATTGGAACCAAGTGGGATCAGAGAATCCCAGAATGGTTTGAGTTGGAAGGGACCTTAAATACCATCTCGTTCCAACCCCCCTGCCATAGGCAGGGACACCTTTCACTGGACGAGTCCTGAAGGACAGTCAGGACCCCTTCCTCTCTCCCATGCTGGGTCTTCACAAAGCCCTAGGGAGGTCTCACCACAACTGACAAGTTGAGTGTGTCCCAAGTAATGTGTGAAACTTTCAGGATAGGGAGTGCTCCTACTACAGCTATTCTGCATTTTCTTGTTCCTGGAGCTTGACTTTTATTCTCTCTCAGCCCAACGAGGTGTCCTCTGAGCTGACCTGGAGGTCTGGATTTCCCACATGGTCTATTTCTCACTGTGTGATTTGCATAAAATCCAGCATCTCTGTTCAGAGCTGGTTTTGGAGAAAGAGGCCAAGAACAAATAATGGGACCAACTTCTTCCACAGGGGGCACAAATTCGTGGGTCTTTTCATGCCTAAGCTGGAAGCAGGACTGGCCAAGGCCAGAAATAAAGGTGTTTTCTGGCTGCCCTCCCATCCCTAGCTTGCAAAGCAAGGCACATTTTGAGCACTTCTCCATGGTACTGAGGAGCTCCTGTCCTGGCAGCATTTTTAGCTACTACATCCTTCCACTCCTGGGATTTTCAGCCTGTAAATTTGAGTTAAAATATGCACTGGTGTGAACTGCACCTCCTGGCTGCTCCAAGGCTGGGAACAGCCTGTGCTGGTGGCTCGGGAGAGGTTTTGGTGCAACAGCGAGCTAAATGGCTTTGGGATCTTGGGAAATACCGTTGTCTCCATGCTGGTGGGTCATGTGGCACGAGCTGCACTCAAGCTTTGCCCCTCCTGATCGTAATGTGGGCTGATGGCCCTGTCACGGCAAGAGGCTGTGACGGCGCTGACTGTGACATGGCCCTGGGTGTAACCGTGCCGTGGGGGTGCAGGGGTGTCACTGCCCCGTGACAGTGATGCTGTGGGACATGGAGTCACTGTGGTGAGATGGGGATGGGCTGTGACTGCTCCTTGGCAGGGCCTGGCAGCAGGGACTGGAGAGCTCTGCTGATGCGGGAGGAGCGGGATGGCACCGCGGTGCCGAGAAGTGTCTGTCACCCGTGGAAATGGGTGTAACAGGTTTATTGGGTTGTGAGGATCAGCCTCCTCCATCGTGGGATCATAGAGCCATGGGACGGTTTGGGTTGGAAGGGACTTTAAAGCTCATCTCGTTCCACTCCCGCTATCCCAGTTTGCTCCAAGCCCCGTCCAACCTTGGACATTTCCAGGGATGGGGCAGCCACAGCTTTTCTTGGCAACCTGTGCCAGGGCCCATCAACGACCATGGGCACGGCTCCAGTGCTCAGCCATAGGATCATATCCATGCTGAGCTTGTTTGAAGGAGCTTGAGCCACCCACCACCAGCTCTCCAGCACAGGGCACAGGTCTCTTAGAGCTGTGATCTCCCAGAGTTTGTAATCAGAAGCTTGACTCTCCCAAGGATCCAGAAATTAATGTATAAATTAAAATTCACTCCAGTGCCCGTGACTTCCAACCACACACTAAAGACTTGTGTGTGAGCAGCACGAAGAGTCACAGAATGGTTTGGGTTGGAAAGGACCTTAAAGATCATCTCATTTCAAAGTGTGTTTTTCTGGCCTTTCAAACACAGAAAACTTTAGGGGGGAAACGGGGAAAGAGTTGTAGTTCAGTGGCACATACAATGCCCCTTGAAGAGACCACCAAAAGAAAGATACTAAAAAATGAAGCAACCTGACTATTCTTGGCCCTCTCCCTCCTTTCGCCACCAGTTTGCACAGGAAAATCGAGGTTTTCCTGCAAGAACTATGCATTTTTAATGGATTTTATTTACATAATTTTTCTGTCTAATAAGATGGGTTTTAAATGCATTAACTGCAGCATAGTTCTCCCAGACCTTTGGAGAAAAGAAACTACAATAAAGATTCTTGTCTCTTAATATTCTGGGTTTCAGGCAAAAAAATTATACTGTAAAATAGGAATGCTTAAAAAAAACCCACCATAATTTCACTGAACAAGAAAATCCAGTTAGGAAAAAAAACCCACAAACCTGTATTGGAAAACATCTATTTTCCCACAAAATAATGTAAAAATAATGAGTCCATATTCCTCTTTGATGTGTGTGGCACATGCTCCTTTAAGGAGAAATTCTGTATTTCAGAGATAGTGTGCATATCGTGGAATGAAACGGTTGTTATGGCAACAACTCTCAAAAGCAAGTACTTAACTGAGAAATGTGTTCCACATAGCCATAGAAAAATGAAAACATGAAAACAGAGACAGGAAGAATGGACAAACAGAAGCAGTATGAGATGGCAAAGCCATTTCTGATTTTCAGGCGCGCAGAGAGGCAGCACTGAAGTAGCTTTGGGGATTTTTTTATTTTTAATTTAAAGCCAAAGTTTAAAGCTGCATCTGTTCCTGGAAGGTTTAATATGTCTTTTATTTGATGCTGATGATTTGATAATTAAACAGTGACGTATCATATTAGCCCATATTATTTGCTGTGGACCAAAGGGTGGGATGCAGCAGGGCTGATGTTTATGTTTATTGCTGATCTATCCAAACACACCCCCAGCCCAGGGCACAGGGATCTGGCACTCCAGAGAAGCTGCACTTCCAGGATCCCTGGGATGGCTGGATCCAGTCGCCTGTAGCTCAGAGTCTGTGGGTCTGGACTGGTCACTGGAGGGTGGTGAAACTTATGATGGTGGGTAATCACAGAATGTTCTGGGTTGGAAGGGACCCACAGGGACCATCCATTTCCTCCCAACCACCTCCAGTAGCTGCAAGGACGGAGAGAGAATATTTACAATGGCCTGGAGTGACAGGACAAGGGGCAGTGGCTTTACACTGACAGAGAGAAGGCTTAGACTGGATATTGGGAAGAAACCCTTCCCTGTGAGGGTGCTGAAGCCCTGGCACAGGTTGGGCAGAGAAGCCCCATCTCTGGAAGTGTCTCAGCCAGGCTGGACAGGGCTTGGAGCAATTTGGGATAGTGGAAGGTGTCCCTGCCCGTGGCAGAGGGTTGGAACGAGATGATTTTTAAGGTCCCTGCCAAAGCAGGCCATTCAAGGATTCTCTGCTTATATGATTCCAAGATTTCCCCACGGACTTGCTGCAAGGGTGAACACCAGCCCCACAGGCCCAGCGCGTGCCACCCTGGCCACCTCCCAGGTCAGTCCAAAGCACTCTGGGAGAGAGACAAAGACCCTTGGCATTTCTGGTGTCTTCTTCCATCACAGCCACATAGTCTGGAGACCAGACCATTTCCCATCCTGCAGAGAAAACCCCTCTTGTCATTCTTTTCCTGGAGAAAATGTAATTCCTGAGCCCAAATTTACTCATGGGTTTAACCCAGAACAAGCAAACAAGGTAGAAAATGTTGTGGCTAGACCCTGCTTTGATTTGGGATCCATTTCAGCATTTCCAGTATGAAAATCCAGACTCCTTCAGCACTGGCAATTCCTGCGAACTTCATAATATCCCCCATTTCAGAAGCACATACCTGACTTTTGCATGAAGACCCCAAGGCTGGTCCCTGAGCAGCTCCATTTGGATCTGCTCTCCTGGCTGGTAACTTCATTCTACACAGCCTTACCTTCAACTGGACCCACATCCCCTTTGTAATTCCTGTAACTCCCTCTATAGATATTCTGGGAAGAATCTCTCTTGAAAGACTAATTTCCCATCAGGCTCTGGATACAATATTTTGTTTAAACCTAGATAGATTAGCTCCTCTGCTCCTCTCTATTTTCCTATTAAAATGATATTAAATTAGTCTTATGAGATCTACTTTTGATAAAACCTTCCTGCTTTTCTTTCCTCTTATTTTGTGTTTGCCTCCACATCCTCAGAGGTCCATGTCTCAGTCAAATTTTCTAAGATGAATGGAAGGGCCTGAAACCAGAAAGTGAAGCAGCAAAGAAAATAATAAATGATTAAAAAACCCTCTAGTATTTGAGGTAACCCAAAGTGATCTTCCTGATTTCTTTGACTACCCTGTTCCATACTGGTTGTTGAAGCTCCTGTGGAGATGTCAGAGCCATGGGAACTGCCTCAGATGCAAAATGAGATGTGCTAAAGGTTTCACTCTGCAGTGGAGGTGGGCTCGCACTTGAGGCATCACCAGGTCCACGCTCAGCTCAGCTCTTTTCCCTGCACATCCATACCCATCCTTACTTTACCAGCGTGGCCTCTTCATAGGAAAAGACAAACCATGCTGGGAGCCTGAGTTTCTGGGGGGAAACCTGAGTGTGTGGTGGGGTGACTCTGCCCGGCCTTGCTCTGGCTTTGTCCGGCCCCAGCTGGGTGTGGGGAGGGTCTGGGGTGGGATTCAGTGTTGGCTGTGGCTGGTTCCTGCTGCTGGCATGACTCCCCGCACTGGAGCACTCAAGGTCATCCCTGGTGGGTGTCATTTAGCAATGCCAGGTGTTCCCATGGCTGCTGGGACTCTCCCAGACCCAACTCCAGGAGGAAAAACAGCAAAAAGATTGGAACAAGTGGGGATGGCATCACTTGGTCCAGCACTCCTACCCCTCGCTGACCTCCTCAGAACAAATCCCTGAGGATGCTGGTGACCCTCAGGTTCACACCTAGGGCAGGTACATCACACAGGCCTTTCCTCTGAGCTGTGTCCCCCTTTCCCTTTGTGACCAGCAGGGAGAGGAAGCATTTCCAGAGCCCAGGAATCCTAAGGCTGTGCCCAAACCAGGAGGCTGACACCCCTCCAGAGCATCTATTCCTCTCCACTGACTTTTCTGGAGCTCATTGCAAACCCCAAACTTCATTTGGGAGACAGATATAGCCTGGCTGCATGAGGATTTATCCAGTGCTGTGTGTGATGAGTGAAGGGAAGGATTTCTCAATCTAACCCAGGTCTGCTGAATCCTCCTTGGCAAATAAGTCACTTACACGTCCCAGAGGCAAAGCAAGAATTTGTAAATGAAAACTTTTTCAAATAAATCTTTTGTAGGATTTACAAACCTTCTGATCGGATTTGTAACTCCAGACACAGATTTGTATACTTGCTGTGAGATGTGAAGGATTTAAAAACCCATCTCTTGACTTGTGAAACAATCCAACGTTTTAAAAACCAGGTAGCTAAAGCTAAGACTAAAAGCACACAGCACTTGGGCCTGAAGGTTTAGTGACAGGATTTATACATTAGAACAGGGAGATAATGTAACTCAGGTGTATTAAATCCTGATTTATTAACAAACTCAGAAGTAATAGCTTTACAAATAACTCCCAAGACATTTAAAAGCGCTTAACCCTTGGAGTACTAGCATTTGTCAGGCTGCCATCTCTGGGAATGTCAAGGAATATGTCTAAATATATCAGGAGAAATTCAGCTGCACTGAAAACAAGCTCTGCAGCCCCTCTCCCTGGCGCTTCCCTCTCCCACAGGAATTGGGAGCAGCTCCTCAGGGTCTGGGAAGGGACCTCTCCAGGTGCTGCAGAGACTCCTGGCACGTTTCTGGAGTGGTTTTTGGTCCCACTGTGCTCAGACAGCTGTCGTGGCTGCACGTCTCTGCTCGGTGGGATGAAGCCCTGCCACATCCCCCCCGACATGTCCCAGTGTCTCTGTGGTCTCCCTGCCTTTAGCAGGGCCCAGAAGTCTCTGCTGGGAAAGGCACTTTGGTGGGCTGAGATGTTGGGGAGGGGGCTGGGAGCATGGGGAGAGCAGGATGAGCTGTTTCCATTACTGAAGGCTCTGTGGAAAAAGACTTTCTGGGAATGCTCTCCCTGCCTCTTTTTCCTCTCCAACAATCGCAGGCTTTTCCCAGTTACCTCCTATCCAGGCTACTTGGTGTTGAGCTCCTCAGTGGGTGGAGATGGGGAACCTCTGCTTTGGGATGATGAGGATGGATTTCATCCAGCTGTTCCAGCTGTCTGTGTGCTCTTGTATCTTTCAATCCCTTGGGTTCAGCAATAACCAGAAGCTGATTTCTTCCTGGTCACAACTAATTCTGCAGTAATTTTACCTCTGACAAACCTGTTGGAAGACAAAGGTTTCCACAGCAGAACCAGCTCTTCTCCATTCATACTTATACCAAACACACCAGCACAATAAAATGGCATTTCCAGAGCAGTTGTAATTTTGAGATAGAAGAACCATAATTACCTGAAGGAGTCTGACAGAGCTGCTAATTCCCCTTCCCTCTTGCCTCTGGTGCCCTATTAGCTTTTGTTTAACATAATTGAGTTCTCAAGGCAGTGCCATGTCCCAGTGAGCAGCATATTGAGATTGCCCTGGGCACTTGAGAGTCTCCACGGGCATCCAAACCCTCGTGCAAGGAGAGAAGCCCAAGGTGTTTTCATCTGGTGAAAGAGCTCGATGCTGTTTGTGTCCAAACTTGCCTGGAAACAAAATGACCATCCACAACAGCTTCCTCTGCTAATGGTATAAAGCGCACTAGAAAATGATTGTGGAAATAATAGCTGCTTCTTGATGAGAGAGCCAAGAGCAGCAGCAAAGGCCGGAGCGCCGCATGCAGGAGGAGCTGCAATGGAAAAGGCACTTGACATCTCTTGTGGGTTCAGCTTGCACAAGCAATTAGACATTTTTAAAACTTAACTCTTATTCCCTTCGGTGAGCTTTTCTCTCTTCCTTCTCTTTGGCTTTTTCACAAATGGCTGTTGATTATTTTCGGAGTGTTCCTCTGTCCTGCTTTGATCAGGATTGGTTATGGGTGGCATGGGAGCACCCAGAAAGCAGTATGTGTATGGAAAACCTTCCTGCTGCTGAGGGACATGTGCCACTGCTGTGCCTGCAGTCACTGCAGCAGCTCTGAGAGCCTTTCCTTGACCTGCAAACCTCCACTTGGTTTGTTCCACCTAGAGAAGAGGAGACTGAGGTCAGACCGCATGGGGGTCTGCAGGTCCTCCCAAGGGCAGCTCTCTGTGAGCAGTGACAGGACCTGAGGGAATAGCTGGAGCTGTGTCAGGGCAGGGTCAGGTTGGATCTCAGGAAAAGGTTCTTCCCCAGAGGGTGGTGGGCACTGACCAGGCTCCCCAGGGCAGTGGGCACAGCCCCAAGGCTGCCAGAGCTCCAGGAGGGTTTGGATGATGCTCTGAGGGACAGGGTGGGATTGTTGGGTGTCTGTTCAGGGTCAGGAGTTAGGCTTGATGGTCCTTGTGTATCCCTTTCAGCTCAGGAGATTCTGTGATTCTATGATTCTGTGTTTTTATAAATATATTTAAGATTTGAGGTGCTTTAGGGGTGAAGTATCTGCTGCACTTCCCTTTACGTGTTTGCTTTCTGCATTTTTCTCTTTAAACACTGAAAGATTTCCAGCTTCTCTCCAGAGCTGGCTCAGGTTTGTGGTGGACCAAAGCCCTGATTCAATAAAACATTCAGTCACCTGCTGAACTTTAATCACATCCTTTAGTTCAACTTTATTCAGGAAAGCTCTTAAGCATGAGATAAAATCCCAAGTGTTTTCAGTGATTTGTTTAATCCAGAGGGATGGGTCGGGCTTCGTTGTCCTGCCAAAATGCACAGCTGAAGGCAGGGCTGGGGTTGGGGTCTCTGCGTGAGCACTTTGCGTGGTGCTGGGCCAGAATGAAGTTCCTGAGGGCACTGTGATGGCTCATGCCTTGCAGTGAGAGAAGAGTCTGCCATGCACGCATGCATCCATCCATCCACCCATCCACCCATCCATCCCTCCATCCATCCATCCATCCATCCATCCATCCCTCCATCCAGCCATCCCGCCAGCCATC
>JAWWEU010000053.1:2540097-2563298 GCA_035583155.1 Acropternis orthonyx | reverse complement strand
GCACCTTCAGCCACTCTGGAGCATCTTCAACCATCCTGGAGAACATTCAATCAACTTGGAGCACCCTCAGCCACCCTGGAGCACCTTCAGCCATCCTGAAGCACATTCAACCATCCTACAGCACCTTCAGCCATCCTGCAGCACCTTCAGCCATCCTGGAGCACCTTCAGCCACTCTGGAGCATCTTCAACCATCCTGGAGAACATTCAATCAACTTGGAGCACCCTCAGCCACCCTAGAGCACCTTCAGCCATCCTGGAGCACCTTCAACCATCCTGGAGCACCTTCAGCCATCCTGGAGCACCTTCAACCATCCTGCAGCACCTTCAACCATCCTGGAGCACCTTCAGCCATCCTGCAGCACCTTCAGCCATCCTGCAGCATCTTCAGCCGTCCTGGAGCACCTTCAATCATCCTGGGACATGGATGTGGTGGCACATTAATCCATGTGGGACCTCCAGCATCACTGCTGTGAGGGTGAGACATGAGAGCCCAGCTTTACTCTTGCAGAACCCTTGGAATTTGATGCATATTCCTTGTGGAAAGGAATATCCTTCAGTCTGGATTTAGGAAAATACCTGGCCAAGTGATCAGCCTGTTGGGTATTCAGGGAACAACTGGATGTGGCACTCAGTGCTCTGGTCTAGTTTATATGGTGGTGATTGGTCAGGGGTTGGACTTGATGATCTTGGAGATCTTTTCCAACCTGAATGATTCTGTGATTCCATGTGGAGGAGAACTGGAGAGGAGGAGCTCGTGTGACTCAGGGAACTCCACTGTGGGTCACCTGGGTGAGGTGATCAATCCCCGCCTCAAAACTAATTCAATTCCTTGCCCTTGGAACATTTGCACTTCAGATATTGAGGCTTGGGAGCAGGGAATATCTCTCTGTGGATTTGCTCAGGGCCCAGCAGAAATCCTGGCAGGGCCTCTGGGAGTCCCTGTATAATAAGTAGTTCTAATGAGTGCTAATTACACCCAGCACACGGGTGATGAAGCTCCTTCCTGAAGCACATCAGCACAGTTCAGTGTCTTCTGCTGTGTCTCTGTTCTGTGCCTCCATTTGCTTGGGAATTACAGCCAGGACAGCATGGCCTGCTCTCAGAAACTCATTATTTCCCCTATTTTGTGATGAGAATTCATGTTCAAAGGGTTCAGATAAGATGCTGGGAGGCAATGCATGAAGAAACTGGCAATTATATCCTCCCTAAACATTTCTGTCTGCAATGCTACACTGGCATCAGGAGAGTGACTGGAAAGCTGGGACTTTCACCTGAGCAAAACAGAACAGCACAGCATGGAGAGAGGCTCCAGGTTGTTTCCTCTGGGTGCAAAATCCCGCTTTACAAATGTACTTGGAAAGACTTGAGATTTGGTTGAAGAGTCTGTATTTCATCTGAACCTGCTGAAGAGGGATGAAAAAATATAAAGAAAAGGGGGAAAAAAACACCCAGACCATCCTTTCCAAGAAGGTTCCATAGCAGAAGCGCCTGTAGAAGATGATGAAGGGTGGTGAGGCCCTGGCACAGGGTGCCCAGAGAAGCTGTGGCTGCCCCATCCCTGGAAGTGTCCAAGGCTGGGTTGGACGGGGCTTGGAGCAAGCTGGGCTGGTGGGAGGTGTCCCTGCCCATGGCAGGGGATGGGATGAGATGGTCTTTAAGGTCCCTTCCAACTCAAACCATTCTGGGATTCTCTGCTGCAGAGCCCACGAGCTGCTCCTGAGGTCCTGGCAGTGAGCCCATGGTGGAGAGGTCTGCCAGGAGATGCTGTGAAAGGCTGGATCAGCAGCTCCAGCCCCTCAGCCACAAACATTTTGTTTTCATCTCTAAGCAGCTGAAGAAGTTGTGCCTATCAGCAAATCTCCCTCATCCCAACTGTGGCGTGTTCCCTCCGATAAGGGCTCTGTGTAGTGGCAATTATGTTTTCATTTGTTGTGAGAAAACTTAATATACAGAGTGGCAGAAACGTTATTCATCCTCTGTTAATTACGAGCTACTTACTGCAGGGAATCATGCAACAACAAAAAAGTGTAATCAAATGAAATAAAGGGAAGCAGCTTGTGCACTTGCCTTCATCCCGGCTGGAATTAGCTCTGACGGTGCCCTAACACCCCAATTATCGCTAATTATGCAGCTTGGCCCTGGGTGTGACCTTGCCTGGGGCTCTGCAGCAGCTCTGGGGACATGGGTGCCAGGGCATATGGGTGGGACAGAGATCCAGGGGTGCTTAATGCAGCAAAATTCCCATGGGATTGGCTTGCCTGGACTCTGCCAGTCCCACCGTGAGCTCTGAGTGGAGCTGCAGGAGCACCCCAGCAGAGCCCCAGCTGGGCTGAAGACTTTGAGCCATTGTCTTTCTTGCATGGTTGTGTTTCCCCCCTCCAGGGATGCACCAGGAAAGGGCTGTTGTCAGTCCCTGAGCCCAGGAGCAGGACTGGCTCTCCCTGCACGTCCAGAGCCAGTTAGGCATTGGAGGTGTTTGTGGTCCCACCTGGCAAGCAGTCAGGATTCCTGGTTCTCACCCTGACAGGCTGAATGTGATTCCCAAACTGGGAAAACAGTTGTGTTTCATATTGTGCCTGGTTTGGGGCTCCAAGATGCTGTCCTAGGACAGGGGGATGCCAGAGTTGGAGCACGGAACAGATGGAGGGAAGCTGAAGGGCAGAGCTGGGTTTGTTCAGCCCAGACAGAGGCGAAGGTTTCACTGCTGCCTGGTGGGAAGGTGGAAGGTGTATGGAAGGCCGGGTCAGGCTCTTCCCAGAGGCACAAAGTGCTGGACAAGCTGGAGCAAGGGAAGTTCTGCTTAGTTATAAGAATAATTATGTCACCAAGAGGTGGTGAAATACTGAAACTGGGGCTTAAGGAAACTGGAGGTCTCTGTTACTGAAGATATTTGAAACTTATCTGAAGAAGGTTCTGAAGAACCTGCTGAGACTGGACCCATTGGAGCATATGAACTGGGCTAGAGACCTTCAGAGAACTCTTCTGACCATAAAGTTTGTTCTTGAAAGGTGTTAGAATGGTTTTCATTTCTCTGGCCGGTGGTTCCTCATCCCAGTTGAGCTGCCTGAGCTCTCCTCACCTCTCTGGTGACCCAGGGGATGTCTCTGTCATGATGCTGGTTACATTAGAAGTCAGTGAGGCACAAAAGCTGCCTTGGAAGGCATGAGAATGACACAAAAATGTTTATTTGGGATGGCAAAGAACTGACTCTCCAGGAGGCAGGGCTGGGATGCTGCTCCCCTGCCAGAGCTGCTGCCTGGACAGTGGCCTCCAGCACATCCCTTCCACCAGGTCTGGGAAACACTCCTGATGGGCGTAAATTTATCCTGTGAATAAAATAAAAAAAAAGAAGGAAATAACCAGGGTGTGACCTGCACAGCAGCTCAGCAACTGATGAGGATTGCCAGTAATGCATTTTTCAGCACTGTGAGTTTAATAGCCGGCATAATGTAGGAAGCGCTTTAATTCCCGAAGAAAGAATCTCTTTTCCCCCCCAGAAAGTAATAAATAGCAACTGGAATTTCTTTGAGGGAAATTTCGCTGCAGATCTATGTGATATTTACTGAGAAACTTCCTTCTGAGTTCATCCATTAAGTACATAATAGGAGGAATGTTACCTGAATTTTGCATCCCTTTTAAGTACCTCTGGGTAAAGAGAGACTTTACAGAGGTTTCCACCTGAAATCTCTGCGTGGTGTTACAAGATTTGTATTTTCCAGGGTCTGCCACTGGGTAATTTTGTCTTTGTCACACAAATATTGCTGTTGAGTTCCTCAGACAATAGCAGGGGACTCACCAGACCTAAAACCCCACGAGCACATTCAAGCCTTAAAACGGACACAAGCTGCAAACAACATTATTGGAGTCGTTTGAATAACAACTAAACTCTTGATAACTTGGATCTTTCCAGGAATGACCAGGAAAAAAATAAAAGAAGTGAGATTCATCATCTCAGCCCTCAGCTGTGAATTTTCTGCTCAGCTCTGCTGCTGATACTGAGAGAGCAGATGCTTCTTACTCTGCAGAAACACGGCGTGTGAAACAGTATTTTAACAGCTTTATCTGATATTTTATATCTCACTGTCAAACATAGCAACGATTCCACTTCTATTTGGGTAAGTAATCTGAAAAGAAGGCAGCAATAATCTCTCAGGAGAGCCAGGCACGGGACTAATTACTCCAGCTAGAGATTTGTAAAGACACATTTTCAGTGCTGGGATTTTATCATTCCACAGGGTAATTAAAAGACAACTCTGTCAAAGGAAGTTTTGCAGTCTTAAATATTCTTTTT
The DNA here is from genome assembly GCA_035583155.1 of Acropternis orthonyx. NCBI lineage: Eukaryota > Metazoa > Chordata > Aves > Passeriformes > Rhinocryptidae > Acropternis > Acropternis orthonyx. The sequence goes on along the minus strand of JAWWEU010000053.1, from coordinate 2,559,005 downwards.
CCTCTGCGAAGAATAACCCTTTCCAAGCTCAGCACTGGGATGGCTTTATTTACCAGTGATGAGTGAGGGGTACTTGTGGTTCTTGTCCCCCTGCCAGCTCAATGCTGTGCTTGGTGGGCAGAGAAGTGGCTGTTTCTGTGTCACAGAGTCCCACAATGGTTTGGGTTTGAGGGGACCTTAAAGCTCATCTCATCCCACCCCCTGCCATGGGCAAGGACACCTTCCACTAGCCCAGGTTGCTCCAAGCCCTGTCCAACCTGGCACTGAATGTTGAGTGTTGGGCAGGGGGGATGCTTTAGCAGAGGGTCAGGCCCAGGGAGAAGTGATCTGGCCACTGGAGAGGTTTAAAGAGACTCTTCTCTTGAGCATGTTGGGCAGATTGTCAGATGCTGTAAGTCAGAGCTGTGCATCAGCAGCCAACCAGAGGCAGAATTTCTACTTGCAATTTGTTTCTTCAGTGAAGCACTCGCTGAAATCAGAACAATTCAGACTGAAAGAGGGGAAATTTTTGTTAGATATACAGAAGAAACCTTTCCCTGTGAGGGTGGGCAGGCCCTGGCACAGGGTGCCCAGAGAAGCTGTGGCTGCCCCATCCCTGGGAGTGTCCAAGGCCAGGTTGGATAGGGCTTGGAGCAAGCTGGGATGGTGGGAGGTGTCCCTGCCCGTGGCAGGGGGTGGGATGAGATGGTCTTTAAGGACCCTTCCCACCCAAACCATTCTGAGCTTCTATGATTCTTAAAGGAAACCTGCTTGCTATGCTGGGTTATGGCTCAGCCACCTCTTGAATGGGGATCCACAGCCTGAAGCCAGGAATAACACCCAGAACAGGGGTCAGTGTGTGCTGTTGTGGACAGATGTTTCCCTCACCCCTGGCTGGGAACCAGCCCTCGTGTGGGATCAGTGAGGGGCTGCTGCTTTGATCCCTTCTCCAAGTTTATACAGCACCAGGCTGGGCTGGCTCTGTGCAAGCAGAGATGATCAAAGCAGGGGGACAAAGCAGAGGTCAAAGGCTGACAGACTGACAGACTGACTGCCTGACTGACTGACAGACTGACTGACTGACTGACTGTCTGTCTGCCAGGGGGGATTTAAACCCAGCTTTGCAAATACCATGGAAGGACAAGTTACATTCAGGGCAAACTATTTGGTTCTCTGAGGCAGTTCAGACCTCTGGTTAGAGTCAAACCATACTCACAGCCTCCTCCAATGCTCCTCCAGAAGCTGCCACCAAGCCATTTATTCTTTTGGATAACTTGATAATGTGGATAATTTGAAAATTCAAGTGTGGGCATTGCCTGCAGGCCCCCATGGCTCCCCCATGGCAGCAGAGGTGCTTCAGCAGTGTGACAGTGACATGGGATGGTCCATGCAGGTGAAAGCACAGATGAGACTGCCTCATCCATGGGATGCCAGGTCAGCTGGAGACCTCTGCTTTCCACCTTGGGATCCCAGGTCAACCTTTGCTTCCATGCAGAACCTTTCTGCACCTTCCCACTTAGACCTTCCTGTTTGTTTTCTTTTTAAATGGGTTTTAAGTCCAATAAAGGGTCTGGAAGTTAAAGAATTAATCCTTAGATAAACAAAACAACTTTGGAGCTGACTTCAGTGCCCTTGGGTAGAAGGGGAAACCACTGGCCATAGTCTGAGAGCAAAGCTCTGCACCTTCACCTTGTCTCCTTGTCAGGTCTTCCTTCTCCCTGCTCCTGCCTTTGGATGCACATGGGGACCAGGGACATGACAGGCCAGTGAGACTGATGTGACATGTGCAAGGAGAAAGAATTAGTCTAAAATGCAATGTACCACAAAATTAGCGCCACCCAACTGCCTGTTCCTTGGCATCCTGCCCATTCCCATGTTTATCTGGGCATTGTTTAATTGCCTAATGGTTATACTTAATTTATTTATTTTTAACTTGCTGCGAGCATGTAGAAATGTAAATTCAGCATTAGAAGATCACTTAACAAAGGATTCCTTATCAGAGAGGTTGACTTCTATTTTTTCCCCAGGGTGTGAAGATTTTAGGCTGCAGCTGTGCCAAATCCAGCTAGACCCTGGCAGATTGCACTGGTGGATTCAGTGCATGCGAGTTTGCATCACACAGGTTGTTTTTTCCCTTCCAGCAGAATTCTTTGCTCAGGGTCCTCTCTTCCCTGTGTGGATGATTCCTCAGCTGGAGGGTTCTTGGAGCTTCGAAAACCCAGGCATCAGAGTGTTGTTTGGGCTCTGGAGGTGGATGCTGGGGCATGAGTTGGTTGAATGGGGAAAAACTGTAAAGAAAGGGTCCTAAGGGAATATGGCAATTTCTCAAGCTGCGTTCAAATCTCATGAAATGACAGACTCTGACCATGGAAGGCACCTCAGCCTTCTTTGGGTCCCTGCTCTCTCCACATTTCCAGTCTGATTTTAGTTCCAATGAAAGTGGAGAGACTCCACATGCCCATGCCTGTGTCAGAGCCTCTGGAGGAAGAGCAAAACAGCAAACTGAGGTGAGAGTTTCCCATTTACTCCATCCCCGCCAAGCCATGGAGCCTTGCTGCAAACAACATTATTCTGTGCAGCCATTTAACATCCTTTCCCCCTTCCCAATCACTATTTAGAAGTTTTCTCATATTTCTATGAAGACAATTCCCTATCATGCTCTTTATCTTCCAGAGAGTGTTCTGATCAACAGAAACTCTATGCTAGAAATGGCCTAATTAAGCAAAATTAACATTTTATCATTTAGTACTAACATTTAATCCTATATTCATGCAGCCTGCTTTAAATATCCTCCCTGCACATCCCTTCCTGTAAGTCTCTCATGCTCTGCCAGCTCCACTCTGTTTTTATCCAGAAGGAATTGAGCTCGTACCTGTGACAGGTGCGGAGTGGGCTGAATCTTTTGATCATCACACAAACCACTCAGCCTGATGTCCTTTAATCTAAGCAATGCAAAGAAAATCCTATGCACTCGCTTTATGCTCCTTCCATCTCCCCGAGTTTAAACAGGAGGCTCCGTAGCTCCAGATCAATGGACCCAAATTGTTTGTCTTTAACTTAGGTGGGTTTAAAGGAAAGCTGCTCAGCCCAGCTGTCTGGAAGTTCACAAGATGGGAAGGGCTCTGTGCTGTTTAGTGATGGGGGAATTTGAGTTACCTTTGAAACTTGGTTTGGTTTTTACAGCAGTCAAGTAATTAAACGGGAGAGAAAAATCACAGCACATCACTTACTGCTACATTCTCCACGTCTTTCTTCTTGTGCTGAAGCTCAGAGTGAAATGTTTTAATTTATCAATTATTAAGAATTTCTACAGTTCACAAATGTGTGGCTTTTTCTGGGTTTTTTGTTTTTTTTTTTTTCCTTCTGGGAATTATTCCTGAATAATTTGTGTGGAATTGTGGATATTCCAATACTGTTATTGGTTCACATGGGTGGTGTGTGTGTGTAACACACATCTTTATGTTCCCGCCTCCAGCCTGGCTGGCTCTGGTACCCACACACCAAAGTGTGAAAATTGGGATGGAGGATCTCAATAATGGGATAAAACACAGCTCTGATATTGGTGAAGTGTCCATTTGCATTTTTTCTCTCCGTTGAGTGACTGAGTGTTGTGGGAAGGAAAGGGGAAGTGGAGGATTTGGACTGGTCGTGGTGCTCCCATACACTGGATGTGATCGCTGTGAACCAGGGATGTTTTGCAGGGAGGGGAGACACTGGTTAAATCCCAACCATCATATTTTGCTCTTTGATGCTTCCTTACAGCCTCAGGCCCATTGGCACCACAAAAGCTGGAACGGGACCCCCAAAGAGACTTGTGCCATCAGGTAACTCCATGTAATAATCTTATTTCACCTGCCCATATAGGTGTGAGGAGAGTCCAGGAGACCCCCTAGGCTGCTGAAGATGCAACCTGCTGCTTTACCTTACATTTAACCTAAAAGTTCACTTCAAATACAAACATTCCATCACGAGCGTGGAGCAAATTTCTCCCTGTGAGACCCAAAATTCTTTATTTGGAAGAAATAGGTGCCGTCCCCTTTAATGCTGCCATCAGGATGTTACAAGCAGAAAAAAAAAAAACCCAACTCCAAACACAAAGCGCCCTCCGTGCTATGCAAAATATCACAGAAAGCTTTTTTCCATTACAGTGGTCACAGGCCATTTTGCTCTTCACTGGTGACAGGGGACCATTAGAATACAATCCCTAATGCCTGTGTATCGTAATGAAAATCATATTTCTTCCTGAACTGGTACATCAATTGTCTTTTTAGTAACCTGGGAAGTGCAGCTGTATGCAAACCAGGGAACGGTCCTTCACTCTTAATCTGTTCTCCTGCAAGATAAGTGATAACTTCTTAATGTAACTTTCCAGTCTGGTAAATAAGAAGTAGCTACAACATGATCCTGTGGTTTAAATAGAATTGTCTTCCTGAGACTGAGGAGCTGCTTTCTATCCTCCCCTGGGCAGGAAAACTGATTTTGATAAAATCAGAGCATTCCTCTCTGTCTCTCTCTGTCTCTCTCTCTCTCGTTCCTTGGCACCTGCCTGAAAATCTGCAGGCAGAGCCATTTGCATTTCTAAAATCATGTGCTGTGGGAACTAGTCCTAAAAAAATGTATTGGTGGCAAGATGCTGTCCCAGCTCCTTCTGCAGCACCGCAGGGAGGGAGGGGTGAAGTGAGGAATTTGGGGCTGATCAGGGAGAGCAGGCAGGGATTGAAGCAGTGATGGTGGGGGATGAAGGAGACAGGAATGGGGGACACCCCCACTGCTGTCCCTGCCACCAGGCACCAGTGCCATCAGGCAGCACTGGTTTCTCTCCCTGCTTAACTCTGTGGGATGATCTGTAGCCACCAGACCACTCCTGGGACAGGGCTGGCACATCCCAAATGGGAGGTGGGCACAGGGACAGGGCTGGTGGGTCCCTGGAGGGGCAGATGGGGGTCTGGGAAAAGCAAAACATCCTGACCCCCTTTGGAGTCTCCCACCACCAATTCAGGAGTGTCCAGCTCCTTGCATGGACTGCAGGCTCCAGTGCTGCCTTTTACTCGTGTGGTACCAACAGTTCGATCCGTAGCAGGGAATTCAGAACCACTGGATCATTAAGGTTGGCAACCACCTCTAGGATCATCGAGTCCAGCCACTAACCCAGCACTGCCAAGGCCACCACTAAACTATGCCACTAGGCTCAGTGTCTACACAGTTTTGGACACTTCCAGGGATTGTGACTCCACTACTTTGCCGGGCAGTCTGTGCCAGGGAATTTCGGATGATGGCAGATACTTGGATGTGCTGCATGGAAAAGGCCTCCAGGCCAATCTCTGCAGCATCTCCTGTGGGATGGGGACACCTGCCCAGCTGAGGGACAAAACCTACTCGTGCATGAGCCTCACCTCACACCAGAACTGAGAAACCAGGGGAAGAAATCTGAATTAAAAACCTGGACACCTTTTGCCGTGAGCAGCTTTGTAGCTGTCTCTGGAAAGATTCTCCTCCTGGAGGTTTGATTATTTTTTTGTGTGTGTTTCTACTTTTTGTACTGCCCCAAGCTTGTATTTTTTTAAATAGAAACTAAGGTTTCTTTTTGCAAAGACTTGCTTGGCTCCAGGCAGGAACCCCTCAAGAGGTGCCAGCCTCTCCCAGGGGATGCCAGCAGAGGAGTGGTGCCAGCACTCTGTGCCTGCCCAGCTGCCCTTTGCCTCACTGTCAGCTCCCCAAGGGCTCCAATGTCTTTAAATCCCTTTTTCAGGCACCCCAGCCTGCACCCAACCAGGAGATGAGAGGATGAACCCTGTCCCCAGCTTGGCCAAGACGGGAGCATGCTGCTCTCTTCCCTTTTCCCTCTCTTCCCTCTGATCCATGTGCAAAGGGAACCTTGAGGAACAACTAATTCAATCTGCTGCTGGATTGGCAAAGACTTTTATGAAAACACTATTTATTAGCTTTGTCTGATACAACATCACCGGTGACAAGGCAGGGGACTGAGTAATAACAAGTCTGGAAGGAAAGTGCAGAGCAGAGCATGCCACCAGCATAGGAGTGTTCCAAAAATGTATAATTTTGGTTTCTGGTTTAATTAGAATTTGTTTTAAGTGGGTTAGCATCAACGAATGAAACAACTGTCATTGATGAACTGCTGCTGGGCAGGCTCGAGTAGATTTTAATCTCCAAACAGCAACTCAGGCAGCTCATGTGAGGGAAGCCTGAGGAAAGTCTATTAGAGATAGACATCAATTTAGAATTACTCATCTTAAGGGAGTATTGATGCAGAGGGGAAACCATTACAGACTAGAGAATTGCCGTTAAGACAACTGATCCAAACTCACTGCTCACCTGAAATGAAATGATATTGTGGGCAGCTTGTTGTGTTACCTGCTGGAAGGGGAGTAATTCCTATCAGAGCATCACAACTTGAAAGTTCATGTGGTGTGTGGGGAAGAGTTTTGGAGACTGATGTCAAACAGCCATCCATGGGACAGATGTGCACCTCAGGTTCCCCACAGCTGGCTTTGCAGGCAGTCCAGGGAAGTGGTACCCAAGGGAGGACTGAAAATGCCATCCTGCTGATGGGGACACTGAGGCACAGCAAAGCCCTGCAAATTCCTCGAGGTTAAACTGTCTATGGGAGACTGCAGGAATAAACCTGGATGTCCTGAGGATTGCTCCTCCTATGCTATGCTCCGCTCTTCAAGAGCCTTATATCCTCTATGCAGGTTGTTTGGAAATAACTGGATAATCCTGTGCTTTGGAAAAGGTCCCAATGTTTATTCATCAGATGTGAAATTAGCAGTGCCCTGGGTGGGTGTTGGCAGGGGCTGATCCAGAGACATTCCCAGGCCAGTGGCCCCAGGAGTGACTTGGGCAATGGGGTGTGAAATCAGGGGGACAAGTGTCAAAATCCCTGTTGATCACTAAGATGCTGTTGCCCGTCACCTTTCACCAAGGCTTGGCATAAAACTATCCATCAGACCTCTGGAGTCAGTTCTCCAGGGTGATGAGGGCTCCCCTTGCTTCTCTGAGGAGTCAGTGCCAGCCCTCTCTCTTTAGAGGCAGCTTTCCAGTGCTGGGTACCAAAACCAGGCCTGGCCTAGAGGATGGACGAAGGGGAGAGCAGAGCCCAACTGATTCCCTGGGACTCACATGGGAAAGAAAAGCACAGAAGAGACACCCCTGAAGCACTTCCCAAAGAGAGAAGTGTGAGACAGCCCTTGTCAGTGGGATAGACACGGAGAGAAAAAAGAGGAAGTTATTCTAAGGGAAGATAATAATCTATTTATGGTTATTATAAGGAAATTGCAATTATTACAAGGACAATAAGGCAAACAAGGACTGCTGATCACTCTGATGCTGTTTCCCATCTCCTTTCACCACAGGCACGAGGTGATGGAGACATGGGCTTTGTCCCAGGGAAGACCTGGGACTGTTACACAGCAGCTCCTGCTGCAGATCCAGACAGAATCAGGGCAGGAAGGGAAATCATCCAAAGGATGTTTGACATGGTCGAATTTGTTTTTACCTCTTTCCTTTAAAAACCAAAGCAAAGCAAAACAAGTTAGGAAATTACATGCATGCTTCTGGAATGAGACAGTAGCTCAGGGTCATCTGTGTTTATTTCCAACATTTTATCTTATTTCCGTGAGCACTTTCTCAAAACAAGGCTTTTGGGTTTTTCCTTTTCCTTGCATGCCCAGCAGCCCGAGCTCTGGAAGGTGAGCTCAGCTCTGGGCTGTCACAAACAACCCCAAACCACATCACAGACACATTCCTGCTTCCCTGCCACTGCCACTCCCCTCTCCCGTCCATTTCCACCATGACTTTTCCTGCCACCATTTACCGTCCTGGAGAAGAACAAACACAGCCTGAGTTATTCAGGAAAACGTTGACGACCCCAAAATTTAGATGACACTGTCTATTCTTGTGATCAAAACCAACATTGACATGGCAACAGCAACCCAGCTGGGTTCCCAGAGCCATGTTGGGGAGCAGGACTGGCATCCCCCTCCCTGCATCCCAATGCCAGGCTGGAGACCAGGGCTGTCGTTCTTCTCCCTGAATCCCAACATTATCCTGCGGAAAAGGGCTGGCATCCCCCTCCCTGTATCCCAATGCCAGGTTGGGGACCAGGGCTGGCATCCTCCTCCCTTTCTCAGCCTCTGAATCTGATGGAGATGTTTTCTTTAAGGCACCTTGTTGGGAGTCACCAGCCCAGCCCACTCCTCCTCCAAACCAAGCAGCACATCTTGAGTGGGTTCTGTAGCACCAGAGCTTTGGGAAGATTCATTTCCCAGCTGAGTTAGTGCCTGGCCTGGCAGCTGCAGAAGGTCTCTCCCTGAGAAGGCAATTTGGAGGGGAAAAGAGTTAGAAGTTATTTAATTTATTACTTTTTTTTTCTTTCAGCAGAAAGAGGGGAAAATTTATGTTATATGTGGATTTTTTTCCTCTTCTTTATTATTTTTCTGGAATGAAATGGAGGTTTTTGATATATTGAATATATTTAATATTCAAATGCTGCGAATTTGCAGGACAGAGCAGACAGAGACTGCCTCTTGCGATGAGACATTATTACTGTTGTGAAGAATTCCTTTAAGATTCCATCTTAATCGTTCTGCTATTGAAATGGAAGAATAAAGTAATAAAATTAGATGTTTTGAAAAGACTTGATTAAAAAAGTAATTATCCTGCCAGCTCGCGGATTCCCACATCCTGTCAGGTTCCTCCAGCTCGGGCCTTCTCCTCTCTGAGTCCTTCTGGACTATCCCAGGGGAATGAAACCCCTTTGTGCCTGGCATCTCCAAGGCACAACTTCCCTCCTTCCTCTGGCCATGCCTTGGGGCTGTTTTGGGGTGTGATGTGCCTGCTGGTCCTGCTCCTGGAGACATTGGGCACTCTGACTGCACGTGGTTGGATTGCTGTGGCATCATGTGCAGGGCCATGATGATCCTTGTGGGTCCCTTCCAGCTCAGGCTATCCCATAATTCTATGATTCAGTGATTCCTGCTCAGGAGTCCCACCCCAGGCAGCACCCCAGGGTGTCCCAGCACCCATCCCAGCAGCCCCACACAGCCCATCCTCCCTTGGCAGCACAGTGCAGATGTGGATGCCCACAGGAGACCACTCACAGGAGCACCAAAGCCAGGGGGCTGGCTCAGGTGCCCCCCAGGGCTGCTGCTGGGCACTGTGGTGTTCCAGGAGACTGGCTCTTGGCTGGGGGCATCGGGCTGGAGGGGATGTCAAAGCTTCCTCTGGGCAGCCTCAATTCCTGCTTAGTGGCTTCACCAGAAGTGTGGGCATGCACAGGAGCCCTCTGAGGTCTGGGGCACATGGGGCAGCACTTTCAGCATCTCCTTTAGAAGTGCCTCGTGCCATCACGCACCATTTTGGGGTCACAACCCGGGACTGCACTACTTCATGCCCCATTCTGGGTTCCCACAGCCTGGCCCTGCACACCAGGACACACAGGGGATGCAGGATGGTGCCCCATCCCTTGGAGCACCCTCCTGATGCATGGGATGGGTGTGGGGTCTGCCCAACACTGTCCCCAGCAGGCTGGAGGGACAGGATTTCCCCGGGAGAGAGGAGGGACGGCAGCACACAGAGCTGTGCTGGGCCTCCCAGACCCTCACAGCTGTAATTGTGGAGCTCCTTCATTCTGCATTTCTAATAGGGAAACACAGATGGTGACAGCTGAGTGCAAAATGCATCTATTAAAATCTGCTGCTGATTGTTCCTCATAATGGGCTTTGGGTTTTTTGAAATACTCTGCAGAGAATACAGGTCCTCATCGGGGATGGAGCAGGTTACAGGAGCCTCGTGCCCGTGTCTGTCTGTCTCTTGCCCATTGCTAGGCTTTTTTTGGCCATTATTTATTATTTTCATAGCAGAATAACTGGAGATCTATGTCTTCTGAGGCCAGTTGGGAGATGAATAAGTTCTGAATAAATTCTGACTGAAAAAATTCTCCAGCGGAAGACACGAGGCCACACAAGGAAGATGCTTTTCCCAGGAAAAGGGCTACCTGTACATCAAGGCTGACCTTTAAATGATTGGAGGCTCTGGTAGCCAGGCAGTGAGGGAATGTGTAAGGAAGCAATGCAATGAAAAGCAAATTCAGCAATAAAAACTTGCTGTTTGAGAGCTGCAGGTTCTGGGAAGGCTGTTGTCTCTTTGGAAAGCCTTGTAGAAAAGGTGGATATCACCAGGATCTGTGACCTTCCCCCATGTGCAACATGCAGGGTTGAGCAGGTCTGCCTGGACTGGCTGGTGAACACAAAGTGTTTGCTTGTCCCTCCACACCTTGGGGACCAGGGTGTTGTCACCAGTTATCATCCCACTGAGGTTCTCAAATACCTCTGAGAAGAGGTGTGAGATGGGCCTGAAAAAACAGGGTGAAATCCTCTGCTGGGCACCCTGAGTGCAAGGACATTTAGTTTGAGGGATGGGGGTGGGTTTGTTTTCACGTGTGAAGCTGCTCTCCTTCAGCCACAGCGGGCTGATCTCCCCCTTAACCACTTCAGGACAGAAGTGGAAAGGTGTTTGGTCACAGAAAGATTTGTGAAAGACAGGAGCGTCCATGAGACCACTTTGATGAAGCCAAGCTCCTTCTGCCGAGGAGGAACAGACGTTTGTGTTAATTTTCACTGCTTTGTGCCTGGGGAACTTGGGTGGGTGGGGAGGAGGGGAGGGGCAGTGCCACTGGGAATGTGGCTCCTGGGGAGCATGGCAGGATTCTGAAGGCACAGAGGAAGTGAGATCTCACCTAACCCGAGCCTGAGAAGCCAGCTCAGAACTACTTATCCACCATGCCCTTCCATCATCCACCACTTGCAGGTCAGAGGACCTGCGAGACCAGCACATCCATGGCGGGGGAACCAGCAGAAAACCTCACAGATGAGGACAAACTGTCATGCCAAGGGCAGACATCTCCACTCACGCCCAGAGCAGGGAGCATTCCGGGCTCCCCACTGCCAGACTGGGGTGATTCCACATCCCTCTCCATCCCAGGGCTTTGCTGGCCCATCCAGCTCTGCCCACAGCCCTGCACCCCCTCACTGCCTGGGACCTGCCTGCTCCACTCCCACTCTGCTTTCTTGCCGGGAAAACCATTGTTTTGCTGGAGAAAAGTTCCAAGCTGCCAAGATTTCTCCCAAGCTGGAGTGTGAGCGAAGCTCCCACTGCTCTGGCAGTGACCTTATAATTAAGCAGTGTAGAGGACACTGCTCCCAGCCGGCTCCCTGAGTGCTTATATTTCAGTTTGGGCTACATCCAGCTCTGGTAAATCCATTAATTACACTTCATACAGTGACATTTACTGACGAATGAAAGATTTCATTAAGTCCTCCTGCTTCCTAAAGCACAGTAAGACCTCGGACAAGCTCCCCTGAGCCCTGGCCCTGATTATTTAACTATCAGTGTTGCGCTCCTTTTTACACACACACCTCAGCCGTGGGGAGGATTTAGCCAAGGATATTTTGTCTTTTCACCACTGTGCTGCTTGGATCCAGGGGCTGCAGAAGGCAAGGCTGGGTTCCTCCTCACCAGCCTGGCTTTTTCACTGTGCAGGGGCACAGGAGGCATCTCACTTCCAGGGAGAGAGAGGAGATGCATTAAACTTTCATGAAAACAAGTCAGTGACAAAGGCAGAACATGAGCTCTTCCCTCAGCAGCGCCTCAGGAGGACCCTCCAGGCACCAGCCCTGATGCCAGGCAGGGCAGCCTCTTGCAGACTCTGGTGCTCTGGAGGATGTCCACGTGGACATGGCACCCCCACATTTGCTCTTTGAAATCTTCCTTTGTCCCCCTAGCACATGATTTTGACTCTCTGAAGGTACTGAGACAGTCAGAGCTGAGGAAGCTTGAAGTGCTGGGGTTTGATCTCTGGGGCAGGTCTGGGTGTAGACTCCTTAGCTCTGCAGAGTTTCACTGGAGGATGTGACCTGCACGGTCAGGGATGCCATCAAGGGGAGCTTGACTTGGTGCAGAGGCCATTTCCAGGATGGGCTCCTGGTGTGAAGCCTCTTCTCTCCTGTGCTGCACCCCAAAGGCTGTGCTGCCCTCAGCTCTGTTCAGCCAACAGAAGACGCTCTGGTGGGAGAGGAGGGCGGTGGGATGTAGAGCACAAATAGCTGTGTTTTGTCTGAGCAGCCTGTGTTTGAAGCAGCTTCCACAGCAGCTTTGAACAGCCCTCTGCCCAACCAGCTTCAGATCAGAGCAAGTTTCCACCTTCAGATCAAAGCAAGTTTCCAAGCTTCTGCCTCTGCTCGGGCCAGCCCTGCTCACATCCCACACCAGGGATCCTACCACACCCATCTTCACTCTGACCCCCCTAACAACCCCTCCAAGCAGAACTCATCCCACATCTTTGATTCACTTGCCCTCCCCAGGGAGGCTGCAAGGGCTCTGGTCCAGCTCTCACATGGAGTGTGAGGATGTGCTTCTTTCCTGCTTACCTGCACCTCCAAAGGTCCGTGGTTGGGATCTGCCACAAGCCCTGCTCGGGACAACCAGGGGCTGCTCCCTGCAAGCAAAAACCAGGAGTCTCGACTCTCAGTAGCTGCTGTATCCAGAATTATTTCTGGCAGATCACTGGTGCCTAAATGACAGATACATTAGCTGAGTCAATGCTGAGGATGTAAATATGCAGCTGGCAGAGCTGGTGTTTAAGCAATAAGACATGACAGTGGTTGGGTTTTGAAGTGATTAGTGCCTGTCTCGGGTGTGCACAGAGGCAGGAGGCTGAAGGTCAAGTGACTCGAAGTGCTGGTGGAGCACAGTAATCACTGTGGTGGGCACTGGAGAGCCCTGTGCTGTCAGGAGTGTGGCCACAGTGCCTGGATGGAGCTTTCTGGGCATCCTCAGCCAGAGGGGACCTTGCCCATGGCCAGGCAGAGTGACACTGCAGAAGTGACTGGGGCTGGTACAGTGTCACTGGTTCTGTGAGGACTCAGCTGGGCTGTACAGGCGACTGTGGCACTGCTGTCCCCTCACTGCCTGTCCAGGGGCAGGTGTCTGTGGGTTCTGGGTGCTGTGTCCCCTCCATCCCCGCTGGTGCTGCAGTACAGAGACCAGCTCGAGACACGTAGTATACAAATAGTAACATGCTGGGGTACACAGAATAATAGGATCACAGAATATCCTGAGCTGGAAGGAATCCACAGGGATCATCCAGTCCAACTCCTGGCCCTGCACAGACACCCCAACAATCCCACCCTGTCCCTGAGAGTGTTGTGCAAACCCTCCTGGAGCTCTGGCAGCCTTGGGGCCATGCCCACTGCCCTGGGGAGTCTGTTCAGTGCCCAACCACCCTCTGGGGGAAGGATCGTTTCCTAATAGTCGTATTCCTAATGCATCCTAACTGGTCTCTTCTTCTTCTGTCATGGTTAGAAATCCTCAACTAAATCCTGGACTGAACATCCCTTCCATAGCCTTGGCATTGGGGTGGCATTGAGCTTGCTCATCAACTGACCTGCTCCACAGGAGAACTGTGAGCTCAGCATCAGCTGCAGGAGTGGGCACACAGGACATCCCACCCCTCACTGCAGCCCCTGCAATACCACACTGCTCTGCTACTTTGCCTCTTTCTCCTTTCTCCATTCAGCACATGAGAGTTTTCCCACCCACACGACTTTCTTGATGTCCCCTTTCTGCATCTGAAGGTGGTCCTGAGCCCTGGCTGAGGGACAGACCTTGCCTGGGCCCATGGCAAGATAAAGGCAGCAGTGGAGCAGCCAGGGCACAGCAGAACATGAGCTCAGGTGACTGCCTGTCAGGGGGCTCCAGGCTGCTCTCCTGCTGCTGGGTATTTCTTTCTCACCTATTACTGACTGTTTTAATGAGGGCAGAGTTTTGTAAGAGTGATTTTAACCCTTGCTCTAAAGAGACTCCAAGTTAATCTAAGCCCAAGAGGCAGGTGGGTGTTCCCCAGGAGTGGGGACTACCCAATTTATCCCACAGAGTGCAACATGCCTGGTGACCTCCCTCTCTCCTGATCTTGTTTTCTCCTGCCATGAGAGAGGCTTAATGGGGTGGCTCAGGGGAGCAGCAGCTCCTGCATGAGATCTGCAAGGATGTCACACAGCAGTCCTGGCTCTGATGGGGAAAGATGTAAGGCCTGGAGAAGAAGAAAATCAATTTCAAGAGAGGATTTCGGGTAGCTGAGAGTTGCTCTCCAGGGTCTTCTTACATCCAGAATGCTCCCACAGCAGTGAGGATCCTCTAAAACAACGAGACCCAAGTGGTGGAACAGGGAAATGCAATTATTCATGGAAGCACAGAATGGTTTGGGTTAGAAGAGACCTTAAAAATCATCTCATTCCAATCACCCTGCCACGGGCAGGAGTGCCACCCACTAGATCAGGTTGCTCAGAGCCCCGTCCAGCCTGGCCTGGAACACTTCCAGAGGTGGGACATTGTTAGACACACAGAGCTGGTCTGTGGTTTCAGATGTGACTCTGTGGGTATTTGTCTGCTGGGCAGACCTCAGGAGGGAAGCAGATCAATTACTGGCCCAGTCCTGGGAAGCGCTGTGTGGTCCATGTGGATACCAGTGCTGTAGGCAGGAACACGGAGGCTGTGCTGGGAGGTGCATCCTCAAGGATACTGCGATCCCACAGCCGAGGGACAGGCAGGAATCAGGAGGCTTGGTGTGATGGTGAGATGGTGGTGCACCAAGGAGAGATTTGGCAGAGGTGGGAGCTGACGAAGCAGGACAGGAGGGATGGTCTGCACCTCAGCCATGGCAGAGCAGGGTAAGAGTTGCCATGGTCCACAGGGCATGTTTAGGCTGGGAGTTGGAGACAGCTGGCAAGTGAGGAAGAGTGCCTGGTTCAGGTGACCTGTTCAGCTTGGTGGGTGTAGCTCCATGCACCTCCAAAAGGACCAGCTGGACATGGGCCCAACAATTATCATAAACAAAGGTGGCCAATGAGGCCACCTGTGACCCAGCTGACCAACAGCCTCAGCATGAGGCATTAAAGCCACAGCAAAACTCCCATGAGCTCCCACACCAACCAGAGGCCTAAGAGTTAAAACAGGGACCTTCTCTGCTTGGCATCAGCTCCAATCCCAACCCTGTGGGCATTGGGGAGCCCTGGTGAGGGAGGAGAATCCACAAAGTGCACTGTTTCCGCTTTACTGGAGTTATGAGAACGACACAGCAGGATGGTGGGAGGGTGACAGGGTGTGTGGTAATAGAAAGAAGAACATCATTAAAACACCAGGTGGAAAGAGGAGCCCCAGGGAATCCCTGTGGGTGGAAAACCTGAGGTCTAATAACAAAAATAAGCTACAGAATGGTACAACCCTGAGAGCTGTGGTGGGGAAACATTAAGTGGGATGAGAAGAGCTGCAAGTTTGGGCCAGGTAGGGATGGTGGGAAATGTCAGCTACCCACACACGGGCCAGGCTGGTGCCTCACTGGGCCCAGATGGAGAGATTGTCCTTTTGGATGTGACAAAATCTGTGTCCTAGAGAGATCAGCCTTACAACCAGTGAGGAGCGATGCAGATCTGATTTAGTCACGATGCAGAAGGTACTCGTGGGGCATCTTCTGTACTCAGTCAGGCTTGGCATGGCAGTGTGGGCAGCAAGGCAAGTTGCTCCACATAAAAACCAGGCAAAAGGACAACAGAATACCGAGAGGAAGAAGTTGCAGAGCAGCACAAAAAGAATCCATAAAGCTGGTGGGAGATTGGTTTAAGAACAAGCCAAAGTGCTGCTTTTCCCAGCAGACTTTGGAGCTGGCTGTCCCAAGGAGGTGGTGGAGGCAGGTGGTGTCTGCAGGGTCAGGAGGGGTTGGCACTAATTCATGGTCAACAAGTCCCTGAATGGATGAACAGGACGGGGTGATGTCTCCTGGAAGTGTTCAAGTCTGGGTTGGATGGAACTGTATAGTGGAAAGTGTTCCTGCCCATGGCAGGAGAGTAAGACTAGACGGTAGACGGTCTTTCACGTGCCTTCCAGCCCAAACCATTCTGTGATTCCATGATTTTATGGTCCCTAATCCAACAGCTGAGGACTGTCCACCGGGGCAAGCCTGGATCCTGCAGCAACTGGCTGCTCCTAAGGCACAACAGGCAACTTTTGGTGGCCCCTCACCTTGTTTCCTACCCTTTTCCTTTCCAGAAAGGATTTAGGTTTTTCACCAAACGTGGCTTTTTGAAGCATCTGCTCAGAACGAATATTTTTTGTTGTTGTTGTTGTTGTTGGTATTTTCTCTGCAAATAAAAATATCTTCAGCAGAATCAAATAAACCTGACCACATCTGTCAAATCCTTCACATGAAAAAACTCCCCAGAACCAGTTACCTACTGGGTTTATGGTAAGCAGAGCCAAATAACAGGCAAATGTGAGGAGGGGGATGGCATCACAGAGTTGCACAAAGTGCTCTCGAACTGCAGAGTTTGCAACCTGATCTCCGCTGTCAAAACCCAAACCAGAAAAGGAAAAACAAATCCCTCCCCTCCCCTGGACACCCTCCACCCCCACCTACGTCATGAGAGCCTCATTATCCTCCCAGGATGCCGAGATGCTCATTAAAACCTCCAGGGCTCCCGTGGGATGCAGAGGTCCCTCTGCCAGTGCCTGGGACACGGGTGGCTGTGGGTTCTCCTCGCCCTGATGGGAAGGTCCCCCTGATCCGCTTATGGATGTAAGCCAGGATTAATCCACTCATTTATCTAACGAGGAAAAAAAAAAATCGTTTCCTTTGTGCTACAACTCCTGCCTTGGCAGATTTGTCCTGGCACTTCGTCCCTCCTCTTCCTCCCCGGGTGACAGTGAGAGCTGCAGCAATAGCAGAGCCTCCTCCATCCTTCAGCCCCAGCCTTTACGTCAGAGCTTCTACAGCTCTGACAGCAAAAACCTGGTCTTTTATGTGCTGCACAAGTTCATAACGTTCCAGCCTTGATAGGGATAGAGTGCAAAAGAAATAAAATCAATAAAATATTCAAAGCTTTCGCATTATAAGCTGGAGCAAAACTTTTTACCAAATGTTTACTGTATAATAAATTCTATTAAAAAGCCTGAGCTCGCATGGTGAAGAGGGGTGGAACGTTGTCACTTTAATTGCAATGGCATAAATATTTGATATTCAGTAAATTAGATCTGTAGCTCTGAAAACATTCTTGCAAATGGATTTTTACCTGTAGCACAGTGCCATTAGCAGGAGAAAGTCAACACAGCCCCAGGGCCTGTAATTAACTCAACCCAAGCAGAACTAAACATTTTTGACAGTTTTCCTGGTCTGGAATTAACTGTCATAGCAGAGAATGAAAGGAAGTGCATTGTCACATTATGTTTACGTAAAGTCTGTAAAATGCTGTGTTTTGTATTTTTGTTTTGTTAAGTCCGGGTTTCATGCCCCATTATTTTTTTCATCATTAGAGACAAGCTTAAAAACAACTAATGATGGATTTTATAGCCTCAGACTTGTAGTGAAGCAGTCAGGAAAAAAAAAAAGGAGGGGGGGGGAAGAACATTAGTTGGGTAATTCAATTTTTGATTTTTTTCTCTGTAATGAAGCATGGTACACTGTGTTCTGGTATAAATCATAATTCTGTGACATTTGAAGACATTAGAAACTCCGGTTTTCTATCTGATTCGAGGTTCTCAGATAATAAGCAGTTGTCTAGCCCGTGTTTGTCTGTTTTCTTAGGGCTGTATGCATGTTTTTCCCTTCTTTTCTTCCCCCCTTTTCCCCCCGCCCTGTATTTACAAAAATAACTGTCACTCCACTGAAATGCAAACCCTCGAGGGCAAATCTACTTAATGCTTCCCTGAAAGCTACTTATTGTCCAGTAGCTCAGAGAAAATCTGTACAGCAGTAATTGAAGGGATGTGTTGAGCTTCCTGACATTTTGTCCCAGAAATTATCTTACCTGGAAAAGAAAGGGATATTTAACAGGAGAGCTCCTATGCAATTTGGGAATGTAAGGATGCTCATAAACAAGCTGATTAAAATAGATGGGGTTTGCTACATCTACAGTAATAACTTGGGCTAATAGCTTGCATTAAAAGGGGAAAACCTGTTTGGATGGCAAATATATGTCTGCTGGAAGCAGGGATTGTGTTATAATCTTGTCTCCTTCTTGACATACTGAGAAGACAAGCAAATAAGGAAACAAAAATGTCAAGATTTTTTTTTTTTTTCCTAAAGATTGCCAGATAGGGAGGAAAAAACCAAAAAATTCAAGGCGAAATTAACAGCGCTCTCGGCTCCTGCCTGTGCTGCTCTGCCTTGCTGCTCGCCTAAATGAAAAGCTTTTATTTTGAATTTCTGAATATCTCAGGGAAAGAAGAGAAACCCCTCTTTTCCCAAGATACATCATGCAAGGAATGACCTCAGCTAGATGCAATTTTTATTTTGCATTCCATTTCAGCATAGAAGTCCCTCCTGCTCTGCTGCTCCGGGGCCAGTGGCAGGAGGCGTTTTCGTGGTTCCTAATCAGCGTGTTAACTTCAGCCTCCTATTATGGCAGTTCCCACATCTTTATCCGTATCCAGAAGCACTTCTTCGATGAGCACACAACATCTTCATTAAGGGAGAGAGGGGGGGGGGAAAGCAAGAAAGGCAGGAAAGCAGCCTCTGGAAGAGGGGAATCTGTGCAAACCTCCTTATTCCAGGAGCTTTCTCATCACAACGGGAAAAGGACCCTAACGCTGGGGGAATAAACAAGCGAGAGCAGAGGAGGGTTTAACTGCTCTTGACAATCAGAGGCTGGGTTTGGAGTCACTTCATTCAGGTTGGGAGTTGCAGCAATGAGGAATGTTTATGGGAGTTTTTTTAGCTGCAGCTCCTCAGGGGTTGGATGCGGCTGGTGCTGAGCCTGCGGCCGGCACTGGTGGGACTGGTGGGACCTGCAAGGGCTCTGCTGGAGGGTGCTCAGCCCCTGGTGGGACCTGCAAGGGCTCTGCTGGAGGGTGCTCAGCCCCTG
>JAWWEU010000053.1:2518259-2529323 GCA_035583155.1 Acropternis orthonyx | reverse complement strand
CCCTGGCACAGGGTGCCCAGAGAAGCTGTGGCTGCCCCATCCCTGGGAGTGTCCAAGGCCAGGTTGGACAGGGCTTGCAGCAAGAAAGGGGCATGGAACAAGATAAGCTTTAAGGTCCTTTCCAACACAAACCACTCTGTGATTCTATGAACGAGACCACCCACCAAAGAGCTGTGACAGTGCCACCACACTCCAGATGAGCTGGTTGTACCAGTTCATCTTGGCACCTCTCCAGCTCTCGACAGCAACCAAAATGCAGAGGGCAGACACCAATTGCAACCAAACCCATGTAAGCTCTGCCAGGTTTGTGGCCGTTTTGCTGCTGTGTATTTCAAATGTCCCCCTCTGGGTCCTGTGAAGGGAGTGCAAAGCTCTTTACACCGAGGCAGGAGTATAGCCCAGGAAAACACCAGTTGTCAAAGTTGCTCGTGTAGGCAAAAAGCTGCACATTATATTGTATGAATGAGCCTGTGAATAGCAATAACATATTCAGGAAGCAAATAAGTTACAATCCATAATCAAAAAATGTTGCAAATTACATCCTTAATAGATTACATTTATAATCTACTTGAAAGAGATCTTTAGGCACTTAATTGACACATTCCAAGATAGCTATAACATATTGGCTAGTTAGATACCAATTGACATACTTATTAAATATCAATTAGCGTATTCCATAATTTGGTACCTAATTAGCTTGCTATAGCTATTCTATCAAATGCCAATTAAATGCTTGAAATTTCTTACAAGTTGGCTGTACTAAGATAATAATTAAGAATGCATTGCTTAAGTCATTTTTAGTTAATTACATGGCAAACTAATTTTGGCTACACACATTAGACCTTTCAATAAATCCCTCTTTATCAATCAATTGGTATCTAATGAACTCATTATTCTTTTGCTGCATCTGAATAAAACACTGCTTTGACATTCTCCTGCTTACTTGTATTTAGATGTATCTCAGCCTGCATGTGGGATTCCTACTGGAAGGTCTCCTAAAGGGGTGCGACATGCCACATGTCCCAGCCTGATGAGCAGTCCCTGCCCGCCCATCCATGGAGGCAGGAGCCCTGTGGTGTTTTGGGAAGGGTGGGTGTGCAGGAGCCGTGGTGGTCCCTCCTCTGCAGTGCTGCTGCTCCAAACACCTGCAGTGTGGAGGGCTCAGCACTGCCCCACCTTTTGGCAGAGTGGTGTCTGAGGAAGGATTGAAAGGCACGAGCTTGGGGTAGGAGAAAAAGGCCACTTTTCAGTTGCTCTGAGGTGTAGGAGAAGGATGAAGGTGTTGCAGCTCAGGTGAGGTGGAAGAATAACGTAACATGAACTTGTGCTGATGCAATACAGGAACGTGTCTCCCTGAGCTCTTTATGTCCTCTACAGCAACAGAGCACCACTCAAAGTATAAAAATAGCCTGTTGTATTGATGTTTCCTCTTTCTTTTCCCCAGCAGTTGAGTCAGCTGCCTGATTAGGCTGTTGCCATATGTGAAGCATCTTTTTATGTCGGAGGAATTTTTTGCACTGAGGTAGGGAAACTTTGAGTGGATGTGATGTCCCTCTGGATGCACACTCTGTGTTGGGGGTGCCTGCCCCACGCCTGAGACTCACGGTGCTCAGCTGGGCAGCTGTAGGTCCTGTAACAGCCAAACTGTCACCGTGGCCCTGGGAGAACTCTGTGTGGGCTGCTGGCTTTGAATCTGGGGTGGGAATTTGGCTCTGGACCGCAGTGAGTAAATTGCAAATCACATTACTCCAAGAGTGGTCTAGTGGAAGGTGTCCCTGCCTATGGAAAGATGTTGGAATGAGATGGTCTTTAAGGTCCCTTCCGACCCAAACCATTCTGTGATTCTAAGGCTGTGCATGTGGGTGGCTTTACTTTGTCTGAGAACATAAGCATGAGACAGAGCCCATGACTGTGCTCCAAACCCTCTCTTTGTCTCTCATTTTGACTGTAAATAAATGAACTTCTAGTGCCCAGCATTTTGATGTTAGGTTCTAAACTTATCTTTAATTACTTGTAATAAACATAATGAAAGACATGCCAAAAATACACATATTTCCCCTTTCCCTGTTTTTGCTCATATGTATGACTGATGTACACATGTATGTTTAATGTGTACATGTATGTTTGGTGTGCACATGTATGTTTGGTGTGTACATACTTAATTCATCCAAATGATTTCAGTGAAGTGGAGAGGGATTTTTTTAAAATGTTCTGGGATGCCTGAATTTCCTTTTGGTACCCAGAGTGATGCATCCTGCTGCAGAACATGTCCCAGGATGCTGGTGGAGGTGACCTGGGGCACAAGTAAGGGACATGCACAAGCTCAGAAGGACTGGATTGAGTCTTCCTCAGCACTGGATTTGCTGCTTCCTCTTCCCTGTGGACCATCTGCTCTTTGTTCTCCACACCAGAGCCCCATCCAAGGAGTGTCTCTGTGGAGTGACAGGACTTGTGTCCCTCCATCCCTGTGCAGAAGTGAGGGCTGTGTGTTCATGCATCAGTGTGGGGAAGAGCAATTTCCTGTGTGGGCCTTAACAACTACATTTTTAACATCAAGCAAAGCCAGAAGCTTGAACAAATGCCTTTGTGGTGACAGAGTGAAAGGGCTGCACAGTTTTTTCTTCGTTTTGACATAATGAAAAAAGGCTTTTGACAAAATCCACTCTGCCCTTTGAATGAAGTTATTTGTTTGACTAAATGCACTGACTCCATCCAAATTATTTATTAGGCTTGCTTGGCATTGCAGGCAACCTGGATTCCTGCGGGGCTGTGGGTAAGAGGTGGGCTCTGGATTAATCTCAGCAACTGATACAAGGCAAACCTAGCAAAGAGCTGCTTTTTACTTAAATAAAAGAAGGAGGGTGGGAATCCAACCACTGCATGTCTTGCAGGCTCTATCTGGGACTCTCAGGTTGGACTATTTCCTTCCCACAGGTCCATGACACTGTCAGCAAAATTCACCTCTGGGATCCTCCATTACTGGTTGTCACCATCAGTTTTTCAGAGGTTTCACTAGATCAGGACCCAGGGAAAATAAAAAAGAGGATGTGCTGGAAGAAGGATTCCAGCTCCTCTCCCTGTGGGCTTGGAAGAAAAGAAGGGAAAAGAAATACCTGCTGAAGACAAAGAAGAAACAGAAAATAAATAATTTGAGAACATGTAGTGGAAGAGAAAGGAAAATAAGAAAATTGAGGGAAAAGGGCTGTATTAAAAACAGAACAGAGCCAGCCATGTCTGCTATAGATATCCTCAATCATTCACTGTTTGCATGTCTGTGTTTCCCATTTCCCCATGAAGCCCCCTCCTTTCTTCCTCCCTCCTTCTCTCCTTCCTCCCTCAGGTGATGGTACTTCACTCCACAGGTCTGTGAGGGTGGTTGGATATGCTCAAATTGGACATGACTTCTAACTGCCCGACATCTTGTGGTAGAAGTGATACCTGAGACTCTAAAATCTGTAATTTCTTCTGGAACTGTGATGGCAGCACATAACTCACACACGCCCAGTACCTGTTCAACCACTGATGACACGGTTTTATTTGAAATTGTACCCATACCTGTCCAACTTGGGACAAAGCTGAAGAAGGAATGTATGGTTTATGGAAGAAATACTTCCCTGCGAGGGTGGACAGACCCTGGCAAAGGTTGCCCAGAGGAGCTGTGGCTGCCCCATCCCTGGGAGTATCCAAGGCCAGGTTGGATGGGGCTTGGAGCAGCCTGGGCTAGTGGAAGGTGTCCCTGCCCATGGCAGGGGGTGGAACTGGATAATCTTTACTGTCCCTTCCAACCCAAAGCATTCATGATTTTATGATTCTAAGTCATGATGATGCAGGACCCAGGTGCTCCTCCGCTGTCACTGAGTGCTCCACCAGCAGATCCCTCTCTAGAGGATCCATGTGGTGTCCAAGTCTTGCCAGCCACTGCAGCAGCCAAGTCCAAGTCAGTTGTCTGCCTTTCTTGGGCAAGACTTCTTCTTGCAGTCTACATGAGAAGAGCAGGCTGGGTGGAATGATCATTCATCTAGGTCAATTTTAGGTCAATGTTCTGTTTAATGTGACTTTTCCATCAACTGAGCACAAATTTTTACCCCAATTTATTTGCGTCCCTCACTGACTTGGCTCGAACTCAGTCACTCTCAGTGGAAACTACTGGTATCTGAAATGCTGACTCTGAGGTTACTGAAACTAAACTTACACAACCTGCATGGAATCAAACAGCCCTTTCCCCTCCTCACCCTTCCCCATTGCTTGGTGCTTTTGTGGTGCTTCTCATTTGGGGTTTCACACCTTCGTGCTAACGACTCCCGTACCCCTGTCTGCTGGTGGTGGGTGGCCGAGGCAGGCTGGGTTGGTCTTCTTCTCCCACAGCTGACCTTGGAGTTGCTGAGTGTTGAAATCAAGGATCGTGCGTCACAGGGAGCGGGACCTTCCGTTGACGTGGGGGGAAAAACTGAAATCAGCCTGTTGTGCGGCTCTGCAGTTGTGGGAATGGGACAGAGAAACAGCCAGCGGTGCCGACATCCGGCGTGACAGTGACTAAACCCGAGAGCAAAAAACGCAGAAAATCTGTGGAAATTACCAGGCAGAGCGAAAAAACCACCGGAGGAAAAGTGTGCAGCTTTTGGTGTGAGGATCCTGCCTTACGGGAAATATTTACCGTGGGGCTATTAATAAAACCTGCTGAACAAATGAGGAGCCACTAAACAGCTTTCCTGCACATTAATAATCAGATACAATGTAATATCTCATCTAACCATTTAGTCTGTTTACCTTTGCTTTTAATTACCGCTTTCATTTTAAGCTAACTCCACAAATGGGCAAGATTTATGAAGCATCACTGAACACTCTACCTCTGCCTGCCTTGTGGCTGTACAATTAAAATGCTCATTTTTGAACACTAGATTTGTTTAATCCTTTAAACAACCCTTGAAGTCACATGGACAAGTATTTTAGCCTTCATTCCTTTCCCAATGGAAGGGGAAATCAAAACCAGTTCAAATCTGGAACTTTGTCTGACTCTTAATGGGCAGCAAAGAGGCCTTTGGAATGTTTTTGGGATGAGGTGGGCATTTCAGCTTGTTTTTCATTGTTGCATTCTACTTTGCCTTCTTGCTTCTCATGAACCAGTCCACTGCTTCTGTAAGCAAGTTATTCCAAATTTATGGGTAAGTAGCTGCACTGTGAATAAGAAACCCAGGACATTACAAGTGGGAGCAAGAGCTCCTGTCCAGGCTGTCTGAGGACTCAAAGTTTCTTCATGTTGGTACACTGCTAAATTTTTTGTATTTTAAAGGCTCTGTTGCTGGAGCACTGCACCAACATGGAATGCAGATGTTGCCTTTGCCTTACAAAAGAAGGGACCTTCCATAACGAGAAACACCGCTGGTTCTTCCTTAGGAGGTTAAGTGATAAAGATTTAGCTCTTCACCACCCCAAGAGGAAACAGCTCCATCTGTATCTCCCCAGTGGGCAGTCAGTTATCCTGACTGTCTTCTTCTCCCTCTGTCCTAGACAGAAGTTGGAAGTCTCTTCTTTCCTTTCTGCACATTCCCAGTAATCCAGCTGTGGAAATCAGGCAGCCTCATGTAAGGGCAGTCTGGGTTGGCTGAATTCCTGCCCTGCTCATCTCTGACCCACGTGTGTGTTTCACACTTAACTCCAATCACGTGAGGAAAACAGTCTTTGAGGGACAGGAGCTGCTGATGGACAAGGAGCCGTGCAATGCAATTTTCACCAGGGCTAAGACAGAACGATATTCCTTCGGAACAAAGCAGAGCAAGAAGCTGCAACTCCTGGTGTGGGCAACGGGGGGATGACACGTCTGCTGTGCTGTAACACAAGCAAACAGGCACTTGCCCAGGGCAGCAGCCTGAAGCACACATGGGGTGCTCCAGGGCTTGGAAAAGCTGCTGCACGCCCACAACAGCTCCAAAGTGAACACTGGCTCATCCCCTCCAGCACTGCTTTCTGCAAAGCGGAGTGGAGGGCAGCTCCTTCCCTTCCAGCATCCCTTCTCTGCCCTTCCTGGACCCCTCCTCTGCACTTGCAAACATCTTTCCTGTATTTCCCCTCCCCTTCAGAGCAGCGTGGGGGCTCAGCCAGCCCCACATGTCCCCCAGGGCTGTGCCTGCTTTGTGCCCATCACCAGCAGCAGCCACCGTGTCCCTGCGTCCTGTCATTACGTTTCCTTCCATCTCAGACAGCACTGCCGCGTCTCTCCAGATTTCGTTTCTGAGCAGGGCAGCCCGTGTCTACGAGGAAATGAAAACTCGAAAGAGTGATTTCCAGTCCCAGCAACCCCCTCACACGGCTGGTTTCTCACCCAACCCACCTGCCCCTCGCCTTGGGAGGTGGGAGGCTGACTCAGCCCCTGCCCGCAGGGTCCCCCCCGCATCACCCCGAGGGCTCGCAGGGGAAACCTCCCGGGGCCAGTGGTGGGGAAATGGTGCCTGTGGCTGCGAGACCAGGCAGGTCTGCAAAAGCCACACGTGCTGGTGCTGGCACCTCGGGCCAAGTGATGCCACTGTCACCAGCATCGGTGCCATGCTGCTGCTGTGCTGCCTTTGCTGTCTTGCTCCTCTCCCTTTCAGTCCTTCCTCTTCTCCGTCACTCTTGTGATCCCTCTCTTTCTTTTTCTTGTTCTTGCTCCACTCCATTTCCTTCTGAGATAGATATTGGCCCTCAAAATGTCCCGTTGCCCTCTGACAAGGCCCTGCATGTCCTGGGGCTGAGGATCTGGATTGAGGATCCCACCGTTCTCTGCACCCACTCTGAGGCTCTCTGCCATCAGCTGTCATGAGCAGCCTGGAAGGTGTAAATCATGGGAAGAGCAGCCCCCACACAATCTTCCCAAGCTGGAAGCCTTTCCAAGTCATGCTGCTGCGGGTGGCAGTGGTTATCTCCATGACAGCAGGCTGAGCTGTTCCAGCTCAGCTAACTCTGGCTGATTCCTGTGGAATCCTGTGGATTCCTCTGTGTCTGCTATGAAGGACCCCAGGCCCCACCTGAAGACACCAAAAGTGGAAGGAACAGCTCTTCCTTTGTGAATTTGTCCCAGTGCTGTTAATTGTCATCTGTCCTGAAAATGTGTTCCTTGTTCCTGAGTTGAAAATATCCACCTTCAACTTCCAGCCTCTTGCACTGCCTTTCCCTGGCAGGTGCATAAGCTCTTTAGTACCAGACGTTTCTATTCCGAGCTAATTTTCATTCTTCATTTTGCTAAGATAAACAATGACTTCCATAAACCTCTCATTGCAAGACATTTCTCTTGCTCTGTTATGATTTATTGGGTTGTTTTCTGAATACTTCAACACCTGATTTAATGTATGGGTGCCAGAGCTCTGCAGTTTGGCCACACTAGTTCCAGCAGGGCTGGGAGCAGAGCACAGCATCTCCCTCCCTCCCTCCCTCCTCCACTCCCTGTCAGAGACATTCCATGTGCTGCAGCAGAAACTGATGTTCAAGTGCTCGACCGTCCTCTGAAGAGCTTTGGCTGTGGGAAGATCCTGCTTGGAACTCCTCTTTCCCAGGCTGGCTCCATGCTCTTTCCCCCCCCCCCTGCACCTTTGCATTAGGCTGTATCAAAATGATTTCCTTTCCTTTCTCTTTAGTTAAGTCCTGTTTTCCAGGTGGTTCCATGGCACCAGTTCACCAGCCCTTTTGTGACCTGCAGGTCTGGTTGGCAGGACTTCTACAGCCACCTCCAGGTATTTGATGGAAAGACTGGAACTGGACAACCCTCTGACAGCTGTCACTGCCCCCAAACCTCCTCCCTTCTCCCCCTGCCCATAGTGAATCCTCTCTGGCAGCTTTTTAGACCCTTTCTCTGCCTGTTCTCCCTTGCAAAGTCAGAGTTACAGCACGGACAGTTCCAGTCCAACCTCCACAGGTGGGTCATAGAATGGATTGGGTTGGAAGGGACCTTAAAGATCATCTAGTTCCAACACTTTGGGCACAGGATGGAGATTATTCTCCAGTTATTATTAGAAGTCATCCTGGAGTCAGTCAATAACTGCAGACTTATACACGGGGTGAGAGTAGGAGGCTGCAGCAGCTGAAGGCAGCAGTGTATCAGCTCATATCAGACAGCCCTGCCTGAGACAGGGAGTGTGAAATTAGCTATTGAGTGTAAAACACAGAAAGAAGGTTTATTTATGCAGGTCATGACCTGAAGCAGAAAGTCTAGGGTTTTGTGTTGTTTTTTTTTTTGGTTTTTTTTTTTAGTTGCTTCCATAGATTTTGTTATGCTGTAAGAATAAAAAACCATCCTTCCAATCTGTCCTGGAATAGGGACAGTGACAGTGACTGGCAAACAGTCTGAGTTCACATCCATTCTGGGATCACCCAGCTTTTCTCTTGTCTGGAAAACTTTTATAAATAAGTAATTCTCTGAAAGAATAGGATTTGAGCCACTAAAAGGAAGTAGTAGACTGGAGGGAGAAGTAAGAGTAAATTAAATTTCAGAAAAAAAATGGAACACCCCATCAGGCTGTGTGCAATCATTGTAACACCAGGAGCATCCTTGGAAGGTGTTGCTTTCCCCCTCTTCAATACCACAAGTGTGCTGGATGACTTAGAAGAGAAATAATCACACTGCTCTCTTTTACCTTCTTCTGATTTATTAACTTGGAAGGATCAGTGTTTTATGGTTGACTTCACTGAGGAGGAAAATGTTATTTAAAAAAACCACTTTTTTAATGGTAAAAATTTATCATTGTGGAGTCCAAGAGTCAGTTTTGATGTTCCTTGTGCAGAAAAAACTTCTTTTGGAGAAGACACAGGATACTCTTCAAATGGAAGGTTTGGTTTCAAATTTTACGAGTCCTACAATCATAAAAGTTTTTACTAAGAATTCAAAAATAGCGCCACAAAACACCTACAAAGTTGCAGCTAATCCAAAGTGAATTTCAGCTTCACAATAGTTGAGATTTTGACTTTTCAGTCAGTTCTGTGATCTCCTTGCCAAAGACTCCTAGCTCAGCTGGGAGTGTGTAGGAATTTACACCTCAAGGGCAATGGGACCTGCTCTAGAGCCATTGATTCCCAACTTTTCTCCAATCCTGTAAAAAGGAAAACCAACAGAACCTTGGAAGGAAGTAGGTAAAGAGGTCAGAGCAGGGAAGAATAAGGACCAGGTGAGCACTATGGGAATGAGAGTGTTTTGAAGGTTCACAATAGAATTAATAACTCCATCAAACCAGGAAGTCCATCAGTCCTGAAAGTCCTTTTCACTCTGCCAGTGAAAGGGGCATAAACAGTGTCCCTCTGATTGTACAATGGAACAAATCACCTCAACGAGGTGCTCTGGAAGGATGGAGAGTTTTCTTGGATTAACTCCCATCACCATGACTTGCCTCTATTAAATGTTTCTAAGTCAGAGGCATTTTTTCCCCAAACTAGTGAGAAAGCGCAAGAAAAATCCCCCAAAAAGGCACCTTTAAAGACAATAGGAGTTTGAATATCCTTTTTGTCTTTTGCAAGGCTCTGAGACATTTGCGTCGGATTCTGTTCTCAAGCACATAAAAGGGACTAAAGACTTCAAAAGGTGAGTGAGAAAAGACAGTGGAAAATAATAAGGCAGGCCAGTAGCCCACACAGATTCAAGAAAGTATCACTGATGTCGGCTGCAAACAAAAAAAAATAAATCACTAATAGGCCATGCACAGATCCCACCATGGAGCTTAAAAATCTTTGTTTTCTCCCAGCTTTGCCGTTATTTCTTTCAGAAAGAAGAAGTTTCCCCATCTCTGTGCTCCTCACGGCTGCTCACGTGGCCACCCCACCCCTATTTCTGCAGGACCACCCCCAGCAGACCCAGCTCTTGCATGGGCACAGCAGCATTGTCTGGAAGATGTGGCCCAAGTTGTGGAGATGAGTTGCTATTGGGTGGAAAAGGTACATTGGAGACAGCCCGTAAAATTGACGTCCTCTTTCCATTTCCTCCCTCACTTGAGCTCTTTATCCCTGCATGTTTCTCCCTCAAAACTGTAGATTAGTAAGCTGCCAAGGTGGAAAGCACTGTAAGTGCTCTCACCATCCAGGGGCCTGCAAAGGGCTCAGGTGCACGGAGGTTTGGTCTCTCAGACGGCTCATCCCGAGGTGTTTGCACAAGGCATCAGTGCCATGGGATGCTGTGAAGTGCCCGTGACGTTTTCCACATGCTTAGGGAGGAAAAGGTTCTCCAGGTGAACACTAAAGAACCAACATTTATGGTGGCTGAGTTAGGAGAACTTGGAAATCATGGAATCACAGAATGGGTTGGGTTGGAAGGGACCCTAAAGATCTTATCATTCCAACTCTCAAACAGCTTCAAAGGAAGCTGAAGTCCAACACTACCACAGGCAGAGAGAGCTCAAGGCTATGGAGAAGGTTCCAGAGGCCACAGCCAAAATGAGGTGTCAGAGGGACCTGGATTCACACCTTGAATTCCCTCCACTGCATACACAGGAATTTCCAGGGATGTGGTAGGAAGCCTCCTCCCCTGTGCAGCACCTGACTTCAGCTCTTAAATTCTCAGAGGCAAAAAGTGCAGTTTAAGACCCTTTCATCAACACCTTAATCCGGGAAGTACATTTTGTCTCATTTTGAAATCCCTCCACCATCACTGTTTTCTTCAACACAATCTGCTGTTAAATAAATGACTTTAAAAGCGGGGAAATAGTTTGAAAGGGTAGGAAATATGTATTTACTGAGTGGTTAGGTTAACTGCTTCAAAAGGAAGTAGATTAAAATTGTTGCTGGGTTGGGGGGTGGGGGTTAAGTGGGGGACAGAGCCAAAAATAATAGAAATTAAGACAGGCTGGGAAAGGTGGGACTGCTCAGCCTGGGGAAGAGGAGGTTGTGTAGAGACCTCAGAGCACCTTCCAGGGTGTGAAGGGACCCACAAGGAAGCCGGAGGGTGACTCTTGGTCAGGAACTGCAGGGGCAGGACAAAGGGTTCAGACTGAAAGAAGGGAATTTTAGGTATGATATGTGGAATAAATTCCTCCTGGTGAGGGTGGGCAGGCCCTGGCACAGGGTGCCCAGAGAAGCTGTGGCTGCCCCATCCCTGGAAGTGTCCAAGGCCAG
>JAWWEU010000053.1:2476275-2518159 GCA_035583155.1 Acropternis orthonyx | reverse complement strand
CCAGAGAAGCTGTGGCTGCCCCATCCCTGGAAGTGTCCAAGGCCAGGTTGGACGGGGCTTGGAGCAAGCTGGGCTGGTGGGAGGTGTCCCTGCCCGTGGCAGGGGGTGGAACTGGATGGGCTTCAAGGTCCCTTCCCACCCAAACCATTCTGAGTTTCTATGACTCTATAAATACCTTAATAAAGACCAAGACATACTGGGAATCCCCGAGAGCTCTCTTACAACAAGCCTGGGGCACTTCATTCATGTTGGCAGACCCTTGGCAAGAGTGAGGTACAGACAAGAGCTGACCACTTCTAGGTGAACTAGCTCAATACAGGGACATGACCACCATCACAAAGCCAAGTGCAGTTGCAAGTAGGTCAATCAGCATTATTTTCATGGCTTTTACCTTTGAAGGATGGACTGAGGATGACTTGGACCCAACTGAACAAAGTGATTTGCATTTAGCTCAGTCCTGAATTTGAACTTTCTGCAGTTCACATATTTGTTGTCCCAGCTCCCTTAGCTGTTAATACACAGTTTTCCAGACCTGCAGGCACAGGGCCCCATCCTGCTGGGCTTTACACAGAGGCTGACATGAATGTGGGTGCTGATCCCCAGTGCTTCCACCCTTTCTGGAGATGGTCCTCGTTTGGGCTCCCCTTTCAAAGGCTGCTGCTTTCCACTGACGGACTGGAGGGAGAACTTGCTGCAACATCAGACCTCCAATAACAAAGGGGAAGTGAGAGATGGCTCAACACTGAGCCCTCACCACTGATATTTATCATGAGGTGAACCTGTATCCTGCAAGACTCTGAGAGGCTCATTCCAACCCAGCTTACCCTCTGACAATTTTAGCAAGCTGGGATTCAAGGCTCAGAGAAGAAAGAATTTTTCTTCCATCAGCCCTGTTACGTGTCTGCATGAAGTGGGTGTTTCCTGCTACTAGACAAGAAACAAGAGCTCTCAGCCTCTGCTTGCCTTTGGAAAATCCTTGCCTAAACACTCCCCCATAGGGTCTTCACTGCTGTTGTTGGACCCACCATCAGAAGAGTCAAGCTAATCATCAGTGGTGAGACCAATCCTCATGGTCCAGCTGGCAAAGCCCTGTCCAAGCAGGACAGCCTGTCCTCCCCTTCTCTGCCAGTGGTTTTGAAGCACTGAGACACTGAGCTAAGCACAGACACAAAGTGAAAAGGTCATTTGGTAATACAATGCTCACTTCCCACACATCGATTTTCACTTGACTAGAAACTGCTAATAAGTTAACACCAGCCCCAAACAGTGCTCACAGGCCTCAGAGATTAATAGGGGTTTTCAGTATTGGTCTGAGATGAAAGTATTAATCAGAAATAGGTGTGGGTGCATTAGGAATATGAAATAGGCACCTTCACAGAGCAGACTTTTAGCCACAGAAATCTTGACTTAATGGAAAGTCACAAGTGTCTGTAATTGGCAGTTTCCAGAGCCAATATATTTGTCAGCCCTCCCTGGAAAACTGCGGGTTCCTCAGGCGTGAACCTTGGGGGTCAGCCTGGGGTTTCTCTCTGCATGGTTAGGGAAACAGCTGGGAAAGGACATGTTCTGCTGCTCCTGCTGGAGCTTCATCTGGGTGGGGTATCCATGGGATTAGGAGCAGCCTCACCAGCAGGTCATTCTTGTCTTTAGAACTCCAGGCTGCAGAAAACACATGGACTTGAGATCTCCTGTTTGATTTTCCCTTTCCAAGCTAAGGGATGCACCAGCAAGTGACGGAAGAGCAAAGGAGAGGGCAGTGCTCTTGGTTCTCGGGGCTGGGTGGGTCCTTCTCCTTCCCAGAGTGCTATTCAGGTGTTATTAGCTCATCTCATCTTTCTTTTTGTAATTCCACCCACCAAGAGGATTCTGAGAACATCATCCTTGGGCAGCCTGACACCAACAGAGAAATGCCACTCTTTTTTAAACTATTTTTAAATGCCATGATATTTTAAACCCACTCATCTGGAGCATGAGCCACGATCACTTGATGTTGACAGAACCAGGGATGATCATGCTGGTTTTGCTTTGGGAATTGTCCCAACCTGTCCACCAGCTGAGCTATGGGGAAGAGGGCACAGCTTCAGGAGAAAAGAGGAAGGAAAGAAGGAAAGCTGACAGACTGACAGCTGAGACATGCCAGTATCCTTGGGGAAACAGAGGGTGCCTATGAGTTCCCAAAGAAAAGGAAATTATAGGAAATTTGAGGAGGAAATGGAGTTTCTATTATATCCAGATTAAGACACAAGAATGCTGTCCCAGGGGCCCAGTCATGTTTCAAACGAATCACGCTGGTGGCAGCACTGGGAGTGGGAAAGCAAAGAGGTGGAGGGGATTCTCTATCCAGCAGCAGTTCCCATTCTGGGCAGGGATGTCCTACATGCCACCAGCTCCTTCCTGCAGTGCCACACCCTGCAGAGGCTATCTGAGATGGCCACCAAAGAGCAGGCATGGCAGAGGCTGGGGTGGGATGGGAGAGGTGACAGCACTATCAGGGTGGGCTGCAAGGTTTCGTGCAGTGGCTGCAGTGCCCCATCTGCAAGGGGGAGACCTCACTCCTGAGCTCCTTCTAAGCTGGTGGCAGAGCCCATCTGTCAGGATGGGAAGCCACCCTGGCCCAGGGATGCACGAGGAGCTCTTTCCACCCAAGAGGAGTGACTGCAGAGCTCAGCAGGCTGTCACCACCCCGGGGGACTGGCCCGGAAACCGCTCACACTGGTAGGTGGTGACAGCATTGCCTTGGCTTTCAGAGGCTGCTGTCCCACTGAGTTAACCTTTTGTCATTCTTTGGGGGTTTTTAACCCTTGTTTTTATGCTGGTGAGTCAGGAGAAGATGCTGATCATCATCACTAGTAAAAAAATGAGTTCTCAGTTGTAAGTCAGCCAAGGCTGATGTTGGCTGGATGAGGACACCTCACAGAAATGGGAGCATACCCTTGAGTGGATGAAACAATGCCTGGTGGAAAGCTTTGGGCTGGATGGGCAGATTTGGTTCACAGATGGTATTTCTCCCTCACCAAACCAGAAGGATTTCCAGCTACAGATATGGTAGTCGTTGTCCTTCTGCTCACAGTAATTTTCTTTCTTCAAAACCCAAACCAAAAACAAGGAAAAAATTAATTCAAGATGAACTCAGATACTGGAGTTGTAGTTCCAGAGCACCTTCAGGAACTACTTGGGATCATGTTGTGCGCATTTCTGATCCAAACTAGGCATAATAATATTTTAATATCTTTGTTGTTTGCTAAGAGCATTCTCCTGACATTCCAGTCCTCTTTGTGCACCTTCAATCCCCTTTGGGTCTAAACACTCAGCTTCATATCTCCTCTCTTTTTTTTTTGGCTAAAGATCATGTCCACTCTGCTTTTCTTTGGGCACATCCACACAGGTGGATCTGGGAATCTTGGTTAAAAATTAAAGCCACAGGAATTCCAGTGCCAAGTGCATAAATCTCTCCAAGTTTTCCAGGTCATGCCAAGGTGATTGGATTGCACCTCTTAAAATTCTAGCTATTAGTAACAGAACATCATCTTTTTAGGTAATTGCAGCAAACCAAATGTTCTCATATTTTTTCTGTACCTCCACTGTGGGATTAGAGCTGAAGGCACAGCTGATGGGACCAAAACACTTCCAATCTTGGGGGAAAAGAACCCCAACAACCCAATCAGAACATTAAATTTCAACAAGTATCTTAGTGACAGATGGGACTTCCCATTACAGGCCACTTCCTCTGCGAGAGGGAATCCACTAGAATCGGAAGCGCAACGCACGGCCTGTACAGCCCCTCTGTGCTCATCTGCTCCCCTTAACACTCTGAATGTGAAGTTCCATCTGGTAACCATGTGAGTTCCAAACACATTTGCGTGGAGAGGAATTGCAGAGCTGTGGGAGGCACTGCAGAAATTCCTCTCACGGTGCCACCAAAGGCTGTGGGGAACGGGCACAGAAAAGCCTCAGCTTTGAAACAATACCAGTTTGCACAGTTGGCAAATGGGGATTTTACGGGACTCTGAGAGATGGGGGTGGTGAAGGAATAAAGTTTTGGTTGCTTTGTTCCTTTTTGAGTCTGATTCTGACTTGCCCTCTTCGCAGGAAGGTCTGATGAGCAGCAAAGAGCAGCTCTCTTCTGGTTCCTGTCTTTGGTGGCAAAGGTAGTGACCAAGGGCTGAAAAACCAGGAGAGGCTGCCCTGGTAGATGACTCTCAGCTCACTGCTCTTTGATGTGGTGCACTAAATATGATCCTTTTGGTTCAGCTCCATGCTTTGATTGCAGGCTAAAAGCTGCATGTGTACTTGAATGCTTGAGCAAATAGAGTGAACTGTTTCTTGGAAAGCGAGCTCTCACAGTTTAATTTATCTCACTTATCCCTCCAGTCTGGCAGCTTATAAGTAACTGCTATGATCAGAGACAAGTTGTTTCCCATTCTATCTGGAGGCAAATAATAGTTTCACAGAAAGGGATCTGACACTCTCTATACCTAAGTGTTTCTCACACACAGAACATTTGAAAACCGTGATTCAAGTGCTTGGGTGTCAGGCAAGGAGTCAGCCCCTGCTTTTTCTGAGGAAGCTTCTAACCTGGACCTGGGCCAGCACAATGTGCCATGGATCAGGTACATACCGAGGTTAATGAGGCAGTGACAACACAACTACCACTGTGTTCCTCGTAATAGGGACTAATGGGGCATTGCTGAAGAGTGGCTGATGCCACGTATGGAACTCAGAGATGGATGTGTGAATTTAATAGGGCACAGATTAGAAAGCAATCAATAAGTCTGGGCCACAGCCTTAATGGAGCTGATACGGTGGAGAAATGCTGTGTAACAGAACTATCTTTGCAAGACAGCTGAAATTCCTAAATGGGGTTTTCTTTCTTCCTTCAAGAGTGATGGGGGTGGATGCTGTACCCGTGAGAATGCAACCCCCGAGGAGGGATTTATGGATGCTCCTGAAATGCTGGCTCTTCCCTGCTGTGAGATACACACCTTTGGCTCAGGGATCAGCGTCTGTGGTGACACTGCACAAAAGAGACTCCCTTTCTTCACACGGGCTCTGGGTGGGCTCCTCATGGATAATTTGTGTCCTACCTTCTCAGTGGGACTTTGCTCAGGAGCTGACACCTGAGCAAGAAGCATTGCATGGGATGAAAGTCCAAGCCGTGCTTTCACATCTATTAGCCACAAAAAATATTTGGAGTTTGAGTCAAAGCCCAACCCCAAGGGCTTTAAAAACCTGAGTGTGCATGCATGAGACATGACTTAGTGAGAGCCCTGGCGTGGGGGAGAGCTGCACCATGGCAGGGTATCTCCATCTTCTGAGGACACCAAGCTGGAATGGATCTGCCCCGCTGTGCATGAAGAACTCTTTGTAAAACAACGTGGGAAGAAGCATGTTACATCCTTTTATGTGAATGACACTGGCTTAGGTAACAGTGTTTTACTCCCCGTGGTGCTAAGCAAGGCATAAATCCTTTGAGAATTGAAGTAATAGACATAAACCCTCCCCTGTCTTCTTCCCCCTGTGACTCCACTCTTCTCCACTCCTGTATTAATGGATATTTTATATCTGGAAGAAATTTAAGAGTCTGTAGTAGGTAGTTAAACATCCAGATGTATCAGTAATAATTATGCTCAGCTTGGGGAGGCGAGGCACTTGAATAACAGGCATGGTTTCCATGGATGGCTACAAGATTATAAACATAAAATTTATAAGTGGAATGGGAACATTTGGTTTATTTTCTCTTCTCTTTACAATCACTGCAGTTTAAATTGAAAACAGTGAAGGGTAGCAGAGCCAGGCAACAACCTGAAGACTGTAAACAAAATAATTCATGTCTTACTGATGGGATATGGTCATATAATCAGTAAATTAATTTAGCCTACTCTAGTTTCACCATTAACTTTCTATTTTCTCATTTCATTGGCATTTCCCTGCCCAGTTTATGTCTCTCCTCAATACATATTGTGCTATAAACCAGAAGCAAATATCTTGAAGGGTAAATAAAGAGGTAACGAGTCTACAAAAAGAGATGTTATTGAAGTACATTAACTCCTACTTACTATCTTTTAAACTTTTCTTGATCCAAGAGTCATTTTTACTGTTTGATCAGTTTCCAATATAAAAATATAATGCCAAGATATTTGGTTTTTACACTGTGTCCTTGGTACCTAACAGCACCAAATGTTTCCCTGAGACGAGACAAGTATTTATGAGCTGGGAAGGAAGGGAAGGCTTGCAAGCCTGAGGGTATGAAATCAGGATGACTCAGAACAGAAGCTGGAAAATCACTTCAAAAGGTCCTCCTAGTTGTGTCTTGGACAGTTGTTGATCTAAGCCATGGTCTGGCAAGAGAGGAACCAATAATTCATATTGATTTAAAGCCATCTTTGCTACAAAACAATTCATGCACCAGATATCCATGTGCAAAACCTGTTTGTGCAATAGAACATCTGTGAACGTGTGCAATTAGTGCAATTAGATAGCAATTTGTATGTAAATGCCCATCCAGTCAAATGTGCCTTTACTTAATTTGTGGAATGTAATTTCAGAGGGGTTACACTGCATTTTCAAGCCCCTGCCCCGTAATAACTGAATGCAAGTGTTCACACAGTGCAAACCACGTCTGGATCACTGGCATGCAGGGCTTTGGTGGGGTGGGAGCTGGAGCCAGTGGGGTGCCAGGACAGGGCTCTGTCCCAGGCGCAGGGGGTGCAGTGTGGATCATGCCAGGGAAGCAGGATTTGGCTCACAGGAGCTCTGGATGAGCTGCTCTCTTCAGTAGCTCTTCAAGCAGTGAGGTGTGGGAGATGAGCCAGCCCAACGCTGTGCCCAGACCCCACAGCTCCTCCCGCCCCTGCACTGGGAGGGTGCCCGGGGAGCTCTCCCCGACTCCGGGCACCGAGGAACACTGGAGCTACCTCAGGTGTTCCAGCTGTATCTGCCATCACTGCCATGTGTGAACTCAGTGTCGTTTCAGGGATCCCGTGATGTGGGTATAACCTGTCTGAGAGAAGGGTGATCTTCCATGGTCTAAACCAGGATTAGATTTGGGCTCTGGTCTTCTATAAGAATGATGTTTGGGTAGTAAAGCTGGAAGTTTGTGCAGAGGGATCATCAGCTGTGACTGTTCTGAGAAAGACTAGGCTGTTACTCAAGCCTTGGCCCTCACCCACTGTCTTTAAGTAACCTGTAATTCCTCACTGGCAAAAAACTACGTGGCAATGCTTCTTTGTGTCCTTGATGTGCACCCGAGGACAGCAGGACCTCAACCTCTCCAGCTGCCAGAAAAACACAACCTCTTTGCTCATCTCTGCCTCCACCAGCTGAGGAATTTGGTGTAAAACACGTAGGTCCATGAAAACTGGCAGTGCATATCAAGGGTCGGTTGGATGAGGTAAATAAAATATGATGTCTCCCCCACAACAGAGGTAAGACCAGGGTGGTGAAATCAGTGTGCACATGAGTGGCAGTTGGGTGAGCACAATAAGCAACTTTTACATACAGGTTTACCAAGAAGAGGATAAGTTCTGATAGCAGGAATATTTTAACTGTTCAACATGTAAACAGGATTCTGTGCTGATCTGATCAATGCTGCTTTGCAGACCACATTTGGCATGGTGTTATATATAGTGTTCCTGGAGTTTTATTTAATAGGACGGTACATTTGATCCTAATGTGCCATCTCAGAAATAATGAAGCAGAAAAGATCTTTATCTTCTGTGAAAGTTGCAGCTATTGGCAGCCATTCAGGAAAAAAAAAAAAAAAAAGTAATTGCACAATCTTTGGAGATATTGTATTGCTAACTGATTTCAGTGTGAAGCTTGGGTGGTTTTCATTCTGAGTTAATCAGGCAATGGACCATATATGTTGCAAATACATCACTTTCAGACACTCTCCACTTATTGACAAATACAATTGCTGGGGCTGCTGCCTGAACGAAAGCATTCTGTGTCTTTGGATCCTTCTTTTGGAGCAAAATAAATAAATAAAGGAGCAGGAGAGGGAGGACTCTTTCCAAAGTGCTAAAAGCATCCCTCTCTCCGGAGCACAGCACCGTTTGCCATTCAGTTGCATTATTTTTGAGCAACTGATGCAGATGGCACAGGAACTGGTGTGTTTGTGATTGCTCAACATGCTAAATATAGAGCTGGGAGTGAAGACAGGGGCCTAAATTCAGCAGAAGGACTCAGCGAAGCAGTGATTGCATTTTAGTGCTGCTACCTGTAGGACAGGAGCTGGACATCCTGTGTATGGCATGAGGAGACCTCAGCAGCCCCAAGGGGTGCCTGAGCTGAGCAAAGAGCAAACCAGGAGCTGCTGAAGTGACAGAAGGCACTGGGAGGGGTCTGCAGGGTCAGCTCTGCCCCCTGAAGATTTGTCTCCATGATTCCAGGATCACAAAGGTTTCTCCACCGAGTGTTCACATCCACCCACCAAGAACAGCACCAGAGCCATGGGGCTGCATCCATGCCAAGAAAAGGAGGTAGAACCAGGGCTTGCAGCTTGGCAGGGGGGTTCCACTTCACCCTCAACCTCAAGCTCAGTGAGCATGTGGAGGAAAATGCAAGGAATTTTAGTATTTTGAGAAGCTGTATTTTGAGTTTATGCCCCCAAATTCTATTGAAGCTGCTTGCATCTCTCTTGTGAGTCTAGTTCCATAAACCCTTTGAACAGCAGGCTCTCCTGAGGGCTGGATGAACTCACACTGCTCTCCCTGAGGACTTTTAAGTTTCATTTTCTCAACAGCAGAAGCGCAAGATTATGTACCCACCTATATGTGTAATTAGGTACTACGCGCATAAGGATGTGTGACAGATGTGGGCATGGAGAAGTAGTAGCATGACACTTCCCATTGAACCCTAGCCTTGGAATCATAAAGGCAGCTATGGGGACAGCTGAATTCATGTCACAGAATCAGAAATTACCAGAGGGTACCAGTGGATGGATGATTTCCTCATTTCTGGGAGCAGTTGCAGAGCTTCTTTCTCCTCCATTTTCTGACAGGTCAGATTTTCCCACCATTCCTTCAGTTTATTGTGGAACCTAGGAACATTACCAATAATTAATTGGAAAGGCAATGAACATTGATTGCACAACAGGACTTGTTATCAGATGGTCACAAGATCTCTATCTCACAGGGTCATGGCTCTACACCAATTTTCAAGAAGATTCCCTACAAGATATCTGGAACCAACCTGAATCTCTTTGTCTACATATAACTCATTTGTGGGTCACCTCAGTAGGTCTTAGAAAATAATCTAGTTTGGAAAGGCTTTCTAAAAGTCTCCTGTGTCACTTCCAGCTCAGAGCAGGACCCACCTCAGAGTTAGGTGAGGTTGCTCGTGGCCATATCCAGTCAAGTTGTGAAATATTTCTAGGCATGGAGATCCTTGGGGCTTGGCTTCCAGTGCACACACAGCATGTAATGTGAAGTGCCTCCCTGTGCATTTACACTCCCTGATTTACACAGCGCAGAATTTAACCCAGAATCTGATACACTGGGTTAAGTCAGAGGCTTTGCTGATGCAGCAAAGGCTGTGGGAATAACCCCTCTCACAGAAATTACCCAAAATAGCATCACAAGGGCCTTCCCAACATGCAGGAAGCCAAACAAGCACTGTGCTGTTGGCAAAGTTCAACAAGCAACGTTCTCAAAACAAATGGACAGCCAGCATTGGCACCATGGGCAAGGGCCTGGCTTGGAACACGGGACCAAAGGCTTCCTGGCAGGAATCTTCAGAGCCTTGTCCCTCCCCATGCTCTGTCACAACCTGGAAATAAGGGCTTTGTGCCTCTGCTTCACCGTGCTTAGAAAGGGTTCATGGTGAGCTGCAGGTCTTTCTGTGAGTGCCCCTGAGCTGCAGTGGAGATGGAAAAGAATTTCTTTTACAATGGAAACTTTATGTAATGAGAATGGTGAAGAATGGGCTGTTTCCCAGCAACCTCCAGGTTCCCAACCATTGAGTTAATCTCCTTGACTCTCTCTCTGGAAGATATGTCCATCCAGTGGTGTTATTACTTGGCTTCATGTACACTCCTGAAATTATAAGAGCAAAACATCCTAAGCAGGAAAATTATGTCCCACATGCTAAACATGGCTGTATGATCTTTAGCACCTCATTAACTGCTTGGCCACAGGGCTGTTCATGGTCCTGGAGACTGGGTACCAACACTGAACATCCCTGGCTGAGGGGAGTCCAGGATGAGCAGAGCTGGGAGGGGATGCAGCTCTCTACAGCCTGCTCAAGATTTTCTGACTTTTTGTGGGTATTTCCTGAGAGTTTTGGGGGCTCTGCTGGTTTGAATCACGTTGCTGTGAAGCTTTCCACAGGCACTGCAATGTGTTTGGCAGCTCCCTCCCCACTCTGCTTGGTCATGTAAATGTCAATGTGAATCATCAGGACAGAACAAGAGTGTCAGAATGGTTGGGTTTCCTGCCCCAGAAGTGACATTTAGAGCATTATTCAAGCCAGGGACTTGAAGGAGCTTGTCAGCGGCTCCAAATCACTTGTGAGGAGCCTCATCGGAAGGCACGGAGTAAAGGGCACCCAATAAACTAAACTCTGCTGAAATCAGAGGTGTTTCAGCCTGACTCACGGCACACACATCTCCCCCGGGGTGTTTCCAGAGGCCATTTCCCCACCCTGGGCTGCCACAGCACACTGGGGAAGCTTGGCTACAGCTCCAGACACTTTGGGAACTGCTCATGGATGCTCCATCCCTGGAAAAGTTCAAGGCCAAGCTGGATGGGGCTTGGAGCAACCTGGTCTAGTGTGAGGCAGCGGGGTTGGAGCTGGGTAGTCTTTACAGGATCACAGAATATGCCAAGCTGGAAGGGACCCACAAAGATCATTGAGGCCGAAGTCTCTTCCCACCCAAACCACTCTATGATGCTATGGAGAACTTCATGAGTGCCTGTGCAGGGTGAATACAAACACCCTCTTCATCACGTTCTCACCCCGAAGGCTCCAGACACTGTCCCAGCACAGCCCAGTCTCAATCCATGTTCCCCAGCACCAGGGTGGGGGCGACTCCTCTTGAATTGTGGGGGCAACTCCTCGATTTTCCACTGGGAGAACATCTGTCCCAGTTAATCCATGCATTTAGTTAGAAGGATGCTGCTGGACTGGAGAGTTGTTTCCTGTTTTCTGTGACTGAATGATGCACAAAAGCCTCGTGCTCCAACTCCCTGATTCCAGTGCTCAAGCTTTGATTGCCATCTCAGTGATCCCAGTGAAACCTGTTTTTCCGGGATTTATTATAAAAAACAGCAAAATTCCCTTTGGGGGAGTAGCTTGGCAAACACTTAATCAACACAAAGGAGGGAACTAAGCTTTCAATGATCCATTTTCAATCAGCTTCTCCCTCGGATACACTCCTGCTTCCGAGATTTAAATGAAGAAAGACTTTTTAGGGAAACTCGATTAAAAATAAAAAATCCTCCCTCCAACCCCCATGCTGGCAATTATTTCTTCCATCCTAAAAAAACTGGTACAGCCACTCACTGGAGCGAACTGATCTGAGCAACACAGTCTAAAATCAGTAAAAAGCCCCCTTAGGCAATATCTTTTAGGTTTGCTATTTTCTTCTGCGAAACTTCTCGCTGTGATTTGTGGCGAAGAAATCTTTCTCTATTTTTAATCACCTTCATCATCATCTCTGCTCTATCCTTCTCCTCCTGGCTCCTCCTCGGGAGCTTCCTGACTGTCTGTCTGTCGGTCACGACAAGCATCACGTTTTGAAGAGTGACAGATTGCCAGTTGGAAGGGAGGCACAATCTGGGAGTGCAGTCCTTAGCTGATAATAACTATTTCATCAACATCAGTTCTCCTGTTTTACAAAGCGTAATTCATAAAAAGAAAACCCTCTTGGAGATTCTCACAATACATAAAAGCATATAAATAAAATATAAATGAAGAAAACAAGACACATTAATTACATACAGCAGAACAGGCTCATCTGAAAAGCTTGCTTGTCAGTTTTGATCTCAGATTTGCTGGTGATATACGGCTTTTTATGGCTGGTGGAGGCAAGCTGGAGAATAATCCTGTCCAGAGATGAAAGGCCAGTGTGGATGGAGTCTGGACAATGGGGCCACACACAAGCTCTGGTCTCAGGTGGACAGGAGAGCCCAGGGGAACAGAACTTGAGAGCACTGGACTGCAGAGAAAGAAAGACGATGGATCTATTTCAGGGTGGGATGGAGACTTCTGAAATTCAGTGGAGTCTGAGCTCAGAGCAAAGGAGGCACAAAGCAGTGGAGATGGGCACATCCACAGCTAACCCAAAGCTGGGCAGGAAGAAGAATGTCAGGAAGGGATCACGAGCATAATTAATCCTGGAAACTCGTGTGTGTGTATGAATCAATGTCTCTGTGAGACACGGAGAGCACCGACAACAGCCACAGGGGCCAGAGATAATTCATAAGTGGCACCAAACAAAGCTGGTCATGCAATGGATACAGAGACAGGGCACGTGGTTGCTCCAGGAGAACATGATGCCAGGGCTAAGGGAAGCACAGCTACGAACTGCAGCCCTAAACACTCCAGCCCTGGGCATGGACAGGCAACCACCACCAGAACATCTCCTGCTGCATACGCCCTGTAAGTCCCTTGGACATCCCCACTCACACTCCTGGAACTCTTCCCCAGCTCTAGCTCTACTGGAACAGTGCTGGGATGAGCTGTGTCTGCAGAAGGATGAGGGAGGTGGATGGTGAAAGAGAGAGCTGAGGAGCTGAGTTAACACAATCAGAGAGACCAGAGTTTAACATATGGGAGTCACAGGGCAGAGGACTCACTGCAGGTGATGCCACCACTCTTGGGGTGATGGGAGAAGTCCTTCTGAACCCAGAAGGTCTCTGCTGTCTTGGTTTTGTGCCATGGAACAGGTAAAGTCTCAGAATATTCTGAGTTGGAAGGGACCCACAAGGATCCTCAAGTCCAACTCTTGAGTGAAGGGCCCATACAGGGATCAAACCCACAACCTTGGTGCTCTCAGCACCTTGCTCTGACCAACTGGACCAATCTCAGTTCTCTGAAGGAGCACTGTGGAGCTTGGCAGTGAGAGTGCTCAGCCAGGAGGGCTAGAAGAGTGTCTGGGGAGAATAATGTTTGGCCAAGCAGGAAGAATCGCTGTGGAGCAGGTCTGGACTAGGTAGTCACCAAGCTCAGACTTGACATGATTTCCACCACAGCGAGACAAGACCTGACTTACATTCTCCATGTCTTGGGTGCCAGCAACGTTTGGAAAGTTCCTACGCCACACGGAGAGCCAG
This sequence comes from Acropternis orthonyx, assembly GCA_035583155.1. Classification (NCBI taxonomy): domain Eukaryota; kingdom Metazoa; phylum Chordata; class Aves; order Passeriformes; family Rhinocryptidae; genus Acropternis; species Acropternis orthonyx. Next base: position 2,504,885 of record JAWWEU010000053.1, on the reverse strand, counting down.
CTGAAAAATGTTGTGCCATCACTTCCAAACCTTGCGTGCAGGCACAGAAACTCAGCGTTCATCGTTCGTGAGGGCAGAGCCAGAGGCTATCGCTGTGACTATCACTGTGTGCGGGACATGTGGGCAAACATATGATCAGCTGAGTGTCACAGCTCCCTGGTGCCGTGCCAGAAAGCATCTGTGTCAGCTGCTGGCAGTGACTTCTGCATCCCTGAGTTTATCAAAGATCACACAGCAGCCAACAGCCTATCGCAGCTGAAAGACCAAATAAATCTGTGGCTTGTCTCCCAAGGTCTTTCCTCAGGCGCTCTTATCTCTGCCAAGAGGAGCGGAGATGTAGGAGGGCGGTGGGTTCTCACACGCTGTTGCCTCGTAGGCGCTGTCTGAACGCCCTGTCTTGTGGGTGTGAGGATGGTGGAGATGGCTGGGGAGGCAGCACGAGGCTCTGCTTTCCCACAACAGCCCCAGGAGTCTGGGAGGAAGTTTTCCATGTTGGCAAAACAGAACTGAGAGGGATTGTTGGGGTGGAGGGACTGTGGGCAAGCATCGCCTGGCACAGACCTTGAGGACCTGCCAGGTGTAGGCTCTCTGCTGGTTTTGCTTTGTTCTTCTGGGTGTTCTTGATGTAAACTACCCTGTTCATGGAGATGGAAAGGGGATTTTGTGCAATTTCTCTCAATATTAATGCTACTTTGTCAGCAGCCCCACGGGGGAGCAGTTTCAGAGAAAGCTTAATTTGGGTGAAAAAATTGCAGGCATCTAAAAAACACAAAACACATTCAGGCTCATTATGGTTCTGGTAAGAGTCTTCAAATTCTGAAAAATATGTAACTTATCCCTTTCATGATTTGAAGTTAATGCAGTTTTATTGAAAACATTGTCAAAAAAAAAAAAAAAAAAAAAAAACATTGAAGGAAAATTTGAAATGAACAACTTTATTTTGGGCCAAACAAAGCATTCAGTTTTCCCCACAAAGATTTCTTCCTGTATTTACGGGTTGGAATACCGCTGGGTGGCTTAGATCAGGGATCCCAGCTGCCATGGAGGAAGCTCTGCTGGCACAGGGACTTTCTGGATGTTCAGAGTGTTGGTGGGGAGGGACCTGCAAGGTGGAAGGACATTTGTCTATGTGCTCCTGGCTGTGGGTATCTGTGCAAGGGCACCAGAACCCGGAGTTGGGCAGTTCCTGAGGCTCCCAACACAAGAATGACGTGGATCTACTGGAATGAGTCCAGAGGAGCCCATGAAGATGCTCTGAGAGCAGGAGCTCCTCTGCTCTGGAGCCAGGCTGGGAGAGCCGGAGGTGTTCACCTGGACAAGAGAAGGCTCCTGGGAGACATGAGAGCCCCTTCCAGAGCCTAAAGGGCTCCAGGAGAGCTGGAGAGGGACTTGGGACAAGGGATGGAGTGACAGAAGAGATGGGAATGGCTTCACAGTTTTTTAGATTAGATATCTGGAAGAAATCCTTCCCTGTGAGGGTGGGCAGGCCCTGGCACAGGGTGCCCAGAGAAGCTGTGGCTGCCCCATCCCTGGGAGTGTCCAAGGCCAGGTTGGACGGGGCTTGGAGCAACATGGGCTGGTGGGAGGTGTCCCTGCTCGTGGCAGGAGAGTGGAACTGGATGATCTTTAAGGTTTCTTCCAACCCAACCCCTTCCAATTTTACATCCTGCATGTAAAATCCTTTCCTGTCCTGTGCAGAGTTTCTCCATGGCAGCATATAAAGCATATCAAGGTAGCAAAGAGTTTCTATCCCCAACAGTTGCCATATAAACTTCGATATCTAACAAATAACAATCCCAAGTGTGAAAGCTGATAAAATGAACATTCACACTTCAGGTTTCTGTCAAACCCACCAGGACAGGTGTGGCTGTAAAATCCTGCAGAGATGCATAAGGATTTGAAAATGGTGCCTCTTAGCAAAAGATGATCAGGCTGAACGGGAAAAATTTCAGACATTTAGTCCTTAAAATATGGAAAAGTGTGGAAAATTGGATAGAAATTTCAAGGTGATATGTAAAGAATTTAATTTACAGGAAGACAAAACAAACCTTCCTGGACATTCGCAATGCGTTTTGGAGTAACACCCTGAATATCTCTTTGCTGACAGCAGAATTGCCATTGCTTCAGTGTTGAACTCCACAAATCCACAAGTCTAAGGTGGGAAGGGCCAGACACCTCTTCCAAATCAGGGAAATATCACCAGATGCTGAGCTTGATGTGGCCAGTGTCCCACAATTTTAGCTCAGGGGGCACAAAGGTAGCAGCTGCATTTCACCCTACAGGAAAGATGGGGATAAATTTTGACAAGGGGCTGTTGCAATAGAACAACAGGTGATGGTTTTAAACTGAAGGAAGTCAGTTTAGATTAGATATAAAGATTAAATATTTCCCTGTGAGGGTGGGCAGGCCCTGGCACAGGGTGCCCAGATAAGCTGTGGCTGCCCCATCCCTGAAAGTGTCCAAGGCCAGGTTGGATGGGCCCTGGAGCAACCTGGGCTAGTGGAAGGTGTCCCTGCCCATGGGACTGGATGAGCTTTAAAGTTCCCTTCCAACCCAAAGCATTCTCTTATCTGATGATTTTATTCTTTCTATGTTCCAAAACCTGTGACCTAAAGGACAAGCCCGAGCTGGGAAGTGCAGCTGAGTTGGGGATGGCACAAATGTGCCTGGGCCAGAGCAGTCCCCAGCTGGGCTGTGTTTGGCAAAAGCCTGTTTAAATGCTGTTAAACTACTGCTGGTTTGAGAAACCCCTGTGGGTCTCAGGTTGTGAAGTGCAAAGGCTCCCTCAGCACTGACTGCTGTCAAATATTAATGCTGTTCCCCTTCCAGCTCTTATTCACAACAAATTTTCATTGCAGCAGGAATTGTTGCTACCCACCAGCTAGTCTGAATAGTGAAAATGTGGGATTAATTGACAGCTGTAAGACTAAACAAGGAGGCTTCTAACTAAGACACCTGCCACAGAAGATGCTGTCAGTCCTGACATGAATAGCAGGGAGGGACAAGGACGATGCCTTCAAAGAGAGAGTCTTCAGTATGGTGGAAAGGAGGGTTCTGGTCAGAAATCCCAGGACCTCTTGACAAGGTTTAACCTCTCTTCCCTGGGTGAGAGGTGACAACACACGTGCCTGAGCAGCACAGCACATTCTCCTGTCTTGAGCAGCCGAACTCCACTGGTCCATGAGGCTGGAGCAGATGTTCTCCAGTGTGGCCCATCACCATTCTCCCTGTTGTCTCCCATGGCTGAGTCTGGGATACCTGCAGAGCTGGGGCATGGAACCAACCCCTGCCCTTCTCCAGCCGCACTGCAGGCTGTCCGGGATGACACACATGTCCCAGTGCTGCAGCATTAGTGCTCACCGCAGCATCTTCTCCCTCCCACATGGGCTTTCAGCTCCTCCTGCTCCCTGCCGGGTTGTCCTCAGGGGGCAGAGCCCTTTGCTGCAGGTGCTGCATGAGGTGCTGATCAGGACTAATCCCAGGGTTACTCTTGTTCTTGAACACCCCCAGCCTTGCATTGTACTGGTCTCTTATCCCTCCAGTTTGGCAATCTGGGCTTGCTCTCCAGCCCAGGAACTGAGCCAAGCACAGTGGTTGGGGAAGTAATTAATCACCAGGAGCCAAATCCAGTCATGGTGGCAACCCTTTGGATCGGGATCTGGTCTCACTTACCTGAGGTCTGTCTTGCTAAAAGTCTTCTTCACTCAGGAGTGGAGGAGCAGCAGGTATTTTGTCTCCAGCATCTCTCTGCCCCTGAGGATTCACCTCCTTGTCCTCTGTGTGTGTGGTGTCTCTGCCTGGCAACAGTAACACCCTTCTCTCAGACTTCCAGAGGGATTGGGATGTGTGAAAAAGGTGCTAGTTCACTGAGGGGAGATCAAATCATGCTGAAGTCCTGGCTACACCAAAGCCCTCTCCCCCTGAACAGCAGCAGGATTTATGAGCTGCAAGAGTCTGCAGGACACAGGGCAAGGCTGAGCAGAGGGAGATGCTGCACAGGCAAACCATTTCTGCAGCTAAGCAAACCTGAAATAACAGGGTGCATGAGTCCATCCTCCCTCCTTAGAGCAGCCTTCATTTCCTTGTGACTCATTCAGTCTGGGTAATGAATTTTCTTTATTAGTCAGAAATCAATTCCTCCAACTCCTGACCAGTAGACGATGCCCCTGTGCCGTATTATGTTATCTGTACTTGTGTCTGGCCTGTCAGAGAATGGGGCAGGGAATGGAAATTTCAAGCCGAAGATGTTTGGGAGGCAGTGAGAGCAGAATGGCCTGTGCTCCAAAAACATCAGAAATACCCTTTTCAGACTGTAAATTTCAGATTTAATCCCACCTGCTTTCTCAGGGTGAAACATCGTTAGTGGGGAGGACAGGGCGGAGACAGAATCATAGAATCATGGAATGGTTTGAGCTGGAAGGGACCTTAAAGACCATCTTGTTCCACCCCCTCCCATGGGCAGGGACACCTTCCACCAGCCCAGGTTGCTCCAAGCCCTGTCCAGCCTGGCCTTGGACACTTCCAGGGATGGGGCAGCCACAGCTTCTCTAGGCAACCTGTGCCAGGGCCTGCCCACCCTCACAGGGAAGGATTCCTTCCTAATATCCCATATAAACCTACTCTCTGTCAGTTTTAAACTGTTCCCCCTTGTCCTGTCACTCCATGCCTTGTGAAAAGTCCATCTCCGATACATTTGCTTTATGTACGCTGGAAAATGCATGGAAAACCTTCATCATTTCAGTGGTAATAATAGTATATAACTAGTGAATATCTTTGCCAAATATGACTTCACTCCTTTTGCAACACTCCAGAAAAAAATTCTTGTGTTGCAATTCTCCTTATAACAGTCATTTGCACTTTCCCATGAGCGTGTGTGCTTCTGAATGCCACAGATATTCACAGTTTCCCTCTATGTGTAAATGCTGCCATGTAGGAATGTTATAAAATCCCAAGGAGCATCACAGTGGTTTGTTGAACACACACAACTGCAGTGTCCCGGGGAGGATCTAAGCAAGCCCTGGAGAGCCACACAAAGGCCACCCAGTCCAGGGAGTGATGCCTGCAGCTCTTCCCTGCTTGTCTTCTTTGTTATCTGCAAATTGCTCTTGGATCCTCCTTCTGAGGGGCAGGAGGTGAGGGGAAAATGGGGAAAATTCTGCAAGAATTGGGTCTGCAAGATAAATGTGAGTCTTCAAGACCAGCCAGTCCCTGCTGTTAAAAACCCCAACTAGTTCAAGGGCTTCCTTTGACCTGGAAACAGGACTCAGGAAAACAAATGATAAAGTCAGAGAGAGAAATTATAAACTCAACTAGTCCCGCTCATTTCTTTGTGCTTCTTCTCAGTAACAACTACGAACTTGAAAGGTTTTATGGTCAAGGTACACTAAATTCTTGTAGAACACAGGAAATGAAAGGACAGGTCGTAAATACATATTGGCTGCTCATTAGAGGCTTAAGACTTAAATACTGCAGTAGCTCTGCTGGGAAGCTGCAGTGATCTGGACTACTGAATTTGCTTTGGAAAGCCAGTCCCAGCAGAAGCAGCACCAAGAAGAAGTTCAGCCCCTTTTGCCCAGAAAGATGTCAGTAGGGATGCAAAAAGTGGCTATTTGTACTGAATTTTTGCTAGTTTTGAAGGAATGCACCTGAACAGCCTCATGAGGGGTGAATATTAGACTGGCCAGCAGAATGGAGTAAGGCAAGGCAAGGCAAGGCAAGGCAAGGCAAGGCAAGGCAGTCTAAATAGTTGGACCTGAATGAGACAGTGATTATCTTTTTTATGGGCAGTAGTGAGGGGTCCGTAAGCCTGTACTTTGTAGTAAGGAAGAAAGAAACCACACTGTTCTACAAACAGCAGCAAAAAAGCCCAGAAGAGCCCCTAATCCTGGATGGCTGGTCATTCCAACACTGTCCCGCTGTGTCGGGATAACCAGGTACCATTAAGGCATTAAGAGAGCTGCAGATTATAAGGTCAGGGGGAACGCTCTGATCAGAATGAGATACTCGAGAAAACATTCACTGTTCAAGGTGAACCACTCTCAAAAAGAGAATTAATGTTAAGGAAGCCCTGAAGGCCTCTGGCAGAAAGGGTCTCCATCAGGCTGGGTGCAGAGGGCTACAGAGCTGCGAGAAGGCTCTTTATTTATAGAGCTCAGCAGAGCAGCTTCGCCTGGTGATTGATAATATTGCCGGTGTTCATCTTCACGTATCAGCCGATGTGTGAAACCCTGTGAAGAATCTCGTCCTGTTTTGGGGTTTAACAGGAGAAATGCAGAGACTTGCTGGAAGCAGGCCCAGGGAACAGGAGCCATTTGTCTCACAGACCTTCCTGCTGCTTGTGCATCTCCCATGTCCCAGCATCTTGGAGGTCCTGCTTGCTTGTCCTTTGCCCTGTGCATGTCCATGTTCCAGCTCCCTGGAATCATGGAAGTGCTGGAGACATCACAGAATCATAGAATTAACCAGGTTGGAAAAGACCTCCGAGGTCATCAAGTCCAACCTTTGATCCAACCATTGTGCTTACCCAGAAATAGGAATTCACCTGAATGCCAGGTCCCAAACCTGGAGGAACAGCTTTCAGCTCTCCATAGACTCTGCAAAGTGGCCCAGTGAGGAATGGGCCAAGTAAGCACAACAAAACCATTCAGCAGGGAAAAAAAGGAATGCCAAGATATTTGGAAGCTGAGAGCCCTGAGCTCTGCTCTTGTTGCTCACCTGTCAGGTGGCCCAACATATAGGCAAGAACTCAAACTGTGCCCCTGAGTGGTGTCTCATGTGTTGGAGAGACAAAAGTGGATCTGCAAGCACAACACAGTGGAATTCATACCCACGTGTGCATTCACACAGGGGAGCAGGAGGCTGCAAACCATGCTGGTGGAGATTCTCAGGGCTCACTTCCATCTCTGTGGCATTGTTTCATTCCATCTAATCAGAGCAGACGTGCTTTTGCTGCTGCAATAAATTACCCAGTCTCTGATACACGTCTGAGGGACACACACAGATGCCTAACACTGCATTCGGTTTGGAGCCTGTTAAGGATTACAAGTCTAAGGAACTCCAGTCCAGAAAAACTTTCTTTCTGCTAAGGTGGTTTTCTTCTGTTCAGTGACAACCCAAGAAAGGAGAGACATGGACACACACTGGAATTTTTAGCATACTATCAGCATTGGGGTCACAAACTACCTTTAAAACCAAGGAATAACAGTTTCTGAAAGAGGTATCTGTAGGAATGGTCTAAAATGTTTTTTAAAATACTTTAATTTTATTGACAGCTTGATAACAGGGCAGAGGCTGAGCTTCCAGATCAGCTGAAGTTCAAGGTTACATGGTGGGATCTCCTCATGAGGTTCTTGAGCACCTATTGGACAATTAATTTTGCAATATTTTTCAGAAGCCATCAGAGATGAAAACAGTGTGAATGGTGTTGCTCACAGTGGTTGTGGTTTCTACCTAAGCTCTGTTGTGGGGGTGCCAACTCCTCATAGACAGATGAACCTGGGATTGGGATGGCTTTGATGGTTTTACTAGTCCTTGAGAATTTTGTGGTAATGCTAGAAACCAGTAGGAATCCAAAGGGATTTATAAATACACCTCTGACCTGACCAGGACTTGCTCCCAACTCCCCATTCTCTGGCAAAATATTGAATATAGGTTTTTTTTACCTTGACCAGAGCTGGGCGAGCAGACCCAGAGTCCCAGGCAGGGGAGTGCTCATGAAGATGTTTTGTTTTTCTTTCACGAACACAGTTCCTGGTGCAGGTATTTAGGGAACAAACAGTCCCTTTGTAGACCGAATATAAGCGGTTTGTCATTATCTTGAGAACAAACTGTTTCTCCAGTTGTAAACACACTGAGGGCAGCTATTTAGTCCTGCCACTACAATTAATAGCAATTTAGGTCACTTTTACAAGAGGTTAATGTTTTCTCAATATATACTGGCTGTAAATCTATCTTCAGAGTTGCTTGCTGTCCTGTTAGCTAAAGGATAGAAAAAAAGGATGATGCACCACTTCTCTAAAAGACAAAAGTCACACAACAAAATGCAGAGAAAATGCTGCAGACAAGCAGCTCCTTTGTGTTCATGTGCGTGTGAAAGGGACAGAAAATACATCCATGATGTCCTGACAGAGCATTTCTTGTCAGGCATGAAGAGGCCAAGAGCTTATTTAACTGAACATAAGAGGAATTTGCAAGGCACATTGTTTTACCATCATCCCCAGCAGGGTCTCAGATGTAAACTCTTCTTTCTCCCAAACCCTTCCATCTCTGGGATCAGGCACTGTCATACATAACTCTTTGTGCTAATTTTTCTCTTCTCAAAGTATTTTCCAGCTTCAGCTGTATAGCTGTGGGAGAGAAAAAGTCCTGTTCTAGGTGGTAGTGATCTTAGTGTCTCCTGCTGTGTCATCAAAGAGCTGACTTCTTCTCTGAAGGAAGAAAGTCAGTCAAATTCACCAGTTTTGGACTGGAATTGAAACTCTTGGCTCTCTTGGCTGGCCCAGCCTGAGTGTCCAGCACAGCTGGAGGTTGGACAAGAGCAGTGTGGAACATGAAGCAGGTTGGTTGCTTCATAGAGTTATAGAACAAGAGAATATTTTGAGCTGGAAGGGATCATCCAGTCCAACCCCTGGCCCTGCACAGACACCCCAACAATCCCACCCTATCCCTGAGAGCATTGTCCAAACACTCCTGGAGCTCTGACAGCCTTGGGGTTGGGACCATTTCATATCAACCCCCAGATTTCCTGACCTGTGTGGAAAGGCTCCTTTGAGATCTGCAGGTGGATGTTTGCACCAGAAAGGGAGAAATCCCAGGATTTAAACACCATAAGCTGCAAACTGTCCCTGGCCCTCACTGTTCTTGAAAGCACAAAGTTTTGGGGCCGTTTCTCATTCAAATCAGTCAACTCTAAAAGACATGAGACAATAGTGGTGACACCCTGACCTTTTAGCTTGGAGAAGATGCAAAAATTCCCTGTGACAGGTTGCAAAAAGCAAAGTTTGTCTTATCCAGTGCCCATTAGCCCCATATTTTATACCAAATGAGATGCAGCAGTAAAGAACCAGAGAACCAGTGGCTTGCAGGAGGGTGAGGTTTGGTGCTGCTGCAAAGAAGACAGATGTGGAAGGCAGATGCCACATTGGGATGTACAACAGGAGCACACCTGGGAAAAGCAAAAGGAGCTCCCCAGCTTAATTCAGTACTGATGGATCCCTTTGCTGCCCAGGAAAGTCCGGGAGAGAAGAGACTTCAAAGATTGGAGAACCTGGAATGGACAGATGAAGAAAAAACCTCTGGGAAAGATGTAACAACTGAGATTATTCCCTTTGTATGTGTCTCTCTCTGCCTGGCTCTAGCAAAGAATCACCCAAGCCTTTTGAGAGAAATCCAAGGGGTTTTGCTTGTACTTAGACTAATATTTGACAGTTGGAGAATAATAAATACTCAGCTTTCAGACAAGCAAAATGTTATTGTTTTACAAAATCATAATTTCAGTGTGGTAATTAAAAGCATTTTCATTAGGCAGTGCCAATTCCTCCTACATGTCAGCACTAACAACAACTTGTCATCCGCATGGGAATGGATCCCAAAGAGGGAAAGGAACTCTACAAGTGTTTTTTCTCCTTTATTTTTAGACCATTTTCTACAGTTTTCTGCACTGTTGGTGAGCCATGAACCTGCAGCTGATTAAACCTGTCTAAGGGGAATAAAAATAGGGGAAATGTGCTCAAATAGGAAAAGAGTTGTAATGAGGAATGTGATCATCTCTTCTCCATGTTTGGGGGGGAGAGGGCAGAGGTCAATGGGCTTCTCTCATCCTGGGAAGGGTCAGTAAAGGAGACAAGGTATAAGGAAAAATGGCTTTTGACCCTGAGGATAGTGAAGCCCTGGGGAGTGAGGGAGAGGATGTGGCTGGGAGTATCTATTACTGAATTTTAGAAGAAATACGTTAGTCAGGCTCCTGTCATAAAGAATAAACATGAAGGTGTTGGGGATCACCTTTGGGAGGTCCCTTCTAGCCCTGCTCTTTAGGATTTTGGTCATATATCATACTTTATGCTGAAAGGGAAACTTGTGTGACCCTTTGCCAGGTGCCTCATACATCTCGCTGCTCCTCTCACACCTTCTACTCCTTTGCCACCTAATAGGCAATATCTGCATTCCAGGATAATAAAATCTGCTGAACCTTTTTGGCTTTGCAATGTGCAGGAGATTCCCAGCCTGGCTTGGGGGCTGGTCCCTCACCTCTGAAATGCCAGGAGATTGCATGTGGCAAGGCTGGCATCTCCTGTGCAGCTCTGTGGAGCAGAGGCAGAGCAGGCAGCGAGCAGCAGGCAGCTGTACATATGGGAGCGAGAGATCCCCGAGGGCTGGCTCGCTGTGTCATGCAGTGCTGAGAGAAACACTTGCCATTTGGGTCTAATTTATGATTATCCCACTCACTTCAGAAAATCCTGTTTATTTTTCCAAGACACTAATTTTTTTTTGAATGTAGAATAGTTTTTAATCCAGTTTGTAGTCGGGTGCCTGGATGATGTTGCTGCTCCTGGGGAACACTTTGCACTCGTGGGACATGGAAGGACAAGGACACAAAGACAAGCTGCCACCAGATCACCTCTGTCCCAAGCCACCTGCTCACCTCAGTGCTGCCTGATTCATTCTTTACCTCAAGTTCTCCATCCTCAGCACCCCCTGTGCTTGTAGAGGAAAAATTTTCTATGATAGAAAACATTTTTCTTTAAAGTAATGCCTGATAGAAGAGACAGAAGAGGGACAGGTCACTGTGCTGGCCACTGTCCCTTGTCACAGAAGCTCTGGTGGCACCACTCTGGGCTTTCTGACCATTCTGTCTGACTTTTGCTTTTAACCACTGAGGGCTTTCCCTTCCAGAACAGGGGAAGTGCAGCACATCCATAATGATGCTCCAATAAGTCTTTTCTTGTTCTCAGATTCCTATGTTCGACCTGTACCGAGAGCAAGGCCACTTGGAGCAAGCCTGGATTCACCACAAGCATTTTCAAGCCAACCTGAGGAAGGTTTTATTCCTCCTGGGCCAATATCTTTTGCTATGAACACATTTATTTTCTATAGGGACATTTATACTGGGCCCAGGCTGTTCTCCCCTCCGTGCAGGAGATCACCATTGCAGCCTTTGTGTAATTTATGTGTTCATGCCAAGAGGAGAAGGGTGAAAGGGACCACAGGTAGGTAACATTCCCACCATCACCTCTGCCACTTCCACACTGCAGGCTGTGGGACCAAATCCAGCTCAGCACTGGAAAACTATTGATAACCACCCTGGGTATTCCCTGACAAGCAAGTTAACATCCTTTAACTAAACTGGAAGAAGGTGGATCCTATGGTACCCATAACCTGCTTTGGAAGCATATTTAAAAGATCCCTTCTAGTCACTGTTTTGGCAACAGATGAGCTGATACATTGGGAACTTTTAGGCTGGGCAAATCATATTCTACAGTTACATACTGCCTGTGGAGTCAGGTTGGGATTTTAGCAACAGCTGGTTGAAATGCTCCCAGTGTGCCATGATTGCTGTGTCAGTTTGTGTTGCTGGCAAAGCTGAAGGGAATGGCATTGCTTTGGAGACACATTTTTTGCAGCTAAATATTGTATTTTGAAAAACAAATAATCCTTTTTTTTTAATGTTAGCTGGAGAGAGCAGGCTTATTTTTGCATATTTAGCAGATTAAGGGAGTGAACCAATAGCCTTTGGGTGCAGTTTCAGAAGTGCTTGATGTTTGCTCCTGCAGATGTGTGACCTACGGAGCAGATCATCCCTATCCACCGTCTTCAGAGCATTTTATTAGGCTGGAAAATACCCAACACAGGACCCTGCAGGGAGCTGACTGGAAGCCTGAGTAGCTCCACACTGGGCTAAGGAGCTAAGGACATCCTAGGACAGTGGCTTAATCCATGGATTGTAATCCAATCCTTCTGGGCTGATTTGAGGACAGGACTCCTCCTTCACTGGAGTGGGGGAGAGAGATGCCACTGGCCTCCCCTCCTGTGGCTGCAGGTCTGGGCACTGGCACAGAGCTGCCCAGCACTTCTCTCCCTGCCAGAAAGGAGAAAACTCTCATAATTCCAGAGAGAGATAATTATCCCTGATCAACTGAGTCCTCAGTCTCTAATCTGCAAACAGCTGCTGGTACATAATCACCCTGCTCATTAAAAGTGACAGTGCTCCTGCTCCTTGCTTCCCCCACACCCTCTCCTCCTGTGCTTGCCTGACATTCCCTCTCATCTCCTCCTGTTTCTGACTAAGCGATCTGATCCCTTTCCAGCAGCTCATCCTGAGCTCCAGGGACAAAGAGAAGTGGTGATGGCTCTTCCTTCTGCCTGCCCTTTCTGGTAAATTGAGGCAGAGCTGAGTTCATGAACTTTGGAACATCACTGGCTGCCTTTTCCTGCTGCTTGGACCCACAATCCTAATTCAGGCCCCACTGCAATCAATTGCTCTCCCATATGTGAATTCTCCTCATTTTATCTCAGTGCCAGAGGTGTTATCAAGGCCATCATGACAAAAAGGACTGGATGGTTCTGTGGATAATGAGAAAAGTCACTACAGGGGAATGAAGTTCTCCTGGTGTTGGGGCTGGAGCATCAGCAGAGTGCTCAGAGCAGAAGTTTCTTATCAGGGCCAGGAAGACCCTGGTTTGTCTCCATTTCTTTGGGACTGTCTCAACTCTTCTTCCTTTGAACCTGCTCCTGCCAGACATTGCTCAGAGACAGGATATGTGGGCACTTCTCCTCTTCTGCTTTTTTTCAGCAGTATCTAAAAACGTTGCTCAGCTGGGATGTCTCTCAGTCTCTTCTATCATCGTGGCTCTTGTCTAGCAGAGGCTGAAATAGCAGCTCTCACTGATGTCTCCCAAAGAGTAGTTGCCTGTCCAAATTGCCCTGTTCATTTTGCAGATGTTCTCATGTTATTCTGATTCAAATGAGACACCGATTTTCTATTTGGAGCAGATTGATGTCTCAAACTGCCTGTGCCTTTTGGAGGAAAAACTAGAAAACCCACTTGCTGAGCAGCAAAAGGCCTCAGTTTGTCCATGTCTTGTCTTTCACACCCATGAAGAACTCTGTGTGCATATGTGTGTGTGTGTGTGTGTGTCTGTGTGTGTCTGTGTGTGCACTCCTCTTGCCAAGGTGGAAATAATGATAGAAAACCAAGGGCAAGTCTCATTTGGTCTAAAACTTAAGGCACCTGCAACACTCTCATGCATATTCCCTTGGGAACCAGGTTTTGAAGTCTCTGGGATCAAGTTTAAAGCCTCATTTTGAAGCAGCTCCAGCCTGTGTGGGAAAGGCTGCTGGAAACCTGCTAATGGAGCTGTTTTTGCCTGCTCTCCCTCATCCCTTCTGGGGCCGGTGTTGGGCCTGACATCCTAATAGCTGTGAGATCCAGCTAATCCCATCACACCAGCAAAATGGCCCTAAATCATCCCTGTCTGATTCTTGACTTCAAAGAGACATTTCATGGGTGATTGTGAGTGATACAGTGTGTGGTAATGGATGTATTTAAATGGGATTTATGGGTGACACCTGTCACATAGACCCTTCCATCAGTGACAGGCTGGAGAGATTTACACAGTGACACTGAGATGTGAGCTGTTGTAAGAGCTCCCTCAGTCACTGGCACAGTGTTGGAGCCTCACAGCATTTGTCAGGAGCACAAACCGGGCTCCTCTGGCCACTGTCTGATATGACACCACACAAAATTAGTGGCAAAGAGTTGAGTGCGTCTTGGCATTTGTCCATAAAGATTTCTTTAACCCCAAAGCTCTGTTTGTCTTCTCGTCAAACAGTGTAGGAGGTGTTTTGATGAGCCCTTGGTCACAAGAGCTTTGTGGGAGTGAGCAGCACTCCCTGAGGACGCCAAAACATGATTTCTCCTCTCTCCTTTGTGCTCTCTATGTTTCAGAGAATTTGTTTGGGTGGGAAGACATGTTAAAGGCCATCTCATTCCAACCCCCCTGCCATGGGCAGGGACACCTTCCACTAGCCCAGATTGCTCCAAGCCCTGTCCAACCTGGCCTTGGACACTTTCAGGGATGGGGCAGCCACAGCTTCTCTGGGCAACCTGTGCCAGGGCCTCCTCATCACCACAGGATAGAATTTCTTCCTAATATCTGATGTAAATCTTTCAGCTTAAACCCATTCCCCCATATCCTATCACTCTTTGCCCTTGCCAAAGTCCCTCTCCAGCCTTCCTGCAGCCCCCTTTAGGTACTCAAAGGCCATCCCTCTTTCCTGGTGAGTCTGGCTGAGGTGGTCACTCCAAGGGTCCCAGCAGCTGTACCCCAGCTGTGCCCCCATTCCTGCATAACCCATTTATTCCAGTTTCCTGTTCTCCCTTTCTCCAAGCATCCAATCTTGTCCCATCACCTCCAAGCTACAGCTCAAAGCGCTCTCCCTTACCTCCTTATTTCCTTCATCTGCAGGCTCCACAGACATTCCTCCCAGCCCCATCCAGAGGAAGCCTTCCTGCCCTTCCCACTGGAGGATTAGCAGGGATACCTGCAATGAGATTATTTCTAGGAGACCACTTAGGCCATCCTGATGCTAACCCACCATGGCAGCTCCGCTCAGGCACAGCCAGGCTGAAGGAAAGTTCCAGGCAGGATTTCTGTCGTTTAAGATTTTATTTGAGGGAGGGGTTTGGTAGATTGATTTGTTTTTTCCTCGTTGCTCTTTCCCAAAGATCTGCCATTTGCTATTTACGTGGGGCAGTTCATCTCACAGCACACACAGACAAACACACCCGGCTCAAACAACTGAAATCATCCATCAGTCTAAACATGCCCAATATACACAATATTTTGTTCCCTGAGCTATCAAAGCACTCTGGATACTACCTTGAATTAACCTGTGGGAGTTGACTCTGTGAGAACATTTTCTCAGCAGCAACATGATACATTTCTTGCTTCTTTGGCTTCCTTTTTTATTTTTTTTAAAATATATATCCTTATAATTCTGCCGTAAGGCAGCCTTGGATTTGTAAAATTAGCCTGTCATAACAAATTTATGTCCTCATCAAAGGTTGCTGTTGTGCTTCCTCCCAGACTGGAGCATTCACAGACTAAAGCTGTATTATCGCAGTAATTTCAAAGTTCAATAGTGTATTTTCAAAAGCAATTGCTTTTAAATGCAGTTTGTTACATAACGGTAAATTTAAACTTTCCTTAAAATGAAAATTAAGTTCTTTAAATAGTAAGTCAGCTCCTGTTCACTCTTGTCTTTGCTTTTTTTATTCTAAAATGATCCAGCTGCCCTCGGTGTCCCTGAAATTGCAAGGTTAGAAGGACTATATGAAGCCTTTTTATCACCAAAAAGGGGATTTTTAAGCCCAGAGAAAAGTGGATTCCACATTTTAAATCTCTCAAAATTCACTCTTGCACATGACTCTCTGGCCTGAATGAGAGCCTTTTCTGTAGAGAGGTCCAGGGCTGGCTGGGATCGAGAGTTCTAGATGGGCTGTGCTGGAGGCTTGGCTTAGGTGGGAAGGGGAAGCTGCAGGTTAGAAATAATAAGGATATTGATGAAAACTTTTCTGATCAGGAAAAAACCCTCTATCAGTAACTCAAAAAACCTCCTCCTTCTGATGCAGGACCATCTTTATTCACACTACTCTCTTATCAGGGTGGAACAAGTTCATCTCTTAAATCTTCTCTTGCCATTTCCTTGTTCTCTTGGCTCCACAACTGCTCTTTCATGGTGCTGGTGATAAAACTGGTGTCCTCACCCAGGATTTCCATGGAGATGTCCTCTTTTGCCATTTCTTGTCCACGGAGAGCAGTACAGCCTTTCCCTCTACACATGCCCTGCACATCCACCTCCCTGCCTTGGATGGTCATGCTTGAAATTCACCTCATTTTTGGGGAAATGCAGAGTCTGAACATGCCCAACTCAGTGTACTTTGAGCATCCTTAGCTGGGAAGGGAAAGGAAGACCTCAGCAATTAACCTGACCTCTCTGCTTGATGTAGTTATATTCAAAAATATCGTCAAGACTGCCTGGATATAATTTTTCAAATCCACCCTGAAGACTCTCCTTTGCCCTGGCAGCAACCCACAGGTCCTGGGTGCATTACACCCACCATCTTATCATCTAATAAATTCAGGCTGTTTGCTTGTGTTCCTTCCTCTTTCTGTACCCACTATTTTATTTTCCCTTGGTTTATGGTTACAGTGTAAGAGGTGCTGTCTTCTAACCAAATTCCCAGATGCCATAATAAAAATAATAATAATAACAATTACGTTGATGATACACGTGTCCAATTAGTTGTGACAGATTTTTGATTGGTGAGCCCAGATGGGAGGATGCTGGCTAAGAAATGTTTAGATTACATCCCACTGGAATCACTAGGGGATTTTCCTTTGCTCTACACCAGTGCTGGCTTGTTTTAGTGTAATTTGGGGACATAAGTGTTGAGCCCTGTTGCTACTGAAACAACACTGCCATGCCACTGGTTTCTGTGAACTATGGCCAGAACAATCAGTTCTGTGAGCCCAATCAAGACACTGATCACCCCAAACCATCATCTATGTGCAAAGACATGTAATAATTAATAAAAAGGTGAGCTGAAAAGCTGCAGGAATTTGATGTTGTAAACCCAGCGCTTACCCTGCCATTAATTAAGGTTATCTCTTTATTAGTCATTTCCCTTGTGGGGTCTCAGACAGCAACAATCCAAGTGAATAGAAGATGCTCTTAAGCTTTCTTTTCTTGGCACTTTGGGAAATTATAGCTTATTGATTGCAAATAAATTCCTGCCTAGTGGTACTCTAAGTTAGCACAAGTAAAGAAACAAACTGCAACAGCTCTAGAGCTCCCAGGGCCCTTTGTGTGCTGGGGATATCCAGCCCCTTCTCATAAAATGTACTCAATAATCAGTAAAGATAATGTTAGAAGCAGTAGATGAGTTTCTCAACAACAGTGTGACTGATGTGGTACTTTTTGGGCATTGTGGAGATGAATAGAAACAGACACTGACTTTGAACGGCCACAGCTGTATTTTAACATTTAACATTTTAACCACAAGTTTGAATGGTCAGGGATGTCAAGATGCTCCTGGTTCCACGCGGGCTGTGAGGAGCAGGGAATGTTTAAAGAAGTGGGAGCAAAAGAGGCAAAATTGTTTCCAGAGGTCACCATCACCAAGACTGCTGGTCCCTTGCCTCATGGTGAAACTCATAAAAGTGTGATTGCAACTAAGAGAAAATCTACCCAAGAGGTTTCCATGCCCAGGAGAGGACCTGGCTGCTGTGGTTTGGAAAGGGGGAAGGCTCAGGAGCACCCACGGTGGCTTCTCATGACAAACAGGCAGCTTGGTCATTCACAGCAGAGTTCAGGGGTTTTACATCTTGCTAAAGGCTGATTCAGCCACAGAAGAAATAAAGTTTTGCCTATTGGCTGCTGGTCACTCCTTGCTTAATGGTTTCATCATCCAGTTACAGAGGAGGGTATGTACTATAGCACAGAGGTGAAGCAGGACTAAGTGAGTAATGAGGAGCAAAGAGAGAAAGCAGAAGGCTGAGTGTCTTTGGATAAAGTTCACAGGATGAATTAATAAATGATTTTCATAGAGAAATAGGAACTATATTCTCCAAGGAGATTACTCACAATGAACAATTCGATCAGCTCCATCCAGCCTGAAGAAAGGAAAAGGGTAAGAATAAATAGTCCTTCTCCAAAAGGAAAGGCTATTAATACTGCAGTGTCTTAATGGCTCACACGAGGACCATTGTTATCAAGTGTATTTATTAATAGCCTGGATGCCTGAGTATTCATCTCAGTGCATGAGCACTGAAAAGAAAATCTGTGGATAAATATGAAACTCCATGTAATGGTCAAGTCTTAAAAGCTCAGTTAGGAAATTCTGTGAGTTCCACAATGGGGCAGCGCAATGGCTGAACAAATCTGGTGCATAAAGGGCAAAGTGGTGGGAATTGGAAGGGACAATCTGAACTATTTGTGTTCATTAATGGGTTCTAAATTGACTGTAACTGCCCAAGAAAAGCTCATCATCAATGTGAAAATGCAATGAGAGGATCTGCCTGGTGTGGTGTGCAGAATCTGTCAAAGAGTAAACAGAATTTGTGAGCTTAGAAACAGAGCAAGAAAGACATGGAATTAAACAGGGTCTTGGAAGATCTCTGTGCTTGGAGGCTCCTCCATCGCTCTCACAGCCCTGTTCTGCAAAGCACTGTTGTCACCTTGCCTAGGAGAGATTAACCCCAGGGGAAGACTTTCCAGACCTCCGTGCACCAATGGTTGGGAGAGCTGCCTGTTTCCCAGCCTGGACACGAGCATGTGTGTCTCTGCTGTAAGCTCAGATGTCCTCCTGCACAGTGGGGATTATTCACAGAATTATAGAATCATTTAGGTTGGAAAAGACCTCCAAGATCATTGAGTCCAACCCAGCACTGCCAAAGTGACCACTGTCCCCAAGTGCCACACTTACCCCTGGTGTTTCTCACCCTGATCCTCCACAAATCAGCTCAGGACAGCTGCCATCACCCTGTGCACTGTTGGCACCAAAACAACATCCAGGAAGTGGCCCAAAAACCAGACTTGGTGCCTCCTCCCTCACCCTTGTCATTGGCCTTGCGACCCAGCAATGTCCTCCAGCAACCCAGGTGCTCTGTCACCCTTTAATTGCACTAATTACCTGCTCACACACCATGGTGAAGCCTTTTCATGTTTTAATCTCCCCTTCCCAGGGCTCCTTCCCTTGGGAAATGAATACCTGTTGCGGGGAGGGGAGTTTGGGATTGTTGCATGGAAACCCCTCCCCACACAGCAGCAAATCTCATGTCTCACCACGTTTTCTCCACCACCCTCCTCTGCTTCTGCCCTGCCTGCAGAGCTGTCTCAGCTGAGCCCTTGGTGGTTTTCACAAGTGTTTTTTTCCCCCTCACCTCAGCCAACAATAAGGTTCCCATTTGCTGTAGGAGGAGAGGCTCTCACCTCACCTGCCCTGACCCCTGAACGCCCCGGGGTTGCCTTCACACCAGTAAGGTCTGTTTGATCTGGGTGTTTGCAGCTGTTTGGGGGATTTGGATTATGAAACTTTACACACGATTTCATCAGACCCTGAACTTTGGTGCTGGCTTTCTGTGCTGGCTGTTAGAGCACCTGTCAGCACACACTGAAAATTCTCCAAGTTTCCTGCTTCAAAAATCTTCCCTTATCCTGAGCCTACCACTGTGGACATGGATGTTTGGCAGAACGTTTTCCTTGGAGTGCAGCTTGTCTTCAAACACCTTCCATGTAATGCAGCACTTACTACATGTTGTGCATCTCTCTTCCTCTTCAGCTGCTCCATGGAGTAAGTTAAAATGCAATCTAATGCCAATTCCATACACAAACTTCCAGCTAGCATTCTCTACTCCCTGCTTGGGTGTTTAAAATTTTCCATTACTCTGCTCCTTCTACATATTTCATTGTTCAAATAAACTCCCAGTCCGCTCTTTTCCTCCCATATGGGAAAGGAGAGATGGTTTTCCCATCTTCCCATTTATTGCATAGTTATCTCATAACGGATGTGGCTAAGCAGATACTCATGGTTGAGTCCATCAAATAAAACACAGATATATATATATAAAATATTGTACAGGCAGCAGTGATAACTCCAGGAAGGAAGGTCCCAAATCTCTATAATTCCACTGGCTACACTGGAGCAGCTCTTCACACAAACTGGGGCAGATGGAAAGTGTTTCCAGCACCGACCACACTAGAAATTGTTGTTTTCAGGCCCTCTTAATAAGCTTGCAAAATGTTGTCCTTTAGGCTGAAATTGTCTGTAATCAGCACCTATCCCACAGTGATTTCTCCCTTGTTTTGAAAGTTTGAGCAGAATTAGGAGAGCTGCTTTTGAATACAGTAAAGAAGAAAATATCTTTTTTTTTAAGTCTTTCTGACCTTTTTTTCTTGGCAGCTCTACAGCTGAATTGGCTGTGGTTTGAAAGATGCAATTTGGCAGCAAAATAGCCCTCATTGGGGAGCAGTGCAGGGCTTTGTATTGCAGGAAATTGGGTTTGATTTGCCCATGCTACAAGCATTCAAAACCTGCAATCTGACCGTATGCAGTGGAGGGCTTTGGCTAAGCTGATTAGAGGACATGGAGACCAGGGAATAAGGCTCTGCATGTGTGCCCAGCCAGAGCAGAAGGGAGTTCCTGAGGGATGGGCAGGGAGGCTCCAGTGTGGTGGAGAGGGATGTTCAGCTCCTTCCACCCTCAGCACAGAGTCCCAGAATGGGTCAGCTTGGAAGGGACCACAGTGGGTCATCTGGTGCCCCCTCCCTGCTCCAGCAGGGCCATCCCAGAGCACACGGCACAGGATTGTGTCCAGAGCGGTCTGGAATATCCCCAGTGATGGAGGCTCCACACCCTCTCTGGTCTCTGCTCAGGGCTGGGTCACTGCACAGCAAAGAAGTTCTTCCCCATGTTCAGGTGGAACTTGCTGGGCTTCAGTTCCTGTCCATTCCTCTCGTGCCATTGCTGGGCCCCCCGAGCAGAGCCTGGGCCGGGCTCTGCCCCCTCCCTGCAGGCACTGAGGGACATGGGGAGGGCCCCTCTCAGTGTGTCCCCTGGAGGCCGAACAGCCCCAGGTCCCTCAGCCTTTCCTGCTCCCAGAGATGCTCCATCCCTTGGGCATCTCCGCAGCCTGCGCTGGCCCCGCTGCAGGAGCTCCATGTCCCTCCTGTCCTAAGGATCCCAGAACTGGACACAGCTCTCCAAATGTGCCTCCCAAGCCTGAGCAGAGGGGCAGGGCCACCACTCTGCAGAAGGCAAGAAGGGCTCCTTTGGGTGATGATGGGATGAAGCAAGAGCTACCCACAACCTGCCTTTAAGTCCTGAACAGCATTTTCTCCCAGCTCATACAAGGTGGTTGGATTTTCTGTGTTGAACAGTCTGATCTCTGCATCCCAGTGTATGGACAACCATGCTATTCCCATGTATGGGAGCTATCCCACTATTTCCAATGACTTTTTCCTGGTTATTTAGCATATTGTAGGACTAGATCCATACTGCATGATGAAATAAAACTTTTTCCTAGGCTGCCTCCGAGTTTGAACACTGGGGAAACTGAGTCTACAGCAATAAACAGAATCTGTATTTCTGATCCATTTTAAACCAGAAAGGAGATTTTTCACAAACTTCCCCAGCTATAAGGATTCCTCAAATCCTCTTTAGTCCCTTTAAATATTAAACCATTCTCATGCACACACCATGTCAAAAAACAGGAATACTGGCAAGTCATATTCACGTGCACATTCTTTGGACTAGCTGTTAAACTTTGTGGGTGAGCTGACTGAATTGGTGGAACAGGATATTTGACTAAAATAAAAATATCTTCGGACCTGGCAACTGGAAATCAGTTTGCAACAGTGATTTCTGATAGACAGTTGTACAGCATGAGCAAATTCCACGCTTAGGGAAGAAGGATCAAGAGACAGTATGAATAAGAGATATAGTTAATAATAACTAAGTGTTGAAAAACATGGTCCTTCTGAAACGTGGTGCTGGCTGATCTGATGTGGCTTTGCTCCCTTTTATACAGAACTGTGTTTTCCTAATAGAAGCAATAGTCTTTTAATTCAGAGCAAGTTTCAAGAACCCTCTTTCCTGATGCTTTGTAGCTTACTCTGAAAATCAAACCTAAGTGGAGGGATAAACTGACCAGTGATCATGCAAATATACACACACACAGAGGGAGAGAGTTGATTAAATCGAGCTCTGCATTACAAACACCTCTGGCTGTGTTTTGCCCAGGGAGATGAGGATGAGTTGCTGCAGTTTATCTGATCCATACCCTGCCCACGGCCTTCACCATCCATGGCCACTCACTAAGATGTGCAGTTCATACATTTTTTCATTCTGCTTACCAATGCTTTCCTCCTTCTTTTACAGCATGAGAGTACATAAAGCACAGAGAGGGAGGCAGTGCTATTTCTGCCCTACACTGCAGTACAAAACCCATTAATTGCATTTTTGGCAATGAAGCCCAATGAGGACTCAAAGCTCTTTAAATATGCAGGAAATGTTCCCCTAATGAGTAGCCTTCACTACTTTGGAGCTGCTGTGTGAAGTGCCAGTGACAATGGAGCAATTTTTCTGGGTTCAGTGTCATTGGGATTGGTGACCAGGCATGTGAGAACTGGGGCTGCTTTTTAATCTCGCTGTTAGGAAATCCTGTACCTCCAGGGGTACTGAGGAGAGTGAAAAGGAGGATAATATTTTGCAGCTTGATATGAGTTGTAACTCAATGAAAAAACCCACACAGATGGTCATTCAGCCCCTCATGTTAATGCTCTGTTATACAGGTTCTGCTGTGGCTCTCCCATGATAAGGTTTTCTCTTCCTTTGCAGCCCCATGACAGTGGACACATGGAGACAAAAATATGACATGATTTCCCGCCTCTCTCTGTCCTCTAATTTGGATCCAATGTTCTCTTTTATTACCTGTCCTCAGTCCTTCCCATGGCATAGATAAAGAGCTACAGGCTGAGTTTCAGGGTGAAAGAAGGTAACTGGGGCTCACAGCCACACACGTGTCTGTGCAGGGCCACAGGAGCTCGAGATAATCTGGTCCAGCTTCCCATGTCCATGCTGTGCTTTGGGATCTAAATGCGTTACAGAATAAGGTGGCTTTAGGAATGAAACAGCGACTTTTAGGACCAGCCAATCCCAGTTGTATTATATTCAGAAATGGCTGCTGATCCAGGGGAACTGGGAAGAAGAGCCCTTAAGAGAGTGAATTTATATTCTGAGCTTTTACTTCTCACTCACAGCTGTCTGAAAAACATCACTCCCCCCTCCCCAAGCTACTCAATGAGAAGAGCACAAGGAGAAGGAACAGCTCAGATCTGGATGGGCTGTTTGTCAGGTATGAATTCTCTCATCCAGCCACTCTCACTTCTATTCAGCACATGTAATGAATGTCTGAAAAATCTGGAAATTTATGTTCAGATCAATGGGAGCTGATTAATTACCTAAGATGTATTCAGATAACAGAGTTGAGAGGAAAAGCAAAGGCAATGCTTTCAAAAATGCTCAATGAAGTAAACCAAGTACACTGCGAATATGTTTAAAGGATAAGTGCAAAGACGACCCAGGCAAGCGGGGTATCAAAGAAAAGAGACATCCAAAAGCCAGTCTTACAATCAACAACATAGACATGAAGGAGAAAAGAAATCTCTAAAGCTATTAAAAATCTGGAAGCCTATTAAAAATGGATTAAAAAAGGTACAAGGAAATCAAATCAAGAGACATGGAGTGGCACTTGCGAAAGAAACCTTTAACAGAGTGGAAAAATTACGCTATGATCCAAGTGAATTTAAATAGTGGCTCCAGTGGTGGTGGAGAACAGCACTTCCTCATTTCACAGACCAGCAACTAACAGATGAAGTGCTGATGTGTCTTCAGTCCATGGGAACACACAGGGGGTTCATCCTGTGTGTCCATCCGTGGTGTCCCCACATCAGCTCATCAGTGATACAACCCATACTTAAAGATCCACGCTCTGCTCTGCCTCCTGCTTCAGCAACAGCACCAGCTCATCCTGCTCATGTCTCAGGGGTGTATTTTGAATTGGGAAGGTCACCATGAAAGCCAGCAAGAGCAAGGGAAATGCAAGTGAAGGTTGAATCTGTTTTCCCCACTCCTTTCTGCTCAAGGAACCTCCTCAACACCAGGATCTGCCGAGGGCCCTGCAGGGATGTTGTGCCCAGCCTGCAATGCTGGGCACAGCTCGACACTGTGTGGGTTTAAGCTCTTTGTGGAGCTGATTCTGAGCAATGGGAGGGGGAGAAAGCCGAGATCATGTTCGCACAGAGAATGTTGGTATGTCCAGTCTCAAAGTGCAGCCCTTCTGCAAAGGACTAACATTTTATCCAACAAGGGATGGGAATCCCCTCTGCTGCAGTATCAGCTTCCTTCCAGAAACACCAGACCTAAGCACCAACATGTTGGATGAAAGCAGCTGCTTGTGGAGGTTAGAAAGGTCCTTCCCAGTCCTGTCCCTTCCAGGTAAATATTGCCTGGTCTAGCTTCCTTGTCTCTCCCAGATGAAAATCTACTGCCAGCCTCTACTTGTTCCCACTTTCAATTTAATTTTGTCTGTAGAGTCATCAACACCAACACCCAAAACATTACTTCAGTGGCAAAGGAATAAAAAAGTTCCCACAAACCAGGTGATTTTTCTAAGAGAATGATGGGGCTTTATGTGAAAGGTTGAACCTTTGCTGAACCTCCAGGAGGAGCAACCAGGCAAGTCTGGCTGTGCTGCAGGAGCACTGACCCACACCCTTCACATCCCCATCCCTAACTGTGAGACCAGAGGAGGAGCCAAGACCACCAGGAACCACACCCTGTAGCCACCATGAATGACTCCATCTATTCTTCAAGCTGAGGTTTAGTTTCCTCCTTCCCCTCATCCTCAGGGGATTGTTCCAGATCATTACAACTCTTCTATTAAAAATCTGCTTGTAGCTTCCTAAATGCTTTCATGGCCTGCATGTTGCATTTGTTCTTGTTCCAAGACAGTCCTTTAGCTTAAGTAGCTTTCTTTCTCCTCTCTGTTTATTCCCTCCTCCCTCATCGCACTCAGGTCTCCCTTGGCCCTTGGTTGTTCCCGTTGCACCAGCCAACCCTCCCTCTCTCCTGGCAGAGGAGTTCTCAGCCCACAGAGCCCCTTCCACAGCCTTTCTCTGCTGTCCTTCAAGGGGGTGGTGACAGCTCTGCTCCTGGATATGCAGGGATTCAGTACTCACAGTCACCCATTCCTAGTGGGAAAGCATTCCCTGGGATAAGCCTTTTCCAGAGCTGCACCATTGCTGGCAGCTCACCATCCCCTGCGACAGATGAGTGGAAACAACTTTCTCTCCTGCTCTGTCATTTCCAAGTGATGAGGCCCAAGTTTCAAGCAGAAATTCATGTTATTAGTCCCAGCGTGCACAGCTCTGCACTTTGTACTATAACATTTCATTCTGCTTCTATTACTTCCCTCGTCAGGATCATCCAAGTGTTTTATTTGTTATATTTCATCCGATTTTCCATTTACCTTCGGGTCTTTAATTATTCTTTCCTTGCAAATTTATTCTAAGCTTTGCATACCATCAATGTCTCTAGTTGACTGGATCCTTTATTTCTTTTTTAAAAACAGGAGAACTGGGCTTGTCATTTTTTTCTGCTCGACTTATGTATTAAAAATCCTTAAGAGTGGACTCATGATTTCATGTGCCAGTTCTTTTAGGAGTCTGGGTTGGATTATTTGTTCCCCCTGGCTTCAGTGCATTAAAGCTCTTTCAGTTTTGCTTTCACCTTGGATGCTGAAATTTCCATTTTTATAAATCTCATGCCCGTTAGCGATTGTCCCTGTGCCCTTGTGTCCTGAAGCAGCATCTTTATTGAAAACTGAAGCAAAGTACTCATTTAGGCTTTTTTTTTTTCCTGTAACTACATTTAGTTTTTATTTCATCCATCTTGCTTTTTTCTTTGTCTGTGTGACCTAAGCTTTTTTATGTATATATTTGCAAGTTGTAACTCAAAGTTGAGTGTTGACAAATCTCATTTTAGTCTTGCATTTTCTGCACTCTGAGGGAATTTTTTTGATCCACCTCTTCTTTTGCCCATTTTGGGCTCTCTGCTTCCTTGCAGTCTCTCTTCCAGGGGACCATTCCAGCTGTGTATTAACTTCCTTTGCCTGGAATGTGCCTTACAGATTGGTTTTGTACTTTTGACTTCCCAAGGTCTGCTCTGTAAAGAGCACCAGGATAGCTGGCTGCACTTCTTTGCTCTCTTTATCCAGCTTTTGCCCTTCCCAAATACAGACCAGGTGTAGTTCTTCCTTCTGGTTAAGTGGAACCAATCTGTGACCACCCCATTCCAGCTCTTCTCTGCATCCAGCTCCTCTATAATCTCCTCCCTGGTTTGTCCAAACTCCCTGTGAAGTGGCTCCCCCAGCAAACCTCCCCATCTCCCAGAGTTCGGGTGTAGGATGGGAAGATGCAGCTTCAGCTGAGGACTCAGAGGTCTTTCCAGGCTGGAGCTGGCAGCTTGGACTGCATAGAATCATGGAATAGTTTGGGTTGGACCTTCAAGACCATCTCATTCCACTGCCTCTGCCGTGGGCAGGGACACCTTCCACCAGCCCAGGTTGCTCCAAGCCCCATCCAACCTGGCCTTGGACACTCCCAGGGATGGGGCAGCCACAGCTTCTCTGGGCAGCCTGTGCCAGGGCCTGCCCACCCTCATAGTGAAGAATTCCACCCCAATCCCCATCTAACCCTGCCCTCTGGCAGTGGGAAGCCATTGCACCTCATCGTGTCACTTCAGGCCCTTGTCCAAAGCCCTCCTCCAGCTCTCTTAGAGAACCTTTAAGTGCTCAAAGATGCTCTCAGGTCTCTCTGTAGCCTTTTCTTCTCCAGCATCAGGGACATCTGCCATAAAGTTGATGGGACAATCCAGATTCCCTGTCAGCTCATGGTCCCGCTGAGGAACATGCTTGGCCAGGCCAGGAGAGGAGAAACCAGTCCAGACCCCTCTTCCTCTGGGAATACAACGAGCACTTCTGACATCACTGGATAGCTGAAGAATAAGAAGCCAGATTCCCCTCTTGTGCTCTTATTTTGTAACAAGAAGACAAACCTCATTCCTCTGCTCACACAACAGCAAAGTCTTATGCCAACAATAGAATAAAAAATGAAACAGGAAACTTTTCTAAGAAATTAGTGCTCTTTTCCCCTGCCCACGTGGTTCCTGTGGTTTGAGTAATGTTTAAAAGAGCTTGTGTTACTGGTATTGCAGTTCTGGTCTAACTAAAAAAAGACCCCTCTGTCAAAAGCTGAGGTTTCTCCTCTGTATTTCTTCTACTTGAAGATTTCTCATGCTCCTGAAAGTGAAGTGTCTCTGGATAGTTTTCAAATGACCAGAACTAATGAAACAAAGAAAAAGCAATTTTAAGGTGGGCCAGTGTTAGAGGGGAGAGCCTGGAGAGTCTTGTTCCCACTCAGCAAAATGGGGCATCCTGCACCAGCCACCCTCACCCTCTGTTGAAGGGAACATGTACTATGGAATGTTGCTTTACTTTATCTGTTTTGGGATTTTTGGCTTGGTTTGGTTTGGTTTTAGTGAGATTCATTGTTTCACTGAAATATTAAGACCGGGGAGACACAGCAAGATCCACTTGTTAAAGTCCAGTGGGAAGCGATTCCCATCCCAGTGAAAAGTGTTGAGATGTTAAAGGGCTTCCTGATCTATACTGAGATGAAATCAAACCTTCTTGTTAAAAAGAACGAAGTGTGGGACTGGGATGGATGGGACCAGAAACCTCAGGGAGAAGAGGGGGCCATCAGATCCCCAGAAAGGGATTGCTGAAAGGAAAGGGAGGATAATATAAACAGGGAAACACAGGCACTGGCCATCTCTGGAACCCAGAGATCTTTGATTGGTTTGCATATGGGAGTTCCTCACTGGTGAACCATTCTGGGGAGGCCCAGTCCCACCCCAGCACTCCTGGGTGTGGAGGAAGGGTCCCCTCCTGCTTGTTCCTGCTGGATATGTCCTGCAGATCCCATTTTTATGGAGTTACCAAATGCTCATTCCAACCCACGGCATAAAGCAAGATGCTGTTAGAATAACATCATAAATCTCTGTCTCTGGAATGACGAGTCAGCTCTGATGTAAAAGGGAAGGAGGACAGAGATGATTTTTTTAAATGCATTTGGTCAAGGAAAGAACTCTAGCTTTTGTTCAAACTGTTGATTTTCTTCAGAGTGAAATATTTCCTTTACTCACGAGAACTAGCCTAAACAAGGAAAAGAAAGTGAGTTCATTCAGCATTTGTAACTCCCTGTGCTAACAAAAAACATGATTTCTAGACTGATCCTTTCCTATCAGATCTCCCAGATGCAATTATTTGCCATGCAATAAAAGCTTTTCCTAATGAAACCCAGTGTGCACTAATAAAGAGTAGATTGGCTTTGACAACGACTCCTTTTGCTCCAATTCGTGCAAAAAGTACAAGACAATGATCTTAGCAGCCCAGGGAAGTTTTGGTGAGTGCTGCTGGTGGAGCCTGGGACATCGCTCTGTGCAGCAGGATTTTCCATCGGCTGCATTAGTGGGACTGAGCCAACACAAAGGCTCAATCTGAGAGCTCATCACATACTAATTTACTGCAGGTCTTGCTATAAATAATGCATGCAATGGGGAGCTGAGCTGCCCTTAGTGGAGTAATGCACTCAGGCTTCTTCCTCCCACAGAGGCCAAACCTCATGTCTGTGCTGGTGTCACAGGAGAACTTCTTCAAATCACCTCAGTGACTTGGGATCGGGGTAGGAAAGGCTCTGGGATTTAGCCATCTTACATCTCAGTCAAGATATTTGTATCTCTGTCATTTATATCTGAGTATTTATATAACCGTCCTTTATTGGCAGGAAATGCTGGCTAAAAAGCACAAAGCAGGCAAAAGATCTGCTTGGATTTTCCATGGGAATGAGACGTGGGTTCCCTGCAGGGTTTTCCAGTCACTCCAGTGAGGGCCCTGCAGTGGTGGGGAGGACAAGAATGGTCTCAGCTGAAC
>JAWWEU010000053.1:2461119-2475402 GCA_035583155.1 Acropternis orthonyx | reverse complement strand
CCTTCCCGTCCCTTCCCTTCCCTTCCCTTCCCTTCCCTTCCCTTCCCGTCCCTTCCCTTCCCTTCCCTTCCCTTCCCGATCATTTCAACAGTGCCACAGATCTCATTGCAGACTTCCAGTCTCTGACCGAACAGTGTCTCTTGCTGCCTGTTTCATTATGGGTGTCTGTTTTGGTCTCAAGCCCCTGTCCCCTCCTAACCTGAGTTTCAAACATACCTATTGCCTGCCATCCTCAATGCTCCTTTTTACTAGATCAATTAAATTTGGATTTCCATTTTCAGCAGAACCACTGTGGTTTAAATATTTCTTGAACTATCTCATTAATTTTGGTGTTTCCTTCCTCCTTTGCTGCCCTTTTTTTTTTTTTTTTTGGTTTGTTTTACCATGAGAACTTTAAGGATTTATGTACTTTTGAACACTTTTTTCTGGTGGTGGTTTGGTTTTTTTTACTTCTCTTATGTCCCTGCAATTCTGCTCTTGCTGGGGAATGGCCCTGGGTGACCTGACGTGGTGTGGCCAGATTGCTCCTGTCCATGGCCAGTGGTTTGGTGCCCACCCAGCAGAGCAGGTGATGTCCACCCTGGGATGGTGTCCCCTGTTCCACAGACCATGCTGGGCTGTTGTCCCCTCTACCACAGACCACCCTGGGATGGTGTCCCCTGTACCATAGACCCCTCAGCCTTGCACACCATGTGGCCCAGCAGGACCTTGGGTTTAAGGTGTCACGACCAGCATCTCTCCCTTGGTGTCCACAGTGTTTGGCTCCTGGCACAGGGCACAGCCCTGCTCACCACTGGCTTGTTTGAGCAGTTTTGGGGTAAGAATAGTCCATCCTGGGAGGGTTTCACTCCTGTACAAGGGGATGTGGAGGTAGAGCATCATCCATGGTATCCAGAAACTCTTCACCTTAATACACTGATTTTCAATCCTCTCCTTTTCATGAATTTCCAACCCCCACATCCTTCAAAAGAGTAGTTTGTTCACCCAGTTCATGACGTTTCCATGGGACAGGAGCAGCATTTTTCCAACTCAGGGATCAGTGATGGATGTGAGGCCCCTACCCCAGCCAGAACTGCCATCCTCATCCCCTAAACACTGGCTTTCCATCACCTCCAGGGTGCACCCAAGGCATGGAGGCTTCTTTTGGGGAAGACTGCGAACTTGAAAAGAAAATAATGAGAGAGTTGTGTTACATCCTCTACTTTGCCTTCATCCTGGAAGGGTGTTGTGCATGTGCCTGTCATGGTGTAGGGATGTGCTGGTGCAAGTGAAGGCACCAGGTGCCCAGAGATGGTGTTGATGGGCTTTCTGGGTCAGATATCCTCAAACCAGGGTCACCCTTGAGCCCTGTTGTGCATGGGCAGTGCCTGAACCCCTCATCACACCTTGGTGGCTGAGAGAATGAGCTGGATCTCCCCTTAAGCCAAGAGTGGTCCAGAGAGGACTGACAGGGCTGAGCCTGGGGCAGCAAAGGGTGCAGGGAGCACCATGCCCACAGCCAGTGAGGCAGTACCTGAAGGTCAATCAAACATTCAGACGCTGTTTTTTCTCTTGTAAAGCCAGAAAATTCTTCAAACTCTCATAAAACCTACAATACATCCAATACAGCTCCTTGGGACCCTGGAGAGGCATGTCTTGTTTGTCTGACAGCAGGGTTGAAAAACAGCATATCCAAAGCCCCTGAGAAACAGCCTTTTCAATGTTTCCCTTGGGATCTAATTTGAGATGCTGACAAATCAGGGGCACTCCCAGCTGCCCTGAGTCTCCACCTGCACCCTCCAAGTGTCCACTCCCACTTTCCCCATGGCTCTTCCTACCCCACAAGCTCCCCACCCCCAAGACTGAGCCCCACAACAAGCTCTTGGGCTACAGGGCAAGAAGGACAGGAGTCCCATGCTGGGCAGCGACCAACTGGTATCAAAATTCAGCCACTGAGAACTTGGGATCGAGTCAAATCCCCGGGCGCACCATCAGAGTCCCAAACTTATTAACCACCGAAGCAGCAGCCCAGCTTTGTTTGAGAGAGGATTTAGGAAATGTAACAAGCTGTTTTGCTGTTAGATGCTGAAAGGGGAAGAACAGAGCTGTAGTAGTTGTGTTGGTTGTTTTTTTTTTTCCCCGAGTCCCTTTTTATCTTTTGGCAGCCCTTTGTACAATTAAATAGCTCCACGGGGATGCCATATGTTGCCAATAGTTTTACACTTCTCAGCAGTGGGAGGCTGGAACACTTTCCAAATTGACATGATAGGAACCCATTACAAAATTCTTCTCTAGGAGGAATGGCTAAATGTTCTGTCAAGGAACTGAATTAAAAATAGACCGACTGGTATTGTTATCTCCCCAAAAGTATGCACTTGGCTTCACGCGTAATGTGGTACATCTGGTGGTACATCTCTGATCTTGGGAGCCTGAGCATGAGTCTGGTAGGGCCATAAGTGGGGAGATGCAGGGCTGGGTCCAGACCCCCAGGGGCAGGGTGGTGGGTGTGGGACCTGTCTTCTATTCCTCACTGCAGCTGAACAATGTGATCCTGCCAAATCCATTGCCCTGTGCAATGTGCTCTCCCAGAGACATCTCTGCCTGCCACCATGAGGGACAGCAGGAGGACTTCATGTCTTCATTTACCCAAGCTCCAGAACCTCCCTAATGAGCTTTTTCCTGGTTTGATGGGGCACAATTTCTCTCAAACTCTCCACAGGTCAAAGCAAGAAAGGGCCAAATCCAGCTGCACTTCAGCGCAGTCCATTGGGGCAACACACAACACCTGCTCCAGGTGAGTTTTACTTCCCTGTGAGGCTGGGCAGGCCCTGGCACAGGTTGCCCAGAGAAGCTGTGGCTGCCCCATCTCTGGGAGTGTCCAAGGCCAGGTTGGATGGGGCTTGGAGCAACCTGGGCTGGTGGGAGGTGTCCCTGCCCATGGCAGGGGGTGGAGCAAGACGAGCTTTAAGGTCCTTCCCAATCCAAACCATCCCATGATTCTATGATTCTGTGAATTTACTTTCTCACCATTTGTTGCCTGCATGAAAATAGACATTTTTGCCCTCCCCCATCTCCACCTTATCTTTGATTGCCCTGTTCTTTACTTGTTTGCTCAGTGACTCCTCTCTGCAGGGCGGGTTGCTGGTTCTGCTGTGGGGCCCGTGGGGACACATCCAGCACACAGCTGTGGGTGGTGGGAGGGGGATCTCATAATAGCTTGATAACAGCTATTAAGTAAACACCACATACTGGAACAAAATGCTTCACTTCAACCTCAAGCAGGGTGGGGTTAACTATCAGAACTGAGTTGTTTACCTTGGGCTGAAACGCCTGAATAGGGGGACTTTGAAAATCTGCTCCCATGAATTACTGGTTTCCATACAGGCTTCTGTTAGATGGTAGTGACAGCTTAAATAAGCAGAAATTTCTTGGAAAGATTTTCTCCTTGTCTCAGTTATGCCTTTCCTACAATCCCAGAGCATCATTCACACAATCAAAAATTGCCAGTGTGCCAGGTACTACAATTGCAGTCAGAGCTGCCCCTTTATTTACTCTGATGTTGTGTTGGTATTGAGTTGGTTTGGGGGGGAAAAAAAAAACCACAAAAAACCTGTGTGATTCTTACTTGATTTTATACTGGGAAACACAGTAAAACAGCAGAAAACCTGATGGGAATATTGGGATGACTGGGAGGATAGAATTTCAATGTGCCTCTCCCTGGGATTGAGGTGTGCTGAGCCTCCCTTGCATCTCTGGGATGATCCTGCTCTGGGCTTGTGTTTGCAGAGCGTGTGTTGGGCACAGGGAAGCTCTGCTGAGAGGCAAAGTGTGTTAACCTGGCTGCATGACATCTTAATGGGGTTGGGACATCTCTGTGAGCCCAGTGAACATGTATCTGTGCTTATATAGGTCTCTAGGTCTCTCTCCAGCCCGTGTCCAGGGGCCAGCAGCAGTAGGAGATCAGTAGTGTGAAGGACACTCAGTGGCCTCTGCATAATTCAGGCAACTGGACTGTTACAAGGTAGTCACCAAACCAAGGGATTTCTTGTGAGTCTGCCAAAAAACCCTCAGAGGACAGTACCTGGTAGGGCAAAGCATTCCCAGAGCTATGATATAGGAATGCCATTTGGGTAAATAAAAGGTTAGAGGATAACTTTGGGGTCACTAGAGCAAATGCCACCTTGGCAACTCCCTTATTCTCCTGCTCTCCTTCTTGCATCCCACCACAATGGCCCACAGGTACAGGGTCCCCATGCTGTCCCCACACTGCACCTCCCCACGGAGCCTCTGAGTGCTGGAGCTCCGTGAGGAGGTCTTTGGTTCACCCATTTCTGGGGGGATGCTACAAACTCTTCAGGCCTTTGGTGGGAACAGGTATGGACCACACTTGGCCAAGCAAGTTCCTGCAATCCCTGCACCAAGTCCAAGTGAATATTTTGGGTTCCAGATAGGATTAAGTGCCCATAGATTGGAGAAGATCAGCCTTTCAGTCTCTGAGACCAAACCCAACCTCAGGCAGGTGGAGGATTTTAGGTCCTCCCCTCTGCACAGGGGGTCTCTTGCTCAGGGCTTGGATACTCTGGCTCCTGCTTGTGATGCTGCCAAATTTGAGCAGAATTCGGGTACTGAAGGACTGCATGGCATTGGAGTGACTTCCCTCTCTTCTCCTTCCTGGGCTGAGTGTGGTCCCACACGGGAGGAATAACAGGAGACCCTTTCTGCCTTTCCTGGAAGGTGCAGAGCTGTTTGGAAGCTCATGGAGGGGGCTGTGGGGAAACCTGAGCTATAGCTATGCAGGAGCTCAGGCTGGATCATCGAGTTCTGCCTCCTCTGAAGCTCAATGAATCTAGAAAACCATCTCCCCTTGTCATCCGTGCTAAGAGATTCACAGCATCTGCACAAAAGTGCTTTTATGTCTGCTTCATGCATATTGAGAGTTGACATTAAAAGAGAGAGAAAGAAAGAACAATCCATTAGGCTCTGTGCACTAAATCCTAGATTTCAAACTGACACATCTAAAAATACCTATGATATGAAAGCAGATACAGCATGATAATTATACACTGCAGGTCTATTGTACTATTGTGTTCTATATGGGATTCCAGGAGCAAACTAGCTTGGATAAAATGAAGAACAGTGCTGTTGGATGGATTAAATCATTGACATCCCAAAATCTTCCAGGCCCTGGTCCAGGGCTCTTCAGTTTGGAATGCTGGGATTTGGTACGGGGCAGCTCTTCCTTGCCCAGGTTTGATGTGTTTCTTTAAAGAGTCCTTTGGTGGCTGACCTGAAACCAGTTTCTTTTGTAAAGTGGTTATCATCTGTGCTTTCCCACTTTCTGGAGACATTTCTCATGTCCTTGGATGTGGTAGAAAGCATATGTCATGAAACTACTGACCTCAGGTTGGTATGGGGGGAGCCACCCAGGCTCCGAATCATATGAATATGTGAAATGATGAATTCTGTGCGTTTCTGGCAATTTCCTGTAGTTACAAACTCCAGTGAAAATCAAGATTAAATTGCAGTCTAATTAGTTAATGATTTAATTTTATATAAATAAGCCCAGTAAATCATGTTCATTATTGTACAATAATATAATAATATGTTTGCTTGTGTTTAAAGTGATCTCCAGAAGATGCACCATCCGTATCCCTGCATACAAACCACTGTGACTTAGTGACAACATGGGACAGATTTGTCTGCAAATCAAGTCTCTTGCTAGAAGACTATTGAAGAATATCCTCTTTGTCCAGGCAAAACAGCAACTGGTTGGTTTGGAAACAGCTCTTGAGGGAGCAGGAAGGCAGAGAAACCCACACTGCAAAGTCCCTGCTGTCACCCAAGTGTCCTTGATTTCTGTGTTGTATGTTCCAGCTTGCAATGACTCTGGTCAGGTGTGGTCAGTGAAGGTCCCATGGTCTCTGTGAGGGTTTTTGGGAGCCTCTGGTCAGCAGAGCAATGGGGCTCTGCCAGCCTCAGCTCACCTCCCACTTCCAAGTGGCTGGGACAGATGGGCTGCTGTGCTGAGCTGACGGGAGTTCTGGATTTAGTTGGTGGAGAAACAGGCTGGGATGCTCCAGATGAAAGACTCTATAAAAAGGCAAGTTATTCCCTGTAATTTGAGAGTACTGCCAACCCCAAATGTTAAAAAATTCTGAGGTTCCCAAACCACAGAACCAGCCAAACTGTCACAAGGTTTTCATTTCTAATTGGAGTTCCTTCTCATTTTCCTTCTGGTTTTGAGCCATTGGGTCCTGTTCTTATTTGCAAGGAAAAGTCACGATGAAGAACAAACTCTCTGGTTTTCAGAAACGAAACCTGAGCCTCTCTCCATCACGTGTCCTTGTCAGAGAGGGGACTTCTGTAAAATGTCAGAGAGGGGGAAACATCCCAAGGGCACCAGAGCAGGTGCCTTTTTGCTTCAAGTTCGTGTCTCACAGTGCTCCTCGCACCTCTGCCCCCCAACAGCTGCCCCCAGCGGGGAGCACAGACCCCAAAGGCAACCTTGTCCTCTCCCAGGGAGAGCCAGGCCAGCCAGTCCTGTGGGAGGAAATCTCTCCTGCTGCTCTTTGAGCAAACCACCTGCATTTAAGTGGGTCAGAGCAAGCTGTGAAGTTCACACGTCCCCGCTGTGAGAGCAGGGAGGGTGCGGATCTCACCTCTGGTGCTGAGCCGTGCCGGCAGCAGCGGGGGCCGGGACACGGTGGGTGGTTCATGTTGGTGCTCTCTGCCAAAACTTCTAGAAAAGCCCCCAGGAAGGGCCCCAGAGGAAGGCAACTAGTTTTAAGAACTGTTTGCTGCTGGTCCCTCCCGTGTCCACCCCTCTGCTGGGAGCGACTGACTCGTGTTTTAGGGGTACTAAAAGCAAACACCACACAAACGCTGCATTTCAAGACTAGGGTTTCAGCCTGTGTCTCTTCCTGTTCTCAACCCACAGCTCGTGCTCTCAGCTGAGCTTCTGGAGGCACCACAGCAGGGGCAGAGGTTTGTGCTCCCACAGACCCACCAGCTGGGGAACACAAGCAAGAGTTACAGTCCCCTGCCAGGGAACCAAGCCCTGGCTCATTTCTCTTTTCTCAGGAAATGTGGGAAACAGGTCCCAGGTCTACCAAATCCTTGTCTTGTGCTGCCCTAGAAGTAACTCCTGCATAAGGCAATGGATGTCCAGGATTCTGAATATCTGGTGGGGGCATGAGTTGGAAGTGAAACCTCCAGGGGCTGAGATGGGCAATGCCACACTCACATGGAAGGGATGGAATGGGACCCCCCAGTGTGCTGTGGAAGAAGTTGCACCTCTCTGCATCACTTTTCCCATCTGTGAGATGGGCACACAAGAGCTGTTTCTGCAGGCAGAGGGCTTTGTCATGCACTCCTGTGAAATGCTGGATGAAAGGCAGGAGCAGCAAACCAGAGAGGGGCAGAGCAAGCCCAGAGTTGCTCAGTAGCACTCCTGGCAGTGCCAGGATGTGAAAACAGTTGTCCAATGTGGACAGGAGTGGCCCTGGGGATGAGATGCTTTGGCCCTTGGGTCTGTTTTACTATTACAGCTCTTTCTGTCAGGCTGCCTCAGCATGTGCCTGGAGCAATGAAGCTCTTTTCTTTCCCCGGAGGAGACACCTTCTCTTAGCACTGAACAAGACCCAGGCCTCAAAGGAGGAGTCAGGGAGCAAAAGGCTACAAGGCAGGTGAAGGCAAAGCACAATTTCAGTGACTGTGTAACCCTGGCTGTCTCCATATGTGCTTTTTCTTGCTGTTCCTCCCAGCTTTCAAGAATCTCTCACAACAGTTTCCCTCTCAAATACCTGTCCTGGCAGAAACCTTACTTTAGATACCACTGTTTGTAAAATTTCTCAAGAATATACACTGCTGTAATGACTTTCCTACTTGTTTAAGGTCACTCACCCTGCAGAGGCTGCGTGTCTCCCTATCAGTACCAGGTGCATGTTTAACACAGAGAGAAATTCTCAGAAACAGGAGCTCTGAAATCAGTCCTACCAGGAAATTAGGACAAAGGGAGATACTACACTCTCCCTTCTTATTTTGTAGAGCAAAAAAAAAAGTCGCAAAACAGGAAGAGAAAGGGGGGTTTGTCAGTAGCAGAAAGAAAAATAAAAAGTAAAAACGATAGATAGAAATCAAAAAGAAAACATGGAAGGAGACAGAGAACATATGGGCATGGAGCAGGAAAAAAAGAAGGGGTAAAGGTGGGGGAAGCCAAAGCCACCTGTCCCCGTGGGCGGTGTCTGGGCTCTGTTACCTGATGGCTGCGCAGCAGGTGCTGCTGCTCCCTCATCCTGCCCTGCTCCACCAAAAACCGCCCATGGGACCTCTGCCAGGGGCACCTGCCTCTTCCCTGGGGGTTGTTGTTTCCTCCTGTCTCCAGAGGTTCTTTGGGTGCGCAGCCCCAGGTACACGCTGTTTGTAAACCACCTGCGAGGAGAGACGTTGCTCGTTGTCCTTGTCTGCTCGGGCTTTGCTGAAGAGGGGAGGGAGGTGGATAAATGAAATGAAAATGCCCTTTGGGTAAACTCCAGAAATCCCATGTAGCTTGGCTTGCTTTTTATAGGATTAGTTATTCGTCTGCATCATCACATAGGGATAGATGTGTCAAGCGACCACAGATTACTGTCGCTATTAAGGTCACCTGCGGGAGCTACTCCGAATTCTCTCCCGTAGCACAAACCCCGAGTCTATTCAAGAAACATAAAGTAAGACAGGCTGTGACAAATTTCTAAGCTACTTCCTCACTGCTGATCCCACCTGAGCCATGAATCCCTGCCGTGGGTGTGCTGAGCACATGGAGCAGGGGCTGACAGTGAGGGCAAGGGCTCGGCTGGCCAACGTACTGGAAAATCAGGCGTCTCCAATATTTGCCAACAGGAATTGAAATTATATTTGTTTTCTGATAAAAGGTTGGTACTTTGCTCTTTTGCAAGATACTTTTAAAAGCAGTTACTCTGGAAAGGAGTTTAACTCCTTCCAATAACCTCAGTCCCTGCCTCTGCCAAAGCACAAGGAGGAGCTGATGTAAAACCTCACGGAGCTCCTGGATACTCAAAGATATCCAAATTCCCTTCCTGAGGGAAAAAAGATCCTTCCCAAATGAAAGGTATTATTGCTGAAGGTTTTAGGAGTCTGGCCTGACTGTGTTTCACAAAGCACCTCAGCCCTGAGAGAAGGACCACCAGGTCTGGTGCCTTTCACATCTCTCTGGTGGGAGAGGGAACCTGGAAGGATCATTTCCACCCACGTGGGAACTGATTCCCTGGAGATTCACATTCCAGGGGAGGAGAGGAGGTATCCCACATCTTAGTCGAGGAGTGGTGGTGTCCACACTGCTTCCTTCAGAGGAGCCACTAACTAGTTAATCAGAGAAAGTCGAATAGGAAAAAATCCTATTGGTGAGCACTCTTTGCCAAGCGACAGAAAAAAGATGGTGATTCATTTCGGGGGGTAACTGTAGTTCAAAGATCCTCAGAGAAGGTTAACTACTCATGACAACATGCCCAGAAATAATTTATCTGGCAGTGGATGAGAAAAGAAAAAAAATTACAAAAGTTGAATAAACTATTTTTGGGTAGCACTAGTGAGCCAGGACCAAGGAGCAGAACGTGTTGATGGGTCTGTGCAGCCAAACCCCAACTGGGGGTGGGTCTCACATCCACCTGCACCCACAGCACCTTGCAGGGACAAGCAGGAGCTGATTCTGCTCGGATTCTTGGTGTAGAGCACCCAGCCCTGTCCCCCTCAGGGTCTCTCAGCGCCCCCTGAGTTTTTCCATACTCGTGGTGGGCACGGGGCCAGTTTGCTGGAGGAGCCTTGCAGAAAGAAACCCTTGGTGAAGGGGTAACACTACTTGGGAAGTGAAAGCCATCATGCCAGGCAGCAGCTGAGCCAGAGCAAGAAACCCCTGATTAGTATTCCTAGAGCTCTGCAGTTTTTCAGGAAAGAAGTACCTAGATTTAGCAGCCAGAGTAAATATCATGCCTTAATATTGTGTGCTAATAGACTCGCTTTTGCAGCTACTGATGACTGTAGTTTTGGAAAATTTATTGTTGCTATAAAACGAGTCTCTCTCTCTCTCTCTCTCTTCCCTCTCCCTCTCTCTTCTGCTAATTGACAAAGAGGCCCAGTAATTAAAGGACAATAAAAGTTTTCCAGTAATTAGTTTCTGTTGTTTGGTTACAGGCCATCAATTGTTCTTTAATAATACCAATCGTTAGCATGCAGTAGTCAGTGGGCTCTCAAAGGCTTCTGGGGCACAACCACTTACCAACACTACACATTCCATTCCCATGAGGGCATCCTGCATCCAGGGGGAGATTAACCCTCTCCTAGGATGAAGCACTCCTACCCTGCCTTCATGTTTTGGGGTAAACAGCTCACATAACTAATGACCAGGAGATGGCAATTAGGGTGAGGTAATTATCTGTACCTGAGGAGGAGCAGGGGGTGAGGAGCTCACTTGGATACAGTGCAGGGCGCAGGCAGCCCGGGGTCATACACACACCTCTGTTGGGAGGCCACCCTTTACCATGTCCTGCCCTGCTAAAATTCATTGCAAAATACTCTTTCAAGGTCTGATTCTGCAGAGGGGCATTCCCAGTGATTTCAGCAGGATTAAAGGATAAAGTACTTAGAGGGGGCCTGTAAGAAATACGGGGACAAACTTTTTGGCAGGGCCTGCTGTGATAGGACAAGGGGGAATAGTTTTAAACTAAAAGAGAGTCGATTTAGGTTAGATACAAGAAGAAGTTTTTTTACAATAAGGGTGGTGAAACACTGGCACAAGTTGCTCAAAGAGGTGATGGATGCCCCGTCCCTGGAAGTGTCCAAGGTCAGGTTGGAGCAACTGAGACTAGTGGAAGGTGTCCCTGCCCATGGCAAGGGGTTGGACTAGATGGCTTTTAAAGGTCCGTTCCAAAGCAAACCATTCTATAATTAAGTGAACATAGAAGCAATAAAGATATGCCAGTTGATTAACAGCTTCATATCTGCCCCCTTGAATACTGTATTTTATGCTTAAGGCTCAGCATGTTTGTGAGATTTGGCACCCATCCCTGATGGGATCTTTTCTTTTGCTGGACACAGCTGAAGCTGCCAAGAGAAGAGATCCAGAGAGCCTGTCTCCAGGAGAGATCTCAGCTCTGCGAAGACGATCCTACATAATTTTCAATCATAAGATGAGATCCTAGTTTAAAATAGACAAGGATTCCCTAATGGTGGAAGATTCCACATTCCAGAGATTTTGTTCCTTACAGCTTCTCCTGTCTCCTGATGGTGCATGTACCTCACCTGGCCTGGGCATCCCAACCCAG
This sequence comes from Acropternis orthonyx, assembly GCA_035583155.1. Classification (NCBI taxonomy): domain Eukaryota; kingdom Metazoa; phylum Chordata; class Aves; order Passeriformes; family Rhinocryptidae; genus Acropternis; species Acropternis orthonyx. The sequence continues at coordinate 2,464,105 of JAWWEU010000053.1, read as the reverse complement.
CCAGGCTCCCTACCACCCACCTGCCCAGTGTCAGGAAAGGTGGATTTGAGGGGAGTATTTAACAGGTAAAGAAGGAAATAAATCCTTTCCCTCCACAAGATTTTTCACAGGCATTTTTTTTTTTATACAACTGACTCAGAATAAGTTTGGAGGTTCTCCCTCAAATGAAATCTCATGTTGGTTCTGTGACTGCTGGTTTCTTCATCACGGGAATCCCCCAGAAGCTGTGGGATTAATGAAATCTCAGCATTGCAGAGAAAAGATGAAAAATATGGCCTTCAAAATTCAAGAAGAAAATTAAAAACTCTTCCCTCTCCTTCTTCACATGGAGATGTTGATAAATACTCATGGGTTGATTCTGTAAGGCCAAGTACCAGCTTGGGGAGATAGGACTCAATTTTTGAACCCTCAGTGTTGCAATGGAGGGGCATTTTGCAGCATCTTCCCTCAAGAGATTCCCCTGCAGCCTTTTGCTAACACAGCAAGGCTGGATTTAATATTTCCTTTTCATGTTTCATTTTCTCCCCCCAGCCTCCTGCAGAATGTCTGATGGGAAGGAGGAACAGTTGTACAAGGGCACACTCCTCAAACACACCTCTCTGATGGAGTTTTTATGGCAAACTTCTCTCAGGGCTGGGGTTGAGCATCAATGGAAACCAGTGGAGACTGTCCCCAGGCAGGAAAAGGATCCCTGCTTCCAAGCTGGAGTTTTCCCTGGCCTGGAGAAGCTTCTCTCCTGTGGGCAGCTGCCTGTTCTGCCCCTGCCTGTCTCTGCTCTCCATCAGAAATTCCTCATGTGCTGCTGAACAGCCCAGCAGGCTCCCATGAAAAACCTTGATTTTGCCTAACCAGAATTTTCTGACATTCCTGGAAGATTCCCAAAGAGCACTCAAACGCTTTAGTAGCCTGGATTTTGGATATGATTTCTCTCCATAAATAGCCAGGCTGGAGTTCAGTTAAATAATCACGGCATCCAAGCCTGTGGCCTCTGCCAGAGCTCGGCACGGGCTTCTCACCCTGGGATGAGTTCAGTGTGGTTGTCCTGGGATGTCACCAACATTCCCTGGGTCCCTCTGGCCACCCTGTCTGCCCAACTCCTCTTCCTCACCGTGTCCTTTGCACAGGCTCAGCCCGGGCACGCTCCTGCCCCAGGAGGTGCTGTGGGACACCAGCCCAGATCCACCACAGCACTCCAAGGCACAAGCGCTTGGGTAGGAGAAGAGCTGTGGAGATGGAGAGGAGGTTGTGGTGCACCAGGATCTCCAGGGAGGTGGATGAAATGTGGGCACGTGCCATGAAAGGCTCCTAAGGCTGATTCATCACTCAGGGCAGGAGGGAGATGCTGCTCAGTGTACACATGACGTTACCTCGATAGGTAACTCGATAGTTACCAAGGGCTTAGTCCACTGGGCTCTGCAGGCACTTTGTTACATCTTTCCTAGAGATGAAACCTCAGCAAAGCCCATCTCCCATGAAGATGCCAAAACCTTTTCCAGACAGTCCTTGCCCCTCAGTTCAGAAAAGATACTGAGGTGCTGGAGCAGGTCCAGAGAAGAGCAACAAGGCTGGTGAAGGGACTGGAGAACAATTCCTGTGAGGAGCAGCTGAAGGATCTGGGGGGAGGGGGAGGTTAGTCTGGAGAAGAGGAGGCTCAGAGGTGACCTCATCACTCTCTACAACTCCCTGAAAGGAGGTTGTAGCCAGGTGGGGGTCGGTCTCTTCTCCCAGGCAGTCAACAATAGGACAAGAAGGCATGGGCTTGAGCTCAGCCAGGGGAAATTTAGGTTGGATATTAGAAAGAAATTCTTTCTGGAGAGAGTGATCAGGCATTGGGATGGGCTGCCCAGAGAGGGGGTGGATTCACCATCCCTGGAGGTTTTTAAACTGAGACTGGACGTGGCACTGAGTGCCATGATCTGGTGATCACAGTGGTGTTGGATCAAGGGTTGGACTTGATGATCTCGGAGGTCTTTTCCAACCCAATCGATTCTATGATTTGCCCACAGCGAATCCAGGTGAAGGTGCAGAAACACATTGGGAGGAGAACCTTTTCCTAATATCCAAACTGAACCTGTGATATTTATCAATATGATAAATTGATAGTTATCAAGCCTCTGTGGGAAAACCTGGCAGTGTGGGAAGCTGCTGGCTCAGTCCTGGGGGGACAGGCAGGGCTGCAAAGGACCTGCAAAGAGTTTTGATTGGGACTGACTCTCCCAGCTCTGCCTATTCCATGTGATGAAGCTTAGAATGAGCTTCTCCATGTCTGGGTTTGGCTCTGCTGCTGGAGTTCTATAAAAAGGCTGGACAAGCCTGTGGACAGTGCAGATGGGGTGCACAGCCAAGGGGAGGAATGTTTTTGGCATCAGACAATCCATTTCTGAGACATGGGTCTTAAGGAAAATAAGTGTAATTCAGAGGGTTTGTAGCATCTCCTAATGCTTTTTCATGTCATATCTCAAAAATGGCTTGGCCTAGAAACTTCAGATTTGTTTAATTCAAGAGTCCTTGACGTAATCTAGCACAGATGAGGGCTTCTGAGAGGCTGCAGTGCTTATTTGGAGTTATTCTCCTCTGAATTACGAATATATTAGCGTTCCACCAGCAGCTGTGACAGTGAAAAGTTAAGACAGGCTTTCCAGACTTTGTCAAAGCATCCTTGGAGTCTTTTTCCAGGATCCCTGTGGCAGATCTGTTTCACTCACAAACACCTTGCAGCAGGGGCTGCTAAACTGCATGGAAACCAAAGCCAGCCCTGAGGTCTACATCTGCCAGACCTCCTCAAACCTGTTTTTTGCCCTCAAATAACGGGGCTTTCTTTTCTTCTGACTTCAGTGCCCTACTCTGGTGTCACTGCTTCCTTGCCAGATGTACTCATAGAATCATCACAGAGTGGTTTGGGTTGGAAAGGACCTTAAAGATCATCCAGTCCCACCCCCTGCCATGGGCAGGGACACCTCCCACCAGCCCAGGTTGCTCCAAGCCC
>JAWWEU010000053.1:2433602-2461019 GCA_035583155.1 Acropternis orthonyx | reverse complement strand
TTGCTCCAAGCCCTGTCCAACCTGGCCTTGGACACTCCCAGGGATGGGGCAGCCACAGCTTCTCTGGGCAACCTGTGGCCCGTTTTCCATCCCCAGAGAGGCTCAGAAATGCCTACTGTGCTCCCACCAGAGCTCCTCCAGGCAGGAGTGCAGGGATAACAGGGGATAACAGGGGCACAAGCTCAGCTCCTGGTGATCCCTCAAAAAAAAAAAAAAAAAAAAACCTAAAAATGCCCATCTGGAAATGAGGTTATGAAAAAAACCCTTCACCACGAAGTGCTCTAATAGACAGGTTTGATGCTCAGGCACAACCCGGTTTCCCAGATGACAGCAGACACCCTCAGGAGCCCTTCCCTGGGATCTCCCACCAGCAGGACCCACCTTTGTCACCCTGCCATGCCTGTGCCACCCTCCATTTGTGTCCCAAAGGTGGGCTGAGTTTCCAGTCATCACCCACATCCCGTTTCAGCCAAACCTAAATAAAACTTTAAAAAGTGTCAGACAACTCCTGGCAACAATTCAGCGTGGGGAAGGAGGAGTGAGCCAGCGTGAAGTTTGGGAAGAGCTCTATTTGCAGTAATAAAAAACCCCTATAGAAATTCATTTCCTCTCTAATGGCCAGGGTGACTGGGGGAGTGTGGGGGGTTTTTGTCATAATTATCAGAGCTAAAGGAGAGATGTTGCGGACGGGGTGTTAATTAGACCCGATATACTTGGATATATTGCATTTCATTAAGAGAGTAAATAACCCCAGCAGATTTTAATCCTGCTGGCAGTTTGCCAAGCACTGCAGAGAGATTATCTTTGAGGGTTAAAACTAGGCCAAAGAGCTAAAAGCAGCCTTTCATGAAAGAAGAAGGCCGAGGATCCAGGTTAGAAGTGGAAGGCCAAAGCTCTGGGATAATCAGATTGAATTCCTTGGCAGAAAGTACACTAGAAATGAGATAAATCCCAATTGCCTCATTTCCGTGGGCAAACAGGCACGCAGGAGGGAGGAGAATCTGGGAACTTCCTCCGGCTGGAAGGAGAAGGTGGCCTGATGTTGTTTGCCTCATCAGCCCCATGGAACAGACACGTCTGACACGCTGAGGATGAGGAGGGTGACCCAGCACTGCTGTCCTGCTGCTGTGGCTGGGGGTGGTCTCAGGGTGCCACAGCATCTCCTTGTAGAGGTGGGCGAGGTGTCCCCCATGGTGTGGCCACCCAAAAAGCCTTCTGGTACCTCCCAGTGCTCTCCCACACACTGTGAGCCCCTCGGGGTAACAATTATTCATACCAGTAAGGGGATGCTCAGGGGAGATGAGCAGAGTGACCCTGGTTTGTTTTGGGTGGGATTTTAGTGGGATTCGATGCACTGGGATTTAGTTAGTCTGGAATGAGTTTCTCTTGCAAACCCAAACATGGAAATGAAGCCTAGAGGTGCACTTTAGAATTGATAGGAAACGAGATTTGCACTTAAATTTAACAATTCCCAGTCCTACCTGGTGTCTGTGATGCAATTGCTCGAAAATTAGGGTAGCTGGCCTCATGTTTCCCCAGGGTTTATCATAGAATTTTAGGATTGGAAGGGACCTTAAAGATCATCCATGCCATGGGCAGGGACACCTTCTACTAGATCACATTGCTCCAAGTTCCATCCAGCCTGGCCTTGTGGCTCCTTCTCAGGTGCTCCTTCTCAGGAGGGATCAATGTAAAAAGTGCAAATGAAATGTAAAAATAAGCTTAAGTTGTGACCTTCTCAGAGCCTTCAGAAACCAAAAAACGAGTTGAAGGAAGCAAAGAGGGTCTGCAATCAGGGTGACTGGCCACGTCTCACTCTACAGTTGTCAGCAAGGTTTAAATGTAGCAAATCCCCTTCTGCAAAATCCCAGTTTCAAAACTTTTCTGGCTGTAAATGAGGGAGAAATTAATTCTTGTCCTTTTCACTTGGGAGCAGGAGTTGTAAATCACTCTGAGAGCTATTTCAGGCCAGGACCAGAGCATGATGATCCAGTGGCCGGATTGCTGAGCTTCATTCAATTAAAATGCAGTTGTTGTACCCTGCGAAGGGACGCAGATTCCTCGCCGGTGACTGCACTGAGACTTGCACAGAAGTAGCCACAGGAGGGAATGACACCATTTTATGATCTCAGCTGTGAGTAAAGATGGTCTATCCAGCCCCCACAAGTCATGACATCAGTGCTGGTCCCACAAGGAAGCCCTGCAATCAGATATCTTTGGAGAAACCATGGGAAAACCAGGTTGCTAAATAAGTTAAAGGACTGGAGAAGAACACAAACTCCTAAGTATCTCCACCCATCCCACTGCAGTGGGTACCAGAAGGCTCAGAGCTCACTGGAGCAGGAGTCTCAGAGGCATTGTCAGTGTCTGTAGTTCCTCCTGTCCTTAACTGGGCTGGAAATCCTCCTCATCTGTCCTTAACTGGGATGGAAATCCTGCTCGGTTGTCCTAGACTTGAATAGGAAACAAGTCCTTCCAGTTTGGATCTTCTCTTACAGCTCTGATGTGATGATCCTTTGGAAATGAGAGGGGAATGAAGCCACCTCAAAGGGAGGAGCAGATATCAGGGATGGGATTTGCATTTATTGAAGGATCAAGCCTAGGAAATTGTTTCCTTCCCACATGTGTGTTTGTAAGTCCCCTTTGGAGATGATTCTTGTTAATGCATAAGAGGCTTCTGGGCTGGAGGTGGATATGAAACAACAGCAGAGTATCTGTTAGGAGGTCTCAAAATACCTTATGCTTCGACATAAAAATTACTTCTAAAACTGAATAGGGATTTGGAATGTTAAAATTTGGGAGTATAAACTAAAGCTAACTTTAAGGCCAAACTTCAATGGGGAAGGACCCTGACATTGCCAATGATCAAGACTGGATCAATTCAAGAGGTATCTGGTATTTAAGCCTGGGTGATGTTTAGTCACAGAATATTGCTAGAAACAAAGGATCAGCTTCTCCCGTATCATACCTGTCATATGCTCAGGATAAAAATCCTATATGGAAACTTATTTTCACGTTAGTTTCCTGAAAACATCATGATTTAAACACAGCTTTAAAATTAGGTGTATTTCAGTGCTTTCCTGTGCCTGACTCTGGGTTTGCACTGCTCCCTCCACCCAAATGGGGGGTAAAAAGGAGAAAGCAACACAGCTGAAATGACAAAATCTTTTTGATTAGGTAGATGGGACTAAACTGTTCATCATGTAGAGCTGTTCCTAAAAGCACCAAACTGAAGAGGTGACGGATGACTAAGCACAGAAAATAGGGAGCAAACAGCAAGAAGGGGTGTTTTAGTAGCTTTTTTCACTGGATTACTCAAAAGTTTCAACTGTGAGCCCGGACTCACCTGCTGGTGGGGAACTCTGGGCTCTACTCACCAGCCAGCCCTGGGCAGAGCTCTGAGCATTGAGGAGATCCTGCAAATGAGGGGGACAGCACAGAACCCCCATGGTGGGAATAAGGAGTTTTATTGAGCACTGTTCTGGAAGGGCTCCATCCTCTAAAATGAAAAGTATGTATGGTGTTAAAGGCGTTAATTTTCCAGCCTCGTCAGATGTGTGTGATTCCTTCTCTTGGACACCAGGCAGGCGCAAGATACTGACTTTCTGTTGTTTTGGGACTATTTTGTGCCTTCTGGGTTCAGGGTTAGATGATAACGTCTGTTACAAAGCAAGGGAAAATCAGGCTGCCTCATGGGGTTCAAAACAAATACAATTAAACAAGAAGGGGATAGAACAGTAAGTTTGGGAGTAGGGAACTGAGAGGATAATTTATTTAACACAAAAACTCAAACTTCATGGGAGGGAAGAAGTCGTTGAAGAATACCAGGAATGTTTATTCCCTGAAGTGCCTGGATTGGAAGAATTCCTGCAGTGTGCAAAGCTCTCTCTGCTACTCCTGTTAGTCACACAATAGACTAATACTGAAGAATTAGGATTGTTTGCAGGTAGTTCAAGAGTGAAAAAAGTTCTCCTGGTTAAGGACTTTTGGGCATCTAATTAGAGATAAAGCCAAATTCCATGTGTTTGTGTTGTCCAGGCATAAGGCTTTTAAAAACAGTCAGAAAAACACTATTATTGGAGTTGTCTGTCTGGTTGGTTCATGGACCTGTCCAACTACCTTCTGCCCTCTGCCCACACGACAGTAACAGATGTGACTTTAGATTCAGTGCCCACCTGATACCAGCCAGGTTGGAAGGTTTGCTCAGTGATAGGAAACTCTTCATCCCTTGGCCGGATCGGGCTGATGCCCTGTAGCAATTGGTCTAAAATCAGGTTTCCCACGTTAGGGTCTTTGGAAAGGGTGCTCAGGTTGAGCTGCCTCTGGCTGCTGGAGGTGGGATGGGGTCGGGATGGGCCATTTGGGGCCCAGCTTTGCCCTCTGTGAATCAATTCTACTTTGCCTCCCTCAGTTTCTGGGTGTAAATGAAGGAAAATGAAGTCGGCTTTCATGTTGCTGGAGATGGATGACACTCATTCGCTTGGGCATTTAGCTGTTTCTGTTGTTTACATTTGATGCCTCTTATAAATACACTATTTCTGATTAAGGAGAAATCTTTTCTTAAAGGTTTGCTTAATTTTTCACTTCAAAGTCAATCTTTAAAAACCTCTCTGCCATTATCAAGCCTGCAATGGTTTCATCCTAATCCCTCTTATGCTCCCCATTCTTATCCTTTGCTGAGGGGAAATGATAAAAATTTTTCTGACACAGAACTCGGATCCAGTGCTGAAAGATAAGCTGTTTCAAAATAAAATCATGGATTTCAATTTCAAGCATTGGTTAATATTGCCATTTTTATAGATCCTTTCCTACTGCAGATTGAACAAAGCACATTAGCTAACAGGCCTTCTCCTGAAACAGGAGCTCAGACTTTTCTAAGACTCCTCCTTCACTCCAAGTTTCCACTTTTAAGTATTGTCTTTCTATAGTAACAAACATCCAGAGATCAAAAACAGATTTATAATTAAAATTTTAATCAAAACTAGATATTGGAAACTTCCAGGGGGTGAGAAAGCTGTAGGTGATCTTAACCTTAATTGCTAGCTGGTTTTATTTCGAGATTATTTTAAGATGCTTGAAGCTTCCCTGTTTTAAAAAACTGGCATTCAGACTTTGTCAGAGACACTCCCAGGAAGATTGAAAGAGGATGCACGAGTGGCCTTGAACACTTGTCTTTGCAAATTCAATGGTCTTTCAGTGCAGTTTGCATTGGAGTAATGGCTGTGAGTGCTGCCGGTTAACATCTGAAAAGGTCTGCCCAAGGGTTTGGAAGAAATTATCTTGTCTAATGGAATGAACTGGCCTAGTGTAGGTTTGGCTTTTTTTTTTTTTTTTGGTGGGTATGACCTGGAATAGTTCCACTGAAGTCAGTATTATCACCATCTGGAGAGTCCTGAACCAAAAATCAGAAGAAAATGTAGGTTCATAACACAGATTCAGTTAAATATGTGTGGTTTTAAGGGAACCAGAAGGTGGAAGGTCTGCTCTGTTTATGCTCTGACTGTTTGACTTAATTCCTGGGGTGAAGCAAAGCTTCCCTGGCAGTGTGTACACTTACACCAGCCATGAGCTGTGCTTACCAAGCAGGGCACACTAATACAAAATATTGAATTTACTACATCGTTAATATCATTGGGGGAGTATTAACCCAAGGAGGGAGTGCTGGTTCTGGGGGTTCAGCTTTCCCTCCCCCTGCCTCTCCATTCGCTAATGGACACTAATATGGAATTAGAGTCTGCAAACAGCCAGGGACAAACCCGGGGCCTTTGGGCTGCTTGTTCTTTATCCAATAACCACGGCAGCAGCTGGAGTTGCCCTTGGCCCTGTTTGGATTGCAGCAGGACCACACCAAGCCTGTTATTAATATCACCACCACTGCCACAGGATCCTGCCCACTTTGAATCCCAGAATATCCTGACCTGGAAGGGATCCACAAGGATCATCCAGTCCAACTCTTGGCCCTGCACAGACACTCCAACAATCCCAACCTGTCCCTGAGAGCGTTGTCCAAGTGCTCCTGGAGGTCTGGCAGCCTCGGGGCTTTGATTGCTGCAGCACCCGTGGCTACAGCCATGAAATCATTTCCATCAGCCACTCTCCAGCTACAAATTGCAGGCAGCAACACCATATTGCAGGTACTTGTTGTAAATAGTCCTGAAAACTCACAGCCAGACTGGAAGCTCTTTTCTCTAAATCCAAGCAGAGCTGTGACCAGCCCCAGGTGTGTGGAAAGCTGGGAAAGTCCTATGTGGCTGGAAGCTGTTCTGGTTGATGCTGTGCTGTAACAATATTGGACAGCCCAGGGAGGAAAAATCTGTCCCACAAAACCTTCTGATTTCCCCAAAATGTTTCTGCAGTGGGACAAGTAAGGGGGATTTACTAGTGTTTTGGGATTTAGTAATGCTGAGGTAGGGGGAGAGTAACCCTCAGACCGCAGGAAAAATTAAATAGTCACTTATAAACTATGGGACGCCTAAAGTCAGGTGTGCTCTGACCAGGATGGACAGAGCAGCTGCAGAATGGACTGTGGTGTAGGACCTCTGGGTGCAGCTTTTCCCATAAAACTTAATATTCAGCAGAGGTGCATCAGTGGGGGTGGAATGTCAGGACTTTCAGCTGCTGGTGTGAAAAATTAAGTGTAAAATCACCAAGTCACTGAAAGGCTTATTTACCATGTGGAGGTGCTTCTACAGGAGATAGAGGTGGACCTGTACATCAGGAGCTCCCATGTCCCACATTCCAGTGTCTGTCCTCATCCAGTGTAGCTTGTGCTCTGTGTTCCCAGCTTTGACCACTGCCCACCAGAGATATTTTTTTCCTCAACCAAATTTTGCCACAATCGATACATTCCAAACACTCAGATGACTCCTGATTTTTAAAATGCCATATTTTTAGGAAGTGCCATCAAAACCCCAAGCCCAGGCCCTGCCTCATGTTGATGAGATCTGAAACGCTGCTTTCAATCCTGAATATGGCAGTGTTATGTTAAGACCGAAAAAGATACAGAGGATCTGTTTAGTTTGAGGGGGGTGTTATGTTTCATAGCATTTATGTGCCTTATTTGTTGTGTTTTACACATAAAACCTCTCTGCACATTAGAGGGAGATTTGGGGCATGTCCACATTGAAGACTTTTGGGTTTAGGTGCTCTAACCATCAGTTCATCCCCATTTCTGCAACGCTCCATGTTTTCTGGTAACCTTTGGAAATTGTTCACTTCAATTTTATTCGCGAGAGGCAAAATGCTAATCTGCTGGCACTTCAAATGGTGAGGGGAGAAGGAGGGGAAGGAGGGAAGACCTATGTGATCTATTCATTCATTATTCCAGGGCGCATGGGAAGTCATCTCTTTACATGATTGACCTGCCTGGATTTGATTACAACACACAGCTAACCTTGTCCAAATCTGGTTGTGTCATACAAGAAAAGGGTTGAAGGCTGTTGCCATGGTATTAAGGTATCTCTTGAGAAAGAGGTGGGGGGGAAGAGAGAGAGAGAGAGAGAGAGGAAATGATGCTTCTTTACTTCCTAGCCAAGTATAAACAAGAAACACACGCACATGTTTTTGTTTTGGAAGAGCTTTCAGCTTCTTATCGAGTCTCATCTATCACTGTGTTTCCTCGGGAAGGGAAGGAGGAATTGTCTGCTTTGCAGATCAGTGTCTCTTCAGTGGGTGGGGAGGAGGAGGGGGGTGGTGTTACAATTGGAGGGAGGGAAAAAAAAGAATAAATCAGTCTTGCCACCATTCATGATTTATTCATGAGGCACGTGAGTTTTGCATTTAAATGTGACATTCTCATGATCTCAATATTGTATATGCAAATCTAAAGATTTCTGCATCTCTCCACATGCCCAGCTTAAGTCTTGTCTCAGATCCACAGCTCTGTAAATGCAAACCCAGAGAGGTTCATGCAGCTTCTGCTTCGTTCTGTTTGTTCTGTGACTCAGAGAGTGGTAACACTGAACCACTCTTAACAGCAGAGGTGTAATTTAGATGTCATTATTTCTTATTTTTTTAATGATAGCGAACTCTTGCAGTCAGGAAATTACCTGTAGGTTTATTAATGGTTTAACTTTCTGAGGCCTTGCCTTGTCTGAGCTTTCTAAGCCCTTCTCTGCTAAGGCAGATTTGGGATTAACTGAGCAGCCCTGAACAAAGACTTTACACCTTGAGGAGTGTCTGCTGCAACACTCCAACACACCTGTCAGTTGTCCCTCAATAACAAGGGGGAATGATCTTGTTTGCAGGTGTTTAATTAAGAATCTGATTGGTATATTAAAACAGACGTACCCATTCAAGGCCAAGCTGGATGAGGCTTGGAGCAACCTGGTCCAGTGGAAGGTGTCCCTGCCCATGGCACAGGTTTGGAATGAGAGAAGCTTTAATGTCCCTTCCAACCCAGCCCGTTCTGGGATTCTATGAAAGACACCGATGTAGAGAGGACAGGCTCCCCCCAGCAGTGATGCTCAGTTTGGGACACAACCTGAACCTTGGTAACATCTCTTGGTCTTTGTCCCTGGCCAAGATTCCCACTCTGGAGTCACTCAGCAGCTCAGTCACTGCTCAGTGACTCTCAGTCACTCAGAGAGGTGTGAAGGACCTTTGCAAAGGAACACAAGCTCTGCTCCCAGTTAAACCAGTATCTACCAACTCCTGCCCAGGGAGAGAGAGAGACTTCTGGTCCGGTGTTTGCAGATGTGATTTATGTAGGGAAAACCACCTTCTTGAGGTTTTGCCTGGTCCGTGTGGCTGGAGTGTTGTTTCATGGTCTTGTTGTTACTAAGTGAACAAATCAGAGTATAAATAATTTTTATGGTTTTGGGTCAGCTTTTTCATGGGCTGATACAAATGTTCCTCGAATATGTTGCTGACAAACAGCCACCACATTCATTGATAACCATAAAACCTGTAGTTTTTATAGAACTTTCCCACATTCAGCACTCACCTTGTCAGACTGAAGCCAGAAACTTGATTGCCTTGGATTTGCTTTCTGAGGTCAGGGGCCCATATCAGCAAAATTCTTTGTATTAGTTTCATTATATGAAAGCCATAAATGTTTCCTAACTATCCATATAGTGTAATATCCTACCTCCAACAATGCCTGCTTAAGGAAACTGGAAAGACAGAGTGTGATGGTTTTAAAGGACATCTTACAAGGGTGTTATCTCAGACTTAGGGAAATATGAATACAGAGAGTTCCTGATGTTATATATTCAGGTCACCCCAACTAATTGCTTTCAAGGACTTGTCCCTTTCAAACTCACCTGTACATTTGCTCCCCCATCACCCTGTGGCAATGACCTCCACGACTTAATTTCCTCTGGGGTGAATAACTACTTACTTTTGGGTAATTTCATGCTGTTAATGCCCACTGTTTTTTTCACTATGAGACATAATAAAATAGTTGTTCCTGAGCATCTTTCTCCACACTGCTCATGGTTTTAGGAGCCTGTATTGGAGCTCCCTTGACTATCTTTTCTCCAGGCATAAATTAGTATTTAGCTGTCCTACTAGGATCTGCTCCTATGGAAGCAGCTCACAACTCTGATGCTTTAAACCTGCTTTTATAAATTTTTTTTGCTTCTCCAATATCTTTTCTGAAAGGGGAACATTAGGGCTGCCTGCAATATTTACGAAGATGGTACAGCAGGAATTTATGCACTGGCAAAATGGCTTTTCCTGTTCAGTGTCTCATCTGACAACCCCTGGTATTCTCATTACATTTTTGACCATCCCTGATTGCTGAGCTGATGCTGTTTTTGAAGAACTGAGATCTTTCCTAAGCAGTGTGTGTGACATAAAAATCCCCAACTCTAATTCAGGGCTGGTGTGTCTGTGCTCTCATTTGCAGAACATTGCATTTCTTGCCACTGCATCTTGTCCCGTTATTTGAGTGGCTGTTCCTCCAGCAGTAAAGCTGGTCTAGGAAAATCCCTGGATACTTTGAATTATGTGCAAATATCTTCACTGAAATTGCTTTCTTTCCCAGACAAATGATGGCCACGCCGAACCACCCAGCCCATGTCCACATGGGGCACTGGTGGTCACCTCCTGCTCAGGTGAGACCATCCTTTTATTCCTGTCCTTTGTTTCCCACCTCAAAACAAATTATCCAGCTTCACCAGGCAAACTGCTTTTAGCCCATAACACTGGCTCAGAGCCCACAGTGTGACTGTGTTTGCCTCTCCCACTGAGCTCAAACTTCTTTTCAGCCGAAAGACAAGGAAGGATTACCAGGGAGGAAAAAAACTCTGGAATGAAATCTTAAGAAAATAATGTATAGGCTGGTTTTTTTCCCCATCATTCTCACATCCTCTTTTGCCATGTCCTCCGTACTGATACAAGCACCTGAAATAGCACACTTCATAGCTGGCCAGATTGGGAGCCCTGTTTTACCAGGCAGGAAAAAGAAACTCATGCAGGGATTCCATTGTTATTTAAAGATATGCTATCTGGTTTAGCCCCTATTTAAAAACTGAGAGAGATAAACATTTCTTTGCAGAGAAGAAACCAAACTAAATTCAGACTGAGTTGGTTTTTTTTTTTTTTAGTTTCTTGATTTCCCCATGTTTAGCTTGGGTTTATTAGCCAGGCAGCCACACTCAGCAGGGCTGAAACCAAGTGGTTTGTTCCTGGGAATGTCCCAGCGATGCATTTTCTCCTGCCCAAAGCTGCTCACTCCTTGCCCCTGGAGAATGCCAGGACTGTGTGCTGAGGGTTCTGCTTGCACAAATAATGAAAATGGGTGTTACCAACCAGAGGGTAAAGCCCAAAGCTGGGTGAATTGGGTGGTCTGCAAACCCAGCCCATGAATGACTTCACTACCATGATTTCATCCCCCAGCGGTGGATGGAGAAGGCTTCTCCGTGTCCTCCTGCTCCCACAGACCTCAGGTATCACAGTTCTGCCTCCAAACCAGCACCCTTGAACATCATTTGGGGTTAAATTTATGAATGGTTTGGGTTGGAAGTGACCTTAAAGTCTATTTAGTTTCCAACCCCCTGCCATGGGCAGGGACACCTTCTACTAGCTCAGGTTGCTCAGAGTAAGAAAAAAAGGGGGATAAGCAGAGCTGTTGCACACACTCAAATGTGATTTAATTGTGCTGTTCAGGGGGGTTTCACTTGTTAAAGTCTGCCCATGCCTGTGTTCACATGGGACAGGAGTGTATTCTTCACACAAGTGAAGAATGCACTGCCTTGCAGACCTTGGTTTCTGCAAACGTGGCCCCTGTGAATGTAATCAACGTTGTGCAGAGCTGCTGAAACCGAAAACAAAGCCAGAATGATCATTGTGCTAAGTTTGGGTTCCTCATTGTTCGTTGAATTACATCAGTGTTTTCTTTAGTTGCACAGTCAGCTGGCAAAGGTTTGTTTGAAATCTCGAGACTCTCCCCTTTCAGGGGAAAACATGAATTTCCGGAGATGTGGGCTCTGTTCTGCATCAGTGCTGGGTCTGCTGTGGCCCAGACCACGCTGTGACAGCCCAGCCAGCCTGGGGGGTTCCCAGCCCACAGGCCCTGAAGCCCCAGCAAAAAGGGCTCTGTTATTTGTTTTAATCTGTATTTCACTTGCAGGAACTATTTCATCCACTAAAAAAATAAAAAATATTAACCATTGAAATTTATTTTGTGGAGAATCCCTCTCCCCAGTGCATGACCAAAAAGCAAGGGTGTTTTGTTTGGTAAAAATCCTACTTTTTCCAATGATTCCTTGGATGCAGAGAGTGAGCAGGGGCTGGCAAAGCCTGGACTCCCAGGGCACTTCTGCAGCAAAGCCAGAGGGATCCCTTGCCCAGTGAGATGGTGAGTGGTGGTTGTGTCAGGGTAATGTGGGAACTCCTGGAATTCCCCCTGGAATACCAGAATGGAGAGAATCACAGAATAGTTTAGGTTGGAAGGGACCTTAAAGATCATTCAGTTCTACCATTTGCCGTGGGCAGGGACACCTCCCACCAGCCCAGGTTGTTCCAAGCCCCGTCCAACCTGGCCTTGGACACTCCCAGGGATGGGGCAGCCACAGCTTCTCTGGGCACCCTGTGCCAGGGCCTGCCCACCCTCACAGGGAAGAATCTCTTCCCATTATCCCATCTACCCCTGCCCTCTGGCAGTGGGAAGCCATTCCCCCTTGTCCCTCCATCCCTTGTCCCAAGTTCCTCTCCAGCTGTCCTGGAGCCCCTTTAGGCACTGGAAGGGGCTCTGAGGTCTCCCCGGAACCTTCTCTTCTCCAGGCGAACACCTCCAGCTCTCCCAGCCTGGCTTCAGGGCAGAGGGGCTCCAGCCCTCACAGCAACCTTGTGGCCTCCTCTGACCTTCCATGACTCTTTCCAGCACATCCATGTCCTGCTGGAAGCAGTGCTGCAGGTGGGGTGCCATGGGAACGGAGGAGAATCACTTCCCTCAATGTGCTGCTCACGCTGCTGGGAATGAGCCCAGGACACTGTTGGCTTCCATGTACAGAGTCCTTCAGTAGCCCTGGGACAAGGATAATTCAGACACTCAGACCAGATGGAGTTTGAGTGTGCACCTGTGTGTGCTTCTGAATGGGAGCCTCATTTAAATTTAACTTGACTTCCCTCTAAAAGTCTGATTTTCATTATCCACACTCTCACTTCCCCCAGAATATGTGACAATTCCTGTGCTGTGCCTCAGAGCAAACTCTTCTGGAAGTCAAAGTGGTCAGAACAGGAGCTGTAGAGTGGTGGCTCAGGGACTGGCTTTCTGCCTTTTTTAACTTTGTACAGGAAAAATAGTGACAAAATTGCAGAATCTGGAGTAAAGCACAACATCCACCTTGTACAAGTTTCCTAAGAAGCCTGCAGGACTTAGGAAACTGAGAAAGAAACTTTGTCACATCTTGTGATGCTGCTTTTATTTGGGGGGAGGTCTTGTATAACCACAGGGAGAAGCTGGTGGAGGTGGAACTGCAGCGCAGAAGACCAAGGAGAGGAGACAGGATGGAAAATAGGGCACTGAGGGACCTTCAGGGCAGCCACAGTGGGTAGGGCAGGAAGAACAGGGACGGAGTGTGGGTTGTATTTACCAGGGTTGTCAAAGCTGAGGACAGAGGTCTCTGCAGCTGGGCCTGAAGGAGCCAGAGCTCATCCTGGGACACTGATGAGAGGAGGTATCGCTTGGTGAAAACTGAACTCATCAAGGTTAACCCCCAGTTTGTGATTTGTATTAATTCTGCAACTTTTTTCTGCAGAGAAAGAGAGGAGGAGGGAGCAAATTGAAAATATCCAAAATACCTCATTTCACCTTTTAAAAATGAGCCATTTTCGGTTTTCACTCAGAGAGGAGGCCCCTGTCTCCTCAGTAATGTAATTAGCTCATGATAGAGAGGGCAGGAAGTAACCTGACACTTAGCTGCGAGTTTTGTTTCAGACAGAGGACGTTTTGGGGTTAACCCGTGATGATTCCCCGCACCCTCCCTGGCATTTCTGGACTCTTTAGTTCTGCCATTGAAATGAAAATCCATTATTTGTCCGGCTCAGCTAATAACCCCGACCAGCATTTCCATGGGCAGCAGAAACCCTGGAGGAAGGCTGCCAAAAGCTCGGGGAGTCAGAGTTCCTTTTCATGTTCAAAGCTTCAGACTCTCAAATGCTTCAGCAATGCCATTACAAATGGCTAATGTTAGACCTGTGTCGAGCCTCTTCCCTCCCTCACTCCATTAAGGGCTGCAAGGACGATGATAAACCATCTGAAGAAACAGGAGTCATCCCAGGTCAGGCTGAAAGAGCTGGAAACCTCTGATAATCTCTAGGTTCATTAACATTTTTGTTTTTAAAAAGGTAACTTTCTGTCACTGGGAATGTATGAGATATATATATATATATATATATAGCAAGTGGAAGCTGGGATATAATTTTAGCCTTGATTCTTGAGGCAATATATTTTGGGGTGTGAAGAAGGGGTGCAGTATGTCTTTATGTGTGGGAATAGAGGCAAAAACACTTTTAAAGTGCAGTAGATGTGCTGCACTTCAGATCAGAGGGAAATTCCCACCCTGCCCTGAAATGCCCAGCGATGATATGTTGGGTGAAAGCAAAAGCAGAGGCTTGGAAACACTAGAAAAAATTTGCAGCTATGAAACGGAGCTAAAATGCATTTTGACATTTAATCCTAGATCAACTGGCAAGTCTCACAATAGATATTTTTTCTTGTCACCCTGGCAAAGCAGAGCCATGGCAAACTGGCTTAAAAAAAAAAAAAAAAACAAACCAAAAATCCAAGAATTAATTTCTAAGATTGGCCACCAATTTTCTCCCTGGGCTGAGGGTGAGCACCAGAGCTCCCTCGCACTGCCAAAAGACTGAATAAGTTTAGGGAAAACCCGACCATTGCAAGCTCAGGAGATCATTTATAAAACAAAAATAACTCTCTGCTGCACCTGAAGAGCCTGAGAGCTGCTCTCAGAGAGATTAATTTTCTGGGTAGAGGAGGGGAGCGTCGGCTTCACCCCTCAAAATGAACCGACGAGATGATTCAATTGCTTCACTTTCTGAGCGTGAGCCCGAGACACTCACTCAGAGCGTGGTTATAAGAAATGACTCCTTTACTTTAGGAGGAAGGAACTGAAGAAACTGTTAGACTTGGTCACAGTATGTGACATCCTTGAAATCAAAAGCAATACTTCTTCTCAGCATCTGCACAGTAAAATTAAAGATATGAAGCCAAATTCATCTCTGGTGTAATTCTCCTGCCAGAGGCAGGGGAGGCACCTGGAATTAATTTCCTCTATTATACAAGTGGCACAAGACCCTGACAAATTGCTTGGAGTGTTTTTTCTAGCACTTAGTTAACAGAAACCTTCTTCACCAAGTGTCCCATGCATGGAAATGGAGTGGCTTTGAGCTCCACCTGGCCAAGGGCTGATCACAACCCTCGAAGGTGAAAGGGTGGGCAGCCCACATGAATTTACTGATGTCTCCTGGGGAATTTGGTGATCAGGGAGGGAATGTGGGCCTTGGTGTGTCCACCTTGGTGCAGAGTCTGGTCTTGGGCTGGATCTGTGGGCTGGACTGGAGGCTTGTTGCCCTTGCCCCAAACTCCTGGGTCATCCCGTGTCACCTTCCCAGAGCGAGCTCTCTTCTCTATTGCTGCAAGCCTTGTCTTCTTCTTTGGGGTAAAGCTTGCAAAGTCCATCTGTGCAAGACAACACCTGTATTTATTTATGCTCCTGGACATAACCCACTTCTTTGCTTACCCTTTGCCTGTGGAAAGCTTATGTTTTCCTGGAGGAATTGTAAACAGCAGCGTGGCCTGTTGGTGCTCACCATGTCAAGGTGAAATCTGGGACAGCACTGTCCAAAACCCCACCGAGATGGATCCAGGCTTCATTTCTGAACAGCCCTGGTCCTTACTGCTCCACAGAGTGCAGCCACCCTTGCCCTGCTGCCCCAGATGTGCAGGGGCATCCCTGGCCAGGTCAGCTTTAAGCAACCAAATCCCACTCAGAGTCTTCTCCCAGGCAGCAGCATGAGGAAGGAGGGCAAACTGTGACACTTCCCTGTGGAATGAGGATACCAAGGCAGCCAAACAGGCAAATGATGACCAAAGTTGAATGCAACCTCAGGACAGAGCCTGTGGTCAGGGTTTTCAAGGAAGGCACCTGCAGCTGGCCTCCCAAGTCTGCCCCTGGCAAGTAAATTCATTTTCTACACCTCTTGGAGTGTGGGATCTGCTTTGATAGCTTGGAAAATCAGGCGTGCCTGTGGGTATGGGTTTAAGGAGGTGAAGTTAAGGGCAAGAGTCTGCTTTTATTAGTGAAAGGATTTCACCTCACATGTTGAAACCTCTGACCAGGAGAAACAAGATCCTAAAAGTAAGGAGGAAGGTTGCCCCGAGAAGCTGTGGCTGCCCCATCCCTGGAAGTGTCCAAGACCAGGTTGGAGCAACCTGGACTAGTAGGAGGTCCCCCTGCCCATGGCAGGGGGTGGAATGGGATGATCATTAAGGACTTTTTTTAATCTAAACCATTCTATGGTTCTGTGGAGCAAGGCGGTTTTGATAAATCAAGGTATCCAAGCACTTGTATCCTTTTGAACACGAGAAGAAACTTGGTGATAAATTTTACAATATTGGGACCTTTTGTCTTTAGCATAATCAGAGATTTCTCTTTTGGGAAAATTATTTGCTTATAATTATCAACCAGGCAGATATTTGACCAAAGGTGAGATATTTTCATGTGGCCAGAGGAAAAATGTAGGTTGATGTCGTGAGAATCCTTAACGCTTCTCTGACACGTTTGAGCTTGTTTTGTTTTGCTGTATTTGGCTTTCTGGAATGTTTTATCCTATCAATGACATTAATTATGGAGTAATTGCCTTAGTTGCATGTAACAACTCTCCTCTTTTTTTAAAATAGATTTTCACACAATGTGTAAACTTTGCTGTGTATGTGCTACGTTTCTTGTGTCATGAAATAACGTGTAGACAAAATAATGTTTTTCCTGTCAGAAATTCAATGGGCATCTAAAGCAAAGTGACAGGTGGTTAAATAGCTGCATTTAAAGGATGTCAAGAAGATTTTTTGGACAGGTACCAAAACCCAATGCCAAAAAGAAGGCCTAATACCATCTGTTTTGTTAGCAGAGAGATGCAATTATACATTGGATTTTAAATTGCATGAAATGCCAAATTCATAACCTTGATTTTTGGGTCAAATCTAGCTTATCTAGATTGTGAGTGTTTTTATTTACTAGCACAGTTCCTGACCCAGAGCCCACACAGGTAGCGAAGATGGTTTTAATCAGCCCCATTTTAAAGTCATAGGAAGCTCTTGAGCTGCATTTAATTTTGTTTTGTATTACATGTAAATCCAGATGCAATGTGGATTTAATTAATCCAGTTTCACTGCATTTAAATGTACACATTTGCATTGTGTTTATTGGCAATTGGTTTTATCCATTTGTTCAGCATTTTTTATGACCAATGAAACTACTGAATATTTAGAGATCTCTCTCCTTCCGAGCGGGAACGAGGAGTGAAGCTCTGAATTAAATCGTTCTCAGACATAAACTGGGGATAAGACTAAAATGTCAAAATATAGCTGCATAATACAGTGGGGAAATGATATCAGTATTTTAAAGTAATAAAGTGCACTGTGCTAAATTATTCTAAAAATCATTTCAGCAGGCTTTTTAGATGGCTTGTTGAGGGGAGGAGGATCCCTTTGAAACAAATAATGAAACTGATAAATTTGGATACCTTTTTCCTGCTTCTAAAAGGTGCCTTTGAAATTATGATTGTTCAGGTTTAGTCTAATATTTAGAAATACTCACTGCAGAGTTTTCTCTTCTTTTTGAGGAGTCCGTGTGGCTTAAATGGGATTGCTGAGATAATCACACTCTGCTGTTTCAGTTCCAGGGCTAATGTTAGGCATGAAATGTGAGTTGTCATGTTGGGAGCTCCTCTTTCAACGACCTGAGCAAAGCAACTACAAACGCTCTGGGGTTTGTGAGGAGTCAGTTGGGAGAAGAACAAAAATGACTGGTGTCTTTTCCTGTCTGTGTCTTTCTCTGTTGGGAATGTTGTGGCTTGGCTGGTATCACTGGCTCCCTTCAGCCATCCCAGATTATTCCCTTTGCCTTTGGATGCTTGACCAAGTCCCAAGGCCTTGACCCTTTGTGCTGTTGCAACAGGCCCTGATAAAATGTCCCCATCTTTCTTATAAGCCCCCTTTAGGTACTGGAAGGGCCTTTTCTTCTCCAGGCTGGACAACCCCAACTCTCCCTGCCCATCTCCAGAGCAGAGGTGCTCCAGCCCTTCCAGCATCTCCATGGTCCACTGTTCATCCTGCATAAAGAGGGACACCAAAGTGCTGCAGGAGAGCAAGAGTTCAGCCAAACCTGCATCTCCTGGTAGACCCCAACTTGCTCCATAGCACAGACACCAAAGTGCCACAGGGACATAACACTTTGAAACATGGGTAAAAACAGGCTGAGGGAGGATTTAGCAGCAGGTACAAATTGGAGGCCTCCTGAACATATGGCGAGGCTGGATGGATTCCCCCTGGGGCAGCAGGAGCTGCTGATCCACGGGCAGAGAGCCATGGGGGGCTGGAACCACCTCACACCCATTGTCCCCCAGGCCCTGAGCAGGGATGATGCTCAGGATGATGCTCAGCTCCCCTGGGCAGCTCCCTTCTGGCAGTCTGACGAGGAGAAGAAGCACTGAAGGCATGAGGTGAGCTGTGAGAACATTCATCTGACGAAGAGCGTTTCCTCTGCCAGCTTCCCTTGGCAGATATATATTTATATATATAAATAAAAAGCATTCTGGATATTAATAGCAGTAGCACTTTATGACAACGGGTGTTTCAGATCAGTCTCTGTTTGAGGTCTAACAGAGGCAGATGAATGTGCAAAGTTTGACAGGGCTGATTGTCGTAAATCTGAGGAGGCATTAAGAAAACAGGACTTCATTTGGGAAAAATGAGCTTTTAAATGGTCTGAAAGGGATTGTTGGTGTGTCTCAGACACTGAAAAGAAATTGGGTTGTATCTGCCGGGGAGATGCTGCATGTTTGGTGACGAAATGTGTTAATTTTTGTAGGAAACAACAGAAATAAATCCTGCTTTTAGTGGAAGAGCCAATTCAGCCTTAACTGCAAAGCTGCTAGCAATGACTCCACAATATATGAAATATAATAATTATGATAATTAATAAAGATAATAATACAGTAAAACCTTGCTAATGACTCAGAGGCTGCTTACTAATTACTGAATTTTGTGGATAAACAAGCCAGAATAATGCATCATAAAATACACTTTGTTCCATTATTTTGACAAGTCTCATTTAGTTTTAATTATTTATACTTCATAATATACCAGTCACTCTTCTTGGGAGGGTTTTACAAAAATAACAAAGCTCTAATAATGTGACATGTCAGTTCAGTATTTGCTGAAACAGGGAGAGAGGAAAAACAGTCCTTTCTGGGTATGTGTAAATCAGGAAGGGTACAGAGCAGTCGAGCACAGATATTCAAAGTTTTAATGCAAAATATTACACATCTCTAAAATGCCTTTGACCTGGAGCCCTCGAAGCAGCTTTCCTGGTGGAGAACTCCTGCAAGCCGACCTGCTTCCCTGCTAAATGCAGAAGGATCGATGCTGATTCTCCAGAAAAAACCCATACAGTTAGAAAAATAATAATAAATGTGAAGCAGTTTTTGTGCCCGAGTCAATCTTTATCCTTAAATCAATTTTTTTCCCCCACCATCACGAGGGCTGAAAGCTTGTTTTTAATTTAAATGAGAGCTACGATTTTTACATAATCACTTGATTCCTGGAGCTGGCATTCCCTCGAAACCCCAGCCCGCCTCCCCCTCCCTGAATTTGGCAGGAGTTGGCCACGCTTTTGCAATGAAAGACTCTCGTGGAAGAACTCAGCGTTTATTTAGCTCAGTTTTCCAGCTACAGAGAGTCCTGAAGGGTGCACATTGCAAATATGCTTTTGGAGTCATGAGGTTTTAAAAAAACAACAACCCCCCCACCCCGGTTTCTATCGGAGATTTGCCAGAAAACTGCCTCTATCAGCCCTGTCCCAGCTCTCTGTGAGCATATGGACCCGTTGCTGTAACTTTCAAGCGTTTCCCTCTGTCTGGGAATGGGATAACGTGCTGCAAAAACACTCTATATATAATATTCTCTCCCTCTGGGCTGGTTTGCTAAAGGGATGGGTTGTGAGATGTTGGAAGGGAGCGGGAGAGAGTGGAACCCGCGGCAGCGGGGCAGGAAGGGGGCACCCCGCACTCCCAAACCTGTGCCCCTCCGAGCATCCTCCCTCCTCACAGCCACGTTTGGGGTTTCCGTGCTGCTGGAAGTCCCGGCCCGTGGGAGCTGGAGTGGGATAAGGGTGGTCATGGAAGGGTGCTGCCTTCCAGCAGAAGGATCTAAAAAGACGGGAAGGTGTGGAAATGCGGGCGGGCTGGGTGGTGGGAGAACGTCTGTCTCCGTGCCTTGGGGAGCAGGAAGGCAATGCCAGGGGCAAAGGCTGAGAGTGGCTGTTCCCAGGGGTGGGAAAGGTCGTGGGGAGGCGCGGGCCTTCCAGAAACAGGGTGCGTTTAGGGGGTCTAAATGGGGAATTTAGTTGGGATACCCATCGGGGTCCTGCTTCGGGTGGGTCAGCGCGCTGGAGAGCATCCCTCGCCAAGAGGCTGGGCACCAGGCGCAGAGGGAAGCGAAGGCTGCTGAACACCGTCCTGTGCTGGGAGAGGGACCACCGCGCTTCGGTGTAGCCCTGGGGGGTTCACACAAGCCGCGACAGGGTCCCCTCGGGGGAGCGCGAACCGCGGGGCGGCTGTCCCCTCCGGGGCGGCCGGGGATGGGCGAGAGGGACCGCAGCGGGGCCGCTCCGAGGGGCTGCATCGCCGCTGCCCGCCGTGCCCCATCCGCCGGCGGCACCGGGCGCAGGAGGAGCCGCCCGGCCCCGCCGCGAACAATAGCGGCCCCGGCGTGGGGCGGCGCGGAGCGGGGCGGGCCGGGGGCCGCCGCCCGCCCCCCCTGCGCCGCCGCCCGCCCTCTCCCCGCCCTCTCCCCGCGCCAGAGGCACCGCCGCCGCCGCAGCCGGGTCCATGCCCGCTGGAGCCCCCGCCTGCCGCCGCCCGCAGCCCCGGCATGGACGTTCGGTTCTACCCCTCCGCCCCGCCCGCCGTGGGCTCCCTGCCCGGCGCTGACCCCGCTTGCCTCGGGCCTCTGGATTATTACCACTGCAACAAGGTAGCGGCGCGGGGGTGCGCGGGGGGTCCCCGCGGGGCGCTGCGCTCGCCGCGTCCCGCAGCCGAGTGCCGGCGGCGCCGGCATGCTGCGGGAGGGAATTTTGAAAGTGTCGTGGAAGCGGAGCGGGGGCAAGCCCGAGCCCCCGGGGCTCCGCTCGGCGGGGCGGGCAGTCTGTCGGGGTGTCCGTGCCGGGTTTGTTTAACCTCCTGCGTTCCGGGAGCGCTCGGCCCGGAGCGATGCGCGGGGCGGGGATGGGGGGGATGTTGTTGCGGTTGTTGTCGGGTACTTTTTTTCCTGTTGTTCTTCGCTGTGTTGTTGTTGGTTTTGCACCTTCTTCGCGGGCTGGGGAGCCGCTGGGCCGGGTCGCGGCTCCTCCCAAGCCGCGTTCCCCACCTGCCCCGGCGCTGCGGTCCCTCAGAGGGGACACCCAGCCCTGTGTGCCCCCCAGACCCACAGCACGGCGGCGAGACCTCCCTAACCCACATTTCCCCCTCTCGCTGCAGCTGCGAAGCGAAGCACCCTCCTCTTGTAACGGGAGAGGGATGCGCAGGGGATATTTGAGAGCGCGGAGGTGCTGTAGGAAATTTCCTTCATCCTAGAGAAGGCGACGCGAAGGGGATAGGTGCTCCTTCAGGGATAAGGAGTTCTCTGCGAGTATCGTCTTCCTCGGTGTGGGTAAACAGCGTAGATGTTTCAGCGACAAAGCCATGGGATACAGATCCCTTTGGAGGGAGAGGGATCATCCGAGACAGAATCCTTGCTGCCTCCCCGGCCAAATTCTGGTAATTGTTTTGAAAAAGTTAATAAAGGGAGAAAATACTCTCCCGCATCGGGACGGCAGCTCAGGATGCTCTCATCTACTGTTGTGACACTTTGTGATCGAACTCTTTAGACACAAACAGAGGGAAACTCGTGTGGCTTCTAGACACGGCAAATTAATCTTTATGTATCAAGATACGTGTTTAACCGTTCTCTGCCACTTGGGTTATTTATCTCTTTTGATTAAGTTGTAGCAAACCTAATACTTCTCATTTATTTTGACACCCCAGATTATGCACAAAGGAAACAACTTTCGTTGTTTTCCCCTGTATCAGCACACACTGCTCGTTTCAAACTGGTTTATTATCATTGCCGTTGCTCTTAAAATGCTAAATACGCTCTTAAAATACCGGGAGCTGGGTCACCTGGGAGCAGGACACATTGAAACATCACCAGTGTGTGAAAGCCAAAATGAGGGATCATGTGAGCGTGTGCCACTGGGAGCTGCGGCTGCCCCCAGATCCTGCTGGCTTTAGGAACTCGATTTTCCCAAGAAGTTGTTAGATGCCAACATGATGTAGTTTGCCTTCCAGCTGTCCGTGCAGGGGCTGGGGGTCGCGGCCGTGCCCACAGCGCCTCAGTGCCCCGTGCCATGGGGCTGTTTGGTCCTGCGTCCCCCCAGCAGTGCCCACCCGAGCCTTGGGGCGAGGGGCCCCACGTCGTGAGCTCATCCGTGGCCTGAATCCCTGAGATTAGTCCCGGATTAGGCGGTCGCAATTGATCCGCGGGTCCTCGCTGTGCTGCGGCCGGGAGGCTGGAGGAAATCGCCGGCGAGCTCCGCCCGGGTGCGATGGGCGCTGGTGCTGGCCAGGGTGGATGGGACACCGCAGAGGAGCACCCCAGGTACTGACCACTGCCACCAGATGCTGCTGTTGTCACTGCTACGGAGGATCTTAAGGCAGCGGGAGAAGAAAGGAAGTGGCTTTATACCCTTTGCTGATATTCAGGGCGCTTCTTTTTTTTTCCTTTTTTTTTTTTTTTTTTCTTCCTTCTTTTCTTTTCTGAGTTATCAAATGACATTTGCTCACGCACAACCGTGCATGTTTGTCGGTGGGATGAGGCTGCTGGAACCAAGCCAGAGACGAAATGGTTGAGTTTGTTTTCCCGGCCGAGCACAGGTATAATGGTTGTAACTTCGGCATCAGACCCTGGACGGTGCTGAGCGGGTGGAGGTGTCTCCTGCTGCCTTTTCTTCAGAGAACTCTGGCTGGTCAGGGTGGGATACAGCCAAGCATCACCACCAGCACGCTGTTATCTTGTGCCTGCCACAGAGAGCACCGCCTGAGCACTGCTGCTTCTCGGAGCTGCATGGGATACTCTGGGAAACTCCAGAACCTCACACCAGTCCCATCCCATTGCTCCTGTCCGGTGCTGGCAGCTCAGCTCAGAGCTGGGCTAAAACAGTGTCTGCCTCAAAGCATTTCCACTTAAAAAAGCTACAGAGGAGGGTAGGATGGAATGGAAAAATCAGAAGTTCTCCCACTATGGCGTGCAGGCATCTCGGATAAAATCTGTCTCTGGGAAGGACCCCGGGTGAGGAGCACTTACAGGCTCTTTGCTGTCCTCCTGCTTTGCTGAGTTTAGGGAAGGACTCTAAACCCCTTTGATTTAAAGGGCTTGATTTGTTTAGGTTCAGCTTCTTTTTTCTTTTTTTTTCCAAAGGGCTGCTTCATTTGTTTATTTATTTTGGGTGAGGCAGTGATGCTGGGAAGGACTTTGCCATGCCACTGTGCAGAAATAACTCTCTGGGAGCACGGCGGAGCTTTGCCCCTCACCGTGAGCTGCTGGGGAGATGTGCCTGAGCTCAGAGCATCCCGAAAGGTTAAATGGAATTGTTTGGACCTGATATTTGTTACAGAGAGGGTCTCTGATCCCTCCTGTGCCCTGCAATAAGCCACAATTTCTCTTTGCAGCTACAGAGGGGCCTATTGCGCATCAGCATTTCCATTTCTGAAAGGACAAGGGGTGTTTAGAGGGATAATGAAATGGGAACGCAGGAACTCCCCCGAAAGAGGGTATTTATACCTTTTCTTTAACCACTTCCCCAGCATCCCTGTTTTCCCTGAAGGGCTGGCCACTGGGTGGGGGAACGGAATGGGGTAGCAAGGGGCTGGACACCCTGTCAGGCAGGATGAGAGGGAGCCTTCCCTGCTGCAGAGTGCGTTTGGTGAGGAGTTCTGATGTATTGGGAATTCTGCTGGCACTGGAGCACGGGAAAAGGGCTCTCCGTGTAAACCAGCCACTGTCACCCGATCCTGCACGGAGCAGCTGGAAAGTGGAGCCAGCTCCAAACTTCCCTGCTCGCAGCCTGGAGGACTGAGGCTCCTTGGCAGGATTTTCGGGGCTGCAGCAGCTCAGCCCGAAGTGCAGGGGTGAGAAGAAGCAGCATCTTCCCGGAGCCACCCAAAAGGACACATTGCAATGAGGATTTCCCACACCAAGGTGCCAGGCCTGAGCCTCCTTCCCGTGTGCTGCATCCAGGACCTGCTCCATCCCTGGCACTGCACAGCAGGAACACCTCTTGTGTCTGCAGAGCATCCACGAGGCACTGGGGAGGCTCAGCTGAAAGTGGTGCCGTCTCTGCAAAGAGCCCTAACAGTGACACCTGACTCTGTCATCGACCACCTGGACCCCTCTGAAGGAAACACTGACCTCTGCTTTGGATTTCTCATTTAAATCTGGGTCTAAATTCCCTTTTTCTGTCCTCTCTGGCCTTTTTCCTGGGACATTGGTACCTGCTGCAGACCCACTCCTGCTCCCTTGCTGGGAAAGTGGAGCTTTCACAGCATTTCAGGCTGTGCCCGTGTGTTGTGATGGTGTTAGAAGTGAGAGGCAGTGTGTTCCTGCACCACCTAAGGGAGTTCTTGGTCTGTGTTGGGTATTTTCACATCCCTCCAGCTCCCTCAGGAAAATTTGGGTATTTTTCCTGCTTAAGCTCTAGAGAGACTCTTCAGCTGTATTTCACAATAAATAAACCATGGGAAAAAACCAGGCAGCTCAGTAACAGCGGGGCTTGTTCTGCTCTTAACAGAGCTTTAGCCACAGCGTGCTGGCTGACACACCAGCTTGGAAGGATTTTCCCAGATCCTAAATTGTGTGTGTGAGTCCACAAAGTACAGGAGGGAGTTTTTCCTTCTCAGCTCGGGGAAAATTGCCTTGGCAAGGGTGGTGTATGGCAGGAGTTCTGCCCGTGCTCTTTCACACGGGGCGTGCAGTGATGCCGTGATGCAGGAGGAGTGATCCTGCTCCCTGCTCCCCGGGGGCATCTTTGAGAAGTGAATTAACATCTCTCTATCCTTTCTGCGGAAATAAATTTAAATATAAATTCTTCTTAGTCGCTTCTGAAGTTCCAGTGATCAGACATGGTTAGCACAGTGCCCAGTTTCCACCAAGGGCAGTGATTGATGGCGAGGAGGAGGATCCAGCCTGGGATTATTGAATCCTAGCAAAGCAGGTATGCTGCTGTTATCCTGGGAGTGCTGTGGTCCTTGGGAACTCCTGTTCTGGGTGGCCCTGTTAACCCCACAGCGTTTCTGTAGGATTCAACAGCACCATCAAACCTTTTCCTGGATCTTTCTAGTGGGACTCTGTGGCTTTGCATCTCCAAACACACCCTCTGTCTTGCCTTTTAGGCTGATACATTGACAAAAACTATTTTGCCAATGCACCGTCATAAATTATGGATAATTAAAATCTACTAGTCATGAGATGAGTATTAATCTGCAACCAATGCTCTCTTCTTCTTTAAAGAACCCTTCAGAAATGGGATCTAAGCTGCTGGTATGAGCCCGGGTCGATGTAGCAAATGCGTTTCTGTGGAACATTCTGTTTTGACTTTCACAATAAATTGTACATTGCAGTGATAAACATGGTCCCTTTTTCCTTGTTCCAGAATAGCTTTGCCATCCTGGAAGAGAAAATATATTCTTTCCCTTTTTACTTTCGAAGCCAGCCCTGTTTTGAAGTAGCATAAATCTTTCTTTGGAGATGGAGGGTTTTGGACGGAGAACAAAGTCCAGCAGATTTTTAATTTGAGGCCCATCTCATTCTCATTTGGCAGGCAGCTCCTGTTGATTTGCAAATGTGGATTTTATTTTTTTTTTTTTTAGGCCCTGAACATGAGCAAGGACTTCCTCAGAAAAGTGGTTGAGCTACTCAGTGGGACAGCCCTGCATTTTCTGGAACTGTCTCTGATGGGTTGTGAGCAGAAAATGTTTGAAGCTCCATTTTGCCTTGGGCTTTAAGTCGGGAATTGGGAGCTAAATAATGAATGTCCATCCATTCATAGAAATTGTTCTCTCTGCGTGCACAGAGGGAAGGCTTTAATCTGCTTGTTTTTGGAACAGTGTGAGATGTTTTGAAGACTGGTCTGATGTGTATGTGACAACATGTTTGTTGAGGCTGGTTCTGAATGACCTTGTCAAGGGCCTGATCAACAGCAGTCGCTGTGTCAGAAAAGGCATTAAGAGACCAAAAATTCAGGATCAGAATTGTACAAGTTTTCTCTGATTTATTTATGAATCTTCAAATTACTTATAAACTTTGAGCCGTAAGCCTGCGGGTGTTACACCAGCATCACTGTGGGGTAAATCCACGAGCAGCTCTGGATTTGGGCATCTGATCTTGCAGTAGTAGATGCCGGGATCAGTTTGAACCTCCATAATTGAGATAACATCTTGCTCATAAATTGTATTTTGCTTGTACCACACTGGAGCATCCTATAGCTTGGATAGGGCATGGCTGACCCTCATGCCAGGGCACCAGGAACAGAGCTCTTTCAGCTTTTGCTCGTTGTAAGGATGGGCACTGCCAGCTCCTTTCCTGGTGGTTGTTGTCACCGACGTGGTCTTTCTGCAGCATTTGAAGAAAAATGCCTATTTTCATTCTGCCTTCCCTTTGCATCTCTGCTGTGGGATACAGGGAGCGGGAGGTGAGGATGCTCCACGTGCACTGGTCCCACTGGGCGGGGGGAGTGTTATCCCCTCAAGGTGCACAGTTTTTCCCTATTACTTTTGTATTCCTCTGTTTTGTTTTGTTTTGTTTATTTTTTTACAAAACGAGCTCTAAATCCTTTTACCATAAGTTGGGTTATATCTTGCAGTATAAATGAAGCATATAATTGTGTTTTCCTAACAGCTCTACATTAAAAATAAGTTATTGTGTTGCTAATGTGTTTTCCTTGACAATTTTCCATCCGGTGAGCGCAAGGCTTCTGTCTGAGCTGTCGTGTATCAGCACCTCTGCCTCTTCTTGATGTCTTACTTAGTATTTCTCAAGTCAGGGTAAAGTGTTAGTATGATGAGATCTTTTATACTATTAAATCCTAATTGGTGGTTTAAGCTCTAATGTTCCACCTTTGTGATTTTCCACACCTGTTTCAATATAATTAAATTATGTATTGTATATAATAATACATAAATTATATATAACATACTATATGCTATATTCAATTGTATATATAAATTATCTATTATATATAATAGATAATATATGCATTATATATAATTCTATCTATAATATAAAAATATGTAAAATGCATATTATATAAAATCTATATTATATATAATTATAGTGTATACCTGGGGTACACTGTTCAGCTTCAGGAGGGAGAAATCTCCCAACAAAACTTACTAAAACAAACCATGCTTAAAAGAACACCCCAAAAAAAAAAGAAAAAAGAAAAAGTGATAGAAAACAGCATTAAATTGTCTGATTTTGAACTCATATCACCAGATTTAAATATATTAATTATCTGCCTCCCCCCCCCCCCCCCCGCCGCCACCTCTTCCCATTGTTTCCCTGTGGAGGTTTTGTTCTGATGGATGCCATTTCTTCCCTGAGAAATGGCCCTGGCTGCTGCAGGCGAAATCTTTGCG
>JAWWEU010000053.1:2419437-2430975 GCA_035583155.1 Acropternis orthonyx | reverse complement strand
GGATAACATAAAGCACAAAAACTGGAACTTGTAGCACTGGAAAATATTCCCCCCTCCCTGATAGGATCCTGCTCTGTTTGTCCACGTTCAACCCAGGGAGGCAACTTTTCCCCTGCTGCATTATCTTGTCTCTAAATAGCATTCAAAGGCAGAAGAAGAATGTGCTGTTAAAAATATCAAACTTTTGGGAATGGCTGGCAGACTTTCCCCCTGATAAGCATTGTTGATTGAAGATCAAACAGCCCTTGAAGAAAAACCTTCCAGCGAGCGCCGAGGGTCCAAGCCCGCAGCCAGACAGTGAGGTCAGCCCTCAATCCGGGGATATTTAGGGACCAGCACTGGAATGGTAGTCTGGGCTCCTCTACCCCAGACAGATGTTGGCGACACAGTGGTTTAAACATGATAAATCTGTTAAAGCTGAGAACAGCATTTATTAGATGCCAGGAAAACCAGAGTCGTGTCTCCGTTATTGGGTGGCAGTTTTATATAAATCTGTTTTTATTTTTCTTTCCTCCACTTAAAGAGAAAAAGCTACTGTGAACTGAAGAGTAGTGGCATTTGTTTGTTAATTAATTGACAACCTGCATTTCTGTGTCAAGGTGGCAAATTAATAGTGGGTGGCCATCTGTTTGCAAAGCAGATAGTTCTGTCCTGGCTGTGCCAAACGATACTCGTGGAGTATTTAACCATTTGATTTAAATCAGACCAGAGTGTTGGTTTTTTGAAAACTATATTAAATCATTTTTTCCACTTAAGAGTTGGGCTTTGAAAAGGGGAAAAATATCCAAATCATCTATTTAGTTTCACAGGCTTTCAGCCCTTTAAATGTGTTGGTTGGCATATATTGGGAGAGGTCAAGTCCTGGTGGGAATAACACCATTTAGCTTTGGTCACCTATGGAAGTGGGGTATTGGAGTTGTGTGAGAGCACCAAAGAAACAAATACATGTTTAAAATCTTCAAATAGCTTAGGCTGGTATGAGACCTCTGGAAGTGTATTTAAACTAATTCCAATAGCACCTTCTGGGATTGAGATGGCAGGAGAGAAAAATATCAATAGATTTTCTGCCCTGATACAGTGAGAGTCTCAGTGGTGACGGCTGCAATCAAATGCTAAATAGAAAGTTTGTAATAAAAAGGGCTTTAGTTGGAATTAATAAAATGTGAAATGCCTCGTTCCTTGGAAAATATGTGGTATTGACTGAGATTTAGAAATACATCCTAGAGGAGCAGGGGTGGGGATTGCAGGCTCCAGAGCTGGCTCTGGCCTCCTTTCCCTGCATGTGTTACTATTATTTATTCACTTATTTATTTTTTATTATTATTATTTTATTGTTTTGCCTGGAAAGGTCACAGTGTGCAAATGTGAGAGGAAATTAGTGAAGAGCTGGAAACAAGGGCAGCTTTGTACAAAGTTATCACCTGCTTCTCCCAGTCT
This sequence comes from Acropternis orthonyx, assembly GCA_035583155.1. Lineage (NCBI taxonomy): Eukaryota > Metazoa > Chordata > Aves > Passeriformes > Rhinocryptidae > Acropternis > Acropternis orthonyx. The sequence goes on along the minus strand of JAWWEU010000053.1, from coordinate 2,429,538 downwards.
TGCACCTTCCTGTGCTGTCCATGGCACAGGATACTCTTTAAGGTGTCTTCCAACCCAAATCATTCTGGGATTCCAAAATAGGGTCCTTGTGTTACAGGCAAATTGAGGTTTATCATGGAAACTTTTCTGAGTGAGTTTGATTTCGAGACCTCCTATCCAGAGCTTCCCTCCACAAGCTTCATGTGAAGTCACAGGTAAAATTCCCCTTCTCAGGAAAGCGCTGCATGAATTCTCTGGGAAATGTGGATTTCAACATCCTCTTGGTCTGAAGAATTGTCTTACAATGTTCTGAAGCTCAACTGGAGCTTCTTATTTGCTGCCAGGGTTGGAAATCTTGGGTAGCTCAGAGGCAGGAAGAGCCTGCTGCCGGATCTGGGGCTTTAGCTTGTGCCACTGTCATCCTGCCATGAGCATGGGGGCAGTGCCAGCTTGGAAGGGATCCTCTGCCTGGCACAAGAAGGTCCAGAGAACAGGCTGGCTCCTTGCTTAGCACAGTTACAGCAGGAAGGCTGCAGGACTCCTGAAGAGATGCTGTGGCTCTTCCCATCACTGGGTCCCATCAGGCCAGAGTGCTGAGGGACCAGAAGTCCTCGGGTGCTGTGGAATAGGGCTGGGGGTTGCCATCCTGCTCCCTGAGCGTGGGTGTGCTCATCACAGCTGCACCATCCCTGAGAGAGTTCCAAATATATATTTATGGTGTAGTTTGAGTCGCTGCAATATGGTACTTGTGGATGTGGTTTAGTGGGGGGCTCAGCAGTGCTGGGCTAATGGTTGGACTCGATGACCTTAAAGGTCTTTTCCCACTTTAGTGACTCTATAATTCATGGTGCCAGGACAGGGGCTACCTTGTCCCCCTGAAACTGGTGGCCTCATCCCTTTGGCCACTAGAGAGGCCAGCAGGGAGATCCAGCCTTCTCTGGGGCTTCTACTTTTTTGGCTGCATCTGTTTTGGGATTCTTGGTGCCTTCCCGTGCAGGGCCAGGAGTTGGACTTCGATGATCCTCGTGGGTGCCTGCCAGCTTGGAATATTTTATGATTTTATGACTCTGTGCTAAACATAACCTCCCAAACTGCAACCCAGCAACATCCAGGCTGAGCTGAGTTACAAATGATGAAGTGAGTGTGACTGATGGATTCCAAGCGGATCCAGGATCCTCAGGGCTGGTTATCCAGAGGGCTCCAGGGGCACCATGAGCCCCTCTGTTAGCAGCCCTGAGGCTGGTGGAGGCTCAACAGGGGCTGCTCAGCCCTGTGGAGCCCTGCACAACACGGCTCTCCCTGCCTGTGTCTGTGTTTCAGGCGTGACCGGAGCGCCCTGATGAAGCGGAAAGCTTAGTCTGACCGGGGTGAGAAGGAGGTGACAAAGGAAAGTTTAATTCCCTGCTCGTCTCAGCCACGATTCAGGCTCAGCTTCCCTTTGCGGAGGCTTCCCCTCTCCCTCTCCGCTGCCCAAGTGTTGCTTCTGTTGCATTTGTTATTTATTTCCCTCTTAGCCCGGGGGCTGCTGCGAGAGGTGTCTCTTTGCTCTGCCGGCTGTTCCTGATGCTTCCTTTTCCTTGCTAATACCAATTGTTTCTGCCAAAATCGTTTGGTGGTGTTATGTAAACCTCGAATCACAAGCTAACGCTCTAATCCGGGGGCTCCTAAAAGGCGCTGGATCGGGATTCGCCCCCGCGCCGGCTCCGCTGCCGTCAGGCACGTGGTGCTGGGGGTCCCTTTGGCTCAGCAGCCAAGGGATGGGATGCCACTGGCCATGACAACCCCAGCCATCTGAGCCACGGCACTGTTGTCATCGGGAGTTTTAGTGGGAGACATAAAAACACGCTGTAAGTCGCTCCGGGCTGGGATTTGAGCTGTCTGGAGAGCGCGGTACCTGCGTAGCGAAGCTTCATTTTTTGGCACTGGGGTTGGTGTTTCTGCTGGTGGGTTTGCAGAAGTGTTGGTGGGGTTCTGTGCCACCACTTGGTGTATCTCCACCCCACCCCTGTCCATGATCCGGGGCAAAGCCTCCCTGTGCTGTCACTGTGCTCGCTTCCAGCCATGGAATTCCAGCTCCTGGAGCACCTTCATGGAAATGCTGTGTTCCTTCAAGGCTGCTGGGTGGGCACCTCCTCTATGCCACATAGTGTGGGCCTGCCAACCAAACCAGTTGTTTACCTGGGAAGTAGTATTAACAAAATCTGATTGAATTTCCACGTGCTGCTTAATGTGATTTGGCAGCCAGAATTATTTTTTAAAAAAGAAAGCAAGTGAGAGAAAGAGAGAGCGAGAGAGGTTCACCACTGCTGTGTTTCCAACCTCTTCCCCATCTACTCCAGTGTTTTTGAGAGATTAATAAGAGATTAAGTCCTGCTGAGCTGACAGGTGATGCTGATGAATGTTTGGAGGGGATTAGGGTACATCCATTTCTCCTTCTGATTTAGCTCAAGATTTGAATTCATTGATAAAATTTGTCCAAGTTTTACCTCTGAAACCTCCTTTGAACTGGTGAACCTGAAGAGATGTAAATGAAGGCAGAACTAGTTTCTGGAGCAGAAAGGTGTTCAGGGGCTGGGTCCAGCCAAAGCTGTGCTGGCCACTCCGTTCCTTCTGTGGTGTCCTTGCAGTGGGACTGGACGTTAAAGAGGATGCTCTTGGCAGCCTCTAGCATCCTGTGACATGGGTGCAGGGGTGGTGGGATGGTCTAGTGGAAGGTGTCCCTGCCCATGGCAGAGGGGTTAGAATGAGATGACCTTTAAGGTCCCTTGCAGTCCAAACCATTTTGGGATTCTGTGAATCCAGAGCATGTTCCTATAAAGTGTCCCAGCATCCAAAATGCTGTCTTCAGAGGGGCATTGTTGCCATTTGGGCTGGGGGCCAGTGACTGGCACCAGCACCATGTAGTGCCCTGTGCTGGGCATTCTGCTGGGACTGCAGGAGAGGATTCTGATGCCAAGGATATTTTGGAACAAGCCTCACTGAGCAACAGTTGTGGGAGAAATAGTCCTCACTTCACATGTCTGTGTTGCGTATGGTCAAATTAAATCCTTGAAGACTAAGAGGTCCTGCTGGGATCACAGGGATGCAGTGGTAGAGCCTCCACCCTGGCAGAGCTTTATAAACCAGGGCAGGGAATTGCTGCTGGAGCTTTGCACTGCCCATGGCATCCACAGGAGATGATGAAGGGGAGAGGACAAAGCTTTGTGCAAAGCCACTTCGGTGTTTTTGGCAAAGATCTCCCACCTGCCACTCTTTTAGGAGCCCTTCCCCTGGGATTGCTCATGCCAGAAGACAGCAGCATGGCTTGGACATCTCAGGATTTCATCCCACCTCTGCTCTGTTTCCCTGCATAGAAGGAACCCTCCCAGAGTGGGGAACAGTGGCATCTTTGGGATGCTTCCCAGGAGGAGAGCCTGTGAGCAGCAGGTATCTTCGTGCTGCGTAATAAACCTGACATTTAAAAATCACCTGAATGCACATAAAGTTGGCAGGTGATGCTGAGTGTGACCTGGAGCTCCAGGCCTGAAGTCAGAGATGGTCTGAACAAGCAGTATCGTGGCATGGGGAATACAGGGGTTGGGTTTGTTCCCTGTGAAGCAAATCTCTGTGCTTCCTCTGAGCTGCTTTGGATTTATCCGGTGATAGCAGCAAACGCAACCCCCTCCCAACCCTTACAGTAGCCTGATAGTAGGTCACAGACAATTTCAAGAACATAATAACTGGGAATAATTTAGAAATAGTATTTTTTTCAGTGGGTCATTGGTATATTTATGTTTTTCTAGAAAGTAGAAAGAAAGAGAGCTTGAAATTAAGCATATTATTAAAAGAGATTTCTTAACTCTCATTAAGCAATAGGATTTGGGGGGGAAGTGTTTTCCAGTTTCTTATTGCTGTACAAACCAGCATTTGCCAAGCTGGTGTTCTTGTCTCCTTCAATAAGAGCAAAAATTGAAGTTCCCTATATGGTGAAGGAGAATATTTGGGATCCATTTTTTTGTGATGATGGGAGTTTGTTTAAAAGAAAGTTGCCTTTGTATTTGCTTAGTTTAACTCTAAACAGGAAAATAATGGCAGTTGTAATGTCTCTATTAGAGGAATATTGTTTGAAAGCACTTTGGAGTTGCATTAGTTGAGTGAAAAATGAATTCCTCCTCTGGAGCAAATAAACCCCAGTGGGGCTGGGTGCGGGAGCTGACAGCGCGATGTGGGGATGTGCATCACACAGGTCTCTGGGGGCTGGTTCTTGATGCAATCCCTCATGCTCCTTCCCTTCCCTCCTCCCTTCCCTCACCTCAGCAATGCAGCATCTCTCCCCAGCAAATTGGTTAAAGCATTTACATCTGAATCTGGGAGGCACCGGGTGGTTTTGCAGGGCGGGCAAGAAGGTTTTCAGCATTATAAATGCACCCTCCTCTTGTGTCAGCACATGAATAAAGGCTTGGGTGAAACACCTTTTATTTTCTCATCTGAATGCCAGCTTACGCTTTGCAGTTTGGAGGTTTTCTTGTTTGGATTTTTTTTTTTTCCTGACTGTACCTAACCCTGACACACGTGATGGGAAGCAGTAGGGAAGTGCTTCACTGCTGGTGCTGTGTGTGTCAGTCTGGAGGCTCTGCTGTCTCCATGCCCTTTGCAAAAAGCTGTTCGTACCTATGTAAATGTTCAGTTTAGTCACATAACTGCAGTAGGAGACACACACAGTCAGAACCACCTGCTTGCCTCTTTTCCTTTCACATGAAATAATGAGGAAGTTTACTTCAAAAGCAGCTAAATGCATTAGAAAGAGAAGTCAAGATCTCTTTGGGCAAAGGTGTCAACGTTTTCATTTTAAGCTTAATGTTACATTTAGTTCTTTATCTACAAAATGTAAAATGCAGCTGGGGATGACTTGGGTGTCCTGTTGGAAGGATTAGTTGCCCACTGTGGCAGGAGGTGCTTTCTGTGCAGGGTTGCGTGTGATGTGCTGCTGGGACAGGTCTGGATGCTGGAGCTCGATTCCAGAGCCTCCCCCAGGATGCAGAATTCCAGTGCTGGTTGTGGCAATGCCCCTTCTCTGTCCAAAAGTGAAACAGAGCTCAAGGCTGGTGTGAAGCCATGAAACTACAGGTGGTAAAACACTGTGCAAGCCCCGACCTTTGTGTATTCAGTACTTAAGGGAGGCCTAAAAGAAAGATGGGGACAAACTTTTTAGGCAAGGTTGCTGTGATAGGACAGGGGGTGATGGTTTTAAACTAAAACAGGGTCAATTTAAACTAGCTATAAGGAAGGACTTTTTTTTCACAATGAGAGTGGTAAAACACTGGCACAGGTTTCCCAGAGAAGCTGTGGCTCCCCCATCCCCGGAAGTGTTCAAGGCCAGGTTGGACATGGCTTGGAGCAACGTTGGCTAGTAGGAACAAGGAGGTCTTTAAAGTCCCTTCCAAGCCAAACCATTCCATGATTCTATGATTCTGTCTGGCAAGGGTGTGCCCATAGGATGCAAACCTTCCTGTCTGCTTTGCAGGCAGGTGTGTAGTGGTGGCAGTGGAGAGACCCAGCTCTGCATGAGCAGAGGATATGGATGAGCTCTGCTGACTTCCTTTGTTGCTACTGTGGGTACAAGGCTTTGTTTAAACTTAGGAAGTCACAAATATTTGTTTGGGGTATTATTGCAACTACGTGTTGCTCGGCAGAGTTCTCAGGCCTCAGCTGAAGTGGGTTCTACTGGGCACTTGGGAAAGGGTGGTCCCTAAACCAAGTAGCAGAGATGGACAAAAAGTGTGTACCTGTGGGTATAAAAAGGGAGAGAGAAATGATATTGCTACCAGGAGATTTCTTTCCAGGATTGTATTTTAGGGGAATCTCAGTGCTGTGAGTTCTGCATTACCATTGTGTCTGGCATGTGCTACCCAAGACTGGAGCACAGTCCTGCCCTGTGTGCTGAGAGAAGCCCGCGTCCAACACCACACAGGTCCTCCCTGTCCTCCTGCTGGGGAAACCAGCGCTCTTGCACAGGTTTGGTGAGATTGTGGCTGGGCTGTGGTGACTCCCTCCACTTTGATGGGGAGTTTGCACTCTGGGAAATCATTAGATGATCATAAGAAAGTACAGGTGTGATGCAAGTGAGAAAGTGTGGTTTAAGCTCAGGTTTAGCTTCAGGAGACCTCTGAAAGCATAGGTGTCATCAGCATCCTACAGCTGTGTCACACAGAGTTGGTTGCAGCCACCAGAGGTTTGTGTCAGGCTGTGTGTCCGCAGCACCAACCTTGGAAGAGGGTCTAAAACAAATGGGATCTGGTCAGACATCCCCGGTGGGCTGCAAAAAATGTGACTTCAGACACCAAAGAATCAATCCCACCTCTGAATTCCCTGGGTTGGTTAGTTTGTGAAGTGGGGCTTATGGCTTTACCAAAATCATCAAAGCTGAAAAATTCATCAATCCTATTCCTTCCTCCCGGTGACCACACACTTGGCAGAATTCCCACATTCTTCCTTCCTCTTTCTCTGTGTGTGAAAATGCCCCACACTCTCCTACAAAACACTGCAGGGAACAGGTGGTATGGGAGTCCCAGCACTGCTCTGAGCCACACTGGAGTGGAGCTCCAGCTCTCCAGGCTTGCAGGATGCTCCCTGCTTAGCCCGTCATCTTGTTTCGTTTCTTTTGGAAAACTGGGGGGAAAATAGGAAAAGAGGAGCTCATGCACTTTCAGGCTCATTGCTTTGTTGCACTGGTGAGAGAGTTAATGGGAAAGGTGGCCACTGAACTGGTCACCACTGTCCCCATGCGTTTTGCTGAGTTCCTAAGCAGCAAACTTCAGAGCTGGAATAAGGTCCATGGTGTTGGTGAATATCATGGATTGCAGGTCTGTCCCGTGTCTGTAAAACTGTGGTTTATGTAGGAAGGATGGTGCTGACTGAGGGAATTTCTCCAGGGAATGGCCAAGTAATGAGCAGTAGCATCAAAGGATGGTCCCCTGGTGGCCACAGGGGCCAGCATGAGGCTGTTGGCTTGGGTTGGGGTCTCTGCATCTGCCTGGGGATGAGGGAGCTGTGGAGGGCAGGAAGGGGTTAAGATCACTGCAGGCTGTCCAACAGGAGTGAGTGACACGTGAGTGTGCAGGCAGAAATTTCTGTTGCATTGTGCTATTTCCATATAAAGGATTGCAAAGATCAACCCTGGACCAGAGCACAGACCCCACTCCTCTGCCCCTGGCACAGAGAAGGTGCCCAGCCTCCATCCCTGGAGCTGTGTCTTGGGCATCCCTCCATGAAGCCTTCTCTGATACTTTGGGTCCTCAGCTCATGTGACCATCTTCCCTGATCTCAGGCACCAAGGCACGTGTGAATGGAAAAGGAGGCAGTTCCAGTTTGCCCATGTTTGTTAAATTTGATATGAGCAGACTTTATTGAAAAAAAAATAAAAAAAAAAAGAAAGAACATCTTAAAGCACGAAGCCCAAGAGATGGGTGGATTTAAATGCTATTAAGAGATTACTGGTAATACCCAGCTGTGTGTGTTGGCTCAGCTGTGAGGCAGAATAGCAGTTCAGCAGCACGGTCTCAGTCCTCTTGCAAGTGCAGCTCGTCCCTGGGCTGTGGAGCCCCATCTCTTCACAGTGAGGGGTGCCTGGTGTCCCCCATTTCCTCTACCCTTTCCTCTTTGCCTGTCCCACCTGTGCTCCATGAGCTCTGTCAGCAGCAACCACAGGAACCGAAGGGAAGGATGTCCCTTCTTTGGTCAAGATGCCACTCACTGTTGGACAAGGACTCACAGCCCCAAAGCTCTTGGTTTTTAGGGGTAAAACAGCTCCTGGACCTGCCCCTACGTGCCTGAGGCCAAGGTGAGGGACTTGAAGGGGATGTGTTCACTGGCTCTAGTTTGATCCCTTCCTACCACGGCTCCTTGATGATCATGGGTGGGGCTCTCTCTCATGGGTGGTGAATTAAATCATTGCATCCCCCCCCCCCCCCCTTCCTCCAGTATTCAGTGTTCTGAGCTAAATTAGAATAGAAACCTTTTCAAACCATTCCCTTAATAAAGTATTTAGTTAATAGATGATGCATAGCTCACAAAGCTTGCAAGAATCTGACATGGGGTATCATAATATTATGATATTGAGCAGCAAAACCTACTGCATTATCAACTTACCTCTATAGCATGGAGGAGGCAACAGCTGAGGCATAAAAACTAATGCTTCAGTATGACAGAGCTAAAATTGAACTTGGCAATTACCGCGTGCCTGATTCGCAGTATTGTGAAGTGAAGCTACTATATAAATCAGCTCCAGTAATCACAGGGTTTAAAATTAGTCAGTTACTATTAACTCTGCCAGTGTTAGCATATGCTGAAGAATTATGAAAGTGAAAGGTATGGAATATCTAAAGTACAGGTTTAAAGTAAACCACTTGAACAAGCTCCCAGTGGGAGGATTTGAAGTTCATGCAGAAGTAAGGTTTTGGATACTCTGACAAAGGGTTGTGGAACACATTTAATTGCACATTGCTGTCTAATCTTTTGAATGCTTAACATCCTTTTGAAAGCACCTTTTCATGTTCCCAAGACTTTCACAGTTCACAGAGGGTAGAGTGATGATTGAATTTAATTTTTCCTTCCATACAGGATTTTTTTTTTTTCCAGAGCAGTGCTATTCAAATAGTTTGCAGAGCTCTTCAATGCCAGGCATAGAAAAAAGGAAACAGCAGGATAATGTTTTAAAATTGTTATGGGGAAGTGAAAGGCTGCTCAGAGCACAGCACAGAAATTAGCAACTGCTATGATTGCTAAATTTTTATTCAATGCAAAAAAATTCATGGAATTTGCTGCTATGAAAAATAAGGGAGTCAAGCTATTTAATAGGATTCTAAATTATGTAGGATGCACAAATATTTAACACGGGGCAGGGAGCTGTGTGTGTTTCTGTAGGGGAGTGGGGGCTGGGTCATATGGCTGCTGCACTGTCCGGTCCTGTTCCCTCCCTCCTCTGCTTTGTGGCAACATTTTCAACTCAGTTTTTGAATTAACACTCTTTTGGTCTTGGTGACGCACGACTGTGGTGGATGTGCTTGAGTTTACAACCTCCGAAAGCTTTCTAGGAAGGGGGAGGACAGGCAGCTGACTCGCTGCAGGGTCTGTGCCCCTTGCTCTGGGCTTGCTGCTTCAGGGGATGTGTCACCACATGGTCCCTCATCTGATCGCAGGGACCTCGTGCTTGCAGCTTTTGTTGTCCATGGGTAATTCTGAATGAGTTGCATCCAGAGTTAGAGGGATGGAGCAGGAGATGGCACAGTCCCCTCAGGTCTGTCAGGCTATTCCTAAAGGATGCTCTGGCATTTAGTCTCATTTCAAATGCTTCAATCTCTTGTCTCTCCCACCGTGAATCCCCTCCAGGGAAGGCAGGCTGTGCTCTGATGGAGGTTCCCAGCTGGATGCTTTTCGGGCTCCTGAATTTAACCCCATGTTTCCTTACCTCCACCCTGCAGCCCTTCCTCACCCCGCAGCATCCCTGGTGCTCCTGCAAGGCGGTTCCATCCCTGGCTTTGCTCTTTCCATGCCTGACCTTCAAATTCTACCATAAGTCAGGACTGCTTCTGTGGGTTTTCTTTTTCCCTGCTTATCTCCTGTCCATATTGTTTTGTTTGGTCACAGCCACATCTGGTTTTCCCAAACAGGCACCTTGTGCCTTCCTTCTAGCTCCAGTGAAGTGGAAACGTTGCAGAAAATCTGTGCTTTAGTCTTTCTTTACTTTTAGTCCCCCCATGTGTCCTAATTATTTAGTGCAACTTGTTCAGCCAGTGTTTTTGATGATGCTCCTGCTCTGGCAGAGATTAGAATTGGATGAGACTGTTTTTTCTCTCTTTTTCTTTTCTTTTTTTTTCTCATTCTTTCTCTTGCTTTTTAAAATAGAGAAACATGAGAAGTGGCAGCAGCATGACCATGTTTGGCTCCTGGTTAAGGTGCAAAGAGCATGCAGAACTTGCTTTGCTAGTCAAAGTACAGCCTGATCAGATGGAATCATAGAATCATGGAATGGTTTGGCTTGGAAGCTTTAAAGCCCATCCAGTTCCACCCCCCTGCCATGGGCAGGGACACCTCCCACCAGCCCAGGTTGCTCCAAGCCCCGTCCAACCTGGCCTTGGACACTCC
>JAWWEU010000053.1:2409140-2419337 GCA_035583155.1 Acropternis orthonyx | reverse complement strand
TTGGACACTCCCAGGGATGGGGCAGCCACAGCTTCTCTGGGCAACCTGTGCCAGGGCCTGCCCACCCTCACAGGGGAAGATTTCTTTCCATTATCCCATCTAACCCTGCCCTCTGGCAGTTTGAATCCGCTGCACCTTGTCCTATCCCTTTATTCCGTGTCCAAAGTCCCTCTCCAGCTCCCTTGGAGCCCCTTTAGGCACTGGAAGGGGCTCTAAGTTCTCCCTGGAGCCTTCTCTTCTCCAGGTTGAACACTCCCAGCTCTCCCATCCTGGCTCTAGAGCAGAGGGGCTCCAGCCCTTGGAGCATCTCCGTGGCCTCCTCCGGACTTGCTCCAGCAGCTCCACATCCTTCTTTTGTTGGGACCTTATTGGTGGATGCAGGAGTCAAAGTTGTGGGCTCACAAAGGGGAGTAGAGGGCCAGAATCCCTCCCCTCTCCCTGCTGCCCACACTGTGGGAATGAGCCCAGGAGGTTGGATGGATGGAGAAGCAAACACCGAGGGCTGTTTGGGTGCAGCTCCAGGGCTGCTCTCACATGTGATTACAGAGTTTGTCGCTGTGCTCTGTGATAAAGATTGGAGACTGTGAAGGTCACTGTGCACTGATGAGCCTGTTTGCCATCACGCTGGGGACTTTGCATTTTGGAAATAGGCTCTGTTATTGGTCTCACTCTCAGGAAGGTGTCACCTTATCAGTCAGAGTTAAACCTTACTGCATTCCATTAAAGGATTTTGAAATATATAATTTTCAATTGACTGGTACAGGGTAAATTGCCCCCCACTCTCTTTGCCAATAACTTTAAGATTCATGAAGGATTTATCAGTACATTTAACACTTCCACTGAAACTCTACTTCGGAGGTTATGGAAATGAGCTACAAATGAAAGTCACAACTCAGAAAGCAGGAAACATGCATCTAAGTGAGGAAAAAGCTGTCACTGGCATTGTGAAGAAAGAGAGGTATAAATAGGGCACTGGGTTAGAAAGCAGGAAATCTGCGTGCTGTGGGTTTTACTTGGAATTTCTTCTGGTGACCCCAGATAAGATTGTTAACCCTTGTCTCTGCAGGCAGTGGTACGTGCTCGCTCATGGGCTCTGTTTCTGGCTCTTGGGATTGTCTGCATGAGCCGACTGTTTCAAAGTGAAGCCACTCCATCAATCATGGGCGTGTGGTTTTCGTGCTTAGGAAAGATCACTTTACCAAAGAGACTGGATTTCTCAATATTTCCTGTAGAGTAAAATTTAGGCTTGTGCCCACAGTGAGTGGCCTGGGGAGGGGCAAGATCACAGCGAAGGGCCTGGCCCTGCAAGCAGCGAGGGGTGGGTGGGTGGCACAGATAAGGGGACAATTCCCACTGCGGGTGAACTTCAATGACCACAACTTCGTGCTCGGTTTTGTTTTGACAGAGAAAGTGAAATAAACAGCATAAATCAGTAGGGACTTTTCTTGTCTCCGTGATGGACCCACGAAGACCCTTTCATGCGACCCAGTGCCGTGGGTGTCCGTGTGTCAGTCCTTGCTTGCACAGAACCAAACATGAAGTGACTCCAGTCATCACACAAGCCTGTGTCCTGGGAGGTGTAAAATTCCAATTCCCAGAAAAGGGCAGGTTTCAGCCCCAAAACGTCCTATGGTCTTTCAGTCTGCTACCAGCGCTGCTGGGTGTGTAGCATGTCAGCAGAATGTGGTCTGGTGTTTGTCATGTCCTTCCATATCACTTTGTTCAAAGTGGAAAGTTTTTTTTCTTTTTCCAACATGCAGCAGAAAGTCTGGGGGGATATCCTTGAGAGGAATAGTTGCAATGGAAAAGCCAAAGAGACAGGACCGATTATTGCCACTGAATGAGGCTCTGTGCAGCACTGCAACCCTGGTAAGGTGTGGGGATGGGCATTAACTGCAGCAGGGACCTTTAAAACTCATTTAGTCCAACCTTGCTGCCATGAACAGGGACACCTTTCACTAGACAAGGTTGCTCAGAGTCCCATCCGACCTGGCCTTGAGCAGTACCAGGGTAGGGGCATCTTCCACCTCTCTGGGCAATCATTATCAGTGTTGTACCACCCTCATTGCAGAAAGCTTTTTTAATATCTAATCTAAACTGACCCTCTGTCTGTGTGAAGCCGTTCCCCTTGTCCTGTCACTCGAGGTCCTTGCCCATACTCCCTCTCCATCTCTCTTGGGCACTGGAAGGGGCTCTCAGGTCTCCCTGGAGCCTTCTCTTCCCCAGGTGAACACCCCCAGCTCTCCGAGCCTGGCTCCAGAGCAGAGGGGCTCCAGCCCTTGGAGTATCTCCATGGCCCCCTCAGAGGGGATGTGGCTGTGAGAAGAGCCATCCCACTGTGGCACTTAATGCCTTAAAAACATACTGACACAAACCCAATCCTGTGAGAAGGGGCCTGGCCTCCCTGACAGTGCTGCTTTCAGTTCCCAGGCTGACAGTTCCAGTGCATGTGTAAGTCAGGGGGGTCATGCAGGTCTTTAATAAAATGACAAGTGGGTATGATAGTTCTGACTGTTACAAGTTATACATTTGGCTTAGGGAGTTATTTAAGGCTTGTGCAGCCTAAAATTGTCTCACAGCCTGAAATCACATCACCAGTAGAAATAATAACCTCCAATTGCTCGGATCCCTGTGTGCTCTGTAATAAACAGATGGTGGCTCCCCCAGAGGTGTCATCCCAGGAGCACTGGTGTCTAGGAACACTTGTCTCACAGAGGAGATGCAGGAATCAGGATGTTTCCCATGCAGCTCATGACTCTGGAAAAGATGGTAGCAGTGGGGATGTTTTGGTCTTGGCTCTGTTCTCTGAAGGTTAAAAGAAAAAGTGATGAATACTTTGTACCTGGGCAGGGGGACCTGGTTAGCTCTTGCAAGCTGAATCTGAATCCTTCAGAGGAAAGCATGAAGGATTCCCCATGTTTCTTATTCTCTGCTGCCCCTTGTCCCCATGGACCACCTCACTGTGAATCCCAGTGCTTTCATAGGGAGGCTCCTAGTGCCGAACCTGGGAACTGGTGACTCCATACAGGGAGCCGCTTTCCTGCCTTTGACTGCAAAGAAACCCCCAAAGCTGAGCATATCTGGGAAAGGTTTTGCACAGCGTGCATGGCCCTGTGCAGAAGCTCTGACTGAAACCAGTGGGGACAGAGCAGTTGCACCCCCGTGTAAGGAAAAGCAGAATTTGCCCTGTCCTTGGAGCGCACAAACATTTGCTCTGTGGGCTCTGCTCTTCTCTGTGCACAGGTTGTTTTGTTTCCTGTGGTGTCTGTGCTGCTGTTGAGGCAGTTCCACGAACCTCCTGTTTCTCCCAGGGCTGTTTGTGTGGCAGGTGTTTGCTGTGATAAAATATTGATGGGGAGGAGGAAGGAAGGCTTCGTGCTCTGCCTGGCCCTGTCTCTCATTATTTTGCAGGTGGGAGGTACAAAAAAGGGCCACATTGTGACTTTCGAATCAGCCAAGGTCAAGATGGAGAATCTGGAGAATTTGTGGAATTTGGGTATAACTGGGTATATATATCAGGGTAACTCTGTTAAATCCCTGCCTTTGGTAAAAGTTGAAGCTCTGATTGGGCATGGATAGAGGAGCATGGTGGAAGAGGCAGTGAGACATCCAGGGATGATTTTGTGCCACTGTGCTGGATGTCCCAGCAGCTGAGGTCACCATACTGGTCTTCAAATGCCCCAAAATGCTGCATGTCCCAGCTCTTCTTGTCTTTGTTTATGCCATCAAACTGTAAGAAAAACTAAAAAAGCAGCATAAAACCCAGTGGACTCCCTGATGAACAGATCAGCTCACTGACCTCTGGCCTGCCAGGATCCTTCCAGTGCAGGAGGACACACCGTGTGGCATGTGGTGGGCACGGGCTGAGCCTGATCCTTGCCTGGGCACCAGCCTATGGGAGAAGGGCTGGCAGAAGTGGGTTGTGTTGGAATATCACCCATTTGGCAGCTGGGCTCCATGAATGAGAACTGGTTGCACACATGTAGGACAGGGTTCCTGAAAGCCCAGCCTGTGGCAGGACTGAGATAGAGGAGCAGGGAGTGTTGAGACAGGGAGATGGAAAAGGGAAACTTGGGGGGGCTGGAACAAGATGCTGCATTTGCTCTCCTTTCAGACTCATCACATTGCTGCTTTTGTGCTCTTGTCCAACCCTTTCCTGCCTTTTCTTCCTGCCAGTTCTGATTTTCTTCCCCTACAGGCTGAGACTTCCGCAGGTGTAACTGAAGATGGAGCACAGTGTGTGTAAGGTGATTTCTCATTTAGCAGGGATGCTGAGTATTTAATACCAACCTGTAACCTGCAAACAACAGAGCTTCTCCCCTTTCAGCATGATGTAGGTGGCAGGTTGGGCAGCCAGGGCCTCGCTCCATCACATCTCTCTTTTTCTCCCTATAAAGAAATATGTTGGATGCTCTTTCCACCTTCCTAAGAAAAAATAAACCCTGATGCTTCTGGACCTGCTTTGTGGAGTATTGAGCAAAATCCATGTGACCATGGTGAACTCAGGAGTAAAGAAGAGAAAACCAGATGAGACAAGCCCAGGGTTGGAGACTCTCCTCTGTCAGGGGAGGAGAAACCTTGTGATACAAATGCAAGATTGAATGGGTTTTGAGGAACTGTGGAAGTGTTGCATGTATCGGGGCAGCCTCCAGTGAGACCAGTAAAGCTCCCTGAGTGGCTGTGCCTGCAGGCTGCCCACCCAGTGCAGGGCTCAGCAGGTTGGCCTTTGGTATTTTATTTTTAATAGAGATCTGAAAAAAAAAACATGCCTTTGTCTTAATCGAAACAAAAACAGGAGGTGAATGCCCCAGAAACTTCACTGTGCATGAGCTTTAAGTGGCTGTGGTTTTTGTTTCTAGCTACTTAAAACTGTCTGATGAACCGTTTCTGTTGGGTTTTTTGGTTTTTTTCTTTTCCATTTTCTCTTTTTCTATTTTCCCAGCATGAAGGAAGGCAGAAATTCTTCTGGCCAGTTTGTAACTCTCCTGTTTCCCAGGTTTTGCCATTAGCAGCCATGATCGTCATGGTGGAAGCGAGCGTGCTCCAAATCCATGTGCACGTGCCAGGTCTGAATGTGACCTCCAGGCAGGATATTAAATGACTCGAAAAAGCCCTTCTGTAACACACCCTGGGTTTGGTGTTAGTATTGACTGATGGCAACAGCAGGAGCTGCAGGTTGCCATGCCTGGACAGCTGGGTTGGGATTTCAAACTGCTCGTGGGAGCCAAGCACCTCCTCTATGGGCATAGGGTGCTGTCCAGACTTTTGTGTCCTGGTTTTGGCTGGGATAGAGTTGATTTTCTTCTCAGTAGGACAAAACAATGCTGTGTTTTTGGGTTAGTGTGCCTGTAGTGTTGATAACACGCTGGTGTTTTAGTTATTGCTAAGTAGTGCTTATCCTAAATCAAGGACTTTTCAGTTTTCCAATCTCTGCCAGCGAGCAGGAGGGAGCATGGCTGGGATAGCTGACCCAAACTGGCCAGAGGGATATTCCATACCATAAACTGCCTTGCCCAATGTAGAAACTGGAGGGAGTTGCCCAGCAGAGAGACGAGGAGCTGGCTGGTCAATAGTCAGTGGCTGGTGAGCAGCTGTATTGGGCATCACTTGTCTTTCTTGGGTTTCATTCCTTTCTCCCTCCTGTTCATTATTATCATTATATTTAGCTTGATTTCAATTATTAAACAGTTCTTACTGTACCTCAAACCATGGGTTTTACCTTTCTCTGATCCTTCCCCCATCCCACTGGGAAGGGCCAGTGAGGCAGCAGTTACGTGGTGCTGAGTTTCTGGCTGGGGTTGAGCCACCACGTTCTGCCAAGGGTTAAATACCTGTTAAGAGTTAAATCTCTCCTAAGGGTTAAATGTCTGCTCAGAATTAAATAAATGTTCACTCACTCTGAGCACTAAAGAGGGACATACCAGTGCTCAACTCAAAGGGACAAACCAGTAACTGATACATGGATTTGGGGGTTATTTTTGGTTGTTAAAGTGAGCACTTCTTCTTCATACTACATTTTCCTCATTTCTATGTATCTTTGGACTTTCTGTTCCTGTTCCTTGTCACTCATGAGCTGTGCTGCCCAGGGACTGTTATACTCCAAGGGTTTGCCAGAGTTGATGATGTTGTTTCAACCCCTTTGCAGTTCTAGGCCATATGTGGTTTTAATTTGTGTCATTATCCAGACATATTGATGTCTCCTATGGGGTATTTGAAGGGGTTTTTTTGAAGTTTCCCAACACAATGGTTATTTCCAAAGAAAGGGTGTTGAACCAATTGGTCTGAGCAGCTGCAGCAGATCCTCCAGTGCAGGATTGCTTGAAACTAGAATGGTATGACTTGTTGGTATGGCTTGACTAAGTTGCCATGTCGGTATTGAGAGTAAATCCTGGAGCAGGGAGGAAGATGAAATTCAAGGTCTGCTGTAGTTGGAGAATGGCAGATACATGCTCTCTTCAACATTTTCCGCTTACATGATGGTAACAAGGTCCTGCTCTTTATTGGAAGAAAGGGAGATGCAGAAAGTGTTTACCTGGTTGCAAACTTAGATCCTGTTGAGAAAGGGGTTTGGCAGCTTTTGCTGACTTAGGGAAGTGATAATCTGGCTGAGGCTGTCCTTACAAGATGACTTAGTTCTCTTCACTATGCACAGTTTTTAAGTCACAATATCCTACTATCAGCATAATAAAAAATGGATTAAAAATGCCTAAGTCATGTCTAAATGTTTGATTCTGGTATTCATAGCATCACAGAATGGCTTGGGTTGAAAGGGACCCTAGACCATCTCTTTTCATCCCCCTGCCATGGGCAGGGACACCTTCCCCCAGCCCAGGTTGCTCCAAGCCCCGTCCAGCCTGGCCTTGGACACTTCCAGGGATGGGGCAGCCACAGCTTCTCTGGGCACCCTGTGCCAGGGCCTGCCCACCCTCACAGCGGAGAACATCTAATCCTAATATGTAATCTAAATCTCTCCTCTCTTAGTTTAAAACCATATTGCCAGCAACTAATGGAGCATTGACTCTTAGTTTAATATTTCTAACATTTGGTTTTGTTTTCTGCACTGCCTGATTCTATGGGGGCATGCTCAGTGTTGGTCATGACTCGTGGTTGGCACTGAAATAGGCTCAGGGAGGAGCTGCTGGTTAGTTTGTTGGTGGCTCTGCTCCTGTGGCACTTCACTCCATCTCCGTGTTCCTGAAGCAGGGGCAGGGAGACCCCCTCTGAAGGTGGGCATGTCCTCACTCTCTGCAACTGCCTAGAGGGAGGGTGTAGCCAGGTGGGGGTTGGTGTTTTCTTCCAGGCAACCAGCAGTAGGACAAGAGGGCCTGGGCTTAAGCTCTGCCGGGGGAGGTTTAGGTTGGATACTAGAAAGAAATTCTTTCCGGAGAGAGTGATCAGACATTGGAATGGCCTGCCCAGAGAGGGGGTGGATTCACCATCCCTGGAGATTTTTAAGCTGAGATTGAACATGGCACTCAATGCCATGGGCTGGTGATCACAGTGGTGTTGGATCAAGGGTTGGACTTGATGATCTCGGAGGTCTTTTCCAACCCAATTGATTCTGTGATTCTATGTCCCCCCAGCATGGAGACCTCTCTGTCCTGCCCTCTGCTCAAGGCCAGGTCACCCCTGGGGCAGTGTGTTCTGCTGACTCTCTTTGTGCTCACCCAGAGAGATGCCAGCCCCTGCCGTCACTGGCATCTCCTTACAGAGAAATGTATCTGCGCCTTATCAGATAAACGGGAGAACATTTCTGATAAAGATATAAAGACAAAGCTCTTAGATAAGATTCGTGTGAATTATGAGGTCTCTGAAAATAGCTTATTCTTAAAGGTTTTCAACCACAACTCTCGTGTGATGCAAGAGAGAGTCCTTGTGTGTCAGCCCAGCAGCAGATGTCAACTGAAGGACGTGCCGTGTCCGCGTGCCAAGCCTGGGACTGGGGATGAGGTCCCTGTGCAAATGATTCTTCTCTCTGTTCACAAAATTGGGTGTCGATGCTGTTCTATTTCGCTGAACATGTTTGCCTCGAGGTGTTCTTGGAGGAGTAGTTTTGTGTGGCTGAATTGCAGCCTGTTGGATGTTTGCAGGCAGTTTGGTGTGGTTGTTTATTGGGGGTTTTGTGTGGCTTGTGCACAGCTGAATAAACAAACGCTCACTCCTTCGAGGGTTTGCACGAAGCAATGAGCAGCCTCAGCTCTCCTGGGCTGCATCAGGAGAGGGCAAAGCGAAGTCCCTTCTTGCAAAGGAAAGAGGAGAAAATAGTCGTCTCATTAATACATCTTGTTGGCAATTTTATATGTCATTTTTAAGCTTTATTTGAAGGCTCCTGACACAGCTTACCACTTCTGTAGCCCTGGCTGGCCTTTTCTGGCACGCCCACTGTGGTCAGAGGTGTGTTGCTGCCAAGTGCCTCAGGCTGGGCTGTGACTGTCCCCCTGGCCAGCTTGAAATGTGGGGGTCAGCACTGACAGCTGTGACAGGTCCCACTTGGTGCATACCAGTTCTGTACCACTCCTGAGAGCAGTAGCTGTTGGTCCCACGAAGCTTCTCTTAATGGAAATACTGTTTATTACATAACATAATAAGTTAAGCTTAGTAATAATACCATCACATTATGTATATGCCCATCCTTGTCTTGCTCATCCTACCTCTGTTAGGTCCCATCTTCCTCGCAGCCGCTGATGCCTGTGGCTGGCTGACACAACTCTGGTCCCTTCACTCACAAACAGCTTGTCCTCCTTGTTCAAAGCTACCTGTGCCAGCCCTTCCCTGGTTCCCGGAGCAGGGGCACATTGTAATTCCCTGCTGGGGTGTTCAGGTGTGAGCCCTGACACGAGCTCTGCATCCCTCCAGCTCGTGGTGCAGAAGCACGTTGGTGCCTTGTGGTTACTTTCTTCTGTTCTCTCTCTCAGTGGCAAGGATGTACCCTCGAGGGGCCAGGGACAGCACCCTCATTGTTTTGGCCACCACACACACCAGACACTTGAAGTCATCACTTGCAGATCGTTATCCTGGAGTTCTGTCATGTCTTGTAACCACCTTCCTCTTCTGATCACAAGAGCACAAGCAGAATGCAATAACTGGTGGTGAAGGGCAGTCACTTCCCAGCAGAGAGTTTTATGATTTAAAGACAATTAGCTTTGATATTTCTGTGTATGGCTTGTTGCTCTGGACCAGGATGGCACTGGGAGGGCAGCAGCCTCTTAGCTGGGCAGTGTTTCGGTGTTTATTTAATCCTTTTCATAAGGCATGAGGTGTTTGCCACTTGTTAATGTAACAAACCTTTGGAGTGATTTCTGCCCTGTGAGCCATGCTAGGATAACTCCATCCCCTGGGGCAGGCAGGTCAGCATCCAACTGAGGAGCGTGAGTGGAAGGAGGACATCCCTATCTGAGCAGAGAGGATTGAAATGATGCCAAAATGCATGTGTGGTGGGCTCCTCCCTGGGCTGAGCTTCAGGTGCGACTGTGCTGGATGAGACTCAGTGAGCATCAGGGCTCTGTCTTGCTTAGCACAGCCTACAAAGAGCACATGTATTACTTATTTATGCAGCCCAGATCCTGGTGTGACGGAGTGCGGCACAAAAGCTAAAATGACAGTAATTAGAATGGATCTGCACTCAGTGACCCAGGGAAAAGTGAAAACCCAGGAAGATAATCATGAGCGAAAGAGGCAATGCACACCAGAAACCGGTGACTGTTACAATTTGAATGAGGGAACGAGCTCCTAAAGCAAACTAGCTCCTGGAAATCCCATTAACGCTGACAAATATCCAGCTCCAGGATTCGGGAAGTATCACAGTGAACATCTGTTCAGGTAAATAATGAGGATGAATCCAGTTGCTGTTTGGAAACGCCACCTGCTGCCCTGCCTGAGGTGAGGCTGTTAATTCACACTGCCTGGTAGAGCCGCTCCTGCTCGTTACAGAGCCAACAATTATAATGTTCCCTGTGCTCGGGGATTAGGGAACACCTGGCTCCTACAGCAACTGCAGCACTGAGGAGAACCCACGGCCCTCACACCGAGGGGGGATGGATTGCCAGGAGAGAGCTGGGGGAAGGGCTTAAACCAAAGGAGGAGAGATTTAGATTAGATATTATGGAGAAATTCTTTACTCGGAGGGTGGGCAGGCCCTGGCACAGGGTGCCCAGAGAAGCTGTGGCTGCCCCATCCCTGGAAGTGTCCAAGGCCAGG
>JAWWEU010000053.1:2382218-2399776 GCA_035583155.1 Acropternis orthonyx | reverse complement strand
AGGTTGCTCCAAGCCCCATCCAACCTGGCCTTGGACACTTCCAGGGATGGGGCAGCCACAGTTTCTCTGGACAACCTATGCCAGGGCCTGCCCACCCTCACAGGGAAGAATTTCTTCCTATCATCTAAACCCTTGCCCCTGAGCCTATTGCTACCAGCCCTTGTCCAGAGTCCCTCTCCCCGCTCTCCTGGAGCCCCTTTAGGCACAGGAAGACCCTCTAAATTCTCCTTGGAGCCTTCTCTTCTCCAGGCTGAACAACCCCAACTTCCTCAGCCTGTCTTCATGGGGAGGAGAGGAATAAAACCTGGCCAAAATGGCCAAGACTTGGGTTTCTGCCTTGCATTCTCTGTCTTTGGTGTGGCTCAGCCCTTGCTCCTCACCCTGAAATGTTGAGTGAACCTGCATGAGTATTGCTGGTCCGACCACAATTACCTTGGCCCAGCAGCTCCCTGGTCCCTATGGATTACTGGCGAGGTTGGACAGGACTTTGAGCAACCTGATCTAGTGGAAGGTGTCCCTACCCATGGCAGGGGGGTTGGAGTGAGATGGTCTTTAAGGTCCTTTCCTATCCAAGCAAGTCCAGGATTCTATGATATGACCACGTGCCGCTCTGTTTTCTCTCAGCACACATGGGACAGGGGAGAAGCACCTGGTGCTGAGCACCAGGAGGCTGAACCTTGAGATGGGATTTCATGTCTCCTTGCTGAGCTCCTGGATTTTGTCCTCTCCCTCCTAGCCAGGCTTTGCTCCCCTGTGCAAGGCAACTGAGGTGCACCATCACTTGGTGGAAAGGAAGAGCTTTGTCTCCTTGTAGCTCAGGAAACCACTGTAAAAACAAAGCCCCCAAAACAACACCAAGCAGGGATGGTTTTTATGGTGCTTTTGAGTTTCTCACGCTTCTTGGCTCAGAATGTGATTTTGGTGCTCTGAAATGAAACTGTCTTGAAAACATTGTGGGGGTTTTTTTGCTTATTTCAGTGGGGGGAGTGAAACTTCTCATAGCTATAATTCTAAAGCCAGACATGAATTTGTCCCCTTTTGTTTTCCTATAAGTATTACGTTCTGCTTCAAGATAAATAAGCATTTTTCTCAGCCTGGCTTGCTGTGAAATCCTGCTTTCAGTGATCAAAGCCCTGATTTGTTTCACTCTGAATTGTGGCTCTGACCCAGCCCCGAGTGGGAGCTGCATCTGTGTTCCAAAATTGATTATTTGGAGATACGAGGCTGAAGTGGCAGGACAGGGGTTTGTTTGCAGAGGGGTTCTCCTTCCAGTGGGCATGTGGGGGTGAAGTGTCTCACTGCAGTGCCACAGATGAGCCTGATTATCTGTATTTTACGTGTGGGGACTTCAAGAGCCTCTAAATTAGACCATTTGGGGTGAGCTTTTCATGGGGCATTGGGGTCCCACCAGCTCCTTCTGCTGTGCTTTCCCAGGGAGCACAGGAACATCCCCTGTGTTGGGGACTCACATCCCTGCACTGAATGATTTGCCAAAATTAATGATTTTATATGTTGGCATCAGGTCTCTTCCACCTCCTTTTTTGGCAAAACAAGGCCTTTTCCTTTTTTCTCCCATGAAATACCTCCATGTTTCAAATGTCCTCCCTTGCCCCAGGGCTTTGGTTTCCCATCTTTCTTCCCTTGTTTTCCCACGTCTCTCTGCTGAGAAGGGGAGGGAGCAGAGCTGAATTCAGCACCTGAAGCAAGTGTGTGCTGACAGTTTGGATAGCAATGTCACAGGATTTTCTGTGTTCTTCCCTGACCTGTTATTTTTGCACTCCATCATTTTGATATTGCCATGCTTTCCATGGAGGTTTGCATGGGGCAGCTGACATGATAGTTGGTCTTACTTAATGCTCAGTTAATTTAACCCCTGCTAAGGTCTAGAATGATTTCAAACCCCTCCTTCCTGTGCAGACTGTTCTGGATTTGTCAGTGAAGGATTTCTGCTGCCCTGATAGTCCCTTCTGCTTGGTTAGCTGGCTCTGATATTCCCAAGACTTCGTCACTTGTAATTAACCTAAATAATGTTCTTTTCATCTGCAAACTTTGTTTCACTCTACAGCCTACTTTCCAGATCATTAACAAAGATACTGAGCAACTGAAGAGACCTGGTTAAATACTTCTGTTGGCGTGTTTTTCATTATTTCTGTCTTGCAAAATAAGTCATGGGCATAGTTTTGTCCTGGCCCTGAGCAGTGTAGGGTCTGTGTACAGTGTCACCCACATCTAAAGCTCAGTTTGGTTAAACTAAAGCACAGCTTGCTATGGCAACTCTTCACACAGTCGAGATCAGTCTCATAATAATTTAGGCTTAAGTCAGTTCCTCACGGAACAGCTGTATTTAAATGAAATTTCAGCTGAGAGCATCCACTGCAGTGGAAGTTACGACAAAAAAACACACCTTTATTGAAATGGCCCGAAACTCGAATTGAGGTGGGTTCAAAGCTTTACATTTTCTTTGTAGAAAGCTCTGAGAAGAAACCTTGGAGAGCATCAACACTCCTGAGCAGGTGGTTCTCCTGTAACCCTCAGGTGCTGAGGGTGAGCTGCAGGGTGTTGTATGGGACCACCAGGATCTCTGACCCTGCTCTGGGTCTGTTTTGTTGTCACCAGTCTCCCTCGCTCGGCAATAAGGCTTAAATTGTCCCAGTTTTCAGGTTTGCTTTCCAAGTCTCTCTCAGGGACAGTGTAGCATTTACCAAGCCAGAGCTCTTCTGCAGAGCAGCTGATTTTGCTGGTGGTTTTGTGCCTGTCCCATTTTACAGGCTCCTTTGGGACTGTCGTGCTTGGAGAGGCAAAGTTAAAAATTCTCTTGCTGTGACATAAGCTGGAGTTTAAGCTGTTGATAAAATGCTTGTTCTGATGGGAGGTTTGGAGTGGCTGGTCTGAACTGAGGTCCTGAACCCTTGTTCTTATCCCCCAAAATCACTGGGAGCCCTGGGTGGGAAGCCTTGGAGAAAGGCAGAGGGATGGGACTCTGCTGGCTGGTGTCCCAGAAGGGACACAGGCAGCCTAATTTCTGAATTCAGAGGAGAATAATTAAATACACTCAACTGTTGTGCTGGGTCTGGGGACTGTCAGGTGCAGGCAGGGGTTGGTGAGCAACATGTCCCAGGCTGCTCTGAGTCCCAAGGGGTGGATAGATGGATGGATGGGAATGATGTACCAAAATGATGGTTTCTGTGCTGCCTGCAGTAAATATCCCCACGCAGTCTGAAATGAGATCCCTGGCCCAAGCAAAGGTAAACGTGTTTTTGGGGGTTATCTGTGTCAGCACTTGCAGCCTCCTTCAGATCCAACCACCTTGCACGTTGTTTCCTCTACGACTTGCAAAGATTTATATATATATTTTTAGACTTAGTATATTAATCCACTTATTTTCCTAGAAATATAAACGATGAGCTTCCCGCTCTCTGGGAGATTCATTATGTTTTGTTTAAAGGGACCGAACTTGTTTTCCTTTCCAGTGAGCACACAAGTGTCTGGTCCCACTCCCCAGCTAGAGAGGTGATTAATTCCTCTGTTTTTGTAGTCAGCAGTGAAACACGCTCTGGTGATACATAACCACCCTGCAGCCTCGCTGGGGCTGAATTATCTGGCACAATGGAGCCTATAATTAGCAGGTGGAGAAGATGCTACACGTGGAGCATTAGAGGATCACAGAGGGAGAGGTTGCAGGGCAACCAAGGGAAACAAGAGATTATAGCCAGGCAGTAACAAATTAAGTGTTTTCATCTCTCCAGGATGCTTAAATCTTTATAATACAAACTCAAATAAAGAGAACCTTCATTGATGTGGAGGAGTTCAACCGAAGCAGAGTCTGTGGCTGTTGTACCATGTAGCACTGGTATAATTCCTGCTGCTCCCTCTGTGGGCTCAGAACAAGGAGAATTCTTTCTCTTAATAGTTAGGAAAAATTAGAAAGTTGGGGGGGGAAGGTATCTTTTATATCTTTTATAGAGGTGAGGCTGAAATATAAATGAATCATATTCACTGGAGGGCCTGAAATCTTGATGTGACTTCCCCAGTTGGGATGCAGTGATGGTGGAAATCACTTTCCCCCGCTAGATGTTTTTGGAGAAAGCATGGAAGAATAGTCATGTTAGCAAGTA
This sequence comes from Acropternis orthonyx, assembly GCA_035583155.1. Taxonomy (NCBI): domain Eukaryota; kingdom Metazoa; phylum Chordata; class Aves; order Passeriformes; family Rhinocryptidae; genus Acropternis; species Acropternis orthonyx. The sequence continues at coordinate 2,395,661 of JAWWEU010000053.1, read as the reverse complement.
AATATGATCTTTTCTAGGTGTCTGCCTTGGGCACCATGAGGACCTGAGCAGAGGGTCACAGTCTCTGGAAACACAGGGTTCAAAATGATCTCATGAGATGTCAAAGCTGAACTTGAGTATTATCTCATTGAACCCTCGATCTGGAGGGTTTTAAAAGGGCATCTTTCCCTTCTGCAGAGGACAGTGAAACCCCTCTCAAGGCTTCAGGCAGGCTGGCTGTGAGGTGGTGCCCATCCTGTGAGGTGGTACCCGTCACTCTTGTGGCCTTGATGGGCATCACAGCAGTTTGGGAAGCAGCAGGACTGGGTGCAGCTCTGCTGGTTGTCCTTGGTGGCACGGTCTACATTCAGGCAGTTGTGGAGTGGCATGTAAGGAAGTCTCTTGCCTCCCACTCTGTCATGGCAAGGAGGAAAAAAATGGGTTCTCCTACCCATACCTTGACCTTGTGGGCATCTTATTGCCCAAGGCCATGCTTCGTGGCAGCACGGTGCAGATAACTGCTCCTTTGTGAGCTCTTTGGGCTGGATGTGCCTTTGGAGATACACTCGTAGATCCTGTGGCTCAGGAAGAAATTGCAGCCAAGGAAGAGGGAGAAGCTGCTGGTGGTGCCCTGTGCCAGCATACCTGGTCACCTGGGCCACGCTGGGTTTCACCAGCAGTTAAGAAGGAGTCTCCAAAATGAGAGCATGAACTCTGTCTAGAAGGGTTTGTCACTTTGTGTAGTGCCTGGTGAAGTGTTTCTGGTGTTTGGCTGGAATGGGACAGCCCACGAACACATCAGTTATGGGACAGTCCAAGAATACATCAGTTATGGGACAGAGCCATTTATGGGACAGTCCCTGCTGCTCAGCCCCACAGGTCCAGGTGGGGTGGACAGCCTGGGAGGTGTGCAGTGGGGCTGAGTGCCCAATCCTCAGGCTTCTCATGGTATCTTCCCTTACAACCCCTGTTTGAAGGTGTTGGTTGAAGGTGTGCTTGGGGCCAGGATCCATCCCAGGGCTTTAAAGTGTGCTTATGTGGGTGAAAACTGGATCCAGTGGATCCATACACAGCATTCCTGTGCCAGTGGGAAGTGCCTCATGGTGAGGAGGGATGCTTGCAAGAACCCAGCCCTGGAGTCCCTTTGGTTCTTCAGACCATGTTTTCTCCTCTGGAGAGGGGATGAAGGCCATGCAGGAGCTACAACCCACACAGTTATGGACAGAGTGCTCCATAATACCCCTCACCATGGTTCCTTTAACAGGCATTGCTTGGATTATGTTTGAGAATTATGAAATATTAGAGTGGATTTAAGAAAGTGGATTTAAGAAAACGCTTTGTTGTTGGGAATTGTGACTGGCAGCCAGCACAGAGATGTGAGGGCAGCCACCACCCCTGAGCATGAATCCTGCAGGCTGAGCACGAGCTTCTCCTCTTGTGAAGCCCATGCTGGACTCCTCAGGGCCATTCTAGTGGCAGCTCCAGTGTCACTGTGGCTTCACACGAGGGTTGCAGAGTGCTGGAGCACAAGGATCTCAACAGGGGCAGACGTTTCCCTTTGCTTCGTTAGCGAGGCCATGCTGATTAGTGACTGCACCCCTACAAGTGACACCAGGCAGGCCATGGGGGTCCCTCCCCATGGCAAATACAGCAGGGCAGACTGGGGAGTTTCAACAGGCTGGAAGGGGTAGCACAGCCATAAATGCTGCATGATTTGAGGGTGAGGGGTGTCGGAGGAAAATGGGGATTCAGCTTGTCAGGGGAGTTTTTACATTTTCCCTTTGTCAGAGGGAGTTAATGTTGAACAGGGCAAATCCTTCCCCCCAGAAGGAGCCTGGTGAGACCTTCCTCGTGAATATATGAATAGCAGTTTGGTAAATAGTGCATCTGAACTTATGAATGATCTGACACTGACAGGCTGAAACGAACTCTGTAATTTTATTGTGGTAGATTTAGTAAATCAGACATATACATGCCAAGTCAAAATGACCTAAAAAACCTTTCTAGGTCAAACTATTGCTTGAAAAGTTGGCTTTTTCAAAGGCAAGGCCGTAAGTTTTCATGCTTACTCTGACACATTTTCCTTCTAACAGTGCAAAATGATCTGTCATGTCCTACACTGAGAAGAGAGAAAGAAACATGAACAAGCGGGAGCACTGCTTTCTTAATGACCACCTCATTTCTTCTGACCACCTCTCTTGTCCTGAGATGGTACGTTGGATACTTGACCTGCAGGAGTTTAAGGTAGAAGTTACAACACCAGTTGTATTGGCATCGTGCCATTTTCAGCAGTGCTCAAACCTTGCAAGCTCCTGGGTCCAGCCCACCCTTGGAACCCTAACCCTTAATTAGGAATTAATTCATTCATTAGGAGCTTTTTCTCCCCTGTAGAGGCTCAGCGGAGCCTGGTGAGGTTTGCCTGTTATGACATTCATCACTGAAGAGATGGGATGGGGCATCTGCTGTCCTGGACACCACAGCCTGGGAGTCACAGGTGTGGGTGAAGTTGGAAGGACTAAGGTTGGAAGGACCCAGAACCCTGATGTCATCCTGCAGCTCCTGCCTCCTGTGGTGACATCTTGCAGTCTGAGCAAACGCAGCTTCCGTGCCGTTGGGAGGAAGCCTGAGGTTCTAATAAAAGCTCAGCTGTTCATGTGGGTTACCTGTTTTCAGAGAGGAAACACAACCAGGGCTCCAAGGAGAAGTATAAAGGGCTCCCCACCACCCTCACTTGGTTTTGGGGGGTGGGACTGAAACGTTTTTGTCCTGTGGTGCTTGTGGTGATGCTGTGAGATCTGCCTGGATGAAGCCCTGGGATTTGGGTTAGCAGAACCTTCCAGAAGCTGGGCTGAGCTGGCAGCATCCTCAGAGGTACCCAAATCAAAGAATCATTAAGGTTGGAAAAGATCTCTGAGGTCATCAAGTTCAACCTTCCACCAAATACCACCATGTCCACTAAACCTTATCGCAAAGTGCCACATCTGCTCATTTTTTGAACACTTCCAAGTATGGTGACTCCACCACTGGGCAGCCTGTTCCCAGGAGCAGCTCCCAAGAAGAAGTCCTGCTTCCCAACCATAGCTGAAGGCGAGCACCTTACCCCCCCACTGGCTTTACTCCCTGTGAAGAGTGGGCATCAATCCCATTGCCAATCCCATGTCCAGGGCTCCACACTGCTCCCCTCCACCTGCTCAGGGCAGCGGGGTTGGAAAGAGATGATTTCTAAAGGTCCCTTCCAACCCAAACCATTCTATCAATGATTCTGTGAACTAAAGGATCTCCAAGAATCCCTTCCAACCAAAACCACTCTATCAATGATTCCATGAACTAGAGAATCTCTAAAGGTCCATTCCAACCCAAACCATTCTATCAATGAATGTATGAACTGGAGGATCTCTAAAGGTCCCTTCCAACCCAAACCATTCTATCAATGATTCTGTGAACTAAAGGACCTCTAAAGGTCCATTCCAACTCAAACCATTCTACCAACCTACCCACAAAGGGGGCTTGGTGCATCACAGGGGACATCCCACCGGCTCACCCCACTGGACCAGCACAAGCCCAAACTCCACAGGTTGCAAAAAGTTCATTCAGCTGAGCTGTGACCTACTTGAAAGTAGCTTTTGCCATCCCAGGGAAGTGGGTAATGGGAGGCTGCAGTGCCTTCAGAACAATTACAGCTCACAGCAGTCCAAATGAAAATGTTTGTTGAAAACAACATGTGCATAATTAAGGCTTAATGAGCCCTTGTCTGTTTGGAATCTGCAATTAGATTTATAATAGAAAATACCAGCAAATGCCAAATAGCTTTAAAAGAAGACGAGATAAAAGATAATTTTGCTGCAAATCTATAGTAATACTGTAATTTAATGAGCTGGAAGTGGTGCAGAGAAAGACTGCAAAAGCTTTGGACAAGTTTGTATTGTGCATGTTTATCTTATCTGCCCATTTCCCTATCTATAAAGCTGTCAGTCTTGCTTTTAACTGCTTGGAAAAAAGGCAGGACTTTGCTAAAATCAGGAAGACTCCCTTTGTTTATTTTTATTTAAGTCATTAATTAGTCAGGCAGAGCTGCTATTTTCTTTCTCATCAACATGCTTTAAACTTCTTGTTAGGGTTAATAATCGTAATAATAATAACAGTAATAATAATATCTTTATTCAATTATTTACATTGAGACAGGGGCATAATAATAATAATCAGAGGTGCTTCTTTCTGATTAGTTTCATTAATTTTAATGAATTTTTAACTGGTTTCTTAAGACGTTGAGAATTTTCAGCACTAAGAGAGATATTTCATAAGTAAACCTGAAGCCAAGTTGTCTGCAGTAAGCACAAGACACTAATGAAAAAGTCACATGGCAGTAAAATATGGTGGAAGGATATGAAATGAGCAGAGAGAGGTAGCAAACAAAAAGGAAATAAAAATAAAAGCGCTTGAGAGAAATAGTTTGGGGGCGGGGGTGGGTGTTTTGTGCTCAGTAGCTGAGGTTGGGAATGAAGTGGTACCAGCTTTGGGTGCAACACCAAGGGAATGGAGGCCAGGGTGATGGGGGGGCAGGGCTGTGACATGCACAACCCCCTGGAAAGGCAGCCCAGCAGCTCTGTGTGACAAACCTACCTCAGCACTTCATAAAACAGGCTGTGCAAGGATGTGGTGGTGCTGCCTGCACAGGAACCTTCCCCATGTGATGCTGTTGCCTGTGTGAAACGTTGCTGAGCCTCAGCCTCTGTAAAACCTTGGGGTTGCATGTCCCGAGGCTTCGGCGTGTGAAGCTCTGACGCTGGTGCTGAGTTTGCAGCTCGGGGTGTGCAGCACCTGCAGAGCTCTGGGCTCTCTCCCTGTCACCTCCCAGCCAGCAGGTTTCAGCCTCTGTGCATCTGCATCTTCCTCACCCTGCTCCTCACCAGCTGCATCCACTGAGTTTTTGCTTTCTCATGGTCAGAGCAGCCCCGCCATCAGCAGGAACACAGATTGCCCTGTGCAACCTGACCTTGTAATTGCAGAAGTTATCTTCCTATTGTTCTAGTTTGGAATTTCTCTTTTGCTTTAAAGAAGATCTCACTTTTCATCAATTCTGCTTTTTTAGACTCATGTCTAAGCATGTAAGGTGAAACTGTGAAATGGATTTTACTTTGTCAGGCCTTTTTTTTTTTTTTTTGCAAGTCATACTGTGTACCTCTGCAAGAGTACATTTGCATACAGAGTGGAGGGCAGAACCACAGAAAGCAGGTTTTTACTGGTGCCAAATATCTTTGTGTTGGAAACTATTTTCTAAATGACTGGCATAGAAGATCTCTGATTTATTTATTTTTTTCCCCTCCCAGCCAGGTGGTTTTTCATAATGCTTCATAATGTCTTGAAAATTGATTATTCTTCTACCTTATGGTTTGCAACAGAAGAAAGTACACATGATCTTGAATCCTGCAGGGCAGAGATGTACTTTTGTTGGGAAAAAGGTTTGGATTGGAAGGGACTTTAAAGTTCCAAAACACCTGCCATGGGCAGGGACACCTTCCACCAGCTCAGGTTACTCCGAGCCTTGTCCAGTCTGGCTTTGGGCACTTCCAGGGACAGGGCAGCCACAGCCTTTCTGGGCACTCTGTGCCAGGGCCTCACTACCCTCTGAGTAAAGAATTTCCTCCTAATATCTAATCAAAAAGACCCTCTTTTAGTTTAAAACTATTGCCCCATGTCCAGTCACTCTCTGCCTGTGTGAAAATTCACTCTTCTTCTTTTTTATAAGCCCCCTTCAGGCACTGCAAGGGGCTCTGAGGTCTCCCTGGAGCCTTCTCTTCTCCAGGTGAACACCCCCAGCTCTCCCAGCCCATCTCCAGAGCAGAGGGGCTCCAGCCTTCAGGGCATCTCCATGGCCTCCTCTGGACTCGCTCCAACAGGTCCATGTCTTTGTTGTGCCCCAGGTGGGGCCTCATAGGGAATTTAGAGGGAGGGAAGTACTTAGCGAAGTACTTGTGCCTGCAGGTGATTAGTACCTGCCCTGGGCTGTGCTTTTTACCCCACAGCTGGAGACAGTGCTCCAGGTGGGGTCTCAGAGGGAATTTAGAGGGGGAAAAGTATTCAGAGAAGTACTTGTGCCTGCAGGTGAATAGTGTCTGCCCTGGGCTGTGCTTCAGGATGGCTGTGCTGAAAGAACAGCGGCTGCAGAGTGAATTAAAGTTACTATTTTCCTTTGTGAATGTCAGTTGAGTAGCACGTGTGATTTTATGAATTATTGGAGGGAGGGAGGCGATACCTGGGAGCCGGGTTGTTAACCTGTACAGCTGTCAGCGAGGCAGCGGCATTGGAAGCGTAATACATGGTCTTAAAAAGCAAACAACTCCGAGCCGTCTCCTGCTGGCTCCTCTGACAGCTCCGTTCCTCGCTGCAACTCTGTGCTTGGTTATTTATTTGCTTTGCAGTTGAGAAAAGATAAATAGAGATTTCCCAAACCATTCCCTCCCCGTGCGCGTGCGTCAAACCCGGCATCACCAGCGACTGCGTGTGCCGCCTTTGCTCCCCGAGGAGCTGCTTTTATTCCATCCAGGAATTCACTTTGGGTGTGCACCTCAGCAGCACTGCCTGCCATGGGTCCCTGGGCAAAGGGGAAACAATTATAGGGTGGGAAAACTTCCCTTTATTCCCAGCTACTCCCTTGTGTCCTGGGCTGTTCCAGTGGCCGGTGTAGCACCTCTCTGGTGGTACCTCTGTTTGCAAACAGCGCTGTTGCTCTGCTGTTGAAATCAGCATCTCCATAAAAGACTCCCAGAGAGGAGCCTTGCTTGTAGCTGTTTCGGAGGCAGACAGGTATAAGCTCTATTTTTATATCAGCCCTGAGGTTTTGTCTTGCAGAAAACAATATTTCTAGGCGCCTTTGACGCTGGCACTGTTCTAGCACAGAGCCTCCGTGGCTTCGTTTAGATCTTTGTGTGCTTTCTGCCTCTCTTCGTTTTCTGTGAATTGCAAGTGGTGCTGGTGGAGCAGCCAGTGCAGTTAATTCTCATTAGCATTTCCTGTATTTAATTCACACTCTCTGAACACCAGGCCAGTGCCAGGAATGTGCTGCATCCCTGTACCTTCCTCCCTCCCCAGCAGAGCACAGGGTGCCTTCAGCTCTCCTGCTCCTTCAGCTGCTGATGAGTGAGGGACCAGCTTAGCAAGGACCTGGTGTTTATTTTTTTGGCAGATAAACTCCTCCAACACCTGTGATAAACAACTCAGGGTGTGCTTGTTGTTTGGTTTCGAAAAGGAAGTGATGTACCTGCCTGAGCCTTGCAGCAACATCGCTGCAAAATAAACAGCGTTGAGCTGCTCAGAGATGGGCTGGGGAGGTCCTGGGTGAGAGCAGGGAGTGCTGCTCCCCTCCCAGCAGCCTGTTTTCCTTATCCATGCCCAGACTTGGAGAGAAATCGGGAAGGGTTTGGGTTGGGTTGGGTTGGTTTGGCCAGAGCTGCAACTGCTGAGGAAGAGGAGGATGGAGATCTCCTGAGCACTCAGTGCACCAGAGCATCTCGAAGCACCAGCAGCACTCTCAGGCATCAGGCTAAAAGCTAAACACAATCATCTGAACACACTCAAAAGGTATTAAATCAAGATCTGCCTGCAGGGGCGAAACCTGCTAAGCTGAAACCCCCAGCCCCTCCTCCATGCACAGTGGAGGAGTAAGAGTGAGCAACTTTGGCCTTTAAATTAATTGTTCTTTTTCTGAACATCCTTCCACTTCTCACTGGGTGGAGAAGAGGAGCCTGGCTGGAGGATGAGCTGCTCTGGGCTGCTTTCTCCTCTTTTCAGAGTTGCACGTGAAAGGGTTAAGCAGAATTTTGATCTCGGCAATATTTTCATGCTTATACATTCTGTTTCTCATTTCCATGACAAAGATGGTAGGAAGAGCAGAATAAGGTACAGAATTTGCAGAGCAATTTTAAGACTGTAATGAGAACAGAAAATAGTAGGGGGAGAAGAATTGTAATTAGAATATGAAATGGGAAAAAAAATTAATCTATTTCCATGTCAGTCCTAAGACTAAATTCTGCTGCTCCCTGTAGCTTTCAGTGGACGGATTTTTTGTGTGTGTATGTGAAGAGCTTGAACTCCTTTGCAGGCTCTGAAAGATGCAGGTAAATGAGTTTAAGTCCTCATTCCCCCCCAAATAATGTAATAACAATAATTTTATGTGCAGTGTTCATGGCAAACCAGCCAGTCTCTTAGATAAATGAATGCTGTCACTTGAATGGTGGTGGCATTTGAGATCTCTCCAGCCTCGAGCTCAGGAGAATGAAAGGAGATGCTGGAGATGCTCCTGGGGTTGGGGTCAGTGCAGCTGCCTGGGTGACCACCACATAATCACCTATCACAGAAGCACCCAAACCCCAAATATTGCCAGTTGTGAGGGACATCTGTGTGTCCCAAACCCCCCCAGGCAAAGCTGGGACACCCAGGGGGGGCTGTGCAGCACCTGGTCCAGCTGAGCTCTGAGTGTCTCCAGGGATGGAGATCCCACAAGCTCGTGGTTTATTATTTGACTATCCATGTGCTGGGAAATGTTTTTCCTCATGTCCAGTGATACTGTATCTACCCACAGAGCTTCCAGCAGCCCACAGGGCAGGGCTTGAATTTACTATTCACCTCTCATTTGTCTAGTTGATATTCTGGATCCTTCTAGGCCCCAGCATCCTGCAGCAAGAGGTTTTGTTGTTGGGCCCAGTGTGAAGAGCTCCTCTGTAAGGTGTTTAATTCCACTTGCTAATGATTTCAGTGTCTACCCCTTGGTTTTAGGTTGTGAGAAGCAGAGAAGAAGACATTTCCTGTTTTTATCTCATAAATTCATGTACATTTTTGTTGAGTGCCTCCATCACCCTCCTATCCCTCTATCACCCCTTTTTCCTCATCCATGGATGCCATTCCACATCATGAATTCCCCCTGTAATTCCCCTCTCTCCTTCTTCTGACTGTATAAATGGTAAATTAATACTTGGTCTTTTATTCTTTGCTCTTTTCCTAATTGTTTGTAAAACTCAAATGGCAGTTTTGGCAGCTAATGATGACTGAGCAAAAGTTGGGAGTGAGCTCTCCAGAACAGTTTCTCTTCTGGACAGCAGCAGCAATTTTAAGGCCCATTGTCATGTGTGTGTAGTTGGGATTGCTTTTCTCTAGTGCATTACTTTGCATTTATTGACATTAAATTTAATCTTCCATTTCCTCAGTGCCACTTAGTCCTGCAAGAGTCCTAATGCAAAGCTATTCAAAGTCACTTTTAGTTTGGCTAGCCTGAATAATTTTTGTCTCATTAATAAACTGAATCCTTCTAGATCAGTTATATTATGAACTGGATAGATTTTAGTGCAGATGAATTGTGGACCGTGATCCTCCACTTGCTAAAAACTATTGGGTATCTTTTCACTGGCTCTGAGCAAGAGGACCTTCCCCTGGGTCCCGTGATAAGTTGGGGTTTGGGTTTTAGAGCTGTTTTTTGAGGAACTTTGAGAGACATCCAACCAGAGAGATCCCTTCACCTTTTCTGGGTGCTTGTTGACCCTTCATCAAATGCTAAAGTTGACTGTGAGGCACAGCGTCCCTCGTCTCGGATCCCTCCATGCTCCTTGGTGGGGTGTTGGAGCTCCAGATGGTTTCACACAGGAGGAGCTGGACATGCTGGTCTGGTACCTTCCCCTTCCCACTCCTGTTTGTTTGGGAGTGGAGGCAGAAGGTTCTGCACCACAGTTAGAATCACTGAATCGTTAAGTTTGAAAAAGGCCTCTAAGATCATCAAGTCCAACCATTGCCCCAGCACTCCAAGGCCACCACTAAACCGTGTCCCCAAGTGCTACACAGCTTTTAAATCCCTCCAGGCATGGGGACTCCACCACTGCCCTGGGCAGCCCCTTCCAAAGCCTTACCCTCCTTTCAGTGAAGAAATTTTCCGTGATATCCCATCTAAACCTCCCCTGGCAAAACTTGTGTCCATTCCCTCTCCTCCTGTCCCTGTTCCCTGGAAGCAGAGCCTGACCATCCCTCCCGGCTCCCCCCTCCTGTCAGGGGGCTGTATGGGATGGGAAGGTCCCCCCTGAGCCTCCTTTTCTCCAGGCTGAGCTCCCCCATCTCCCTCAGCCCCTCCTGCTGCTCCAGCCCCTTCCCCTGCTCCGGTCCCTTCCCTGGACACGCTCCAGCCCCTCAATGTCTTTTTCATCATGAGGGGCCCAAGGTTCCCTCCCATTGCTTTAGAGCAGGTGGGTGAATATCACTTGGCCATGGGGATTCCCTAGGATTTTCTTGGTTTGTTTTATATGTTTTCCTACTGGCCATCCCAGTGTGAGAGCTGGTCAGGTGGGTCTTTCCAAGAGAGATGTTCCAGTTTGGGGACTACAGACTACTCACTCCATCAGTGTGATGTGGTGTGAGTAGCGTGATCAGTGTGATGCTGTTCATTCCTGTCTCTCCCACCTGATTTCAGTTTCTTGACAGCCTCTACCATACCTTGGGCAGCCCTTGGCACCACCAGCTCTGCAGGTTTCCTGCTCCTGGCACATTTGAGAAATAACTGCTATTAGCCTTTTACCATACTTTTAAGTTGTTCTTAAAATAAACAAATCAACCAAACAAACCACTTTTTACTCTTAAGGTTTTCAGCCTTAAGGCTTCAGCTGCATCCATCTGGATTCACCCTGGGATAATACATGAGAACACTGACTTGTGTGCAGAAAACCCAGCCCCTTAAACCCTGGTGGCTCTTGCGGAAGCCAAGCTTGTGTTCTGCCTCTGACACCTGCTGTGGGGTCGTGCTCCCTGTTAATGGCATTTGTCCTGAAGCAAATCCCAGTGCATGGGCAGCCGTGGCTGGGATGGAGATGCCGAGCTTCCCTCGCAGGGAGGTCCTGTGGGGAACTGTAAATCCAGCGCTGAACTTCTGACCCTTTTTGACAGGATCAACTGAGGGACCATCCAAGCATTTCAGCAGACAAATAAATAATGCTAAGTAGATCACTTCGGGCCAGAGGTTGTGTAAAGACCTTAATGGGGAAACTGCAGTTAAAGAGATTAAGCCAACCTCAGCCATGTATTCCCTGAAGAGGCGTGATGCTAAATGACTCCGGGAGGAAATTGCAGCGGCGGCTCAGCCAGCAGGGCTGAAACAAGCACTGCACATCCCAGGGATCAGGCAGGGATTGCACTGGTAAGGAGGATCCTTGCCAGAGCCAGGATCCTTGGATCTGGAGTTGGGTGCCTGGTGTGCAGGAACAGGGTGCAGGGCTGGAATTACCATGGCCAAAAATGCACCTAGAGCAGAATGTGGCTCTGCCACTCAAAGAGTGCTGATAAAAATGAATTGTGGACAAAACTGCTTCTGTAACACTTTGTAAAGAAGAGTTCTATTTCCCAATGCTGGGCAGGGTGCCATAAGAGGCAGCACAGAAACACATGGGCTGCAATTCTTTTATTATTATTATTTTTAAATGAGGAGTATTAAGTATGGCATTGGCTGCGTTATACAGTTTTTCTTGTACCCTAACTCTTTTTCCACTAAAAACCTAAAGGCATTTCTTGCATGGCATTATTGTGGGTCACTCAGTGCCTCGGTGGTAGTGGGGGTTGAGGTGCAGCTCACTGGACACCAAAACCAGCTACATTCCAAGCATCTCTGGTGAAAGGTGGGATCCCCATGGCATCCAGTTTGGAAATAAGGATGTCATGAGAAGGAACCTGCTGCCCATCTCCTGTGTCCTGGTCCAAGATGTTTTCTGCCTTCTGGAGGTAAATTTCTGCTCTGGAATCCACCCTAGGCTCCTCTCAGACGTCTCCTGAAGTCTTTTCACATCTCCTCTTAGGAGCCCAGGTAGCAGCCCCAGACTCCTCCAGATGTTTTTGCACTTCTGGTGATTCTGGGATCCACTTGAGGCTTTTTTTGGCATCTTCCAGAGCCTTTTCATCTCAGTTAGGCCCTTGATATCCCAGGTACCAATCCCAGACTCTTCCAAGGAAGGCACCCAAGATGATTTCTCTCTTTTTATGTGTCCTGGCACAAGGAGATAAAACTGAGAGGCAAGTCCTTACAGCTCTGAGCAGTTGGAATCACTGGAAGCATCCAGTTGGTTCTTAACTGGTCATTTAGTAGCTCCTTGAAGATCATGACTTTTAGTTACTGCTGGATTTGTATTAACAGGCCATTTTTCAAGCTCCAGATCCTCATTGGACTTGCAGTTAAGGTGCTCTGCTTTACTGTTGCCAACAAGTGTTAAAATATAGGTAAGAGCCCCCTAAAAAAACCCAACAAACCAAAACCCCAAGCCCACCACACATAAATTAAAAAAAATTAAATAAAAAGTTTGGAAGGTTTTTGAGATCTGACAGGTATCACAGAATCCATTCTGGCACGAGTTCTGCCAACGTATTTCTTACGGAGTTGAGGTTTTCATCTCAGCTCGTGGCTCTCAGGAAATAAAAGGATGTGATGGGATTCATAATAAATTGTACAAGCTGGCAGTGCCATCCATGAAAAAGTAACACCTTGTGGGAATCTTGGCAGGAGGTTGTGTTTCTTTCCACTGGGCCCTTCCCAGTTAGCAAACATTTGTTCTCCATGTTTGCACAGAGCCAGAGATCCCACAGCTTCTTTGGGGTCTGTCCCAACTTGCTGCCTGCATTTATTTTTCTTATTCATGTTCATCTTGCTAACATGGGACCCATGTGACCTCTGGGCACATTTACAGGTTTGAAAATAAAGCTGTGGATCAAAAATAACAAACCAAAGTGAGTCTAGAAGAGCAACAAAAAATTAAAAAGTGCTTTGTATGACAACATCTGAATCGATCTCCCTGTATGGGCTGAGCTCTGCAATGACAGCTACAGCTCCTCTGGAAGAGCTGTAGTAAAAGAATTATATTTTAAAGTAAATTCTCTGTAAAAAACTAAATTTCAGGGGGTGTTTTCTCACACAGCAGAACTGCCCTTTTATCCTTTTTTGGACCCAAATACATGGTAGCAGGTCCCTTGGAGAGGCACAGCTTGGTGTGTGTCACCCTGATGTCCTTGGGACTCCCTTTCTGAATGGGTTTGGCACCATCTCTGTGCTTATCCATCAGTGCCAGGCAAAGTCACCTCCTGTGGCAGGTCTTGCCTGTTCTTTGGGTTGGAGTTTGTCACCTGCAATGAAAGGCATTTTGATGGTGTTGGTTTGACTTTGTTGCCAGAGTCTATGGGAATTAGGGCACATTCCTCTGAGGTTCCCTTCCCCTTCCTCTTCCTCTTTCCTTTTTGCTCTTCCCTTTCCCTCTTTCCCTTCCCCTTTTCCCTTCTCCTTCCCTTTCCCTTTCCCTTTCCTTTTCCCTTTCCCTTTCCCTTTCCCCTCCACTTCTCCCTTTCCCTTTCCCTTTCCCCTCCCCTTTCCCCTCCACTTCACCCTTTCCCTTTCCCTTTCCCTTTCCCTTTCCCTTTCCCTTTCCCTTTCCCTTTCCCTTTCCCTTTCCCTTTCCC
>JAWWEU010000053.1:2355393-2372054 GCA_035583155.1 Acropternis orthonyx | reverse complement strand
ATATGTATGTATAAAAGACCCCTAGTGAAGAGCAGTGAGAGGTTTATATAGAGTCAGGATTGAAAGAGGATTACACAGAGTTTGGCAGTGCTGGGAGTGCAGGCCCCCATGCTAAGATACAGATTTTGCTCTTTCCCTGCTGTTCTTTGAGTAATACTGTATAATTTCATATGTTGTGCTAGAGAATAAAAAATAGAAGGAAGACATTGATAGATACTAAATGCCTTTCTCAGCAGACGATTCAGGAAGAATCTCATGTACTATTTTAGAATGAACAATAGAATGTTACATGTCATTTATTATAATCAGCAGCTAATGGAAACCCTTCCAGGCAAGGTTTGGGAGTTGAGCACAACTACAGCTGATGATCCAGGCTTGTGAATTTTGCATGAACTCCTGTGTGACAGTGAAATTTTTGAAAGGTGCAGTCAGGAAGTGATTCCTGTAGCTTAATCATAGCAAGGGAAGTTTCTGCTGCTGATGGAAGGCTGGCTGTAGTGCTTAAATAAAATAATAATAAAAAATCCCTTGGTATTACAAGCAGAACGAAAATCACCTTCAACCCTTGGTCTCAGGGGACTTTTAGCAATAGAGTGTTTGAAAAACAGCCACCAAGCATCACAGAGTTAAAAGCTAATGCAACTGAGCACTTCCTAGACCAAAATGGATGGTCTCTGCTTCTATTGCATTTACTCTGGGGGGAGAAAAAAGAGAGAGCATCTTAAACAGCTGCAGATACTTGTCAGATGCCACAGAGCCTCTTACAGGGACAGAAAACACTGAAACTGTCATGGTGGTTGAATTTCATGTGTAGACATTTCATCAAGGTAATGAGGTTCCTGAATACATTTAGGTTTAGAGGCAAAGGCAGGAGGGAGAAGCATCCACACCACCCGTGCTGTGACTGGCAGCCTGAGGGCTGGGCACAGCATCCACCGCTCTCCAAGGTCTTCCAGGTGACCACAGCCAGCTCTGCCCTTGGGTCAGTCCAAGCAGTAAACTTTCCCTCCCTTTCCTGAGACTCTCTGGGATCTGAATCAGCTCAGAAGTTGTTTTTTTCAGCCAGTGGCAGAGAGTGTATGTATTAAAGCAGCATGCCTGGTTGTAGCCATTGGTCTGTGAGGTGTGGGATCAAAACATGCCTGAGGATCTTCAGCCAGAGCTCTGGCTTCTTTTGCAGGGAAGTCTGTAAGCAATGAACATTTAAAAATAACTAATAAAAATCCAGTCAGTGCAGGAGAGTGGTCCAGGGCTGCAGCCCTGGGGGCTGGGGAGATGGTGGGTACCCAGGGGCTGGCAGGGGGGGCAGCAGCAGGGCAATGTGCCTTCCCCTGAGAAACAACATTTGCTTCTGCTGCATCTTGATCTGAAGGTTTACATGTAGAAAATACTGATACAAAGATGAGCTCTGATAGAGTGCTGGACATGGGTGCTTTTTGGTGCTGAAATGCCGTGAGTCCACCAGTAGGGCTGAAGGAAAGGTAGACCCCAGATTCCAGAAATCCCTGTGTGCTGAAGGGTGAAGTAGATGGAGTAACTGGGGCTGCTTCAGAGCACAGCTGAGGTCCGGTCAGACTGACCAATACAAGGGGATCTACTGGTGGTGAGGGTGACTCTTGGGGCATGAGGACACATGGACTGGCTGTCCAGCAATGCTGTTGAGCTCATAAAGCCAGCAGCTCATAAAATAGCAGCAGATGATGGAGAAGGCAGTGTGCAGTATCCTTTAGCCAAGAAAGTGCCACTTTAATAAAGATTTCCCACTGTGCTGCTGTAAGGGGACTCACATGTGGTACCCAGAGCTGCTGCCCTGGATGGTCAGCAGTGCCCAGGGCAAGGGGGACAGCTCTGGAGGGAGCAGACCACCTTTGAAACACAAGTATCCGCTTAATATGCTGCTTATGTGTGCTTTAAACCCCTGACAGTGCCTCTCTGGTCAGCTATTGCTGATCCTGGGAGAGGGCTGGGCTGCCCTTGAGTGGTGACTGCCACTTGAGGCAAAAATTATCCCAGAGCTTTTATCCACAAGCTGTTTCTGCCTCCAGCTCCTCCAGCTCCTCGTGCTGTGCTAATTCCTCGCTGCATGCATCCCAAATTACCTGCTGTGACACAACAGGACTGGGAGCCAGGGCTGGACAGGCTGAGGATTGATGCTGAGCTCTGCTAGTGTGATGCCATCACTCTGGGGGAGCTGTGAAGAGCAAGGATTTTTACTGTGTCCTGCTGGGAGGTTTGGCTTTGGCTCCTCTAATAGACCTCTGGGGGAAACTGTGTTTATTTGTGGAAATGTAGCACCATGGACCACAGGAATATGGAAAAAAATACCCAGCCTGTTGCTTTTGGGATTTCCTTTCCCAACTGATTGATTACTTCTTCCCTTCTCATCGGAGACCCAGCCTGAGTCAGTGTTTGGGTCTGCTGTCACAACACAGTGATTAACTGAGGAGCCACTTATTTCCAGCAGGAAAACATTATTTTCCACTTCAGCTGTGGATGAAGGGCTGTGCAGAAAGGAAAGCCCCTCTGTTGCCTTGGCTGACAGCAGATTGAGCCCTTCTTTCTGTGTCAGCTCTGGGGCTGCCCTGGGCATGTGCAGGGTTGGGCTCCATTCTAGCCTGAACATCAGCACCTGTATCATCCATAACGTGGCCAACAGGACCAGGGCAGTGATTGGCCCTCTGGTCTTGGCCCTGCTGAGGCACCTCCAGTGCTGTGTCCAGTCCTGGGTACCTCGTGACAAGACAGACATTGAGGGACTGGAGTGTGTCCAGGGAAGGGAACAGAGCTGGGGAAGGGGCTGGAGCAGCAGGAGCAGCTGAGGGAGCTGGGGGGGCTCAGCCTGGAGAAAAGGAGGCTCAGGGGGGACCTTCTGGCTCTGCAACTCCCTGACAGGAGGAGGGAGCCCGGGGCGGGTCGGGCTCTGCTCCCAGGGAACAGGGACAGGAGGAGAGGGAACAGCCTCAGGCTGTGCCAGGGGAGAGGCAGGTTGGACATCAGGAAGAATTTCTTCACTGAAAGGGTTTTTAAGCACTGGAAGGGGCTGCCCAGGGAGGTAGTGGAGTCCCCATCTCTGGGGATGTCCAAGGAATGACTGGACGCGGCTTTCAGTGCTCTGGCCTGGGGGACAAGGTGGGGATTGGTTAAAGATTGGACTCAATGGTCCTGGAGATCTTTTGCAACCTTAATGATTCTGTGATCTCAGGGCTCTGCAGGTACTGGAGAATGATGGGGTTGTGCATCCCAAGGGCAGCCATCCAGCTCCTCAGAGCATTCATTCCCACCCTTCCTTGCTCATGAGGAGCCCCAAACTAGTTTGGAAGACCACGCCACCAGTTCCCTCAAGGAAGGTTTAGGTCTTTCTTTCCCTCTCAGGTGACACACCAGGCCAGGCTGGTCAGAGCTATGACGGGAACCAAAAATCAGAGGCAATTAGAGATGCACTGGCATTTCACAGGGCTGTGGGCTCCAAAACTGGACCCAGCTGTCACAGCAGCTTCAGCCCCTGCTGGCATGACCAGCAGTTCCACCCTTGGTCCATGCCCCCATCACCTGTATCAGTTCTACCAAGGACCGTGCTGGGTCTCACCCATCAGTGACTCCACTTCCATGATCAGCAGCCTCTGAGCAAGCCTGAATTAGATTTATCTCAAAGCCAGCAAATCCATCAGCAGCCATCAAAAGTGCCAGATCTGCAGCTGTATAGCTCATGTCTGTACATCTGTGTACACTGCAAAGGGCAAAATATGACTTGGCTTTTATTACTTTAATTAAAACATGAGTGAAGAGTATGAGATTCATATTAAATTGCATTTTCCTGGCTGCTGTGTGAAGGAGCCAACTGATCTGATTACCATGAAGATTACAAACTATCAAAGTGAAAAAGAGCTTTTTGCAAGTATTTCATATTAAACCTTCAAACATAACACTTTAAGAATAATTATAGTTGTATTACTGGAAAATGATTCATGAATTCTGAATAAATATAAGACCCTTAAAGGGAAATGTTCCAAGACCACAGTTTTCATTCCAATCTGGTGAAATTTTAGTAGCATTTTGCAGCTGTAGAATAAAATGAAAATATATATATATACACATATAGTGTATTGAGTATATGTCAGACTAAACTAATGAGATTTTTTTTCATCAACTCTGAGCACGCACACAGACAAATGGAATAGCCATCCTTATTTTCTGTAATAGAAAGCATTGAAAGAGAAGGCAGAAAGGATCTTACTGCTCACAAGTCTTTATTCTACCCTTGATTGTTAAATAATATATTTTAAGTTCTCATATCTTGCCTGCAGAAAGTTTGAACTGACACTAATGGGTATATAAGAGAAAAGAGTGAGCTTAAAGGAAAAAAAAGTGAGGAAGGGCTAGGATTGGGAATTTTATTAGTATTCCCAGTGGGCTGTAATAAAGATACTTTTCACACAATACAGTGAATGTTTACAGCAGACAATTCAGTTTCCTTCCAACAATTATGAGAGCAATTGAATCTCAGGAAATGTTAGTTTTCGCCAAAATTAGACATAACAATAAAGATACCCCTGAAAGTTTATTAAGGGAGGGGGAAAAAAAAAAAAAAAAGCCATCAGTCTCTGGAAGACAATTTAGCAAATTTATTTTAAGAATTCCAGATGACTTCTAAACTAAACCACACACCTACGTGGTGCTGAGAGCTCAGGCTCCCCATGGGGCCTGCTTTTCTCTCGAGGAGCCTTTTTTTTCCCAGGCTTTAGGAATTCCTAGTGCATTTTGGCAGCAAATACCCCAAAGGGGCTTGTTTCCAGCCTGGATTCAGCTGGAGGAGGATGCCCATCACCTCTGGAGCACAAGGCAGTAGAAGGTCATGTTCTTTTTCATGCGCTGGTATCAAGAGCAAGTTCTTGGGCATTTGAATGCAACTTCAGGAATGAATTTATCATGCTCACACAGAGATGCTGGCAATCCAAAAGGAAAAGCTGCTCTGTAAAGCACAGAAAACTCTGGAGCTCTCTGAGCAGCTCACGTGATGGTGTTTAATTTTTGAAGCACTGAGATTGGAACACGCAGCATAGTTCTGCCTGCCCTGGTTTCCAGACTTCTCCACCCAAGAACGCTGCAACCTCCCTGTTTTCTTCTGCTTGTGTGGTTTTCCTTCTGCCTCATTCTGTTCCAGTCTTGTTACTTGATATCAACAATAGGGATGGGAGGAGAAGTGGTGAAAGCTGATGCAGCTTAGCTTGCAGAAAAGCTTCTCTAGTAGTCGTCCTTGGAAGGATCTGTCCAATTTTGATTGTATTTGGGGCCAACACTAGGCTGATGCTTTTTGGTTAACACCAAGTGGGACTCTTGAGGTGCCCTGTTTGGTACCAGTATTTGCAACAGAAGCACTTGGCTTTGGGTTGTGGAATTATAGGCTTTGTGGGATCTGGGATTGGAAAAGTGGCAGATGAAGCCCTTGAGTACACTGGGAAAATGTGAATTTTGACCATGGGGTCGATGTTTTGCCTTTGTTACCTGCAGCCCTGTTGTGCTGCGTCTCCAGCAGCATCTCTGTCTCATTTTGGCTCTTCCACTTCTATCCTTTTCCCTTGGAATAATTCAGGTTCTACCTGGTGTGTTGTAAACTAGTGAAAATAACAGAAAATCCTCTCCAGCTGCTCAGTGACTGGGGTGTTTCAGGTGGTTTGGTCTCTGGCTAGTTGGGGTTGGTTGTATCTTCCTACCTCATGCCTTGCATGTTGGGTTGGGTCTTGTAGTCATGTGATGAAGGTTGTGCTGGTGTTGATGTGAGACCTCTTGCACCTTCATCTTCTCTGCAAAGCTATTCCCTGTGTCCACAAATGCTGTCCATGACCTCTAGAGCTGTCAGTGCCTACACTGGTCCTTCCTGCCAGTGTTGGTGCTGGTTCCTGATACAGGCTCCTGGCTGTGACCAGCAGATTCATGTCCTGGCGGCTCCTCTAGCTGGAAAGTTGTTATTACTTTAGGGAAACATCACAATTTTGGTGGTTAATTTGATGTTTTTCCTTTTTGCCTTCCTCCTGAAAGAATGGTTCCTACTCTCACTGCTCATTTTGTCCAGATTGTTTAATGCTTTAGAAGGAATTTGATGAGTATCTGTGATTTAGGACATAGATGAGCCGCTCACAACGATGTGTGTGTTCCTGCCTTTTTTAGATACCATATATAAGCCTGGTTTTATTAAAGGGGAAAAAAATTGTTGAAATTGTTAAAGATAAAATCTGTTTGTTTCCCAAAATTCCCTTGGGCTTAAGGCTGAGATTTTCACACCTACCCTGGGGCTTTGGATACTTGGCTCTGCACCATGTTCCAGTTCTCACCATCTTGTCACGAGTCTCTTGGTGCTTCCTGCTTTCCCTAACAGCCCAGCACCTTTGTGCTCCTGTGACAGGACAGCTTCTGCTTTGGATAAGTGAGAAAAAGAGTAAAATTTCTGGAATTGTGGTTGTGGAGGAATAGTCTTAATTGTGGCGCTCGGGAACACAGAAAATGTGAAGGAGGTAGAGAGAGATCCTGAATGACTACCATAGAATCATGGAACGGTTTGATTTGGAAGGAACCTTAAAGACCATCTTGTTCCACCCCCTGCCATGGGCAGGGACACTTCCCACTAACCCAGGTTGCTCCAAGCCTCATCCAACCTGGCCTGGAACACTTCCAGGGATGGAGCAGCCACAGCTTCTCATATCTTGGCATCTCATGGACTGGGAGCCCTGGCTTTAGTGTGCGTGGGGATATTCAGCTGCAGGTTGGACTAGGTGATCTTGGATGTCTTTTCCAACCTTAGTGATTTTATAATTCTATGATTCTATGACTGCATATTTAGGGCCTGTAAGGAGTGAGACATCCCAATGCCATGAGGAATCTCTTTTACCTCCCTTGGCCAATCAATCCCAGTCTCTGAGATTGGAGCTGGGGAGATGCTCTCGCTGTCTCATCTCAGGGTTTGCTTTGGCAGAGCTGACTCAGAGCGATCTGGCTTTGGCCCTTGTCCCATGTGCCAGAGGCAGATCCTGGGGCTGAGGGTCTTTGGGATAACGTGGGAAACTCATTTATTGCGCTGGTGATTTCACTTAATTTCCTCTTCCCATTTTGGCAACTTCCTGGCAGTCTGAAATGTTTCTCAGTGGATGGATGGGTAAAGAATTTCAAGCTGCTCTTGGGGATAAAGAGGAGAGAGGGGAGAGGGAAGAAGGTGGCATTTTACAAAGCACTGGTATGTTCTTAATTTTAATAAAATATATATAAAAAAAGAGGCAAACAGCACCTCGGCTGCTGAGGCGACAGGCGCTTAAGAAGCACTGAATAAATACATAAAATACATTTGCTGAAGGCATTTGTTGTTGGAAGTTTAAACATTAAACATGCCTGCTTCATCTGATACCATAATAAAGCTGGGATGTTCAAAGAGCCATTAGTGGTGCTCTGACTACAGCTTTACATCTTCACTCATGTACCAGGGAAGCTGCATTACATCAGCAATGCCTCAGTGAGAGTTGCCCCCAGATGGGAAAGTGGTTTCTGGGAGGGATTTCAAGGTGGGTTTGGGGAGTTTTTTGTGGTGCATTTCTCCTTTCCTATTGATCAACGTGGATGTTTTGGTATTGTTTCCTTGTAAACTGCTGGGGCAGGTCCAGGGGAGGCAGCAGCTCTGCCTTTGTCCCTCTATCCCCAGGCTCAGTAAGTGCTGGCTCAGGGCCTGAGGAGACAAATAAACAGGTTTGTGTATTTAGGTTTTTAAATTACAGGATAAGGAGGAACACAGATACTCAATCCATTAAGAAATAACTAGGTGGGTGATTCACTACCATTTGTGTAAATGGCACTAACTCTGGTCTGCCTGCACAATTTATTAATACTTCACGGGAGGAAAAAAAAAATTATTTTAATCTCATAATGGATGATGAGCTGTGAAATTGCTTCTGCAGCAGCTGGGCACCCTGGGGGAGGTGCTGGATTGCACCACATCATGCAAGCCATCCCCACATCCCTGCCTTCCTCCTGCTAATCAGGCACTGCTTCTGCTGGGGTTTGGTACTTTTGGGGGGTTTTAGCATGGATAGTTTCTTTGTCAATTTGGTTTGGGGTCCCAAGCCTGACTTGGGAAGCGTGAGGGTTCAGATCTGAGTGATGAGTGATGATTTGGCCTCCAAAGGTGCTGGCAACGTGAAATAATGAGAAATGGAGCAAATGTACTGGGTCTGACCCTGTTTGTGATGATTTAATCCAACTGATACCCTCACTTTGCAGGGAAGGGAACCAGGAGCTATTACTGCTCTTTGCAGTATTGGATTGGGACCATGAGCAGGACCAATGCTCTGAGTGCTGTGGAGTTTCCCTGGAGCACTAAAAGGACAACCTGGGGTTAAGCACTTTGGTTCTGTGTGAGAAGAAGGTGCCTGTGTATAGTGATGGGAGCAAACGGGGGTGGTGTAGGGCCATTTAGGAAAAAATTGCATGTGGTGGGGTGTTCTCAGGTGTCTCTCATGCCTTGTGCACACCAGTCCTCGTGGCTGCAGGTGTGCAAGGACCGTGCTGAGCTCCATTTCAAAATTTGTCTTTGCTGAGGAGAGCAAAACCTTAAAAAAAACCCCCAAAATAACAGGGACATCTGGGAGAAAAAAGACTGGATTGTAGGTGGGTTGTGTTGACATTGCAGCTTGGCTGGAGGATCTTGCTGGAGACCTCCAAGTGTCTGGCACAACACCTATGGCACAGGGGATGGCTGTGGAGCCAAGTACCATGAGTAGCACATGTCCTTTGAGATGAAACAATGAAAAACTTGGTGCAAACAAAGCATCCTTTCAAACTGTGGCTCAAAGGCCTTTTTTTAATCCCTTAACCCCCCACTTCGTTGGGAGCATAAGGGAAATACTCCAAGACAAAATCTGAGAGAGGGCAAACATGGTACAGAGTGTAGTTTCCTTCCTGCTCTGGGTCCTTCTGGCTCAACAGGCCGGGTTGAATTAATTTCTTAGAGTGCTTTTTGCTAATTCTTCCTTGCCTGAGCTCCATGACTGTTTTCAGGCCACCTTATCTCCTGACCTGCTTACAGTGCATTACACACCATTGTGTAACACACCCTGGGCTCAACACACCCCACCAAATCCATCCAGCCCAACAAAGGATTGCTGTGAGTGCACTGAGCTTATTATGCAAGTTCAGTGTGCCATGAGACAAAAAAGCCAATTATGTAAAACCTGTACTGAAGTAATTCCCTGAAATGCGTGATGTTCTTGAGTAGAATATGATGCTCCTTGTATTCACTTCCAGGCAAGATAGTAGGAAAGAAAAGGATTTATATTTGTCTAGCCTAGTCAGTCTAATTTTAGATCCTATTGGCTCCCATGTCACTGGATGTACAGTCCCTTTAGTACATTTTAAAACTGGCAAAAATCATTATAAACAGTTTTAAGGAGGCTGATTGTGAGGCAGATGACAGAGGCTGCACTTTGCCAACGTAGAGCAGAGCTTGCACATCTCCTGGCTTTCCCTGGAGCGCTGCCACCTTCACTTTGAGAGACTAGGGAAGAACAGCCATGCAAGTGAAATGAAACAGTTCTCTTGTCAGTGTGGGTAGGTGACTTAAAAACAGATGAAAGTACATATTACTATAGGTAATCCAGGAGCAACTATGCATCAGACATGTCTCACAGCCCTGGCCCTGCATATGAAGATAAAACCAAGGGGTTTCAGGAGCTCTGGTTATTGCTGACATTTGTGTAAACCAATACTGAAAGCTTATATATATAGCTATAAATTATATCAGCAGACTTCGAGCCTTAATATCCCAAATGGATGGGGTTTGGACCGACTTGGTGCAGTGGAAGTTGTCCCTGACCATGGCAGGGAGTTGGAACAAGATGATCTTTACAGTCCCTTCTGACCCAGACCATTCTGGGATTCTATGACCTGCTTATTTGGAAGTTGAAGGTCTTTGTTGGAGGCACATGGTGTTATCAATACAGAGTTGAGCCTCCTGAGCTGGGGACTGGGGGGTTCAGAGGTAGCAGCTCCATGTGTGCCATAATGTGAATATCCCAGCATGGATCAGGACAGAGGAAGGTGGTGCCTCGACATGCCCTGCCTGATGAAAATGGCACTTCAGTGAAGTAACAACAGCAAGTTTGTGAAAGCAGTAGTTTTGGGCATGTTTTGTACCTGGGGAACTCCCTGCTGCTAAATGGTTGATGTCAAAAGAGGGGGAAGGACAATAAAACCAGACAAGGCAGGTGAAAGGACAGGGTGAATTCTTCTGTTCTCTGAGGAGCTTCCATAATAATTTATTAGGGATTTTTCTATCTCCCCCCAAACATTGGCCAATTTTGATGTTGGCATGTTGACAAACTGCTGCTCTGGTCGACCAAGTGAGTCTTCAGTTCTTGGGAGGGAGGACAATACGTGGTCATGGGTTAGAGGGCTTTTCTCTGCAGGATGTACCTGGTGGCAGGAGAAGGTGGGTCGGGAGGGACAGTTGTCCCAGCAGGTTCACGTGGAGCTCCCTCTGGGCCATGCTGGGCATCTGACAGGGTCCTGCCCTGCCCTCTCCTACGAGGCAGTTGCTGCCTTGCCATGAAAGAAGGAAAGGCTGAGATACCTGATTGCATTTTTCTTCCTCTTTATTCCTGGGGGTATCTACTTCCAAAACTCATTTTTGTCTGTGTCACTGGGGAGTTTAGAGGTCTGTCTGTCTCTCATCCCTCAGAAGGATAAACACAGCATTACTAATCCTTTATATACCATTGCCTGCTGCACTGCTGCTCCATCCATGTCTATCTGCCTTTATGGAAACCGTAACCTTTTCTTGAACCAGAGATTTTCCTGAACAAGAGCCCTTTGGGATCTGAGTGGGCTTTCCTGGATACATTTTTAATAAACACAATAATTTGACTGCAAACCCATTACCTATCCCCTGTTTGTTCTATGGGATAGTCATTTCCATGCCTGCAAAAAACACTAACTCACAGGGCAATCAAAGCAGGAATGACAACTGGGATAAAATTGCTCTGTGTTGTGATAAAACAGTCCATCTTCAGTATCGTGCACTGTAGCTTTATATATTGCCTATAAATAATGGCCTCAAAAAGATATTAAATCTTTAGAAAAAATCAGGCCTAATTGTAACTATATTTTTGTTTTCCATTTTGGTTTATGTACAGTATATGACTTCTGCAGAGACATTTTTATTCCAGGAAAATGACAGGCCAACAAGAAGCCATAATTGCACTGATTTTTAGAAGTGCCTGCATTACTACAGATCTGAT
The DNA here is from genome assembly GCA_035583155.1 of Acropternis orthonyx. Taxonomy (NCBI): domain Eukaryota; kingdom Metazoa; phylum Chordata; class Aves; order Passeriformes; family Rhinocryptidae; genus Acropternis; species Acropternis orthonyx. Next base: position 2,360,781 of record JAWWEU010000053.1, on the reverse strand, counting down.
GTACTGCAAGACATGAATCAGAAAAATTCTATTAAAAAATCTCTTGAATGGCTGACACAGGAGTATTATCCACAATGATTAATTTGACTTGGTCATTATGAACACAGACAAGTCTGACAAAATTGCATTTCATTCCCCACTGAATTCATAAAATCACTATACACATAATAAGAAGTTATAGTTCTCTGCTATCCACTATTCTTGACAGGATTCCAGTTCTGGATAAGATACTGATTAAAAAAAAAAGAAAGAAAGTGGAGGGAGAGAGGGAGTTGGGAGCTTTTTTGAAAGTCTACAATAGGACTGATTTCTTTTGCTATAAATTGTTCATGGGACTCCATTATTTTTAGCTTTTTCTTTTTGTGAAGTGATGATGCAGGTCAGTGTCAGCTTGGACAACATCAAACCTCACTGTGAGCTTTCAGTGCCATGGGAGGGGATGAAGCAGAAGGGCTCACATGTGTTTCACATCACGAGTGCCAAGGAGCCCTGCAGGACTGTGCCTGAGGGGATGGAGCAGGACGGTCCCTACTGCTGCCTCTGCTCAGCCACAGCCACAAGCAAGTCCTTGCCCAGGTTGGATCTCAGGGATTTTCCATCCTTCACGTGATTAGTACTAACTGGTACCTTGTTCTTTATTTCCCACCCACATAACTGAGGTACCAACGAACATCAGAGTCCCAAGAATGTTGCTTCTGGCTTTGGTACAGCATGTAAAATAACCCCCAAAAATGCAGAATCGGGTGCATGCCTCCCAAAACTTCGTATTTCTGAGTGAGCTGAGATTTTCTCTTTTCTCTCAGTATTGCTGGCCGGTTTCCTTCACAGCCTCATCCTGCTGAGCACCACGGCACGGCATCCTTTTGCCTCTGTGACAGCTGCCCAAGGAGATCAAAGATTATCAAGGCAAGCAAGAATGTTTGGGGCCCTAATATCTCCTTTCTCTTCAAATGTGGTTTTATGAAACACACATGGTTTTCTAAAACCTGTAGAAAAGAGACTTTTTTTGAGGTGTCAGATTTGGTCAAAACCATCCAGCAGGCTCAGCTTTGGAAAGAGCCCTGCATGGGATCTGTAAGAGATGGGAGAAGGTCAGCTCATGTAAAGTTTAAAGGTGTAAACACTCAACTAACTCAAAGGCAAAGCCATCCAGAAGTGCTGGGATTGAGCTGGGGGCTGGCTTTGTGCTGCACATGGTCATAGGATGCAGAGTCTGCATCGGAGCAATGCCCACACAGTGGGAGAAATGGAGAGAAGCAGGGAATGTGGAGGTGTGGGCTTGCTCTTTGGGTCAGCCAGCACTTATTTGGGATTGATGAAGAAAATAACCCGGGTACAGGCTGGGACAGTTGGGGTTGTTCAGCCTGGAGAAGAGAAGGCTCAAGGAGACCTGAGAGCCCGTTTTAGTGCCTGAAAGGGCTCCAAGAGAGCTGGAGAGGGACTTGAGACAAAGGCCTGGAGAGACAGGATGAGGGGAATGGCTTTAGGCTGAAAATAGAGAAGGTTTAGACTGGGTATTATGAAGAAATTGTTCCCAGTGAGGGTGGGCAGGCCCTGGCACAGGGTGTCCAGAGAAGCTGTGGCTGCCCCATCCCTGGGAGTGTCCAAGGCCAGGTTGGACAGGGCTTGGAGCAACCTGGGCCAGTGGAAGGTGTCCCTGCCCATGGCAGGGGGTTGGAACAAGGTGATCTTTAAGGTCCCTTCCCACCCCAACCATTCTGTGATTGTATGATTGAAAACCTCACTAGTCTGGGTATGGAAGAGGAGCACAGAGGAAGGCAGAGCCCAATTTCCCACAGGTCACTTGCTGCTCTGCTCTGCTCTGCTCCCAACCCCTTACTGAATATTTTGCAGGCACTTCCAAGGTACATTTACGTTCATGGAAGAACTCATTTTTCTCTTTTCAACCACATTCCCATAGTGAAAAACCTGAGCATGTGAAAATTAATGTAGCAGGGGCTGGGAACACTTCAAAGACAATTTGTAGATTGTATGTGACTGACTGTTAATAAATACTTCTTTACAGTATTTATCCACCTCTACCCACATAATTCATTGGCCCTGCTATTCACACTCTGGATCTCTGTGTGCGAGGATGAGGCAAATCAATTTCCATTCCTAAGACCCAGAGCTGCTGACGCGGAAAATCAGCGCCACTTCCCTTCTTGGCAACGGGGCTTTGGGAATCACAGGTGTGAACACAAACCCTCTGGCATCCCTCTCTGGAGAAGGCCCCCAGCCCCCCTGGGTCACCCCACAGAGAGCTCCTGTCCATTTCCCTTGTTGGCTGCCTCTGGAGTTTAAAATGTCCAAGTGGCTTCCAGTTTCTCCTGCCACCACCACTAACATTTCTGTCCCCGTGGCTTCAGTGCCCTGAATGAACAGAAAACCTCTGTAGTTCCCATGCTGGAGAACTGTATCAAAATCCCCTTCTTGCAAATACGATTTTGCCTGGGTGAGTAATGTGTGTGTGGTGGGAAAGGAGGAAATATGAGTGGAAATATGGGTGGTTGGTCTTCAGGAAATGTCTATCTTAACATTTCATTGTGTTTGGACTCCTTTCCTTGTTATATGGCCCAAAGTCTTCTCTCAACCTGAGGTGCCCTGCTGCTGGTGTGGCACATGGTGAATCTTTTAGGTGTAAGAGGAATAGGGAATGTGCCTGTATGACAACGCCATCCATGTGCTTCTCTGGCTTCTGACACGGTCTGATGCATCATCCAACATCGGTAGGATCGAGATACCCCAAAACAACCTGCCTGGTTTTCTGCAGCCCCTTCCCAATCTGTGCTGGTAGAGTGGTGTGGTGCTGGTGAGAGGGTGCTCTCCCTGGGACACAGCCCTCAGCCCTGGGATTGGGGTCCTTCTGGGACTGGGCTGTGGGCATTGCCACCACTGCTCCCAGTAACCTCCATGCCCTCCCTGGTATGTGTGCACATCAGGAGCTCAGGCTGTAGGTTGTGTTTGCACCTCTCAGCCTCACAAACAGCAATGTTTTCCTCACTTTGCAGACTTGGTTTGGGTCTGTTTAGGTCCATCCCATCTCTGAAGTGTCAAGAGGGTCAAAGTGAGCTTTTGCATTAGCTCCAGGAAAATCCCAATTAGTAGGTGAGGGATGGTACCAGGTTTGTGGTGGTTTGTGTCATCTGGATAGATCACGCAAGCCTACGTTTTTTCCTTGTACCTTACCAAGAACAAATGTTCTCTCTTAGGCTCATATTTACTGTTGAATGTTATTTGACAGGGCAAATATTTACCTGCAATAATACTACAAATCTTTATCCTTCTCACTGTGAACAATATTTCTCTGAATCAATGCTTGGCTGTAACTCCTGGATCCTCACGGATAATCACACAGAACATGACTCAGTGGAGAATTGGGGTCACTGGACATTTGCCATGCTGCCAGGGAGGAGAACAGTTTCCCAGGTCCTTGATCAGGTCACGTCCTCTGTGATTAATACCAACATGCCGTGCAGACATGATGCTGCCTGGCTGTGGAGCGTTTTGTAAAGGGGGATGGTGCTTTCCTCCCCTTCCAGGAGGGGAAAGGCAGGAGAAAGCTAAAGGCCTCATTTATAGACATGCTCAACACCAATTACTCCCTCCTGACTCACCTGCATGCAAGTCCATAGTGTCTTTTAGAGCATGGCTGTGGTTGTGGCTTTGGCTGAGGCACAGCTGGTCCTTCAAGAGCTGCACAGCATTAAGACATCTGGACATCCCTTGGTCTTAGACCATCTGGATGTCTGGAGCCTCTGGAGCCCCTGGCTGCTGCACAGGGATTGGGGAAATGGATCTAAACCAGACTCCTCTTCACTGCTGATCCTGGGAATGCTCCCCTGGGCTCAGGGAGCTGGTGGGAGCTTGCCAGGGCTTGGCTTTATTTGAGTTAAGGAGATGGTACAGCCCAGTAGCAGAAGATGAAGCAGCAGCAACACTGAGTGTGGTTTTGAGTCTGATGGCAGAGGGTTTGCAGGGTCACCATGCCCACCTCGCAGTGCAGAGGTGAGGGACACCCAAGGCATGGGGGTAACCCACAGAATGAGCCACTTGCCATCAACAGACCAGTCCCCAAAGCTCCCTCCTGCCTGAGAGCCTTCTCCTGCAGGTCCTTGGAATTTGGGGTGCCTCCTATCCATCTGTCTTCCTCTTCTGAAAAGCATCAAGGAATACACATGGGGCATAACCATGGTTAGGAGACACTGGCACAGGTTGCCCAGAGAAGCTGCAGATGCCCCATCCCTGGAAGTGTCCAAGGCCAGGCTGAACGGGGCTTGGAGCAACCTGGGCTGCTGGAAGGTGTCCCTGCCCACGGCAGGAAGGTTGGAATGAGATGATTTTTAAGGTCCCTTCGATCCCAAGCTGTTTTTCAGTTCTGTGCTAACTCTGGGTCTGCTCAGCGCAGTTTGGTCCTATACAGCCCCTATACTGCCTCACAGGGACACTCAGGGGGCTGAGGGCAAGGAGGGACTCAGAGAAGGGGCACTGTGCCCTCTCTGAGAGGTCTTGGCTCCATCCTGTGTCTCCATGCCGAGGCAGAGGGCTGCCCCTCCAAGCACCACCCATGTGCCCAGCAGCGTGAGCCGCGAGAGGGTTTGCAAGAGGAGGCTTGTTGTTTTCAGCTGATTTCAGTGTTTTAATTTGAAGAGGAATAATGTGTAATCACAACAACTGTCATCTGCTTGACAGTGGAAAATCCTAGATCTCCCGTGCTTTTTTGTGTCCCACACTGGGCAGCCATTCAGCAGCACGAGCTGCTCTGTGCTCGCCTTTGGAGTCCTGGTGGGATGAATGGGTTCAGACCAGCTCACTAATCTAATTTGTAATGTATCCTTATAACATATAATTGGCTGTTTAATTTAATTCAAATTAACATAAGAATGGAAAATACGATCTGCTGCGTAGCCCACATGGTGGTGGAAGGGAACGTTGGGGCTGAGAGGGCGGCTGGGTGAGACCACCCTTCGTGGAGATGGAGGCATCATCCTGGACATGTCAATAGGCACCGTGTGTGACAACAAACCACCCCCTTTTCCCAGCCCTCTGGGAAGTGCCTAATCTGCCTCATCTCCCTTCCTTATCCTTCTAGCCATCTATTTAAAACACATATAGAGTGAGGGCGGCTTGCTTTGGAAAACTGTCAGTAGCGACAGGGTGTGAAAGCTGGCAGGCGCCGGGTCTGATTATGTTGATTGGATATTGTCTAATCTGATTTTGATTGTGTACAGCTTTGATTGTAATTTTGATACGTCTGCAAAATGCTGTAGCTGCTCGGAAAGCTTTGTGATTTAAACAGGTCTTTTTCCTTTCTCTTTTTTTTTCCCTTGGGTTGAACAGAACAGAGGCAGAAACGTGCCGGTTGTGTGTGGGGGGGGGGGGGGGAGG
>JAWWEU010000053.1:2323719-2355383 GCA_035583155.1 Acropternis orthonyx | reverse complement strand
CCCCCCCCCCGGGGAGCAGGGAGACAGGGCTTTGGCACTCCTTACAAAACCACCTCAAAGCCCTTGGGTGAGCTGCTCTGCAGCAACACAAGGAACTCACAGTTTTGAAGAGAGCTTTAGGAAACTTTGAGTGGTTTTTACATAATTTAGTTAAGCACAGCAAAGCCATTTGCTTATATACCTGATACCAAAATAAACCAGTTGGAGGAACAAGTTTGCTGTGCGATTATTTATTTAAATCCCTTTCTGTAAAGCGTGGAGTGAAATCCTCTTAAATAACTGGGAAAGAATCGGTGCACCTCGAGGAGCACAGCCCAAATGGAAACCTTGCTAGCAGATGTATTAAATGGGATCTATCTGTCTGCCATTGTGTACATCCCCTCAGCCCCCTGCCTTCCCCGTGTAATAGCACTGTTAGACAGAAGCTGGCTGGAAAAATAGCTGGGCTTGAATTTCCTCTGAACAATAACAGTTGGTGCAGAGCTATCAGGGCCCAGGGTCTGTCTTGTGTTTCTGGCATGCTCTTGTTTCCCTGCAGCTGGTGGGAATATCAGGAGAACATGAAGGTTCAGGTCAGCTATGCAGTACCTGCCCTTGAATCATCATATGGTTTGAGATGGAAGGGACCTTAAAGATCATTTAGTTCCACTCTCCTGCCATGGGCAGGGACACCTTCCACTAGCCCAGGTTGCTCCAAGCCCCATCCAACCTGGCCTTGGACACTCCCAGGGATGGGGCAGCCACAGCTTCTCTGGGCAACCCGTGCCAGGGCCTGCCCACCCTCACAGGGAAGAATTCCTTCCCAATATCCCATCTAACTCTGCTCTCTGTCAGTGGGAAGCCATTCCCCCTTGTCCTGTTGCTCCAGGCCCTTGTCCGAAGTCCCTCTCCCGCTCTTTTGGAACCTCTTTCAGGCACTGAAAAGGCCTCTAAACTCTCCCGGGAGCCTTCTCTTCTCCAGGCTGAACAACCCCAACTCTCCCAGCCTGCCTCCAACCCTAGGAACATCTTTGTCATCTCCTTTGGACTTGCTTCAGGAGCTCCACATCCTTCCTGTGCTGAGGACCCCCAAGCTGGGGGTAGCTCTGCAGGTGAGGTCTCACCTGAGGGGGCAGAGGGGCAGGATCCCCCCCTCCCCTGATGCCCACACTGTGGGATGAGGTGGGGGTTCAGCTTAGCAGAGGATGAGCCACTTCCAGCCCCAGTTTGGGGTGAGGCAGGAGTGACCACCTGCTCTGACACCCCACAGAGCCAGGGCTCTCCGTGGCAGTGCCCTCTCACCAATCCACAGAGCCCTCCTTGGCCCCTCCTGCCTCTCCCATTGACTTCTGTATTCTGGTTAAATATGGGCTTTCTTTTATTTTATTAAGGGCTTTCTCCCCACAGTCTGGGGTGATGAAGAGCAGGAATCTGAGGGTGAGCTCTGGGACAATGGATTAATAAAGCCTACAGTGCTTAACTGGTTTTTTAACATCTGGGAGTTTGCTCTTAAATCAAGTATTAAGTCAAAATCCAACCATGAAACTATGTGATCTGGGAAATTTAGCTTAAAATCCATGTGTGTAATACTATGGCTAATCAGAATTTCATATCTGTAATAAATGTGAAACAGTAGATGTTTAGAATCAGCCTCCTCTGCCAGAGACTCATTATATTCTGCACTGATAATTAATAATTCTGGATAGATTCACACTTACATTATGAAGCAAATATGTTTTTGTCTGAAGTGAAAAAGATTGCACAGGTGCAGTAACATATTCTTTATATAAATTGGAACACTTAGAAGTAAACAAGCCTCCAGAAAACATGGGGAGCAGACAGAGAACTGACATCTCTCTGTGTTCATGTCACCTCGAGGGGATATTGGTAGGGAGGTGAGGGAACACTTCTCCAGATGAAATTTGGAAGAGGATATAAGGAAGGACAAATCTCCACGTGTGGGGAAGTCATGCAAGCTTCCTTTAAAGGATTTTTTTAAAAGGTGATGGCTGTGTTTCCAAATCTCCCTCCCTGGTTGGAGCTTCTGTGCTGGAGTTTTTGAGGACTTTGCAGGAATTAGGGTAAGAGGGAATGGCTTTAAATTGGCAGAGGGCAGAATTAGATTAAGTATTAGGGGGAGGGTGGGCAGGCCCTGGCACAGGGTGCCCAGAGAAGCTGTGGCTGCCCCATCCCTGGGAGTGTCCAAGGCCAGGCTGGACGGGGCTTGGAGCAACCTGGGCTGGTGGGAGGTGTCCCTGCCCATGGCAGGGGGGTTGTAACTAAATGAGCTTTAAAGTCCCTTCCAACCCAAACCATTCCATGATTCTATGAATATTGTACCTATTGTTGCCAGCTGTAGATACTGGAATTGCTGAGCTGGGTGCCCAGAGAGACTTTGACTTACAGATGCCACAGCTGGTCCAGGAAGCAGTTTTTCCATGCCTGTGGCTCTGCAAACATCACTGGCCTGGCTGTGGTCCAGGCATGGACATCTCTGCTGAGGTTTTGGTGAGCTAAAGCTGTGCAAGTGGGATGCAGTGTGGGAGAGGGGAGCAAGAGGATGCCCCAAGTGGATCCAAGGTGTGTGAGGCCCCATGGTGTCCCTGATGGACGGTGGTGCAGCACCGCTGCCCTCGGACCCTGGCTCCTACCCTGGTGTGCAGGGGTAGAGTTATCCTTTCTATTACAACAAAACCATTTTCACTGGAACGTCCTTTTGTATTTCTTACACAAATAATCATTTTTATTTCCTGAAGCAGCAGGGCAGTGACACGTTTCAAAACATCTCTTTTGTGTTTCAGACATATAACAGCCAGAATGAAAATAACGAAGACTACGAGATCCCTCCCATAACGCCTCCTAATCTCCCTGACCCTTCCCTGCTGCACTTGGTGGACCATGAAGCTGGATATCACTCCCTGTGCCACAGCCTCCCTCCGAACAGCCTGATCCCAGCGTACCCCTACCAGAACATGGACCTGCCGGCCATCATGGTCTCCAACATGTTGAGTCAGGATGGGCATCTTCTCTCCAGCCAGCTACCCACGGTCAGTGCCCTTCCTCTCTTACTGTCTTTCATCACAGCTGCTCTGGATTTTGAGTTATGAGTCAATTGAGCATGGAAGAGTCTTGGTGAGGAGCTGTTTGCCAGGGCGGGTTGGCAGCTCTGCACTGCTGCCCACCAAGGCCAGGGTGCTGTGGCAGAGACTGGAGTCACCTGCGTGGCCATGCACATGATGCCAGTTTTGTGTTTCCAGTTTGGTGTCCCCACCAAGGCCAGGGTGTTGTGGCACAGACTGGAGTCACCTGCATGGCCGTGCACATGATGCCAGTTTTGTGTTTCCAGTTTGGTGTCTTCCTGAGCCTTATTAACCACTCAAGTGCAAGGGAAGGTTGTTTTCCTCCATGTATGTAACACCCTCCCTGAACCAAAATGTAGGTGCTCCATCCCCCATGGGAATGTGACTGACCAAAGCCTGTAGTTCACAGCCCTGTGTCCTTTCACTTCATCCCAGCCTGTCACCCCGGTGTCCTGCTGCCAGGGTGGCCCCAGTGGCATCAGCAGGAGGAGCACGGATGCTCCCTGAAGGGAAAGCTGTCCTATTGATTTCAACGGGAACAAGATCCCTCCTTGCACTCGCAAACTCAAATTGCCTTTTGGCTCATGCCATGGCAAGGGGATACCTTGGGAAGTTTCAAATGACTCATCTGTAGGGATAAACAAGGCAGGGATAATGAAGTAAAGTGCAGCTCTGGGAAGAAACTTTAGGGCTAATTAGACCTTACAATGCTTCTGTATCAGCAGCACTGAGGAAAGGTTGTGACTTGATTTTGACAGTGATATTGAATTAATACTGTTGCTGTTTAATACCATTTTCCTCTTTAGCAGATTTCGCCCTGTGGTTGGGTTTCGACATTGTTTCTCTCTAAGATCATTGATTTTGGCCAGCATCAATATCAAACAGAGTTAATTTGACTTAAAAAGCATGGCTGGAAGGCCACCCCTGCCTGGCTGGGGAACGCTTGGTGTTGATTGCTTGACTAGATAATGGTCTGAAAGGTGGTGATATTTAAATATTTAAATGGGATATTATCTCTTAGTCTAGGAAAATCCCAAGGCTTTCTAAAGTCCTGATGAGTCTCCAAGTTTCATTGTTAGTGTGTTTAAGAAAAATATCATGTTCTGCCCATCAATATTGAACAGAGGCATATTTCTATGGAATTAAATATTACTTAGGGCTCTGTGTTAGCTTTTAGGTTCTTAGGTGACTAAAACATTCATTTCTGAGACAAAAAGAGTCGATTTCAGCTGAAATATTTTTCCCTGGTTTAATTTAAAGCACAGCCCCTTTACCTGACCCCTATTTCCATAACACGATAATTTTATCCTGTGTTGATTGTCTCATTTTTGAGAGGTGATATTGCACTTATAAATCACTTTCTAAAATACCTAAAGAAAAAAGAATCAGGGGGATTTATTAAGCAGTTTCTGCATGTCTGAAATAATTTATTTTGGAGTAGTCCTTGGGAAATGTTCTCTTCCTTACTTTATGGTACTGTTTTACAAATGCAGCGTGGTGACAATAAATCAGGACTGAGCCAGGGAAGATAAGAAGGGGGCTTAGTGGGCTGTAAATGTAGAATAGAGAGATTAAGATTTGTTTGCCCCTTACCACGAAAATAAAAAAAATGCAGTGAACCCTGAATTTCCCAGCTGAGAGTGAATTGAAACTGTTTAGTTTTGAGTGGAAGCCCTCGGAGCTGTAATACATCTTCAGAGGTCCCGGCAGCAAAGGGAGGAGATCAGGGAGGGAGAGGTGGGTTTAGGGCAGATTTAAATCCTGCCTTACCCTCCTTTTAGTCCACTGAAAAGTGACACTTTTTAGCCCCTCATGGGTGGGGAATTGAGTCTCCCCTTCTTCCAGCACCAGCCCACCATGGCAGTGTTTGTCCCATGGCACAGCTATAGCTCCTGTTAGTGCTGAAGGGAGCAGCACATGCACATGAGGGCACAATAAAATCCTGGAGAGAGAGAGCAGATTTTAAGCTTTTTTGGTTAATAACCTATAGCATCTTCCAGTACCTAAAGGGGAATGGCTTCAAACCATGGCAGAGAATAGGTTTAGATTAGGTATTAGAAAGAAATTGTTCCCTGTGAGAGTGGGCAGGCCCTGGCACAGGTTGCCCAGAGAAGCTGTGGCTGCCCCATCCCTGGGAGTGTCCAAGGCCAGGTTGGACGGGGCTTGGAGCAACCTGGGCTAGTGGGAGGTGTCCCTGCCCATGGCAGGGGGTTGGAATGAGATGATCTTTCAGTTCCCTTCCCACCCAAACCATTCTGTGATTCTGTACCTCCTGCCCACGTGCCCATCAAGCCGTAGCTCACGGGGTGGTGTCCCCACGAAGCCAAAGGTGAGTCAGGCACTGCTGTCTGATGGCACAGGGCACACCACGTGCTACAACCCTGCCCCAAAGTCACCCACCACCCATCACCACGGGGGTGTTTCCAGCAGGAAACCTCCTCAAGAGATCAAGAAAGGGCGTTGTTTGCCAACACTTCCAAGAAGAGAGGGTGTATTACCACACTGGCAGCGATGGGAAGCCAGTCTGGGAGGAAGCCTTGCCTGAGGAGGTGGCTCAGCGTGGGGAGGGTTTGTCTTTGTTCCAGGACCAACGTTGCTCATGCAAATGCTGGAGCTGGAGCCTCTCTCCTTGCTGCTGCTCCTTGCTGTAGTGCATACAGGTTTTTGCATACACAGCTATTTCCTGCCTTGGCTGCCATGTCTTTGGGTTTGAATACAGTGACAAATGACAAGCAATTCAATGTAAAATGTTTAGACATCGGTCAGGCTTTTGCTATAAAAATGTAACTTGAGCCTTGGGATGTTTTTTAAGGCATCCTCGTGAAAAAAATCTCAAGCTGCTGCAAAGAGGTGAGTCCTAAGTCACTGAGAGCCATGGGATTGGAGAAGTAAATAGAGAAAATACAGGTGCAGGTTGCTGTCCCCTGTGATGTGTCTCTTGTCCTGGGATGTCCTGACATTACCCTCAGATTGCATTAAGGCTCCCAGTGCCTCTGCAAGGGATAGGCTGCTGCTCGCACTGTGGAGGTGAGCAACTCAGAGAGAGTTTAAATCGGCACAGGAATTCCCATGGCAGGATGGGAGCTGGAAAGTGAAGGTGGATTTGCTGTGTGCCAGACCCCACTCCTGGCTCCAGCCCACACATGGGCTGTCAGGAGCTGGAGCTGTGCCTGAGGGGGAAAACCCAAATCCATCATCACTTCTGTACCCCCTTATCCCTTCAGCATCATCATCCAGAGCATCCTCCACACCACTGGCCTCTTTCCTTGGACCAGCTCTGCATTTCCATAATGTGGTTCTTCGCTGCTGTTTCTGTCACTTTGTTCCCCCTTTTTTCCCCCCCCATGAGTTTTTGGAAGTTAAGGGAGTTTTCAGTCACTGGATGTGGGGTGCACAGAGCAGGAGAGGAGGGAAACAGGACGGATGGACAAGAGTAGGCAAAGAGATGGCACAAGATGTGATGTGGGGACTGGTGGAAGGGAGTGTGGGGAGGCTGGGGAGGAGGCAGGGTTGGCTTATTTGGGGAAATCTAGTTATTTTTTGTGTTAGTGACAAGAAACAAACAGAAAATTCTTACTACAGTGCATTTTTTTTTTCTACTGGCCTCTTTTTTGCCATAGGAAATGAGGAAAGAAAAAGCAGGAATGGCAGGAGGGAAGGAAAATAGGAGAGATGTGACCATCTCTGAGAAATGGGAATACTTAGGAAAAAATTGTTTTCCTTGGGAAAAGAATGACTTTGCCCACTGTGGACATCCCAGCAGTGTTACAGTGTGGACAAGCAGCTGCTGAGCCCTCCAGGCATCCCTAGGAAATCCTGACTGGGCTGGAACCCCACCAGGGCTGGAACACGGGGATGTGGGGAAAGCAGGGCAGGGGGCAGAGACACTCTGTGGATCAGTGGTGAGGTGGGTGCTTTGAATAAATGAGATTTCACAAGGGATTTGGCAGAGCATATTCGACAGAAACAAAGGGCGGTCAAGGTCAGAGCTCAGGAATCTCCAACGCAGCGCAAACATATTTCCATAAATATTAAATAGCAGGCTGGGGGTGTCTCTGCTCATCAGGTGGGACAGTGCTGGGGTGGGGGGAGCCAGGACCCCCTGATGGGGTGGACAGCACTGCCTGGAGCCCACCACCCCTCCTTCAGAAAGCCACAACTGTGTGCTCTCCCAAGCCTGATCTAAGGAGCCTGCTGTGCTGGGGCACTCCAAAAACCCAGCCTGTTCTCCCGTGCTGCGTGTCATGCCCTGCTCCCTCCTGCTCTGCCATGGCCAGGGGGAATGAGGGCAGAGCTGTGTGTGGAAAGCATCATTTTGGGCATGTCGCTGCTGGTATGAGCCAACAAGGGCCTTGTGGATGTGGTGGGTTGGGTTGGAGGGGCTGGTGGCTCTCCCTGTGTCTGCATCTCCCTGGTGCTTCCCATGATGAGAGATCTTTGTGAGTCCTTTAAAGGCACTAACACTTCCCTCGGTCCAGTGGGGGTGACTTTTCTCTGCTCACAACAAGCTGGTGCAAGGGCAAAAAGGCTGCAGCCACAGCCTGAAAGTTCCTAGTTTCTGTTTGTTGGGTGGAAACAGATTATTTGAAAACTATTAAAAACCTTCAGTGGCAAAAGGCACATCCATGCTGCAAAATGTCACATTTCCAGTGAGCTGTGGAACCTGTTTGTGTAGCAGGGAGAGAGTCAAGTGGTAAATGGGAGTGAACTGTAGTAACAAGGCAAGAGCCAGGGTGAAATTCCTGGAGTTTTTCAGTGACTTTGCAACCTGAATAGATGTTTCCCATCATGATGGGGCTCTGGAACAGAGGGGAAACCAGTAAAACAACTCAGCAGTAACCCAGCTGCTTGTCTCCCATGTGGGAAGTGGAAAGGGAAAGTAGCCCCTGATTTTGAATGTTCCCAAGGATTGGGCATCCACAGCTTCTCTGGGCAACCTGTGCCAGAGCCTCACCACCCTCACTGTAAAAACTTCTCCCTTATATTCAATTAGATACTGTCACAAAAGCCAAGTAAGATGTGCCAATCTTTCGTCTAAGTTGTTGGAAATCCCTGATCCCGGTAGGCAGAAAGTACTTGCAATACATCAATATTTCACTAATTTTGAATCACTGACTGTTAAAATAAGTAATTTAAAATAATCTATATGCCAATGCAATGTACAGGCAGCAGTGCCCTTCAGAGCACGTTCATGCTCTTGGGAAAAGCCTAAATAAATAAATATATCAACAAGAGCAGCAGTTGGGTCAACAGCAGCACAAACTTCACTGTGTTCCCCACATTTCAGTCCTGGACAAGTTTGCACTGGCAATTTTGTGCTGTGTGCTTTCAGGTTTTGACTAATTTGGCTTTCTGCTTATTAATGGTTCAGTATTTAAAAACTAAACTCCCAAACATGAGCCCTTGGTGGAAAATAGTAATAACACAACCCTACATGAAGGGTTCTTTGTATTAAGCAGAGCCCTGTTTGCAATTCCCTGCTAGTGTTTTTCTCAGAGGCAATAAATGAAAGAAATATGTCTTTTTAAATTTTATAAAACTCAGAAAAATGGTTTTAAACAGCTTTTCTTCACCTCCTATAATTATTTATTTTCAAACAGTCCTTCAGGGTAATGTTCCGTTTTCTTATTTCACACTCCTTTTTCTCATAAATGAACCATCACTTCAATAAATCATTATGAAAACAGAGACTAACACAAACCCTGAAAGGTTGAAAGATTTATGTAACACATTTATGTTTTCCATTTTCTCATTCTGGTACTCCACTGCTAAAGCTAAGCTAATAAAAGCTGCTATTAATATTTCTTGTTGCCTGGCAACCACAGAGAGGGAGTAATAGCTTTAGCTAGAAAAATAGATGACCGATAAGGAAAAATTCAATTCTTTTATTATCTCAAGGGAAAATGGGCTTTTACTGGAACATTATGATGTACGAGTGTGAAGTTGAATACAAAGGATATTTTTCCTGTTGTTTTTCTATTTTTAATGAACGTTATTTTACCTTCACAAACTCATTGAAAGCATTTGCCCCACCTACTTGTGAGCTTAATTTAGCAACACCCACACATGCTTCTGGCTTTAAGTATCTGCTGGCATTTTCACTTGGAAGCCCCTTCCCACCGCGCCTCCCCCTGAGCGAGAACGCTTGGCCATAAAATTTCACTCCAGGTCGGAACCTGGGAGACAAGATTCCCAACCAAAGAGTAAATTGTTCTTGTATGTGTTTAAACCACGCTTTCCCAGTGTAAGGGGCACGTGTGGAGAGGTGCTTTCTGAAGTTTGAGCCACTGTGGCTGGGCTGTCTGTGCTCAGGGAGAGCAGGAATGCTGATGTTCCCGCCCGTGCTCCCGGAGCAGCTGGGGATGCTGCAGGTACAAGAGCAGAGCCGGTGCCTGCAGGCAGAAGTGGGAATGCTGTGGGAATACCAGGCCAAGTGCTGGTGGTCAGGACAAAGGATAGCATTCCAGGCTGAATCCCTCAGGCTGGGGGATGAACAGACCGAGGGCAGCCCTGCAGAGAAGGGCTTGGAGGTGCTGGTGGAGGAAAGGCTGGACAGGACCCAGCCACGTGCTCTGGCATCCAGAAACCCACCGTGCCCTGGGCTCATCCCACAGCGTGGGCAGCAGGGGAGGGGGGGATTCTGCCCCTCTGCCCCCTCAGGTGAGACCCCCCCCCTGCAGAGCTGCCTCCAGGTTTGGGGTCCCCAGCACAGGAAGGACATGGACCTTTTGGAACAAGCCCTGAGGAGGCCACTGATGCTGCAATGGCTGGAGCCCCTCTGCTCTGGAGCCAGGCTGGGAGACCTGGGGGTGGTCACCTGAAGGGGCCTGAAGGGTCTCTCCAGGGAGGCCTGAGAGCCCCTTCCAGTGCCTGAAGGAAAGATGGGGACAGACTTTTTATCAGGGTGTGTTGCAATAGAACAAGGGGGGGGGATGGTTTTAAACTAAAAGAGGGTTGATTTAGATTAAGTAAAAGGAAGAAGTTATTTACAAGGAAGGTGGGGAGGCCCTGGCACAGGGTGCCCAGAGAAGCTGTGGCTGCCCCATCCCTGGAAGTGTCCAAGGCCAGGCTGGACGGGGCTTGGAGCAACCTGGGCTAGTGGAAGGTGTCCATGTCCCTGTCCATGGAAGGTAATTGGACTAAACGACCTTTAAAGGTCCCTTCCAATCCAAAGAATTCTATGATTCTCTGAATACAGATCCTCTTCCTCTGTGGGACAGGTCCTCCCTGAGCTTCCCAGTCATCCCAAACACCAGTACAAGCTCCCTGTGGAGCAGCAGCCCCTCTTTTCACATGGCTGACTCAGATACTTCTGAGTGGTCTCTTGTCAAACACTGCTGGGAAAGAGTTGGGGTGATGTGGGTCACACTCATGTCCCAGCTCAGTAACAGCAGAGTTTGTGAGGGCTGGGCTGTGCATGAGAAGGGTGAACCTGAGGGACCAAGCTCCTACCAATGTGCTTGTGTTGTTGGTCTCTAGGTTCACCCATGAGTATCCCATTTCTGAGAGATGAGAAAGCAGGGTGTCATGATACACCTTTCACACAAGGGAACTGTTGTGACAGCTGAGAAGCAAAGCAGATGGGGGCTTTGCCTTGTAATGCAAGAACTTCTCCCTGAACAAGGGGAAAGGAGAAGGCAAGGTGTCACTTGGCCTGCCAGGTCTGGGAAAGCGTGGCTGTCACCTGCCAGGGCGGGGATGTCACATGGGAACCTGCCTTTTTTCCTGAAAACCTCTCATAGCCCCCTCCCTGCAAGAGAATTGCTCCTCAACAGGAGGTCCCTTCCAACCCAAGCCATTCTAGGATTCTGTGTCCCAGAGCAAGGGGATGTGCCCTTACCCACAAGACCACATCATACCGTGCTGAAAGGCTCTTGCACAGCAGGAACCAGTGCCTGTGTGTGTAAAATCTGGCTGTAGAACAGCCTCTGTTGCCTGTGTGCCCTTTTGATGTTTTAGGTGCAAACTGTGTCCCTTGCTCCCCCTCCTCACCACTGGGTCAGAAGCCAGCAGGTCCCATCCCAAGGTGGTGTAACTGGTTGCTCCCAGTGAAGCAGCATCTCTGTGCCACGTGGCAATCCTTGCATTCCCCCTTTCACCTACCCCACAGAAATCCATCCTCCTAATCTTTCCTTTCCCCTCCTTGACTTGGTCACTATCCCTCTGATAAGCTGTGCCTTTGGGGCAGCCCCAGTGGTTGAAGAGCCGCCTTATCAGCCATAAAACCCCCGGAACAGATGTCGGGTGAGATGGCGCCTCTTGTTTGCACTTGCCTCACCTGCCATTAAGCGCTGGGGACACACTTTGCGTGGCTTTTACAGCCATTTCAAATATTACCCGTTGCATTTACGTTTGCGTTTCAGTGTTTGGAGCCGTACCCAGCGAGGAGCAGCGCGCGTGTATTAGCGGTGTAATTAAAATATCAATTACGCCGTGTTGACAGTTTGCCAAATAACTGGCTTCCGTGTGCAGTAAACTTAATCACTCCAAAGTCTACTCACAGGACCTGATGCAATCTTGGTGCCAAACTAGCACAACATAGACCCAGCGTTGGCTAAAACATGGCTTCGATATTGCTTTGCGTAACGGTGCCGCTGGTATCGTGTTCTGAAAATTATCTTTTAATGTACAATTTGTATTGCTGAGAAATGTCACTTACTTTGCAGAACGTCTCGGCAGCGTAAAACCTAAGATTTATTCCTGTCATTTTTTTTTGTCTCCTCTGCCATGTTGATAATAAGAAGTCTACTTTATGTGCGTAATGCTTGTGTCAGTTTTGAAATTTGGGGTTTCATAGAAGACAGTAGTATAAATAAAACATGATATAAATTAAAAATATAGCGGAAAATAAAATCTGTGAATTACAGTAGCAGATGAGATGAATATGGCATGAAGGAGGTTTTCAGAACAATATCGAGTAACTGGAGTAAATATGTTCAAGGGATGGGATGGATCTTTTTTAAGACCTGATTCTGATCTTCAGATGTGTTTGTCTCTGGTGTGCAGACATGCAGATGGATGCCTTTTACTAAACCCAGTTTCAACCCTTTAGATTTGGTGTCCTTCTGCAGGGTGACATTTTTTTCCCCTTCTTAGCAAACAATCCCACTTCAACAATTTTACTGGGTGAGGTTAAAAATGCATTTTGCCCACATAGAAAAAATCCTACAGCTGAGAATGTGCTTCCAAAAATGAACCAGAGATTTAGAAGAAAGTTTCCTTGGAATCTGAGATGTGGCTTTGCGGAAAGAGTGCCCCAGCCTGGGTGATTCCTCATCTCTTCATGGGGGATTTGTCACCTTGGCCCCAGAAGATGGGGTTGGTGCCTCACTGGACTATCCCCAGCTGCCTGAGCTCTGGCCTCCTGTGGGACCATCTCTGCCATCTTCTTCCTTCCCATCATCATCTGTAAAACTGTAGGAAATTATGTCAAAAGTTAACATTAAAATAATAAAAAGATTGAACAGACAGATAATGACCAGAAAGTGTTGGGATTACCCTTGTCCACGTCAACTAATTTGGGGCATTGTGAAATGTCTTGCCTTTAATTGCAGCATGAGATAAACCATGCCAGACCATCTCTGCTTAAAGGCTGGTCATTTTTGGCACAGTGGTTTTAGGTCTGTTTGGACCTCACAGATCCCAACTCCTTTGGAAACAGCAGATAAAGTTAAAAGTAATGTGGTTCATGCAAGAGCTGCAGCATCTTCCTCCTTCCTGGAAGTGTCCAAGGCCAGGGTGGTGGATGAGGCTTGGAACAACCTGGTCTAGTGGAAAGTGTCCCTGCCCATGGCAGGGGGTTGGAACTAGGTGGTCTTTAAGGTCCCTTCCAGCCCAAACCAATCTATAATTCCTTTGCCTCTTGCTGAATATACTCAGCCCTCTTGCAGCTGATCAGCCAGAAGCTGCTTCCACCCTCCCCAAAAAGCTCTCTTTCTGCCTTATTTTGTGCATGTGACTCAATGGTGCAGGTTATCCAAGGACTTGTGTTTGTTTGGGTCACACACAGGAAAGCAGAGCCATTTCCAGGCAGGAATAATCCCCAAGGCATGTGTCGCTGCACCTTCTCCCGCATCCCGTTCCTGCTCCCTGCCTGTTGGCTTTGGGGTGCAAAAAAAGCTGAGCTTTCATTGCCATCTCTATTCTGACAGGAAGGGTCTCATGTAGCAAGGGGGTTTTGCCAAAGAGACAGAGCTCCCTCCATCCCGCTGGTCCATCCCTTGCACCATATACCCACCTTATTTTCTGTCCCTTCTGCCCTGTGCTTCTTCCCTCTTTGCTCATTTCCTTGGGAATAATGAGGAGATGTGGTAGCTGCAGGTCTGTGCCGTGCAAAGAGCCTCCAAAAGACAAGCGAAGAGGTTTAATTTGCATCACAACCCCTGCCACTCCATCAAGTCTCCATGCTCCCACATGTGTCCACACCCCACATCGTAATGCAACATAAAATCTTCTTTCAAGTGCATCAACCAGCTGTAAAGCAAACAATTTTTGCCAGCTTTCAACCAGCAGCACCTCTGATCCAGGAAAATCCACAGCAGCATATTTGGCAACTCTTTGCCATGCGTCTTGCACGCTTTGATCAGCGTTGCAGCCCATCTTTAATTGCCCTTATCCCTTAGATCAATCATATTTATCTCGTAGCTGTCATTTGCCTCCTCTTTGCATGTTCCCAGGCTGCATTATCCTGCTCCGGCAATTACTCCTGGTGCCGGATTTTCCTTATGGACAAGGAGGTCCGACATCACTTTGGGGTTCATTTGCAACCCCACACGTGCCGTGTTGCACCACTTGCTTTCAGTCCCCTTTCCAGAAGTTTCATCCCCAAATGGGCCTTGTGGTGACTGGTGCCAGTGCCATTCCCACAGCTCAGCTCCTGCCTCAGGGCAGGAGAGCACAAAAGGATGGAAATTTCCACGGCTTTTGTTTCAGCTGCACAAGTTATGATGACTGTTCGCCGCTGTAGGTGTGTGCACGTCGAGTGAGTCTTTTTGTGTCATTTAAATGGGAACCATTTTTAGAGGCAAATAACAGAAAGTGCTTACAATAAAAATAATAGGCTGTAACAGGCTTTGTTATGCAATGAGGAGATCAAAGAGCGACATCAGCCACTCGGCTGAGCGCTGGGAGTGACAGGAGCAATGGGTCCTAATTGGTGGGTAAGATTTCCTCAGCTGGTAAATAGAAATCGTAATCCCAGCCCTTTCAGAGGAGCTTTCTCCTGCCCGTGGGCTCAGTGGGGTTTGCTGTGAGTGTGAACGATGGTGGAGAGCAAGGGAGAACACAAACAGGAATCCTGAGTCAGATTGCCCTTTCTTCAGAGAACACCCCCAATCTTT
The DNA here is from genome assembly GCA_035583155.1 of Acropternis orthonyx. Lineage (NCBI taxonomy): Eukaryota > Metazoa > Chordata > Aves > Passeriformes > Rhinocryptidae > Acropternis > Acropternis orthonyx. The sequence continues at coordinate 2,340,985 of JAWWEU010000053.1, read as the reverse complement.
ACCTGCATTTTGAGTGTGAATATTGGAGTTCAGACCCTCCCCCAGAAGATTTAACTTGGGAAGCACAGCCTGAAAGCACAGCTCTGGCAGCCCTCCCTTCCACCCGAGTGGTACAGGCTAAACCACTTCACATCCCCGTAGCCCCGAGAAATCGAAGGTACCATTTAAATGAAGAGTGCTACTTGAGTCCTGCCTCTGTGAAGAGGTGTGGGATGCAATGTCAAGAGAAATTAGAATGATTGCTACAGATGCAGCTTGTCACAGAAAGGGAAAAATGTTTCTGTGTCTGATGCATGGCAGCGAGCCAGTTGGTAATGTTATACGTCCAAGTGTTTCACTTGGGCTCTGCTGGATGGAAAGCAGTCCTTAATGCTCTGCCTGGCTGTTACATTTGTCTCCCAGCTCTGCAGAATCCCATTAGGAGCCGTCCGTTTTCCACCATGGAAATTGTTTGGTCTCTGCGAAGGGAGGGAGCAGCGTATTGCTGCAATCCTTCAACATCCGTAGGAATTGCCAGAGTTATCCTTCTCACTTACCTCTCCTGCTGTTGGAATTCCTCATCGTGGATCGAGACGTCCTGAAACCTGCAGCAGGCAGCTGTTGGACACCACGGTGCTGTCAGAGGGAGCAGGATCTGCTCCCGTCCTCCAGCCACCCAGGGCAGGTGGAGAGGCACCGATGGCCTTTTGTCCGAAGCCTGGTTGTTGATTTGGAGTTCAAAGAGTCCAAATAGTGACCAACAGAGTCAGCCCATGGTGGGCATCCTGCCCATGCCACCTGGGCGATGTTGGATGTGGTTCCCACAAAAGATACCCATCTGGTCCCTGTGGACATGGGCAGCAGAGCAAGTGGAGGTGATGGGATGACCAACAAGCTGGAAGGAAAATGCCTTCTCCTTGTGCTGACAGAGGCAGAGGTGGATGAAATGCGGCCAGTTTGAGGTGTTGCCACAAGAAAAGGGACTAGCAAAGAGGGCTGTCCTGCCCCAGGACATTTCTGTGGAGAAGAAGCACTTTTTGCCAATTTCTCACATCCTTTATGATGTTATTTGGCTAATATTAAAAAACCCCACAATTATTAAAAACTCATGCACTTTATGATTTCAGGAAGTATCTCAAGGTTTTGTTGTTGCCCTGGATGCTCTGTTGTTTATGCTTTTTTGTTAACGATGCTGAATGTGGACAGTGAGGAATAAAATTTGTGGGTGACACAAAGGAATTGGACATATTTGGGACAGGAGAAAGGAAATTTGGAGAGATGTAAACACAGGAGGGAAATGGACTGCAAGATTGCAAAGGCAGTTTGTTCAGCATTGATAAATGTGAAATTAATGCATGTTGAGGAGAAAAATATTCACTAGTTATAAAGCTTGCAGTGCTCTGAATTGACTGACAAAAGTACCCCAAAAAACCTTGTGGAGGGATAAGGGGTTAGAGGACAGGAGAAGCTCGTGGATGGAGGTGGTTTGGAGAGTTGTATACCCTGTACTGTGCTGGTCATCCTGTCTCAGGCAAGGGGAAGGGAAGAAAAGAGGCCCAAAGAATAGAAACAGAAATTATCATGGGTCTGAGAAGATCCTCTGTGATGGCAGTTGCTAAATTTAAGAAGGAGGCAAATAAGTAATTAGAATTATAACATTGCATAAAGCACAAGTGAAACAGCTACACCAGGAATGTCTCTTAACTGGGAAACTTCATGGGAGTTGAGATTTGGAATTTCAAAGCAATAAAAAAGGAATAATTTTATCCACACGGGCCAAGATCAACACTGGGACTTGCTGAGGGTGAAAATGAGAACGCCAAAAAGATATTTTTAAAATACTTCTGGATCTACTCAAAACTTGGGGAGTTGCTGTAGTAGATGTTAAAATGCATGTTGGTAGAGAGGAGGAGGCAGTTGTTACATATAATATAATATATAGTATAAATCCAAAGCTGATTTCTGACTGGAATTAACCTGAAGCCTCTCTTGTATTGTGTCTCATTCTGGGCAAGGTGTGGTGGAACTGGACCCTCTCTGCTTTGGGCTCCTGGGAGCACTTTAGATCTACTGATTTCGCCATAGATCATTGTTAAAAACCAATGACTGAATCAATTCTGACTCTGCTGCCCTTGCTTGTAGCAATGAGAGCCAGATCTGTGTCATTTCCCTCTGCATCCAAAGCCTGGATCCTCTTTTCCTTGGCAGTGAGGTGGAGATTTGGGCACATTCCCAAATTAAACCTCACAGCATTAATAACTCCTTATTGCTTGAAACCTCTTTAATGTATCTCATCAACGTCACCTTCTCTAATGCAAAGAGAAAGTCTGGCCCGGTGTTCTTTTCCAGTTCCTACTGATGCCAACCCCTCGGGACAGACCAGCCTTTGCAAACCACCTCTTTGAAGGTGCATTTTTTCACATGTTGTGCCTGGTTTGCATGTGCATAGCTGGGCTCTGGAAGAGCCACTCTCCAGTTGTTAGCACAGCACAGGTTTTGTGTTCTTGGTGCAAAACCTCCATCAGCCACTGCCAACCCACCTGCTCCACTGCAGAAGGTTTCTGGAGACAATCCTGCACACAGCTCCAAATTTCTTGCGAGCTGGGCTTTTTCCTGGTACGTTTCCAGTTCTGTTATCAGTTTTCTGTGTCTGTCCTAGAGACACTCTGATTATTTCAGCCTGTGTTTTTTAGCAACAATCTACAGGCAGTTGGCCATCTGGTTAGCATCAATCTGGAGGAGGAGGAGGCACGTTTACCTGCAGGAAAATCACTTCCCTTTCAAAACAAGTCCTGTCAACTTTCATGTTTGTGCTGAGCTGAACTGAGAACATCGAGTTCTGGCAAGAGAACAAAATGGCATAGCCAGGACACATCCCCTTCCCAGCTGTCCCCTACAAAGCCCAAAGCTGGTATCAGCAACTCAAATTGAGTTTTTGCTTTGATTTCTGCCTTGGCAGGTATGATGAGGTGGAAGGTACTTGCCTTCTCACCCAGCATGATGAGGCAGGTCACTGCTCAGCCTCCACAGCCAGCTGGGTTTGGTTTGGTTGGTATTGTATTGGCTAAGTTCTCTCTTTTGGGAAATCCATTCCTTTTTAAGCTTACGTTTCAGGATGGAGCATGGTGGGATTCTTGGGGTTGTCCTGTGGAGGGCCAGGAGCTGGACTTTGGTGATTCTCGTGGGTCCCTTCCAGGTCAGGATATTCTGTGATAGGATGTGTGGTTAGCACAGTCCTGCTCCCTTGTAACTGACCCATAAGAACATACACTTAGGTTTGGGTTTTCTGTAACAGAGCTGAGGGTACAATCAAACCTCTCTGTGGAACCTGGGAGGTCTGGAGAAAGGTCCAGAAATGAACCACGCTGTGGAGCTCAGGGTTTCTGTGGACATGGAGCAGGTATTTGCTGGCGACAGAATTGTCTTTATGGCCCTAGAAGTCACTACAGGGCTCTCTCTGGGGTGTCTTAGATATCAGGCAGCTGTAACTAAAGAAGCAGTTTCATTTTAATGCCTCCACACTGGAGACTGAAGGACAGAAATATTTGTACTTGTGGGTCCTCCTATTACCTCCATCCCATCACTCGCTGAGAAGACTCAGCACTCCTTGCTCAGCTTTATCCTTCTGGTGGAGTCATTTCTTCTTCATCATCTGCCTGTTCCAGCAGAATTCCAACCCCACCATGGTGGCCAACATCTCTGCTAACCCAGTGGCTACTCGTTTTGCAGGAAATATCTGTTAAGCTGGTTGTGGAAAGGCTCCTATGTGGAATTCTGCAAAGTGCAGCAAGTGGGGCTTCTTTTAAGACCAGTTTTTCTCTGGCTTCTCACAGTCACAGAACGTTGGTGAAATGTGACCTGACAGAGTCTCCCTGATGCGAATTTCCAAGGAATTTGATGGGAAAGAGCCTGAATCCACTAGGATCACACAGAGTTGCATTCCCAAGCTCCTTGCACGTGCAAGGAATGGTTTGTGCGTGTGTGGACAGACTTCAGGTCTGCACAGGACAACTCTTGGCTGCGGCAATTCTGCCTTTCCATTTTATGCTTTGGGTCTTACACCTCAAAAATCCAGGACTAAATTGAGGCCCCTTCGACAGTTTGGGTTTCCTGGTCCATAACGGTTGATTGGAGCTGGAATTCTCCTGAGTGACAGTTTGCTTCATTCTCTTTTGCTTTGCTTTCTCACTGAAGTAGAAAAGTCATATACAGTACAATGGCTTTAGTGCAGTCAGCAACAATTCAGCCATGCTGATTTATTTGAGCCATTCACTGAGAAGTCCTGCACTGCTCTGCGAGGGCTGTGCCTGTGAATTTCATGTTGATTTTTACTGTTGCCCATGAACAGTCAAAGGTTTTTAGTTATTACAACCAGATTTTTTGCTCCTGTGTCCTCTGGGTGATGCTGAACTCCACTGTCCAGCTGTCCTTGGAGGGTGCCTGGGTGGAAGTGGATCTGGCTGGGAGTGGGGATCTTGCAATAATTTTAAATCATGTTCCACTGTGTTTACATTTTTGCAGTGTTTGTGTTGTTGCTGTTGCCATATGATCACTATAAATAGGTGTGAGGAAATGGTCAGTAGCATTTTTAACACCCAGCTGATCACTTGGCACACTTGGATGCCGTGTACAGCAGGAATAACAATAACCGGACCTCAGTTACAGCTCACATTGAAGGTTCACTGGGGAAAAATTAGTGGGATAACTACAATTATGGCTGCAGCAAGGTGGCTCCTTTGTAGTCCATCATTTGCAGTAATTTAAAAACATGGATCATTAAAATCAATACGTACTGCAACCAGGCCTTATGATTTTGATTCCCCCTTATACAGATGCGTCAGTCTTGTCAAGAGCTGAGAGCCAAAGATATGGGAAACAGCATTAGCTAAAGGAAGGTTGGGATTCCTTTTTCCTCTAAGAAACCTTTTCCTAGTTCATTTCTTTCCTGTGTTCATCACTGAATAGAAATGCAAGTATTTCATAGAATCATTTAGGTTGGAAAATACCTCAAAGATCATTGAACCCAACCACTAACCTGACACTGCCAAACCTGCCCTGATGCAGCTTGAGGACATTTCCTCTTGCCCTAAACATGAGCAGAGTGGATTTCTCAGCCACTTTGACTTCAGCATGAAATTAATGCAGCCAACGTTGCTGCCAAGTAGACAAGGCTTGAGCTTGCCTCTGATTTTGTAAGATTTGTGCATGGTACTTTTAAGTTTGGGCATGAGATTGTAAGACTTGGACCCATGAGCCCTTTCCTTTGGGATCAGTGCTGTGAGGTTGCCCGTTTCGGAGGAACGGGAAGCTGGTCCTGCAAGGGTGGTGCTTTGATCAGCAATCAAACATGATGTGATATCAGGAATTCAAGACACCTGTCATGGAAACCATGGAGCAACAGGTATTTTTGATTTTGGCAGAATTGGTTTTATTGAGAAAGGACATTGAGCTGAGTGCTCAGAGCCTGCAGACTGCACCACCTCACTGCCCACCGTGGGGAAACTGAGGGCACCTGGTCATAGCACAAACAGATATTTAGGTGACTTGTTCAATGCCCAAAAAGACTAAGAACATGGAGATAAAGGAAAGAAGGAGAAATCCCCTGCCCTGATGCAGATTGGACCAGACACAGAGTACAGACAGAGCCCTTCTTGAGTTATGGAAAGTCTTTAAGAGACAGCAGTTTGCAGCATTCTTAGAAAAAAATTCTCTTTATGAAAAAACAGGTTTTCCCAGCCAAAGTCAAGAACAGGATTCACAAGTGCAGGGCAGTGTCAGTGTTGAGTGAGGAGCATAAAAAACCAAGCATTGAGCTTGGCTATTTTGTTGGAAACATTGCAAAGGTGGAAAATGCCACAGTAATAAACCAACTTTGTGGAGTGATAGCCAGGGTGGGCCTGAATGAGTCACCCTGGTTTCCTTCACAGTAAGAAGCTCTTCTGGGGTGTGATTCATTGGGCCTGTCTGAAACACCTTCCCTGGGATGAAGCAAATGTCTCTGCAGGGATTTGAGGAGGACTAGACCCCCAGCTCAGACATGATAGCCCACACTTTAGGTCCCTGTGTTTGCCCAGATGTTAATTTTTCCAGCTGTTCAGCAGAAAGGAACAATTTCATCATAAAAAATTCGTGTTCTATCTTTGCAATACACTGAGGAGACATGAGGAGACGTGAGCATGGCAAGGAGCAGCTGAAGTTGGGAGTGAAATCCTGTTGTTGGTCTTGGGTGAACAGGCAGTGATGAGATGCAGGAGGGAAGGGATTGGAGGGATAGGGGGCAGCTGATGTTTGCAACCTCTTCACCTGATACACAAGAAAAGAACTTCATAGAAACACAGAAAATTGGGACAACAGTCACCAGCTTCCAGTCACCCGGGACCTCTCTGGATCCCAAGATGGCTCAAAAATCATCGAAAGAGGGTTTGCAGTGACATCAGCAGTTTTTTGAAGATTCTGAGATGAATCCCATCAAGCCCCATAGGTTTGTAGGGATCCAGCTGGAGCAGCAGATCCTGCACAATGTCAGGGCTGAGCGGGAGTTGATGATTCTTGCAGTTGTGGTCCTCCAGCTCAGGGCACAGAGACCCCCTTGGTCCATCATCTGTGTTGAAGCCAGAGGCAAAGAAAGTGTTTAACACCTCTGCCTTGTCTCTGTCCCTGTTTGGGAGGTGACTATCCTCATCTTGGAATGGGCTGATGTTATTTCTACGCTGCCTTTTGCTATTATTATTATATTTTAAAAAAACCTGGCAACTTTCTTGCTGCTACCATTGGAAGGGACATTCATCATCCCCTGTAACACTGACTGCAAAGGCAAAGCAGCAAGACATGACCCTGCAGTTCTGCTCCAAGGGGGGGTTCCTGCCTTCACCTTGTGCTTCTGAAGGGTTGAGAGCCAAGAGCCTCATGTGCAGCTCAGCCTTGGATGGGTGTGGTGGTTTAACAGTGGGTGAGCCACATCCAGCTGTGTGTTTGGGGCCGAGGTAACCTCTGGTGACAGACAAGCAAGAGCTGTGAATACACACAGTGTGTCCCTGCTGGGACAGTCAGTGCAGCCACAGAGCTTGGAGGAGCAGCAGAACATCCTGGGAGATTTTATCACCATGGGCAACCATGGAGGCACTAAGGGGTGCCTTGAACTTTGCACCAGTCCCAGTCCCACCCAGTTGAAGGAGAATTTCAAAAGGACCACAAAACCTGGTCCCTGCTGAAATGGCACGAACTAAATTCTTCCACAGATCAGGAATTTCCTCCCCACTTTCTCCTACATTTATAACCTGCCTAATTTTACTTTCAATGGGCTGTCCATCCTGCCTGTGCAGATTCTGCTTCTAGGGTGGGAGACATCAGTCTCACTTGATCCATGAGCTAAGGAGATCCAAAGGCGACCCATCCCGTTTAGGTTGCTGGATACAAGGATCTACCCACTGCCAATCCTCAGGGCTTCAGGGAGAAGGCTGAACAGAGTAAAGGGGCATTTCCCAGTGTATGTGAATGCTGGGTGAAATATGGCAGAGTCTGTAGGAGCTCATCCAGCTCCCCCCTTCTCAGAGAAGCAGAACGAGCCCTGAATCTGGGAGCATAAAGGAAAGCATGTCTGAATCATGCACTGACATCACCGGAGCGCTGCAGCTCTCCAACTCACGTCAGAGCTGAATTGATATGGTTACAGGAGACCATGTGGTTTTTAGTATTCTGGGAGAGCTGCTACAGTGGCAAAGAAAATTATTCATGGATCAAAAAAAAAAAAAAAAAAGAAAGGCATTAGCAGTACAAAGTGTCATGATTGTCTGTGTTCTACCACAAGGTTGAAAGGAGGTGCCAGCTGTTGTACATGAGAAATAACTTGAAGAAACACCAACAAAAATACACAGATTAGTCCTGAAAGACCCTTGAAATTCAAGCCAAGGTATCACTTACTAATTTATGGGGAAGTACAAGGGGTGCACAACCCTGTGCTGACTCACAGGCGGGTGATCTGGAACAAGAGGTATTGCAGCAGAGGAGCAGAACAGTCGGATGCTTTATGTCCCTGGAAATAAAGGTTGAGGTGAAGAGATGAACTGCCAGCAACAAAGCCATAATTAAGAGGTGCCAAACCAGCTTTTTGTCCTACAGGGAGGGGGGAAAGGGAATACAAAGATCACAGAGGAGATGGTGGTTCCTGCCACGAGCACAGGGGAGTAGAGGAGGGAATAATCTTCACCACGAGGAATCAAATTCAGATTCCAACAAGCAAATGCTACGCTGAATGTTGAGTCCCGTGGTGGAAACATATCATGGAAAAAGGAGTGGATGCAAAATTACCTTAATGCCTACAATCTTTTATGAGGATCAGTTGATTGAGTGTTAAGTTTGGCAGGGTGAGTATCACCAGTGGAGCTGTGGGTGGTCAGCAACAGTCCACTGCCACCACTGGTGGAAGTAAAACCGTGTCTAAAGTACTTGTAGGTGTCGGCTGGAGGTATCATGAATTTCAGGCTTATGAACATCTGAATGCAGTGCTAAAGGAGAAGCATTTGTGGATGTTACTTTCCTTGAAACTGGGTCTAAAATCCTTCAAATGATCCCAAGCCAACAAAAATGTGTCGACACAGTAATAGCTTTATAAAAACATTTCTGTAAAACTTCTTAATTTTTGAAGTTGTTAGCTCAGCTGATCCAGCTGTAATTAGCATTTAAACACTTTGTGAATATTCATTAGCTTTGCCACTCCTCTCACAGAAGAAAATTGCTCTTGGTACCCGAGACGAGTTGGTGGGGATGTCTCAGGAGCGAGCTGTGAGCTGATGGGGAACCTCCACCAGCAGTGCTGTGTTCCCTTGGGACACAGGATCCATGGAGCAGCTCCTGCCACATCAGCAATCAGCAAAATCTCCTGCTGGGATAAACTGCTTGGCCTTTTTGTTCATCTACTTGCTAATAAGGTTACCCCCACACGTCAGAGGGACAGTGATATTATCCCCTGAGCAAGCCAGCAGGGTTTGTTGTGTCCATGAGAAAGTCCTGGCTGGGTGTTTGCTCCAAAAAAAACCCATAATCCTGATTTTTCTGGAAATCAACTGGTGCAGAAGGTGTTGTTTCCCACGTGGCAGCTCCGATTTCTGCCGGTGAAAGTCAGCACACAGGAAGGTACATTTGAGTCTGAGGGGGTTCCCTGCAACTCTCCACACTGCTGGGAACACTCCACAGCCTTGTGAGAGACTACCGAGTCTGCTACCTTCAGTCTCATATCACCAACTCTGTAAGGATGGAAGTTGGCAAGGGGGAAACATTTTCATTTCTAAACTAAGCCTCTGTTATGTGGTGCTGCTGAAAAGCCACAGGCACTGAGTCCCACGGTGTCATTTTTATAATCTTTGGTCAGAGGGGGAGCTCACTTTTAAATGAAAAAGTTCAGGCTTAAAATAGCAACCCACACCAAATTACACAACCACTCGAGTATTAATTTTTAGGGCTGCTGCTAAAAATGCCCCATTAAAAGACTCTAAGGTGCTGTAGAGTGTCCTCAGACTGCCACACACATAGGGATTTTATTGCCAGCTGAGTTTAATTTCCTAATTCTGGCAGGTCAGAGGCTCCAGACCAGAGAGCAAACAGAGAGTGTCGAGTTATCTGTGTATTTCCATGCTGTGTGCAGTGGGAGCTCGTGGGCTGGGATGGTACCGGGTGGAGCATCACTCAGTGCCACCCCAGGGGTGTCACCCTGGAATTTCACTGGAGCAGTTGGGAAGGCTGCGGTGCCAAAGCCACAATGTGCCAGGCTTTGAAAGCGTGCCAGTCCACCTGCTCAAGGCAAACAGGAGGGGAAGGAGATCCACCCAATATTAATTATGACTTTTGAAGCTTTACCTAATTACATCGCCTCTCTTAAGACAACGACACAAATATTTATGAGTGGGACTTTTTATTCTCATTGTAATCAGTGACATAAATAGGTAACACCTTTATAAAGAGTTAATAAAAATGTGTCAACACAAGCTCGAGCACAAACTATCGAGCAGTGTGCAGTAAAACATTCCAGTGTTTATTGTATTAATTGAATATTCATGAGATGCCAATTTAAATTACAGTTCACAACTGTTGCTGTGTCTAATGAATAATTTAAACAAGTGTGGCCAAAGAGATTTCAACGCTGCATTAGCAAACTGCAAGGGATTAAGCAACAGAGAATTTATAATTAGCTTTGTATATCCTATAATAAATTCATTGGAAAGATGGTTTTAATTATCCCACATGTTAATTCAGAATTCAGTGCATTAATTTTCGATTGAAAAGTAACCCTTTCTTCCCAGACAATGTAGTTGGCTCTTCTTCATCTTCTGCATCTCAAGAACAGGGAATTGCCAGTGTGGAATGGGCTGAGTTTTGCAAATCTCATCTATGGTGACGCAGTGTTTGTACCTGCCCATCCCAGGTCTGGAGTAATTCCTTTATTTCCATTTCCTGCTGGAAAAGCTGAGACCAATGAGATCAAATCCCTTCCTACAAGTCAAGATTCCAGAATCCTTCTGGAGCTTCTCCCAAGTCAATCTGCTGTGGCACATCCCCTTTGGTACACTTGCAAAATCTTGTCTGTTCCTGGAAAAGAAGCCTGTGAAAATGTTAAAAGTTTTTGGCAGTCGTGTCCTATATGCAGCTTTAAGGTTTTGTTTAAGAAACAAGGATGGTCGTAGATAAAAGCCTAAACCCAGAGTTCGAGCCGAGATTGCTGCACTCTTTAGAGCAGAACAGGGATTGTCAATTTTATAAAGGGCTTTTTCTGTGGGAAATGGAGCCCTTTGCCCATAGTGAGAGGGGCTGCAGAGTGCCCACCACCTGCCCCTCTGCAGGGCGAGGAGGGCACCATCCCTGTGCCTGTGAGGGATGAGATGTGTGATGCCAGCATGGCTTTGAGCTCAGGTAACGAGGGCACAGCCGTGTCCCAGCTGAGGTCCTCATCATCTCTGAACCCCCGTGTTCATGCTCAGCCCTTAGAGAGGGTGAATATTTTTGTGCTTTCCCTTCCAGCCATCCTCCCCCAAACCCATCCCTGGCCATGTCTAAAGCCTGTTGGTATGTACAGCAAGCCGAGGCTCTTGCAGAACCTGAGCACTCGTGCTGGAACTCAGTGGACAGAAAAAAACTGGGAAGCATTCCAAGGAACACCTCCGTAAAGCCGCCCATGCTCAAAGCCTGTCTGGGAAACTCCAAAGGTGGCGGGGAGGAGAGCGCTTCCTTTCCAGGTGGTTTTGTGTAATTCCAGGGCAGCAGGTTAATGAGATCTCTGGGATATGTGATTTGATCTGGAATGTAAACACGCGCTTGGCGTGTGTCCTTGATGTCTGATCAGATGGAAATGCTAATGCGGCGCCGAGCGTGGCACGCCATCCAAAATGTTTTGGTGACACAACTTGCAAGACAAAATAGTGATCACATTTTTTAAGAGCCTAATTGAAATGTTTTCTGTTGAGCTTGAGTTCTGCCATATCTATCAAATCAACAGCCTGGCACCGAGGGCGACATGCCTGATCCTGAGGTGGAAGATGCTCCGGTTGCATCTGGAGCGCCGAACACCCAGGGCTGTCCCAGGAGCTGCTTTCAGGCTCCCCCTAAGACCTTAATTGCTGTTTTAGTGCCTCTGTCTTTTGGGTGACTGGAGTTATTTAAGTTGATAAATGGAGAGCATCTCTGGAATGCAGTATGTTGTCGTTGGCACTTATTGATTGAACCTCAAGACTCAATTGATCAAGCTCCCCGGTGCCGGCATGTAATCCCAGGGGAAAAAATCAAACCTTTAATGGGGTTATGTGTTACTCTTGGTTTGCCACTCGGGGTTACATGTTTTGGGAGGGAAGGAAGTGGTTTTGATGGCCTGAATCCCTGCCATTACCTGGATTAAATGAAGACTGGCAGTAGGAATGCTTGTTATTGTGGCAATCCAGTCCTGGGCAGACCCAAGCCTCATTTAATATGGCATATTTCACCTTCAGGAACTGAGTGTCTTGGTGTTGGGAGGAAATAAATGAATCTCTGAGGTATTTGTCATCCATTGTGAGGATGCCCAAGAGGACAGAGATGCTGCTGGACTGAATATTCTTTCCCTAGTCCCCCTTAATACACCTCAGCTAACCTTATAAACTGCATTGCACAGTGCAGGCAGCGCAGCAGCTCGGGTTAATGTTGCTGCTGGAACCTAAGAGAGCACTTCCTAAATCTGCATGGCTTCAGCTGTGCATTTAGATAGGTTTTTTGCCTGTCTGTAACTAGAGTTGGAATAGGAGCTGCAGTTACATTGGCTGGTTGAGAAATGAGAAGGGTTTGCCTTTGTCAGGAGTCACAACAGAAGTTGCAGCATCTGGCTCTCGTGTCAGGAGTCGGCGCTCGAGTTTCTCTTCTCTGTTCCCTCCTGCAATTAATTTTGTATGTACAGAGTCATTTGGGCTTTTCACACCTATTTTAAAAGTGTTCAGCATTTGCTATAATTAAAGACGGGCAGATAACAGGCTGTGCCTTCTGTTAACAGTTTATGTGGCACAGGGAGGTCATGGCACATCCCGCAGCTCTCCGAGGTTCCCCTCCTGCAGAGAGGGAAATGCCATCATCATCGTTTAGCTGGCAGGGAAAATGGTGTGCTGAAGGTTTGGTTCCATCTCAGATTGCTCTTTGAAAATCCTGTAGTTTCCCAACCCACAGAACCATCCTCCTTCCCTGGATACTTGTATTCTTGGTAAGAGGAGACTCATGAAACGCTTACTTCAAACTAACACAATAATCCCAGCAACATCTGGCTGCAGAGGGAAAGCAAGCAGGGACAAAAGGGGGGCAACTCATTTCAGATGTGTAGGAGAAGTGCTGTGGTTTGTGTGCAGATGTGGGATCAGCACTGGGGACCCGACTCTTTCTAATACCACAGAGTTTCTTACAGTGCTTGGAAAGTGGGCTGTTAGACCTCACAATCAAAAAAAAAAACAAAAAAAAAACCCCCAAAACCTATTAAAATTCATTCACAGAGTTTAATCCCACTGGGATGAGTTTTCTATCTAGTCTTCCCAGTTTCCTGTTGTGTTCTAAAATTACTTCTTTTTTTTTTTTCCCCATCTTCTCCTTCTTCTTTTTCAATGCGCCACGCAATAAAACGTGGAGGTCTGTCATTACCTGGGAGTCTATTGCTTTATGTGAATGCAATATCTAAAATGTGTGAGAAGAGTCAGGAGACACATGAAGTTGGCTGTGCAGAAAGGCTTCAATAAGCTGCATGAGCACAGGGAGGGGGCAATAAATGCTGTGGGAGATGGGGGAGCCAGCGTGGCTGCAGGTGGGATGGGGGAACATGGTGCAGAAACGGGGGGAGCTGGTTGTGGAAAGCCCCAAAGGAGCTGGAGCTGCTTTTGCCAATGTTAGTTTTCATACACCTGAGAAGGAAACACCAAGATTTACACAGTCCAGCATCTTCTCCATTAAGAGTGAAGCTTCTTGTCCCTCTGCCAGGCTGGGGGTGGGCACAGCTCCACATGCTCTGTGGCTATTACCAGGCAATGCCCAGGGGTGCTCTCCCTGGGGAGCAAGATGGGGAAGGATTTGGTGTGATCCTGCCTTTTCAAGGACACACAGCAGAGCACACTTCAGCTCTGCCCATGTTGCTGTCCACTGGGGACAGCAAAAATTAAACTATTGGCCTCTAATCTAACTGGAACAAGACTTTTGTCCATCCTGGCAACTCAGAGAAGACTGAGCTGTAACACAGGATGTTAAACATCTAATAATGTCAAGGATCTGCTAAACCCACCAGAAAAAGAAAATTCCCCAAGGAGTCTTTGTAGGGCTGGAGATGTGAAGCGAAAAACTTTCTGTCTCTAGTATTTTCCTGCTTTCTCTTTTTTTTTATGCCAAAGCTTATTTGCATGAAACCAGATCTCTGCTCCCCAGGCATCTATCTGTGTCTCAGATCCTGTCTTTGACCTGTGGGATGGCTTTGCTGGGCAGGTGGTGGTCCCATGGAGTGCACAGTTATCCTAAATTTCCATTCATGACAAAAGGGGACCTTGGGTGTGTGGCCAGGGACCTCCTATAGCCCCCCACAACATGTGGTGTCTCACCCCAGGCCTGGAAGGCAGCAAGTTCCATTTATAGGGCTACTCATAGTAGGTTTTAACACTGGCTTCTGAATCCATCTCCCCACCAGTACCTTTGGGATTAAAAGGAGAAAGCCAGAAATTAAAGAAAATCTGATGTATAAACAGGCCTGATGCTGCAAGAGCTTTTCCCCTTGCTTGGGATGGCTTTGTCTCACCACTGCACCCACATAATGCAGAAAAAAATACTTCATGAGACCGTTTGTCTGCTCCTCCATCCACCTCTAGTGAGAAGACAGAAATCCAGACTAGGAAATTGTTCTGGACCCTTCCCAGCTGCCAGGACCATCCCAGCCCCCTCAGTCCCTCACCTGCACCTCTGAAGGTTTTACCCTTTGCTTCTTTTCCTTTCTGTAGCCGGTTCTCCTTGTCTTTCCTCATTTTGCCAACACACATGAAGGGGATGTGACAATTTTATTGGTTTATACTCCCAATGGGTTGGAAAAGGGATCAGGGTCTGGTGCTGTTTAATTACCTCCCACTGCCCGTTCCAGGGGAATTTTGGGCCATGATGGTGCTATGCCTGGATGAGCAGCAATTCCCTTCCTCTACAAGAGTTTTCACAAAACCACTAAATAATGTATTCAGAAAACATGCTGCAAATTAATGGGATAGATTATTTGCAAACATGTTCACTGAATTATCAGGCTTGTTCTTTATCCGTAAAATAATGCACTTAAAAAAAAATTAAAAAAAAAAGAAGCTTATTGAAGACTTTATTTACTGACAGTTCTCCAGCTGAGAGCTGTGAGAACAGTGATGGAGCACACATAGCCCTGGTGCTTTCCAGTGCCACAGCATTGCTCCTCCTTCAGACACATCCCAGGATGGTTGGGGGTCCCTTAAAGACCGTCCAGCTCCACCCCCCTTGCCATGGGCAGGAGCACTTTCCACTAGACCAGGAACTTTTTCGCTAGAACTAGAACTTTGCTCTCATTTTGCTTGGCTGTCTTGCTCATCCTTGACTTTGGAAGAGTTTGGCAAGGTCCACATGCTGTCCCCAAATCAATCCCCATAGGAATAGTCACAATGGTTCCTTTCCTTCGTGTATTGCCCCCTAAGACCCAATGATGAAGAGGCAAAACACCTGGAAAACAAGTCAGTGGAAGGCTCTGAGCAACCTGGTCTAGTGGAAGGTGTCCCTGTCCGTGGCAGGGGGTTGGAACAAGATGCTCTTTCAGGTCCTTCCAACCCAAACCTTTCTGTGATTCTAAGAGTAAGCTGTTTTTTGTAGCATTATCATGTCATGGTGCCCGGCTCTGGCAAGCAGTGAGGGATCACTGAGAAATGGATTGTTTAGATCCCAGAGATGGTGTGTCCCCACAGCAGCACATTGCCCTGAACGAAAGGGATTGGGATGGGTGAGAACCCTTCCCCTCAGAACCACATCTTATGGTAGGGCAGAAGTCTGAGCTCCTCACGCCCAGGAGCAGTCCTGCCACCAGCCTTGGTTGCTCATGCAGTTCTCCTGAAGAATTCACCCCATCAAGTTGTTCCCAAGCAGCTCCAACACAAGCAGGAGGGTTTAGCCCTCCCTCAAGTCAAAGATGATGTGATACTGGTGTACAGGAGCAGTGTCACCTGTCTGCTGGTGATGGGGCAGCCCAAGAGTGTGAAGGAAGCCCAAGGACAGCCCTGTGGTCTCCACAGTGCAGGTGAGGTGGGGTTGCAGAGCTATGGAAAACATCCCACGTGCTCAGCTATGTGAAATGGCCTCCAGTTGCACCAGGGAAGGTTCAGGTTGGATATTTTTGGAAAATTTCTTCACTGAAAGGGTGGTCAAGCCCTGGAAGAGGCTGCCCTGGGCAGTAGTGGAGTCACCATCCCTGGAAGTGTTCAGAAAACATGTAGATGTGACACTTGAGGACATGGCTTAGCGGTGGACCTGGCAGTGCTGGGTTAAGTGTTGGACTTGATGATCTTAGAGGTCTTTTCCAGCCTCAATGATTCTGTGGTTCTGTGACATTCAGGCTCCCACCTCAGCTGTGTGGTTTCTCCATCATCACACAGCTGGTGGGATTCATGACTCAGGATTGGCCAAGATCCTACGATATTTTGGTCACCTCCTTAAACAGTGTCATCCCAGCTGGGGCTGCAGATCTGAGATGCAGGACAAGTCTGGAGCTCCAGCTCACCCAGGTTTGTCACAGACATCCTGAGATACTCTAAAACCATTAACCTCTTGTGTAATAACTCCCACTGGCCCTAAACAGAGGGAAGCACACACTGGAGCAGGACTCTGACCTCCCTGGCACTCCCTGGGGGTGGGAGTAGCTGGATTTGGGACCCTCGAGGGCATCTGTGGTTTGCTCTGCTTGGCAGATGACCATGGTGAGGCGGGGTGGGGGTTGTGTCACAGGAAAATAACAAAATCCAGTTCATGCCATGCCAATTGGTCTCTTCCTTCTGGCCGTGCCCTTCCAGCACCGGGAGCGATGACAATATGAATGAGAAATATTTCCAAGCAGTCTCTATCCTGTTTAACACCCCTGTTCTCACCCAGAAGTTACAGTGTTTTGTCTTCTGATGATGTGTTAATTGTGTTAGGAGGGTTCTTTCCCCCGTAATAGCAGGATATTGCAGCACAAGATCACAGGCTGCCAAAGCACTGAGCTCAGCCTGTCAGGTAGGTGCTTCCCAACACCAGCCCTCAGTCCTGCCCACCCCTGCCAGCACCCAGGGGCTGTTGCTGCAGGAAACTTCTCTTTGGTGGGGGAAAAAAACATGCAGAGGTGGTCGAGGCTGGAAAAGACATGGAGCAATTTATGTAGGAACGGAGGCGGATCCAAAAAAGTCCCCACAGAGAGGAGACAGATAGAATTATGTACAACCACAGAGTGGTTTGGGTTGGAAGGGACCTTAAAAGTCATCTAGTTCAACCCTCCCTGTCTTTGGCAGGGACACCTTCCACTAGACCAGGTTGTTCAAGCCTTGAACACTCCCAGGGACGGGGCAGCCACAGCTTCTCAGAGAAACCTGTGTCAGGGCCTGCCCACCCTCACAGCCAAGAATTCCTCCCCAGTACCCCATCTAACCCCTCCCTCTGTCAGTGTGAAGCCATTCTCCCCTCTCCTGCCCTCTCCAGCTCTCTTGGAGCCCCTTTAGGCACTGGAAGGGGCTCTCAGGTCTCCCTGGAGCCTTCTCTTCTCCAGGCTGAACACCCCCAGCTCTCC
>JAWWEU010000053.1:2310353-2321430 GCA_035583155.1 Acropternis orthonyx | reverse complement strand
AAAAAGCCTCTGCCATATTATAAATGCCCCCCCCCCCCCCCCTCAACCTCTGCAAAAATAAATTACTTCCTTTTTAAATCCTTTCCAACTGTTCCCCTCGTATTCATAATAGGATGATCAGTGGAACCAAAGATGTGGCTGTTACTTTAAAGGATAAATTAGTTTGACTCTTAACTCAATAATTAAAACTGTTATGGCTATGAGCCTGCAGGGATAATGTACTATTATTATAGTCATTTGTTTCAATTAAATGCTTACTGATTTTACAATAGCAGCTGGGCACCTGTGTGAGATAGCTATTACTCTGAACAAGACATCTCAAATTCCAGCAGAAATTTGTCACTGCACTAAAGCATTTTACATAGACCATGAAAGTTTATTAGGAGCAGTTACAAATCGGGAAGAGGAGGGGTGGTAATTGGGGATATATTTTCTTATCAGCTTCTCTCTCTCCTGCTCTCTCTCTTTTTTAAGTAAATCATCTTTAAGCATTTCAGCTATGGTGATGCGTTTACATTTAAACTTCAATGCAGAAAAAGCCTGCTGGGAAAACTTTGCTTCAAAGCTGTTCAGCAGATAATTTCTCTCCCTGGTTGATTGTGATTGTAATGGCTTGTTCTTGGGAACAGACCCAAGGAGAGGTAAGCTGTGCTGCTGCTGAGCCTGCTGGCTGCCCCTGGAGTAGCTTCTTGCCTTGCCTGGGGAGGAAGATCACGGCCAAGGAAGGTTCTGGCAGTTTTGCTCAGCCCAACTGTGTTAACTCACCCTGAGAAGGGTGAGAGTCATAAAATCACAGAATAATTTGAGTTGGAAGGGACTGTTAGAGACCACCTTGATCCACCCCCCTTACATGGGCAGGGACACCTTCCACTATCCCAGGTTGCTCCAAGCCCTGCCCAACCTGGCCTTCGACACTTCCAGGGATGGGGCAGCCACAGCTTCTCTGGGCACCCTCTGCCAGGGCCTGCCCACCCTCATCCTAAAAAATTTCTTCCTTATATCTAGTCTAAATCAACCCTCTTTTAGTTTAAAACCATTACCCTTTGTCCTGCTGCAACAAGCCCTGCTGAAAAGTCTATACCCCACCTTTCTTATAAACCCCTTTAGGCTCTGGAAGGGGCTCTCAGGTCTCCCTGGAGCCTTCTCTTCTCCAGGCTGAACATCCCCAGCTTTCCCAGCCTGGCTCCAGCAGAGAGGCTCCAGCCCTTGGAGCATCTCCATGTCCTCCTCTGGACTCGCTCCTTCAGGTTCACATCCTTCTCCTGTTGGGGACCCCCGAGCTGGAGGCTGCACTGCAGGGGGGTCTCCTGGAAGCGCAGCAGAGCGGCAGAATCCCCCCCTGCCCTGCTGCCCCCAGGGCTGGGGATGAGCCCAGGGCACAGTTGGTTCCCTGGGCATGTTTAGCCTTTCATTCCCCATCACCCCCAAGCCCCTCTCTGCGTGGAAGCCTGGTGGTGCCCATGTGCTGGTCTCCCTGACACGTGGAGCGATGCCCCTCAAAGGGGTTTCACCACCTGCCCACTCCTGCTTGCCCTGGCCATTGTTTTTTGCACGTCCTGCTTTACTCAGCACTGATTTAGCTCGGGGGATGCAGAGCAGTGGGGTCAGACAGTGTTACACGGCAAACTCCAGCTGGATTTCTTCTTTTCCTGCTGGGTAACATCTGCAAGTGGTTTGGCATGGATCTCACCCAGGATTGCAGCCCAGCCAAGCAGCTGGGAGCAGCTTGGAGCATCACTGCTCCACCTGTGCAGCAAGGGCAGAGCTGTGGGGGGATAACACAGAACCTCTGAATTTGTGCTTCTGCCACCAAAACCTGGGGATACCTTTGAGGTGTAGCTGAGACTAAGGAAGGTGGGAGGAGGAGGAGAAAAATCCTATGGAAAGCAAAGGCAGAATTTGGTTATAGGGCTGGAACCTGCCTCAAGGCCGCAGTTGGGAATTGGGATTTTGCAGGAGAGGACATTCCATGAGAGCAATCATTCCTGGAGCCTGGGATCTGAGCCCCAGGTCTGCCGGCTCGTGCTGTACCCTGTATTGCTGGAAAGAGCTGCTTTTGCATAAGAATTTTGGGGGGCAGTTAAGCTGAAGTTTGGCTTGTCACATTTCAAACATTATCTGTGTTAGCAGAGCTCTCTGTTCCCTGGCCAGGCTCTTCCTCATGGCATTTGTCACTCGCTCTGGATTCCCCTTCTCCCCATAAACAAGGAGTGTGGAATATGTGCCATTTGTCAGCTTGTTTTTCCTCTCCTTCTTAGGATTAACTGGAGCATTTATGGGCCTGTTATGCATATTCATTAAAAGAATTGAAATATTATGGAAAAAAAGAAGCTGTCTTTGAGTTAGCACAGCCTTTGGGAATCTGCTAAGTAAGATGCACTTAATTACTTTAGCTATGACTACATCACATTTCACTCGTGTTTCCTCTGAGATGCAAAACATCTTTTAAGCAGAGGCTGCAAAGCCATCCCAAACCTTTTGCAGCACCTCGTGGTGAGCTTGATGTGCTGAATGCCTGGAATGGAGATGGGATCTGACCTGACTGGAGCTGTTCACATTTGGAGGGCACTAATTTCATTACATGTGTGCTTCCACTGGCCTCTGTGGGGATGCTGAGTGCTTTGCGGAGGGGAAAGGCACGAGGCAGCCTCAGTGAGCCCAGGGCTGGGGTTGCATCCCACAGGACCAGGGAGTTGTTTGCTTTCACACGGGCAACATTGCATTCATTACCTTCTTTCACTTTGATTTGCCATCATCCCACTTTCATTCGTCATTTACTTGCCTAATTAGGCCATTTGCTGCAGGGGACCATCTCAGAATCCTGAGCCTATCTTTCCCTGGGTCTTTTCTGGAGGGATATCACCTACTTTGGGTGTCCTCTGAAACAGCTCAGTGTCTCAGGATCCAGCAGCAGAAAGCAGGACTAACCCTTTCCCCTTGAGCAAAGGCCATCATCACCCTCAGGCCATCATCACCCTCAGGCCATCATCACCCTCGCGCCCACAAAAGAAGTTCCAGAGCTTCCCACAAACCACCCACCTGCATTTTCACCCCAGACCTTTCACATCTGGAAAACTCAAATGCCTTTTCCACCACATGCCCTCTCCAGTGCTGAGGACACCAGGAGATGTCAGCAGGGGTGATGGGGAGGTGGGGGTCTGGTGTGTTGCTTCCAAAATTGCTCTCTTTTGTAAAAAACAAGCAAAGGGAAGTAGAGAGAAATGTAGTGAGTGGCAAATGGTAGCGGCTGTTCCTGCCCCTCCAGACCGTGGCCAGCAGGGTGCCTGAGAGGAGTACCTGTCCTTCTGCAGAACCTCCTGGCCAGGGGGAGAAGAGATGAAGACGTTGGAGAGGGAGAGAGAGTGTCAGAACCAGAAACATTCAACTAAAACCAGTTTTTTATCATAGAATTGTAGAATGTCTTGGGTTGGAAGGGAGTGTTAAAGCTCATCTCATTCCACTCCCTGCCACGGACAGGGACACCTTCCATTATTCCAGGTTGCTCCAAGCCCCATCCAACCTGGCTTTGGGGACACTTCCAGGGATGGGGCAGCCACAGCTTCTCTGGGCAACCTCTGCCAGTGTTTTATCACCTTCGTTCTAAAAAAACTTCCTTATAGCTAACCTAAATAAACCCTCCTTTAGTTTAAAACCATCCCCCCCTGTCCTCTCACCACAGGCCCTGATTAAAAGTCCGTCCCCGTCTCTGTTATAGCTCCCCATTAATGGTGTAAAGAAAGAGGCAGCTGCTTGGGGGGAGGCATCTGGGCCAAGATATCCTTGGAGAGGGATGTCCCAGGAAAAATGCAGTTGTCCACACTTTTTAAGAGGGGGCTGTGGTGGGGTTGTGTCAGCCGGAGGCTTCTGCATGAGTTCTCTGAGCCAGAGCTTAGATTTCTGGGTTTTTTCCTCCAAATTTTCAGACGCATTTGCAGCACATGGCCCATATCCATAATTGCACTCTCTTGGACTTGTTCTGCTCTGATGCATAAATAACATGCACTGTAAAGAAAAAGTGTATGATTACATATTTAATGGATAAACGGAGCCGTTGTGGTCTATTGGCCACATAATAAAAGTTTCCAAAAACAAAAGAAAATTTGTATTTCCCCAGGAGACTGCCGTGGCTGAAACGTGAGCGAGCTATTTTAAATTTGAAAACTTTTTTCAGCCACGTTTCAGAGCCTTCCCCATTTCTACAACACCCGTCTTCTAAACTTTGCCTTCATTTAAATTTAAAATCAGGACAATAAATTATTCTTCTCCTTAGCAGCTGGCAGATCTTCTCCAGCGTGAAAGGTCTGGATTAAACTGGCAAACCCCAAGGCAAACGCACCTTTTCCACTGGAATTTGGGAAGCAGCTTGCTGCCCGTGGGTGCTGAGCTGTCTCCCCACCTTTCGTGCTCCCCATCACTGCCTGTCCCACTCCTGCCATTCCCATGATTTTTGCAAATTCAATTGCAAATGCAAAAACTGCCTCTCTGCTGCCTCCTGTGCTGCCCAAGCCTGGTGTCCATCCCCATGGCTGCGTCATCCTTGATGTCTTTATGATCAAGATTTCCCACATCATGGCCAGGAGAGGCCAGAACTCTCCAATAAGGCACTTCCCAAGGCTTTAAGGGCACATAAATCTTGCCATGGTGGAGCTCCACGCTGGAGCAAAGCCAGCCCTGACACCACCAAAGCCAAGGGCAGCAATTCAGCCTGGCCCCTAAATCAGCCTCAGTCAAGCTTCTTGTGCTGTTGAAATGCAAGTCAATATTTAATCCCTGTGAGTTAAATCCCTTCACTTCATAATTAATACAGAAAAAGGGCAGATCCAGGAAAACCTAGTCCCCTGGCACCGCCCCTCTGCTGATGGAGAATCCGAAAGAGAGCAGAACATGCTGTGGGGTGTTGTGTAAAACTCTTGATTCCTGACCTGCAGCAGTAAATGTGGGTTTGCATTTGAATTTGTTTCCTCTGAAGCCTGCTGAGCCCTCACTGCTCTTCCCTGGGTTTCCTTCTGTGTGTGCTGCTAATGGAGTTGGCAAACCTCCCCTGGTAATGAGAGATCACACCTCAGCAGGCTTATCAGGAGTAAAGATTGTTATTAAATAAAGCTCAGGTCTTTAAACTCTTGTTAACATTAATCAGATTAATATAAAAGAGAAAAAAAAGCCTGGAAAACAGTTCAGGCAGGGTTTGCCTCCCTCCCATTCCATGGTTGGATGAGGCTGTGCAGGAGCTGGGCTGGGGCTGAGTCCTCCTGCTGGGGGTGACCACAGAGGGGTGGATTTTGGGGAAGAAAATCAGGTTTTCAGGGAAAATGCTACAAACTGGAAGTGGGATCTTGGCACATCTTGTGCCCATCTCGTATTTGCTTCTTGGTGGACAGGGCATGGACATGCTGAAATGAGTCCAGAGGGGGCCACGGAGATGCTCCAAGGGCTGGAGCCCCTCTGCTCTGGAGCCAGGCTGGGAGAGCTGGGGGGATTCACCTGGAGAAGAGAAGGGAGACCTGAGAGCCCCTTGCAGAGCCTAAAGTGACTCCAGGAGAGCTGGAGAGGGGCTTGAGACAAGGACATGGAATGACAGGACAAGGTGGAATGGCTTTTAGCTGGCAGAGGGCAGGGTTAGATGGGATATTAGGAAGGAATTGTTCCCTGTGAGGGTGGGCAGGCCCTGGCACAGGGTGTCCAGAGAAGCTGTGGCTGCCCCATCCCTGGGAGTGTCCAAGGCCAGGTTGGACGGGGCTTGGAGCAGCCTGGGCTGGTGGGAGGTGTCCCTGTCCATGGCAGGGGGATTGAAATGAGATGAACTTTAAGTTCCCTTCCAACCCAAACCAATCTAGGATTCTGAGATTGTTGCTGCTCCCTCCTGACCCAACCACCTGAACTTTGGTTTATGCCATGACATGGGAAATACACACTTCACAAGATATTTTTATTTTTTAATGCAGCATTCAACATTTTTTATTAGACATATAGATATATATGTTTCATTTTTCCTTCAAATCTTTCAAGAGCATTGGGCTCAGCAGCCTCAGGAGGCAGCGCTTGTGCCGTGTCCGTGTGTCATTAGTCACCTTTCAGTCCCATCAGATGTTCCCTCTCTCTCTCCCATTATGAGAACAGATTTATGGGAATTAGGAAACTCCACGTTTTTTGGGATAGCTCTATCACATTGCCTCTTCCCTCATCTCTTACCTCCACACATGCACACACACACATCACTTCTGGTTCCTTCCTTCACTGGGGAATCTTAACAGGCAGCCCATAATAGTTTTTTCCCTTCTGTGAAGCCTTTATTTTCTACTTTCATTTTGAGTGAGATCCGAATAGATTGTAATATTTAAAACAGGAAGAGTCATCTCGAGGCAGAGCTGTAATGAGGTGGTGGCCACCAGCAGATCTTGCTTCTGCATCTTGGCATCCACTCCAGTGCCTAAGTGCTCTAAGAGGGCTGGGGAGCGACTTTAGACAAGGGTCTGGAGGGACAGGACAAGTCAGAGTGGCTTCAAACTGAAAGAGGACAGGGTTAGATGGGAAAATGGAAAGAAATCCTTCCCTGTGAGGGTGGGCAGGCCCTGGCACAGGGTGGCCAGAGAAGCTGTGGCTGCCCCATCCCTGGACGTGTCCAAGGCCAGGTTGGACGGGGCTTGGAGCAACCTGGGATAGTGGGAGGTGTCCCTGCCCATGGCAGGAGGTGGCACTGGATGAGCTTTCTTTCCAACCCAAACCATTCTATGATTCTGTGGTTCTGTGTTGTGGTGCTTGGGGCTTCTGGAGCTTGGGGATGTACAAACCTCTGGTTTTAAGGGTGTTGTCACAGTTTTGGGCAGATTGATGTGGTGGGGCTTCCACTGATGGCTTTTGTGCTTCCTACTTCTAGGTTTGGCCCCAGTAGCCCAGGTGACCCAAGAGCCGTGTAGAGGGTGCAAAGGGGTTGGTTGTGGTGCCTTCGGAGACTCAGATGAGCAGATATTTTTTCACCTCTGCGGTTACTAAATGTCAGCACCAAGTATTGCTCAGAAAGACCATGTTTGGGATACAGAGCCTCTAATGAAGTATCAAAGCTCCTCCCCAAACACCCTGGCACAACATGTGCAGGTGTTCAGAGATGGCGTCACATGCAGCAGCAAAGCTTGGCCCCAAAACCACCCAATAAATTGCAATGGCCTCCGTTTTCTTGATGATTTGGCCAAAAATTGCTCCTTTATGAACACTTTTTTTTTTCCAGATTTCTGGTAGGTGTCAGCCACAAGTGGTCTCTGAGCAGGCAGAGACACCTCCTGGACACACAGACCTATGTGCAAATGTGATTTAGGACCTCTCTGTGATGCTCCTGGACAGGGTGATGGCAGGAGCAGAGCCCTGGGTGCACAGCGCTCAGCTCTTGCTGTTGGCTCATTTGGAAGGGAACACGAGGAAGCCTTTCCTGGCTATGCTATACAGTTGAAACAATAAACCAATCAGAGAGTTCAGCTTGAAGTGATTTGACAGCATAATAAATAAATAAATAAACAAATAAATACATTTTGTAATTACAAGGTGATCTTCTCCTAACTCAGATCCAGGAGATGGTGCACTCGGATGCCACGTCCTACGATTCCAACCGCCAAGTGCCCCTGCTCAACCGCCCCGGGATGTTGGCCGGCCCCATGGGCGCTCTCAGCCAGTCCCAGCTCATCTCCCAGATGGGGATGAGAAGTGGAGTCACCCACGGCTCCCCCTCGCCCCCGGGAAGTAAATCTGCTACACCATCTCCCTCCAGTTCCACTCAGGAAGAGGAGACAGAGTCGCATTTTAAGGTACGTGCTTGTGTTAACAAGCGAGAAAACGGGGGTGATGCTCTTCAGCATCAGAGGGAGAAACGGTGCTAATTAAATAAATAGACTTTTGGGTTTGAATATATAGCCTTTCCCAAGGAGGGGGTGACTGTTTCCAGCTTAGGGTGAGGTCCAGCACTCATCCAGCAGGTTTGGAGGTGAGAGTTGGACTTCTGTCTCCACATTTTTACCAGGTCCATCAAGCTGCAGAGTTTCGATGGGCAAAGCAGCTTCAAGGCTGAGGGTTTGAGATGAAAGTGGGTTTCTGGTGGTGGGTTGAGGAGACTAAAACAGGGAAGGAAAGTATCCCATGGTGGGGTTTAACTGAGTTCACCAGATGTGGCTTGCTAAGGAATAAAAACAGAAATTAAAAGAGGAAGAGTCTTCTGCCTTGTAGTTCACCCAGGTGGTGTTTTAAACAGTCAGCAGTGTCTCAGTGGTCTCTACAGCTAACACAACTGCTGCTGAGCATGGCATGAACAAATCCAAGGAATTCCTAGGGTTTGGGGCACATCTTGGCTGTTGCCCCTCTCCCTCGAAGTGCACCAGCAAAGCAAACAACACGTGCTGTGCTCCAGGAGTCTGCAGCTGTTATTTATTGAGGGCAAACTCCAGCAATCACCAGGTTGCTGCCTCAGTGCCCTGGTGTGTCTCTGTGCTTCTGATTAAAGCTGGTCATGGAGAACCCTCTCCTGGAAGGTGCTGACCCATGGCACTGGTATTGTAACCTTGGCCCACCAAAACAAGACTGTTGTGACAGGATTTGAATGTATAACCAGAACAGCAAACCAGTGCAGACACTGAAAAACTAGGAAAATGCTGGGACTGAGCAAAAATCTTTCCCTTTCTATGAAAATCCAGGGAATTGGATTCCCATCAGTCCTGCAGTTTTTCATCCATTGGCAGATTTCACTTCAGGTTGGGGCATTTAAAAGCAGAGTGCAAACGTGGGTGCAAAAACAGCTTCGGTGGAATACAGTTGTAGAAAGGAGGGATAGACATGGTTAAAAATAGATGGAGCTTTTCAAACTCTGTGATTCCATGTTTGGGGGACACTGTGGGATGGGTTGTGCTGCTGGACCCCACAGTCTGCCATCTCCCAAGCCTGTATCACACAGCTCCAAGCAATGACCGGGAACTGAAACATGTCATGTCAGCAGAAAATTAGTTTCAGCTTAGTGACCCACTGGGTTCTCTCTCTGCCTCCATCAGCATCACCCAGTTTTTCCTCATGGCCAGCCAGGAGTCCCTGAATTTTGGGGTTGGAGCTGCTGTTCTTTTGAGCCACTGGTGTCCATGGGAGTAGGAAGAATTTGGAGATGTCCAAGTGATGACAGTTTGCAGAGATTAGAATTTTTCCTAATCCTTCAGGCAAGCCCCCTCATTTTTCTGCCTTGTAAACTCCCCATCAAGACAGGATTGATGTGTTTGATGGAGGACGAGACCCTAAATGTAGGGAAAGCAGCCGAGCTGTGTTATGGCCTGCAGCTTTCTGTTTGCTTTCTCTATCTGCACAGCTGCTGCATTCACCCATCAGTCATTTTTCACGTGGCCATTAAGGGCTTTTCTGCAACAGGTCATCAAAGCAACATCCAACAAGCAGAAATCAATCTTGTGAGCAAGAAGGTCACACATTAAAGAAATGGCTCTGATGCCAGCAGGTGCTTCAGGTCCAGCAGGTCCTCTGAGTCAGGGAGCTTATGATTTTAGGGGGTCTCCCAGCCCCACTGGTGCTTTTACCTGCTTCTTTGCTTTGGGAGAGGTGCACATGCATGGGAGGCAGAGGGAGTTACAGCCCTAATTCCAGCTGGCTTAGTGGTCACTCTCCATAGTTATTAAAATCACAGTGTCCATGAGGTTTCAGCTCTTCTTGGGCTCAACATCTAAGAAGGCACCAAGTTTATGGGATCGATCTGTCCCCAGTGAATTGCCCCAGTCCACATTTGGTGTCAAACAGACCTTCTGATGCTTCTCCAGGGCAAGTCCATGCTCTTCATCCTTCTTTGGGGGATCCTTTGACCCTTGGGGATGCTCTGGGGCAGTGAGGCACTGGCTCACTGGGGTTTGGCTTTAGCCATGAACATGGCTTAGGTTCTTCAAGCATCTTCTGAGGTCCAGGGTAGGGCTGTTGTCTCATCCCAGCTATGTCACAGCTGGAAAACCCCGTGAAAACGGGACAAAGTCCTGATCTGCTCTTCTCCCTCTTGGGAACTGACAGCTCTGGGCAACCTCACAGCATCTGTTTTCCATGAATCCCACGTGCTCTTTGGTGCTGCCTGAGCAGAACTGGCTGTGAACCTGCGTGGAGTTGTGTTGCTCCTGTTCCAGCTGCTTGGCTTGGTCAGTGGCTGTGAGGGAGCAGGTGCCCCTGTAGCACTTCAGTGAATCAAACAGGATCACAGTTATTTAAAATACCATCTCACTTCCTAATGGGCTGAAGCCCTGTCATGCTCTTTTTTTCCTCCTAATAAGCTGGCCTTTCACCTCCAGGCCTCCCATTCAAGCCCAATTGGGCAATTTTAAATTAAATGCCATTTTTTTGAGCTCGCTGCTCATTCACTAATGGTCACTGTCTGTTTGACAAATGTCACTGCTCTGATACTGAAATTAATGACCAGTCAAGAGCTGCTGAGCAGGGACAGGAGCACTGCTGCCCTTTCCTCCCTGTGCCAGCTGAAAGGAAGCCTCTTAAATCCTGGCACCACCAAGCACGGGGTCAAATCAACAAATCCATCAGGAGAAGAGGCTGTGTACTCCCAGCTCAGCAGGAGGAACTGTGTTCACAACATCTTGCTGTTTAGAGCTGTGTCTTTCTAAGGAACACAGCAGCCTGTGCAGCTGGTGGAGCAGGGACTGGCACAGTCAGGGAGTGGCTGAGCACTCGGTCCTTGAGCTTGGGATCTGCAGCTGGAGGGGCTGGTGCCCCATTTGCCCTCGAGGATGCAGGTCCATCCTGCAGCAGGCAATGGTTTTATTCTCTGCTGTGTTTAACCTCCACCGTATTTAGTTTTTCCTTCACTGTAAAATAAGGATAATGGTGCTTTCTTGTAGTGTGAGATTTGACTGACCACAGTTAATGCATTAAGAGCTTTGATGTCCAGGTGCTTTCCAGGGGTATTTTCCATCCCAAACCCTCACGTGGAGGCTTTTGCCGTCTCCTGTGTTCATAGAATCATAGAATATCCTGAGCTGGAAGGGACCCACAAGGATCATCCAGTCCAACCCCTAGCCCTGCACAGATACCCCAACAATCCCACCCTGTCCCT
>JAWWEU010000053.1:2274162-2286681 GCA_035583155.1 Acropternis orthonyx | reverse complement strand
GGGATGGGGCAGCCACAGCTTCTCTGGGCACCCTGTGCCAGGGCCTGCCCACCCTCACAGGGAAGGATTTCATCCTAGCATATAATCTAAATTTCCCCTCTTTCAGTTTAAAGCCATTCCCCCTTGTCTTGTCACTATCTAGCTCTGGAATTAGTTGTTCTCCATAACTTTTTTAGGCCCCCTTTAAGTAATGAAAGGCTCCAAAAACTGGTTCAGCCCCAGCCCTGAGGGTCAGCACACGGAGCCATGGGCTGGGCAGAGATGACGTGACTGGGGGTGCCTCCCCTTGCTCTGAACCCTTGGTCTATAATTAACATTAGTAGAAAATGTGGTAGCTGGGTTTCCAGAAGCCTCAGGGCAGGGTCAACTCTTCCTAAACCCTGCCTGTGTGCCTAACCTCCCTTTAAAAACCTTTAAATTCCAGGCAGATAACCTAAATCTCTCTCCCTACAAAGCAAATCCCCTGCTTTCGAACATAGGGAAGAATTTATTGCTTTCCTTGTTGCGGTAATTTTTTCCATATTTGAAGAAGGATATTGGCTCCCCCCCCACCACCACCTCCTCTCCACCTGCCCCAGCAGTTGCAATGGCAGAGGTCATGTTCTGGAGCAGGATGAGCTGTGCAGCTTCCAATTTTAGTCAAAGAACACCAGTTAGATCCTCAAAAGGCTCTGGAACAGCTCTGGGGCCGTGGACTCGCAGGGCAGGGGAAGGGGCAGAGCCAAGGCAGGCATTCCCAGGGATCAGGCTAATGATGGAGAGGGACGTTAAGAGGCAGGAGCAGGGAGAGACCTGGTTAATTGACTTTGCTGTATGAAGACATAATTAGCAGCGCTGCAGGATGTAATGGGGAGTTTAACAAACCTCATCAGCGGGATCTCAGTGGTGTTTAACCCTTGGAGCCCCAGGTGGGTGGGCTGGGTGACTCTGGACAGAAATGTGGATACCACCAACATCTCACCACCCCACCGGGACACAGCTTCCCACAGAGCCAGGGTGTGTGGGGAGGGTCTGCTCCTGACCTGTGGTTTCACCTTGGGCAGCACCCAGGGCTGTGCCCACAGCACAGGACCACAGCCAAGGAATGCCCAGCAGGAAGCTTTGTCTTTGTTACATCTGTGTTATTATTATTAAGATGATGGAATGGAAGGGGAAACAGCCCTGACAAGCAATATTGAGAGTTTTATGCAAGAAGGATCAAAGGAAAGGACTTCATTTGATAAATCCCAGGTCCTTGACAACTGCAGCACGTGCTTGGAGCAGCAGCCTTGTGCCAGCCCCAGTGAGGTCCTGGTCCCCACCAAGGGCAGGTTTGCACCTTGACAAGTGTCCCTGTTCCTGAAGACCCTGTGGGGATTAGGGATGCTGCGGTGAAAGCAGCAGCCCTCACTGTGCTTCTGCTGGGAGCAGAATCATAGAATGGTTTTAAAGTTCACCTTGTACCACTCCCCCATGGACAGGGACACCTTCCACCAGCCCAGGTTGCTCCAAGCTCCATCCAACCTGGCCTTGGACACTTACAGGGATGGGGCAGCCACAGCTGCTCTGCCCAACCTGTGCCAGGGCCTGCCCACCCTCACAGGGAAGAATTTCTTCCTAACATATAATTTAAATTTCCCCCCTTTCAGTTTGACCCCATTCCCCTTGTCCTGTCCCTACAGTTCCTGATGAAGAGTCCCTCTCCAGTTTCCTTCCAGCACTGGAAGGTGCTCAGAGGTCTCCACACAACCTTCCCTTGGCCAGGTTGAGCAGCCCCACCTTTCCCAGCCTGTCCCCAGAGGGGAGGTGCTCCAGTGCCCTGAGCACCTTGGTGGCCTCCTCTGGACTTGCTCCAACAGTTCCATGGCCTTCTTATGTTGGAGGCACCAGACCTGCACACATCATTTCACAGGAGGTCTTTGCTGCACGGTGCAAGGGGTCGAAGTGGTTGGGAACTGAGTCTCATCAGCTGGACTGGCTGTGCCCACTGCTGTCCCCAGGGGATCTTCACTGCTGTCCCCATGGTGCATCTTTGCCATCTTTCTGAGGACAGGAGAGCCCTAAAGAAAGCCTATGTCTCGCAGGGATGTCTTGCAGTCACTTTGCTTCCATTCCACGTGCTCCACCCTGCAGTGGGAGGTTTGAGAGTCCAGCTCCAAAACGCTCAGCATCACCCTGGCAGCTAATCACACAGCACAGGCAAAGTACCGACTCCAACACACATGGAGTGCAAAATTATCAGTTCGAATGATGATTTTTGAAGAAGATGAGAGGAATAACAATTGCTCTGGATGAAATACTGTGCTGGCCAGAAGGGTAATTTAGAGTCAGAGCTGAGATCAGATGTTTTATCACTGTATCCTCAACTCTTCTTGACTTTCAACTGCAATTTGATAAATCAGCATAATACCTTGCAGAGCAATTGCTGTAGATTTTAGTCCTAGTAGGGTTACTTTATTACACTGCAAGCACATTAGAGAGCTTTCTGATGCTCTGCCATTATTATTGTGGGGACAGAGGTCGAATAATGCAGAACTTGGTAGGTGGGTGTTTTTGCAGATGACACTGGTGAGCTCGTTTGCAGGTATTTGTGCAGCTGAGTGATTCCAGCAGTGCTCAGCCTCTCCATCCCAGCACCTCCGTGGCTCCTGCCAACACCCTGCTTTGCTTTTCCCCCTTGTGTTTATGCTCCCATCATGGCTGTAAGGCAGCAAAAAGGCTGGGAATCCACCAGGAAACCTCACCCAGAGAGAAGAGAGAGGACCAGGAGATGCCCCATGGCCTTACTTTTAAGGTCAGCCAGGCTGGGCACCTGTGGCTGCCTGAAGTCACTGCCAGCACTCAGTCACGGGGCAAAATGCAGTTTCTCACCCTGTAATCCCATTAAAATTTTATGATGAATGAAGCCTCTTGCACTGCTGCAAGTCTGTGGGAAAGACTACCACTTTTACTGCTCTTCAATATGTAATTAATGTACGTTTCATTGCTTTCCAGAGGAATTTTTGGTCACGGGAGATAGTTATGACTATAAAATGACAGTTACTTTAGATGAGATAGAGACCAAAGGTCAGTGTCTTCTGCAAAGCCAGGTCAGCCATGTGTGCCCAGGGCTGTTCATCTCCTGATGCTTGTGAAGGGGGGGCAGAGGGAGAATGCAGATCCATCCGTCCTAGAGGGTCCTCTGGGGTTTGATGTGTTGTTATGCTCCTCTCATACCCACCCCATGCCTACCTGCAGTGCCTGTGCCACTGGGACACCTTTCTGCCAGGCAGCTGCTCCACTGTGGGGTCTTTCAGCTCCTCAACCCCTCCTGTGGCTCCTGACAAAGGGGGAATATAAAAATGACACCTATTAGTGATAAACAGCAGAAAATCCTTTAGGCCTGTTGGTCTGGGAGAAGTATCTAGGCAGAAATGGCAATTCATTCAATCATGGAATTTTTGGGGTTGGAGGGACCTTAAAAATCATCTCATTTCAACCCTCCTGCCATGGGCAGGGACACCTCCCACTAGCCCAGGTTGCTCCAAGCCCCGTCCAACCTGCCCTTGGACACTCCCAGGGATGGGGCAGCCACAGCTTCTCTGGGCACCCTGTGCCAGGGCCTGCCCACCCTCACAGGGAAGGATTTCTTCATAACATATAATCTAAATTTCCCCTCTTTCAGTTTAAAGCCATTCCCCCTTGTCCTGTCACTACAGTTCCCCTTTGGATTCCCTCCTGATCACCCATGGGCTGGTTGTGTCTCATTGGAGCTACATCTGGGAGATGTGGCTCACTCCATCCCTGATCCAAACCTGCACTTTAGTCCCATGGGGAATACCAGGACTATTGGGTGTGCCCTTCATCTGATGGGAGCAAGAGAGAGCAAGGAGGGCTGGCTGGCTGGGGCCACCTCCACTGCAACCAACTTCATGCAACATCCCTGTTCACTCCATGAAGTCCTGGCAGCAGGAATCTGGTAGCTGGATGTCAAAAGTGAGACTGCCTCTCTCCATCCCATCGGGGAACTTATAACATGCAATCATTTCTGTTTCCTGGTTAGGAGCTTGCAGCTCCCACAACCAAAAGGAAGGCTGGAAGAAGTCCCAGAGATTTGGGATTTCTCCAGGAGACAGAATGGCTTGAGGGAAGTTAGCAGAGAAACAGGATAAAGGCATTTCAGAACATATTGAACCTTTTTTTCTTTTTCTAGAGAGCACAGACTGTCAGAACACCAGAAACCATCTCCGGAAGCACTACACTGCAAGGAGATTTATTGGCTTGGAGCACAGTTTACACTAAATTTTTTCTCTAGCAATTTACACAAAATATTTCTGTAGTTATGCAGGGGAGTTTTTATAATTAGAGCTTTATTTGACTGCTTTAATTGTGGCTGGTCTTTTGAGCAGTCCTACCCTTTAGAAAGCTCCTCCTGTCTCGCACTCACCTAAAAAAAATTGTGGGATAGAGAGGAAAAAAGGCCACAGACGCTCCCCCAGTTTCCCTGTCAATACTCTGGAAATGGCACATGGAGAGAGAGGCTCTTTCAGCTTCTAAAATTATCAAAGGAAAAAGGTGGGACAGGACGGATTTGGAGGCCTTTTCCACCCTCAAAATGCATCTCCTGGGAGTTCCTCGTATCTTCTCGGTCAGAGCAAGTCTGGTGAAGGACCACAGCTCTGCTGCCCTCTCTAGGGAGAAGCAGCCTGCAGAGTGAGGATGGATTAATAAAGCCCAGAGCACGTCATACTAATTGCCTGATGATGGGCAAAATGAGCTTCAGCCCATGAACAACCCCACCTGCCACTGTCACCCAAGTGGACAAGTCCCAGTTTCCCTGCTGGAGCTTCCCCAGCACTCAGAGGGGATCCTGACTCTGTCCCCTTCCCTGGCTCAAACCAAATACAGCCACAAAACCTCCCCAAACTCTGAGGGTGTTCCTGCCAAAACACCACAGACACTCAGGGCTTTTCTCAGGAGTCGGTATTTCCACTGGAAACAAGTTTGGGCTCCAAATATCATGAGGGAAAAAAAATAACTAAGTATCTTATTTTGAATAACTGAAACGCATTCTAAACTCACGTTGCAAAACAAATGCATGGTTCCCATTGTAGAGATTAGAAGAATTTGATTTCTTGACTCCCCTCAGCAATTCAAACTCTCAGTCGAGAGTTTCACGTTTCTATGTTGTTTTTTTTCTTTGACCCCTTCACAACACTGAATGCATTAAAGCAAGAAATGCCCAAGAATTGATTTCTTTTCTTTCTCTGCATTGAAGTGTCTCAACACTTCACTTTTTTCCTTTCAAGTTGCCATTTTTACACAGTTTCAGGCATTATTTAGAGCTGTAGAGTTGAAAAGACTCAAAAACCTGGAGAGAATAAGTTTCCTCTTCCCTACAAACATTTGCCATCCATCCCTTTATATTCCCATCTCTGACACAGAGGAAGGAGAAAGAGAGAAACGAGAGAGAGCGAAGCGAGGAACTGGAGACATGAATAATTTCTTCTTTCTCAAAATCCAAAATGAAAAGAATACAGAATGAGACATAAACTTTAATTTTTTTCCTTTCATCTAGGAATTTCCCATGAAAATATAATAACGCACCTCCACTGCATCCTTCCCTTCAGTTCCTCCAACACACAAATCCCTCACAGCCCCAGCAGGAACTGCTGAGCTTCCCAGGGGAGCAACCAAAGCCCTTTGGGGTGCCTCTTGATGTGGATTTGCATGGACATCAGCACCCTGGAGATCTCAGCAGGGGGAGATGCTCCAGGTAGGGCAGTTCAGCTCTTTAAGGGTGGAGTAAGCACAAAATGGGTCATTTCTTCCATGCTTGGATATTCTCCTTGGGGACATTTCCTTTTGGAGGTGGAAATAGCTGGAATCCGCTTGATGTCAGAGCAGAAAGATGTGTTCCTTCAGGGTTTAGCATAGGGTCACAGAACGGTTTGGGTTGGAAGGGACCTTAAAGCCCATCTAGTTCCAACCTCCTGCCGTGGGCAGGGACACCTCCCACCAGACCAGGTTGCTCCAAGCCTCATCCAACCTGGCCTTGGACCCTTCCAGGAATGGGGCATCCATCCTGAACACCCTCTGAGTAAAGGACTTCCTCCTAACACCTAATTTCAATCTCCTCTCCCTTAGTTTAAAGCTGCTCTCCCTTGTCCCATCACTGCCTGCTTGTGTAAAAAGTCCCTCTTCCTCTTTTTCATAAGCTCCCTTAAATTACTGGAATGTTCTATAAGGTCTTCCCAGAGCCTTCACTACTCGGTGCTGACCAACACCCTGCAATGAGCATGTGGGAACCATTGCCTGCCCATCCCTGGGTCATGCCCACAGTTACTCTGTCATCTTTGGCTGCTCCCCAAACCCCAAAATTTCATGCCTAGGGGTGTCACAACCCAGCCTGGGCACCATAGAGCTGATTCAAAGAGCACCACAAGGAACAGCTGACCCTTCAGTGCTTTTGGGGGGTTTGGATCAAGTCAGCTTTATGTTGTAGCACAGTAACATGTGAGCACTCTGTTTTTTAAACCAGCAGGTGGGTTTATTCACTTGGTCATGAAGGAGGTCAACCCATGGTCAACCCACGGTGAACCCACCAAAGCACAGCAGTATCTGGGCTTGGTTTCACAGCTGGTCTGGGTCCTTGCACTGAGCCCTGCTCAGCACCAGCTCATCCCAGAACACAAGGCAGGTCATGGCATCGGATGCCGTTTGGTCTCGATGCTTGAGGAGCACACAGAGCTGAGCTCTCAAACTCCTCTTTGTGTTTTTGCACAAAATTTTTAAGAAAAGCAGCTCATCTGGGGAACAGAAAGAGTTTGTCTTCGTAAACTGGCAGCTGGGCTGGCAGCTCCCACTCAGTTCTGTGCTCCCAGGACATTCCACGCAGGGGGTTGATGTGGCCGTGGTACCACAGGTACCTTCAGGGTTTAAAAGGACTTAAAGGCACTCATAGACAGCAGCCCCATAACTTAGGCTAAGAGGAATGGAAGCATTCCCATGTCCATGCATCCATGTGGAGAGTACAGGGAACGGACTGCAGGATACAGCCAGGCCTATGGGCTCTCCCAAAACAGCGTCACCCAGCACTGCTTCTGGAGACAGAGCCCATCTCTCTGACCCCCTACAGCACAGGGTATCAGCAGCAGAGAGCTACAGGATCACTCCAAAATCCCGTGGAGCCCTGCCTTCTCTTATCAGGACCTAAGTGTTCACCCCAGGATAACCTCCAAGAACAAAATCCCATTAAATGCTGCCTGTCTGGGAACTGACTTGACCTTCCCAGGTGCCTCCATTTCAGAGGTGCAAGGGAACAGTCTGGCTGCGGGGAACCAACTCAAGTGAAGGTTTTCCTCGAAGCTGGATAATACAGTGCTCAGCTGGTAGTTCGTGGAGAGTCACAGGAGCCTTCTGTTCCTGCAGCTTTTCACTATTCTTCCTAATTATGATGTTTTAGGCACGAAATATGCTTTGGGCTCTCAAGCAGCAGTAAGTATCATCCACTGCCAACATGAGTTTGAATGCACAGCGGGCTCAGCAGGGCAGGGCTGGGGAACACGTGGGGCAGGGCTGTCACTTCACAGGGACCTTTGGGGCACACAGCCCACATGTTCACCATCTGGGTTATCCCCACATCTCTTCGTTACTCATGGTGGGGCAGAGGTAACATTTCAGAGCCCCCTTAGTGGGTGTGTGGAGACCTCAGAGCACCTGGTATAACCACAGCACAGTGTGTTCTGTATTTATAGAGTCGTATCACAGAATCACAGAATGGTTTGGGTTGAAAGGGACCTTAAAGCTCTTTTTCTTTGGCCCTGTCTCTGTGAAACCTCCAAGGAGTTTGCAAGGCACCTGTAAGTGCTCCTCCTTACACGCAGGGTGAAGAGAGTCAAGAGGAACACAGAGATAAAATGCTTTGGACAAGAGGACACTTGCAAAGTTGTGGCTGCCCCATCCCTGGGAGTGTCCAAGGCCAGGTTGGATGGGACTTGGGGCAACCTGGGCTAGTGGAAGGTGTCCCTGCTCATGGCAGGGGGTGGAATGAGGTGATGCCTAAGGTTCCTTTCAACCTAAACCATTCCATGATTCTGTGATAAACACAGAACTGGGGCAGAGGTGGCCCAACAACAGCTGGGGGTGGGGAGAAGAGACACTCCAAAATTCGAAATAAAAACCCCTTTGCCAAAATAACTTCTGCTGAGAACCCGGCAAGGAGCTCCCAGGAGCAGAGGAGCCCCTTGCCACAAGTCCCACAGTGAGGGACACGGTAACCAAGAAAGGCTGGAGAAGGTCAGGAGCCCAACCACGCTGTGCCATTTCTGTTTTAACCCCCTCAAGCCCCAGTTATGCAAGTGGCAGGATGGAGGTTTCCGGTGATATTTGCAGGGGGAGGTGGAGTGCCCAAAGTGCAGGGTCCACCTCCCCCCACAGACCTTTCCACTCACAGCATTTGCTGCTCAGTTTATTATCTTGCGGTTTGAAACAATACAGGAAGGATGTAGGTGTTTGCAAGAAGAAAGAGAAAGAGGAGGGGGGAGGGAGGAAGGCTCAGCAGCCACTGCTGGGCTCCTCAGCGGGTGTCGCGTACTGAAAACTGCTCGCCCACACGCTTTATTAAAGGTGATGAAATTAATTTGGGGGAGAACAGAGCAGAAAAGGGTCAAGTTCCCACCAGAGCTGAACTGGGAGGGGCAAAGATGCTCTCCTGAGCACCCTCAACCATGGGTGGTGGGCATCCTGCATGGGGCAGCCCAGGCTGGTTCCTCTGCTGGTGGGGATGAACTGGGAATGCAGCAGAGACAGGATGAAATTGAGGCTTCTAATCAAACCAGCCAGGAGCAGGATGAGGTGTGGCCACCCCAAGGGCTGTAGGAGGCCCAGCAGTTTGCAGAGAGCCTGGGTCAGAGTCTGACAGGAGCCCCAGTGCTGCAGCTCCCATGGATTTGCCATGGAACACTTGGAATGGGCCTGGCCGGTGCAGCCGCACAGGTCCCAGTGAGCTATGTCTGCCCCACACTGGGCACTCTGGAAGGAGTGAGAGCAGAGGGAGGAGCAGGCAGAGGTGAGCGCTGCATCTCACCTGGGAACATCACAGGAACAGCAGCAAATGGCTCTGAACCAGAAGCATTCTGGTCAAACCCTGCATTTCCACCACGTGGCAGAGCTCTGATGTGTCTCCTAAAGCAGAATTGCTCTGGTTTCAGCTGGGATAGAGTTAATTTTCTTCTCAGCAGTCGGTCAGTGCTGTGTTTTGGATTCAGTATGAGAATAATGTTGATAACACACTGATGTTTTAGTTGTTGCTAAGCAGTGCTTACCCTAAATCAAGGACTTTTCAGTGTCTCAAGCCCTGCCAGCGAGCAGGAGAAACTGGGAGGGAGCGTGGTCAGGACAGCTGACCCAAAGTGGCCAGAGGGATATTCCATCCCATAGATCATCATGCCCAGTATGGAAACTGGGGAGGGATTGGCCAGGACAGTCACTGCTGGGGAACAGGCTGAGCACTGATCAGTGGGTGGTGAGCAACTGTATTGGGAATCACTTCTCTTTCTTGAAATCCTCTCTCTCTTTTTCTTATTTGAGTTGCCAGCTGGGACTAAACCACAACAAGAGTAAAACCAAATATTTGTGTAAAATCCCCCATATTGTATATAACATTTCCTCTTAACTAGAAACCGCAGCAGACCAGCACTATTTTGAAAACTTCACTTTGGGAAAGTATTGAATTGCTTTTTGGAAAGATAACCTGATATTTTAAAGTATTTCATTGCCTGGGCATTATGTTACTGTCATGTCTAAAGTTGAGCTCGTAGCAAGACAGCAACAACTGCATAGACTTTGGCTATTTTTTTTTCTCCAAGGAGCTGCACAAACTGCCTCTGGCAGACAAACCATGCAGGTGACCATCCTCCTCCCCTGGTTGGGAAGCCTGGACCTGATGCAGTTTGCCTTGCAGGGTTTTGTCCCAACTGCACCAAAAGGGAGCCATGGGAGAAGGGCAGTGCCTGGGGCCAACACACAGCCCTTGAAAGCACAGGGCAGCTCAGCTCTGCCTCAGCAACCCAGGACACTGCTGACCCCATCCCACAGGAGGGACCCTGGCGCTGGGAAGGGAGCTGGAAGCTATCCAGGGCGGGATTTGAAAGGTGTATCTCTGCTTCAGTGACAGGAAAGCTGTTCTCTTGAGCGGCGTTATCTCATCTATTTTGCAAATACAAATGTGATAGAAATCTGCAAAATAAGGAATATGCATTAACTTCTGAAAAGTTTTGACTACATATCATTATCTGTAATTTCACTGCTTTGATTTGCATATTCATAAAAGAAACATACAGCTCGGATGTGTCAAAGGCTTTCAGATGAGCACGAACAAAACCAGCAGACTTGCAAGCTCAGTGCTGAAGTAATTGCCAAGACGCCTTCGCTTTCCCTGATGTCAGGGTGAGATTGTGTCCCTGGGCTGGCAAAACACTTCCCCAGTCCTGCTCTGCTGTGCTGGGCAGGAAAAAGGCAGCTCTGTTGGAGAACACAAGGGCCACAGGCACCAACAAAGAGGCTCAGTGAGTTTCCAGCCCGGATGCTGGCTGGGCAGAGAAGCTGTGGCTGCCCCATCCCTGGAAGTGTCCAAGGCCAGGTTGGACAGGGTTTGAGCAACCTGGGCTAGTGGGAGGTGTCCCCACCCATGGCAGGGGGTGGAAATGAGATGGTCTTTAATGTCCTTACCAACCCAGACCATTCCGCAATTCTGTGCTGTTAATTTGGGCTACTGAGCACCTGTCCACAAGGGAGGTGACTTGATAGGAGATGCTGGGCGGGTGGGATGACCCCCAAGAAGATTTAGGTGCTCAGGTTGGACACGCCTTGTCCCACCCCACTGTTGTTGTGCAACCCTGATTTTTCAGCCATGTGACAAAACCAGGCAAACCTGGGCCTGCTGTCCCTGCAGGCAGCGAGGAGGCAGCGGCACCTGTAGCACAGCTGATAAAAAGGTGATAAAAGGTGATAAAAAGTGCAGGTGACTTGGCTTTTAACTTATTTCCATGCTTTTAAGCTGTTGAGTCAGTGGAACCACCGCAACTGCCACTACACCCAGCCCCCCTTTGTGCTGCTGCTCTCAGTGTCACAGGGATGTTATTCCAGAGCTTTTGAGGCACTTCTGGTTTTTATTTGAGTCTCTCCACCTTTGTAACACGACTGCACCACGCTCCTCCTTTCCTTTTCCCTACCCGGTCCCTTTCCAGAGGAAGAGCTCAAGGAGATGGGGTCTCATGCTTTTACTAAAGCCCCTGGGGAGATGCAGCTCCCTGTTGCGTTTGGGTGTCCCCAGGGTCCCCCCCAGCCACTTTTACCCAGCTCCAGGAGCACCTGCTGGCTCAGACCTTGCCAAGGTGCTGGATAAATGCCAGTTGCTGTCGAAGGAAAGCAGGTGTGGCAGCGGGAAAAGGGGAAAATGTTATTTTTCAATTTCCCTCTGACATTTTTCAGGCGGGAAGCAGTGGGGTTTCTTAACAACAGAGAGCAAAGCAGAGCTGACAGGCTCAAATATACCCTGGTCTTCAGTGTTGGTTTGGGTGGAGAGTGTGAAATTTTAGTTACAAAAATAAAATGTTCTGGTTTCAAAAGCTTAACCCTTCCTCCCTCCCAACCACCAGTGTTAACCTCAGCTTGGGGTTGAATTCTGGCACCAAAGCACCTCCTTTCCTAAAGGCATCCCAGGTTTGGAGGGAAGGTCCAGAGTGGACTCCGGCATCACTTGTGAAGTCCTCCTGTCCTCCCCATCACCACTTCAGCTTCCCTGGCAGATCCTGGCCTGGGGACAGGATCATGTCACAGCTGGGGAAGCCAGTCAGCAGCCCAGGGAGCAGCCTGCACCCCTAACTCAGCACAGGGGGTAGAAAAGATCCCCCCAGCTCTGCACCCAGCAGGGCTGGAGGGGCTGGAAGCTGCAGAGCACAGCCCTGGGAGGGACAAGAGCTGAGCCAGACCTGCCCCACTCCTGCTGGTGTCAGACCCATCCCTGAAGAGCAGGTACTGATCCCTCTGCCTTACAGGGCTTGGCAGTTTCTTTTTCCATGCAGCTGCAAAGTCCCTCCTCTGGCCAGTTGGCCACTTACTTACATGAAGGCAAAACCCCCAAGCTTTCGGTTTTAAATAGAAAGCTGAAAATGGAAAGGCTGCATGCTCAGAAAGCAAAACCAAACACCCGGACCTCAAGATGTGTGAACTTCAAAAACAGGTTTTTCTAATCTTTC
The DNA here is from genome assembly GCA_035583155.1 of Acropternis orthonyx. Taxonomy (NCBI): domain Eukaryota; kingdom Metazoa; phylum Chordata; class Aves; order Passeriformes; family Rhinocryptidae; genus Acropternis; species Acropternis orthonyx. Next base: position 2,274,463 of record JAWWEU010000053.1, on the reverse strand, counting down.
ACCCTGTGAGTGTCATGAATGAGGATTTCTGAACATTCAGCATCAACTCCAGGTTACCAAGCTCTACCTGAAACTGCCTGTTCCCAGGTCACTGGGCAGTGGGAAACTGGGCCAGGCATGTGCCTGATGGGATGGGGCTGCCTTTGGCTACAAGAAGGAGATTGAGGGGGTGGAGCGTGTCCAGGGAAGGGAACAGAGCGGGGGAAGGGGCTGGAGCAGCAGGGGCGGCTGAGGGAGCTGGGGGGGCTCAGCGTGGAGAAAAGGAGGCTCAGGGGGGACCTTCTGGCTCTGCAAGTCCCTG
>JAWWEU010000053.1:2218938-2264070 GCA_035583155.1 Acropternis orthonyx | reverse complement strand
GTTTGTGTGTGTGTGTGTGCAGTAGAAAAATAGTATAAAAAGCTAAGCTTGTAGTTAATAAAATGGCTTTTGCTCTTCCTTTTGACAGCCAACAACCCAGTAGTCTTCCACAGGGAAATACAGCTTTTTTCCCCCTTCCCATTTTCCCAAAGTTTCCTGCAAACCTCAACACATGATTTTTTCACCACTGGGGAAATGCTGACTTGCCAGCACCCGTTTTTAGCCTCTTTACAAAATTAAAACCCAGGGAAAGTTCAGCCAACGTGCTGGTTTTCCACAGTTTTCTCCTTGCCAATAAACTCCAAGCCTTCCCCAAAAGCTGCTACAGCTCACAGCAGTGTGTCCTCTGCGATCCAGGGGGTGTGATGCCATGAGGATGCTCGGTGCCTACTGACACTCTGGCTGCTGCCACCAGACCCCAGCACGACTCCCCAGGGTTCCTGACTTGGAATATCCTGATTTGGAATGGACCCATCAAAGTTCAGCTCCTGGATGTGGCCGTGGGATGTCTCCCCATCCTCCTGCTGCATCCCCACCTGCTGCGGGCAGCAGAACTGCCAGGATCGCTTTCCAGACTCCTCTGGCTCATTCTTCACTTTGCTGCACAATATTTCATCATCCACCTCAGTGAAATGTATATTTCCCTTTTAAGAGCTCTCCTAGAATAATATATTTTTTTATTATCGTGACAGTGAGGGCTCCTGTTGCCATGGCTACGTGCCCTTTGCTGGAGCAGGAGCTTTCTGGGTGTTGGAAATTCCGTTATTTTTCCTGATCTACATGGTTTGATTTTAGTTTTTTTAATTTGATGTTTATTCCCGTTATCATCTTCTGAAACAACAGGTCATTTATATTGCATATGGATATGTCACCAGTACAGCAAAGCCTTCAGAAACAACCTTCTGCTTTCAGAAGGAATTTTTTGGGGCAGAAAAATCTACCATGCAGCATTGATAATATGTAGTATAACAAAAACATAAAAACTCTGAAAGGGCCTCAATCTGTGTCTCACCACATCATACATTAAATCCCAGTTTTGGCTTCAGGACTCTTGAATGTGCATTATAAAACCAAGTCCAATTTTCTGTGGTTTTCATCCTGTTGCTGTAAAACAAACCTTTATATTCTGGTTGACAGTTGAGCCACCCTCTGGTCCTGAACGTCTTGAAACCTCAACACACAAGAGATAAATTAAATGGATATATTAAATTTAGACATAGATAGATAGATAGATAGATAGATAGATAGATAGATAGATAGATAGATAGATAGATAGATAAATAGATAGATAGATAGATAAAACAATTCAGCTTTTTACTCCAGCACCTCCTTACAGGTGAGTGCCATAATATTTACATTTGGAAAAGGGATCGCACAGCACAGATGCATTACAGGAACTTTCCCAAAGCTTTTCATGCCCTGGGATACTTAATGGTGCAGGACTGTGCTCTGCTTCTGCTGCCAGCACACACTGGGAGGGAGCAGGGATGTGCCCATTGTGCAGAAAGGGAACTGAGGGACAGAGCCAGCCCATCCCTGCTCCCAAAGGAGGTGAGTGGCAGAGCTGGGGTGAAAAACTCTGGCTTCTTCTGAATTTTTCCTGTGCTTTTAGGGACAGCAATCCACACTGTGGCCTCCTTGTTTCATGGTGAGGAGCATGATCAAGGTGTCACCTGTGGACTCATTTCCCTCTGTCTCATCAGGACCAGAGATGCTGTGTGAAACCCATTTGTTTCCTTTTCCCCGTACTCTTGCCTTTTTTTGTTATTCTATTTTTAACTAAGAATAGTAGAAATGAGCGAAAGCAGACCAACACCACACAGAAGCCCCCAACACTCCAGAAAACCTCCAAGATTTGCCTACAATAAAGGCAACAGGTTTGCTACTGGAATTTTGAAAGGAAAGGGCTGCAGTGAGGTGCGAGTGGATTCAAGAGTTTACACGGACTTGGATCAAGCAGATGCTGATGCCAGCTGGGTTAACAGGTTCCAGCTGAGTGGGACGTGGTTTAGGTGGTGTCCCCAAGCCCCAGTGAAGCCCCTTGCCCTCCATGAGGCACAACCAGCAGGCTTGCAAGGGACCCCCTGTGCCCAGACATCACCCACTACCTGGGTCTCTGCAGCATCCACAGCCCTCAGGGACAGCAAAGGGATTGGGGAGGATGCAAATGTGGGAGTGTCTTGTGGTGTTTCCTCCTGGAGGGCTCAGGAGGCTGCTGGAAGAATCTCTGTGCAGTGGCTGGGACACAGGAACCCAGAGGTGATGCCAGCAGGGAGGGAAAGGCTGCTCAGAGTCTCTTCACCTGCAGCTGGAGCACTCAGGAGAATCCTGGAAAGGGGTATCAGGCTCCTGGAGAGTGTGTGATGGCAGGGAAACAGCAGCTGGGAGAGGGAAATAGGGCCCAGCCCCATGGGGTGTGTGCATCTGGTGGGAAACCTGGTAAAAGGTGTTCATATTCCCAGTTTGTGGAGACATCAGCACTGCCAGGTGGAGGGATGTCCCACTAGGGCTCCGAGAGGTGGAGGAAAAGCTCCAGCTGAACTAGAGGGTCTCACCTGGGCACAGCAATTCCCTCCCCACACCAACCAGCTCCCCAAGATAAGCAGATTCCCACCCAAGGATGCAGCTGAAAACTTCCAGCACCGGCTGACCTGTCTCCCTGAGGACATCACACATGAAAACACCCCCCTCCAGCTTGATTTACCTCTAACCAAGGGGAGAAGGGGGTTATCCACAACCCATGCCATCTGTGCCATTCCACATCACGCTCCGTTCCCACGGACATGGCACAGGAGCTGCTGGAAGGGGACTCAGCACCTGGCACAGCACCCAGCACCAGGGAGCAGGCAAGGAGGAGTAAGTATTATCCATAAGGAATGAAAGGAGGAGGAGCATGGGAAAAAGCAGCAATCCAGCAGGCACAGGCAAAATTACTAATTATCAGGATGCAGCATTGAGGTCCCTGCAGGCTGAGGGCACATCCCTGCCTGCCATTCCTGGCTTCCAGCAGCACCCACAGAGCAGGATTGGGTGGTTTGGATGCCCCAAGTGCCAACCCACATTTGAGAGCTGACCACATTTAAAGTGCAATTTTTAGGCGCAATTTGATAAAAGTGAGAAATAAACCTCTTAAATATATATATATATATATATTGCTTTTTCACGGAATCACAGAATATCCTGAGTTGGAAGGAACCCAAAAAGATCACCAAGTCCAAATCCTGGCCCTGCACAGGACAGCCCCAAGAATCTGTAACTGCAGACACAAATGCTGACCCCAGTTCTCATGTCAAATCATAGTGGGATGTCCCTGCACAGGAGAACAAGCTCGGTGCTTCAGGAAAGCAGCACACGGAGCAACACCGGGAAAATACAGCAAGCACAAGTGTTTTGACAGCTTAAATTCTGGTTTCTGTAATTTAAACAAATAGATTCATTTATTCAAACCTTGTATTAGCAAAGGAAGAGTCCTGATTCAGAGTAGTTTGGACTGTTTAAGTCTATTTATGGGACATGGGCATGGGGACGGTGAGCTGTGTTGTCCTGGTTTCCAGCCCATCTGCTTTGGCTGCTCTTTGGAGGAGGCAGGAGGAGCACTGAACATCATGAGCAGCAGTGTGGGAAACCTTGTCCAGACTTTTTCTTAATTGATTTAAGTTAATCAAGTGGCTCCAGTGGGAAGTTATCACATGGGAGGAGAAGACACACCCACCACTGCATGAGGATGGGCCAGGGGAGCCACAGTGGGATGGGTCCAGGTCCTGGGGGCTGCCATGGGTGTTCTGGCTCTCAGCACACCCCAATATCCCCCCAGCCCTAAATCCTCACCAGGTGACCACCAGTAAATACTCATGACTTGTATCTCCCAGAGACAGGGCTGGAAAAGCTCATCTTTGCCCAGAGATTTGCATGGGGATGACGCAGTCAAGCTGCCACTACAGGGCACATGTGGGGCTGTGGATGCACCAAGGGATGTACTGAGAGATGCCCCACAGGATGTGCCAAGAGATGCACTGAGAAATGCACCGAGGGATGCACTGAGGGATGTGCCACAGGATGCACTAAGGGTTGCACCAAGGGATGAGTTGAGGGATGTGCAGAGGGATGCACCAAGGGATGAGTTGAGGGATGTGCAGAGGGATGCACCAAGGGATGCCCTTACAGATGTGCCACAGGATGTGTTGAGGGATGCACTGAGGGATGTGCCAAGAGCTGTGCCACAGGATGCACCAAGGGAAACACCACAGGATGCACTGAGGGTTGGCCCCACTTCTCACTTTTTGGGCAAGGACTCAGTCGAGGCTGAACGAGAGAAAACATCCTCATTAGTGCCTTGGATCCTTAACATTTAACACAGCTTCCCCGCTCCCACAGGGTTCCTGCCTGCCTAAGATCACTCCTGTTTACATCCATCAAATGCCAAATACAGTTTTCCTTGTGCCCCAATCAGGCAGTGTCTGTGGGATCACGAGCACTGGCGTGTGCACAAACTCCCGGTGAATATTGACTTTCTAATGACAACACTCTAGTCCAAATACCACCCACTGCACCAGGCAGCCGAGGGGGGCCGGCGTGCCTGTGATACAGCGAAGGAATGATTTGATTCCCCTGCCCTGCAGCATTCTGTCTGCGAGGAAATTTTCATTTGGTCTCTCTAACTCGAGAACCAATTGTAAATGTCAGCGCTAAACGCTCAGATTTAGGTGTTGGGTTGTCTTGTTTGATTACGGCACTAAAAGGTCAGGGCTGACTAATGTGAAGTACAAGCGGTATCGGGAGGGAAACAGTGTTCTGCCGTGGGTGAGCAAACACCTGGGGACAACCTAATCACTCTTCCCGCTGCATCTCTCTCTTCCTTTTCCACAGCCTTGATTCAAGGCTGCTTTTCAGGTCTTACAACCCTGGGGAAAATTCGTGCTTGTGATGTTGCTGCCGGGGATGCCGGCACTGCTGGATTTTCCCACGGAGGAAATGGAGAGCTCAGCTCACCATGGCCTCGCTGGATTTGCTCCCAAAGGGGAAGGGATTGCACCAGAGCCGGGCTGCAGTCACCCTCCTCTGCCATCATCTGCTTCTCTCCATGCCTGGCTCGGGCTGCCACCAAAGTGGTTTGGATGCCAAAGTCTCTGTTCCTCCTTTTACATCGCTATTTTGGCCCTCCTCTGGCAACCAGCATCCCAAGAGCTCCACACAGAGAGCAGAACAGGACTTTTTCCCTCTTCCTTTCCCATTTGCCATCCATCTCCCAACACTTGCAGCACCTTTAAATTCTCCTTTCCCTGAGTTGTTCCAGTCGTTCTGGCCAAATAAAACTCCTGTTGTCTCAGACTGAGTTGAGGAAATTGCTTTTTCCTAAGCCTGTTCCCAGCTCTACATGCAGCGTTCATTATGTTTATTTTAAAGCTGCTTTCAAAAATATCAGTCCTTCTGCCACAGAAGTGCCTGGCAGAACAAAAAACCCCGAGAAGATGTTACTCCTCCCTGGGGAACAGCGTGGTGGTCCCAAGCAGGAGCACTCATTAATCCATACAGATGCCATCCTGCACTGGGATCCAGTCCCTGCTGCCAACCCCAAAATCTTCCCCAGACAGACAAATTCAGTGTTGATTCAGGATGCCTGACTGTTTCTGGGAGAGCTCTCCCATGGCCATGGGCTTCTCTTGGGGAGGCAGTTTCCATCCTCTCTTTCTCTGTGGTTCATGTTACAAGGTCCAACATCATCAGAGAAGCAGAATCACAGAATCATTTAGGTAGAAAATCCCTCTAAGACCATCAAGTCCAATCCTTAACCCAGCACTGCCAAGGCCACCATTAATCCATGTCCCCAAGTGTCACATCCACAGGCCTTTTAAACCCCTCCAGGGATGGGGACTCCACCACCATGGGCAGCCTGTTCCAATGCCTGTCATCCCATTCTTCCTGATGTCCAGCCTGAACCTCCCCTGTCCCAGCCTGAGGCCATTCCCTCCCCTCCTGTCCCTGTTCCCTGCGAGCAGAGCCCGACCCTTCCCAGCTCCCCCCTCCTGTCAGGGAGTCGCAGAGTGAGAAGGTCCCCCCTGAGCCTCCTTTTCTCCAGGCTGAGCCCCCCCCAGCTCCCTCAGCCACTCCTTGTGCTCCAGACTCTTATTATAAGAGGCAGTTGTCTTATTCACAGCCCCCTTTGCAGGAGCATCCCTGGGGAAAGGCTCCCATGAAGCAGAAGATGATGCCAGAAGGATGAAGAGGCTCAGAAACCACCAAAAAAAAAGAAAAAAAATCTATATAGGAGAGGAAAAAATCCTCACACCATCACTAATAACAAATGCAAAGAAAACCCAAGAAAATAAATATCCAACTCCAAACTGAGCAATTTCCTTCAAAGCCCAGGCATGGAGTGGGATGGAGCCTGAGCTGCACTGGAAAAGTCAAGGCAGCTTGTGGTTTGTAAGATTAGTAGGAAATCTGCTCTGGATTGGGAGTGATTCCCTCTTTTATTGCAATGAACCCCAAAGAGTAATAGCCGTAGGGCAAGAAGAAGAAGGTAAATTGCAGTAATAATGTGTTTCCTTGTGCAGACAAGCTTTTGATCATAGGAAATACACCATCTGTTTCTAAATTACTTGTTGTATTGATTTAACAGTCAGAAATGTGGCGGGGGGATCTCTTTTTTTCCCCTCTTGCAAATCCATTTTGCGAGGTCTCCTGGAAATCTGACAGTCACATGCAATAAAAAGTACTGGCTTGTTGATCGTAAAAGATTCCTGCTGCCAGGCATGGGGCTGTGCTGGGAGGAATAGGACATCCCCTTCCTCTCCATCACCCTGTCCTGTCAAGAGCTGAGCACCCGAGTCCTGATGTACCCCATAAGAACTATTTCTTGATACCAAATAAGCTGTTCCTGTGTTGCTTCTTCCCTGTGAGGGTGGGCAGGCCCTGGCACAGGGTGCCCAGAGAAGCTGTGGCTGCCCCATCCCTGGGAGTGTCCAAGGCCAGGTTGGATGGAGCTCTGAGCAACCCAGGATAGTGGAAGGTGTCCCTGCCCATGGCAGGGGGTGGAATGAGATGGTCTTTAAGGTGCCTTCCACCCATTTTAAGATTCTATTAACCCTAACCCTGCCCTGACCACACACACCTCACTGCCCTTGTTGCTCTGAATTTCTATAGATTTCTTTCCTTTTTATGCAGCTTATTCCCCTGCACACCAAAGGCTGCCACAGCATCAGGGTCTCTGCACTGGGCAGCAGTTCTGCACATGGCAAACCACGTGTGTCACCCCAGCACCCCCCTCCAGACTCACCCCTTCAAGGCCAGCAAGGGCAGCCTCCCCCCAGCCTCAGTCACTGCACCCACCCTCTCCTGACAGGGAAGCTCATTTCAGGAGAAATTCTTCACAGAAAGGGTTGTTAAATGTTGGGACAGGCTGCCCAGGGAGGTGGTGGAATCCTCATCCCTGGAGGTGTCCAAGGAACAACCGGACGTGGCACTCAGTGCTCTGGTCTGGGTGACAAGGTGATGTTGGACTCGAGGATCTTGGAGGTCTTTTCCAACCTAAATGATTCTGTGATCCTTATTAGGCAAATCACTAATTTCCCAGTGGTGCACTGAGACTGGATCTAACCAGGGGAGAAGCTCTGCAGCTCTCAGCCTCCTCACCTGCAAGTGCCACCTCTGCTTAACATCCAGGGAAATGGGGATTCCCTCTCAAACGAGCCTCCAAAGGGAATGCCTCGACATGGGTGCTGCCAACTCACTCCACTGCTCTGATCAGCACATGAGGGACAACTCCACATAGTGCAACAGGATGCCCTGACATCAAAAATCACAGGAGGTTTGAGTCGGAAGGGACCTTAAAGCTCATCTCCTTCCTCCCCCTGCCATGGGCAGGGACACCTTCCACCAGGCCAGGTTGCTCCAAGCCCCGTCCAACCTGGTCTTGGACACTTCCAGGGATGGGGCAGCCACAGCCTCTCTGATATTATTTTGCTGTTAATTAGTTGCTGTAACTCTGCCTGCAGCCTGAGCATTATTCTCCCTGGGAATGGCTTTCCCGGGAGACTCCAGGCTCCCCCATGCAAAGCACCGGAAGAAAAGGAGAAGGTTAACCCAGAACTTGTCACTGCAGTGATGCAAACACAGCCCTTTCCTGTTGTCCCAACAACACTCCAAGCCAGTGCTGCTGCTCAACCAGGCAGCCACTTTTACTGGAAAAAAAAATACAAAAAGCAAAACATGCAAGTTTTGCGTTTGGAAATGATGCCTGCCCTCTGCATCCTGAAGTGCAGGTATCCAAATCCATTTGATATCACCAAATCTGGAGCTGGCATCAGTGTGTCCCTCTCTGCCACTCCCAGCACAGTGTTGTGCACCTTAAAAGACTTTGTCCCCACCTGAACCCTCCTGTTGAGTCCCCAGCACTCCCAGACCAGCAACACCCCACAGCCTCCACACAAACTCCTTCCTTCCCCCGGTGGAAAACATCCCGAGGCTCAACCCAGGCATCATCCACAAACTGATTTTCCACTTCTCCAAGTGAAACCAGGAGACTGATCTTGGCTCCTGCTGGTTGTCATCTGCAAAGTTTATTTAACCCCCCCCCAAAAAAGGCATTTTCATGCAGAATCTTTTGTTTCATAAAAGAAGTAATTCTGTAGCAGCCATCTGACAAGCCTCCCCCCCAAGCCAAGAAATAAAGTGACTCCAGAGTGAGCAAAACCAAACACGCTGTCCAATTCTGACAAACAAAAGTGGTTCCTATCATTCCATACAACATGGAAAAATTTGGCAAATGCAGCTGATCTGCAGTTCCCATCTCTTAAGCACTTTGGAGCTGGCTTTGCCCTCCAGCCCTTGGGTTGTCTGTCTGGAAAACAGACACATGTCCTTGTGCTTCATGACCTGGGGACTCTCCGGGGTGGGGTCCAAGCCAGGCGGGGAAGAGCTGCCATTACGGCGATTTAAAGTGGGTTATATAAATATAAAACACGGATACAAACGGGTTCTTTGTACAGAAAATATCATCTCTCAAGGCACTGGGGTGAGGGCCACGTGGCCACTCGTGGGCTCCCACTGGGCTTCTCCAGCCGCCGAGGAAGGAGGGGAGGAAGGGACCGGAGCATCCTGGGTGCTGCCATCCCAGAGGGGTGTCACCCCACTGCTGCCCCCAGGTACCCCAGGAGGGGGTTTTCCCAGCCAGATGGTTGCTTTTCCTTGGTGAGGGTGGCATGATCCCACAGGGGCTCCAGTCTCCTCGGGATGGCTTGGGGCCGGGTTCGGCCAGCAGGGAGGTGCATAGATGGGCCGGGGGCTTGGGCTGCTCTGCCCAGTGCTCTGCCCCCTTGTCATGCCAGCAGCCCCAGCCTGGTCACCTTGGCCGAGAGGAAGGAGTGGATGATGAAGACGATGGTTTTGGGGCAGGAGTGAAGGTCCAATTGCTGCAAGAAAGGAAGGAGGAGATATTTGCAATAGGGAGGGATGTTCCTGGAGCAGCCAACTTTCAGCCAGGCACCACTCAGAGAAACCCCAGTCTCCACCACAGCCTTACTGGGGCCCTGGGAAGAGCTGTGCGCCCTGGCTGGAGCAGGTGGATGGGCCATGCCTCACCCCCATGCCAGGCAGGATGGGTGCTGTGCGCAGGGTGGGTGCTCTGCTTCCCTTCTCCCCCCAGGACTGGTGAGAGCATGGGCTGGGGGTTGCTGAAGGCAAAGCCAACTCACAATCTCTCCCTCCGGGCCACCAAAGTCCAGGTAGAGCATCTTGGTGCCATCATCCGAGGACATCTGCAGCTTCTCGAAGGGCTGCTGGAGCAGGATGGTCCTGCTGAGCCCGGGCTCCGTGGTGGAGATGGTGAAGCCCTTGTCGATGTGGACGGTCAGGGTGCACTCCTGCCCCTTCCACGTGCAGGCTGGGGACGGGGAGGGGACAGGGATGAGCCGGGGGTCCCGCCACACCGCCCGGCCCCCCCCCGGCCCCCCGCTGACCTGCCGAGACCTCCTGGGCCAGCTCTGCGGCGCCGTGGGTGCCGTCCACCAGCAGCCGCGTCCACAGGGCGAGCTCCCGGGGGCTCTCCAGGCTGAAGAGGTGGGTCTGCACGCCCAGCCGGCTGCCGGCACGCAGCGCGAACGAGCGCTCGGCCTCGTACAGCGCCGAGCCCTTCGCCGGCCCCGAGTGCACCAGCCTGCGCCGGGGCCACCGCTCAGCACCGCCCCGCATCCCTGCACCGCGTCCCTGCACCGCATCCCTGCACCGCATCGCCCCAGCACAGCACCAGCCCCGTGCTGGACCGACCCGCCGCCGCCCCCCCTGCACCGCACCTCAGCACCGCACAGCCCCGGCACAGCCCTGCATCTCGCGCCGCTCCGTCCCAGCCCCGTATCCCGCACCGTCCCAGCCCCGTATCCCGCACCGTCCCAGCCCCGCATCCCGCACCGCCCCAGCCCCGCATCCCGCACCGCCCCAGCCCCGCATCCCGCTCCGTCCCAGCCCCGCATCCCGCACCGCGGTGGTTCCGTGGCGTGGCCGGCAGGGAGCGCTGCAATCCCGCGGATGCGATCCCGCAGCGCCCGGACCGAGCCCCGCACCAGCCCCGGGGCTCCGAAATCCCCGTCCCCAGTTCCCTGACACCACCCCGAGACACTGCCACTATCCCCGAAGCCCTGCCAACACCATCCCCAAGGCTCTGCCACCACCCCGGGGCTCCACCATCACCTCGAACGCCTCTGCCACCCCGCCAGCAGCGTGGGGGCTCTGCCCTGACCACCCAGCTCCTGCCACCACCCCTGATCCCTCCCACCATTCCTGGTCACAGTCACCACGACCCTGGGGCTCGGCCACCACCCCTGGAGCTCCATCCTGACTCCCAGCCCCTGCCACCGCCCCCCAGACATTGCCACCACCCTGTCCCCGCGCAGGGCAGGAGGGCACCGGCCCGGTGGCCCCTACCTGGTGGCGATGAGGGGGTAGCTGTGCGTGGGCTTGCCCAGGGCATCCCGGCTCTGCGGCAGGCTGCCGTACAGCAGCAGCTCCTTCTCCGTGAGGACGGCCAGGAGGTTCCTGGTGCCGGCGCTGGGGAGCTGCGAAGGGACCGGGTCAGGGCCACCAGCAGCGCGGTGGCACGGCGTGGCGTGGGGCGTGGGGGGCGTACCTGCTCGGTCAGCCATCCCACGTGCTTGACATCCCGCCCGGCCGCCGTGCCCGCACCCGCCAGGTATGCCCGCAGCTCCTCCTTCACCCGCGGCAGCAGCGCGCCCGCGTTCGCCTGGATGGCCCCGAGCCAGGACTGCGCCGTGGCCTCGTCCTTGGCCCGCAGGAAGAGGGCGACGCGCCCGTCCGCAGAGCACACCTCCAGGTACCTGCGGGGACACGGCCCCGGTGGGTCCCCGCCGGCCCCCGGGCACCGCGGTGGCACCGCAACCCCCCCCGGCACCGAGCGCTCACCTGTGCTCCGGGTCGGTGGGCAGGCACTTGCGGGACACGTAGCACATCTTCAGAGGCACGGTGCGACCCTCCCGGAGCTCCCGAGGGGGCAGGACGGGGGATGATCGCTTTTGGGGGGCGGCAGGAGACGGGTCCCAGCTGACCGTGGCCCCAGCGGAGGAGTTCTTGAAGTAGGGAGAGATCTCCTTCATGTACTTCACTGGAAGAGAGGCCGCACCCAGCTGAGGGCATGGCACGGCTCGGGGCAGCCTCATCCTGCCCTGCTGAAACCCCTTGCACCCTCCCTTCAATGGAGCTGGTGTCCCCTGCGTTACCTCCCCAAGAGGTGCCACCCACGGGTGCTGCAGGTCCTTCTGCCCTGCACCCCTGCGGGGACAGGGATGGCACCGGTGGATGGAGTCACACCAGAGGGTGACAGAATGGTTTGGGTTGGAAAGGATCTTAAGGATCACCTTATTCCAAGCCCTCTGCCATGGGCAGACACACCTGCCCCTAGCCCAGGTTGCTCCAAGCCCCATCCAACCTGGCCTCGGACACTTTCAGGGATGGGGCAGCCACAGCTTCTCTGGGCAACCTGTGCCAGGGCCTCACTACCCTCATGTGACACCTAGCACCCTCCCAGTACTTCTGCCCCACCATCCCAGCACAGGAAGCCCCATAGGACGGATAAAAATGGCTTTTCCCCCCTTTTTAATTCCCTTTAACCCAGATCAGTTCACAGATCCAAGCCTGATCAGGTCCCTGGGGCAGCACACACAGGCAGGGGTGGGGAATGGGAAAGAGTCCCAGGCCAAAATTACACAGTCCAAACTGTGCTGGTACAGCCAGTCCCGCTGCCAACTGAACAACAGCTCTCAAATACCCTGGCTTGGCCCCAGGAAAAGCCACGGAGTTGCATGCTCAGAGCTCAGCCCTGCCCCATGAGCCTCAAACCAGGGACAAGACATGAGCTTTCAGTCCCCATCGAGCCTGGCTCCAGAGCCAGAACCCTCAGAGTCACGCTGGGATGGCAGCCGGCTCCTGAGGTTTAAGGGAAGGGGGAGATGAAAGGCACCACAAATTGATGGGGCCCCAGAGCTACATCCTGAAAATGAGTTCAGCAACGCTGGCCAAAAATCTTGAGCTGAGCAGGCAGGATGCCAGTCCCGGTCCTGCCCTGGGGCAGCGTGGAACCAGCTAGTGGCTCCAGGGAAGGGCCTCCCTTTGGAGGTGCTTGGGGAAAACACCACGGGGCAGACACGTGCCTGCAGCCACGTCCCCCAGCCATTCCTCTGGTTCCACTCCAGCTCCAAGTCAGCAGTGTGGGTGGCAGGAGGGGGGACACGAGCATGCCTTTGCAGCCAACACTTGTAGGTGGCTGGATGGGACCAGCTCCAATCACTGCAGCCAAACCAAGGCAGCCTGAGGTGCCAGAAAGGAGCCCTTTTTCCCACCTGGAGAGAGTTTGCACGCAGAGCCCTCCAGCCCCACATTTCACCTGCCCACCACCACTCATCTTCCCCATGGAGGTGGTCACAGCACCAAGCCTGACAGCTCAAGAAGCATTTGGACAATGCCCTAAGGCACATGGTGGGACCGTAGGGATGTCCTGTGCAGGGCCAGGATGATCCCTGTGGGTCCTTTCCAACTCAGAACAGTGATTCTGTGACCTTTCCCTTCATTCCTATCCCAGGGAGCTCCCTAAAACCTCTAAACCCCGACACCCAGCAGGAGCTGCAGGGATGCAGAGCCCCACGGGTGCCCCGCAAAGACACAAGCTATAAAAGGCCACGCCGCTGTGACATGTGGGCCGTGTCACCCCGCGGTGGCCCCGGGGCCACCAGCCTCGTGCCCTGCGCCTCCCGCTATAAATAGCCACCGCATTCCCGCAGGCATCCGAGCCACGCTGGATTTCACCCGGGTCATTAATCTTGGCAGAGGGGACCTGCCATTATGCCGGTGCCTGGGAACTAATTGGAGTTCGGAAAGACACCACTCAGCTGCTGAAACCCGAGCGGTGTCCCCACGCCAGCTCCTGGCTCCCCGGGCACGCGGGGGACGTCACCGGCATTCGCTGGGAGACGGTGGGGTCACGTCCCGATGGAGCCGGGGAGGAGAGGAGCAGTGCCCAGCCCAGGATGGGGCACAGGGAATTAGGGAATGGCCACTGTGTGTGTGTCTCTGGTACGGGGCTTTAAGGAGGATTTAAGGCCGGTCAAGAAGCACCAATGGGCTCCCACAGCACAGGGAGCTGGGATGTGCTGGAAGCTGTGGTGGTCTCCAAAGTCACAATCCCAAAGGAGCTGCTGTCTCCTCCAGTGACCACAGCATGGGCTTTACAGCAGGTGACTTAAACTTCTGCCAGTCCCTTCACTGCAGCTGGTATTGAATGGATTAATTAATTACCTCTATCTCATTAGAGCAAATGACTCAGACCACATTACGCATCACCTCTGCTACTGGTAACTGTAATTCCTAAATTATTTTTTCCTTCTAATTAACACTTTGCAGTGCTGGAGCTTCTGCTTGCTCCTTGTTGGTCTGCACCCTCCAAAAACCACTCGAGGCAGAAACACTGCCTCGCTGCAGGCAACTTAAAGCCACCTTCAACAGGCACACAGCCCTCAGTGGCTGCCGGGCTAATCCACACAGCCCCCAAAGCCATGTGGGCTCTCCACCTCCCACAGGAGACAGCCTGTCCCACTGATCCTCTCCAGGATGGAGGAGAGGGGACAAATAAAGCCTTTAGCTGCTCAGGGCTTTGCACTGCAGAACACTTTATTTTAGGTTTTTGGGGAACAGCAAAACTCTCCTGTGGCCACCCGTGCCTCTGCAGAGGGGTGGTGGCACAGGGGCATTGCCAGAGCATTGCATGTGCCCTGAAACCTCAGCATGCTGCATCAGGGACATGATTAACCACTGTCCTACATCTGCCACACTCTTCTCCCTGAGTTGCAGTTGGTTTTTTTTCTCCTCAGCAAGCCAGAAAGGGGCAGTACCATCAAAATTCATTGGTTTTACTTCTTGGGTATAAATTTTCCTTCTCCATCAGCCCATCTCTCCTAAGGATAGAGAAGAATCACAAACCAAACACTCCGGCGCCCTCAATCCTCAGTCTGCACGATGTGCCCCACACACATCCCACGGCCCAGCATGACCAAAGCCAAGTGCCTGACCCCAGAGAGCTTTACTGAGGGGCCACAAAGCTTCCTCCAGGCAGGAAAACAGCCCCAGCCACATGGACACCCAGAGCAGGTTCAAGAGCACCCTCCTGCTGCTTGGGCTGTCAGCCTGGTGCTGGCACACTCTGCCCCAGCTCAGAGATGGATTCAGAGGTTTGGAACCTCTGTGGTTGGAACCTCTGGGCTGCATTGTCCATCAGGAGTAGAAGAACTGCTGTTTCTCCTGCCAAAAGCTTCCCAGAAGCATCTACACAGCCCAGCCAGTCACCTGGTGGCCATCATATCAGGAAGGCTTCCAGAGATGTCCTGGAGATCCAGTGCTGGCCCTACAGAGATGCTAAGCCAGTCTCCAGCTGGTCCCTCTCTGCCTCAGGACCATTGATGCAAAATTACCATGGGGGGGTCAGCAAACACACCCCCCAGAGAGACACTCTGAAATGACCTGTAAACTTCAAGCCAATGCTCTGATGTGCTTCCAAAATACTCAACAGTCCCTTCAGCATCCCACCCAGGGACCAATCCCTGCCCCTGGCTCTGAGAATGAACAGGGCAGCAGCTCCTGGTCCCAGCTGCCTCAGCTCAAGCCCTTCCAGAGAGAAAGACATCAAGGGATGCTTCAGGGTGAGGTGTCACTGCCATCCCTCCTGACCCAGGACCCTGTCCCAGCACTCAGTGCCACATCCCATACCCCAGATCTTTGCTAAACATTCCCCCATGCTGCACAGCAAGCAGGACTCAGGAAGATCATGGGACAACACTCTGTGTTTCCATGGGAGGAGAAACAACCCCAGAAAACTCCATAGGGAAAGCAAAGCTTCAGAGCAGCAAGGTGTGGAGGAGGCAGGAGGATGTGGACCCTCATCCTCTCTCTACATCATCCCCAGGGCAGGTCCAAAGCCTCTGCTGTTGCTGCTTGGGTTCCTTCTCATGGTTATGGGAATCAGCCTGATGGAGCTGGGCACCCCCAGCCCCACTCTCTCCTGGCACCCTTTTGTTTTCCTGCATTTCAAGCTTCCAAGCTATTTCTTGGCCGAGAAACAGCCCCAGGAGCATCCCTGTGGCCAACAAGCCCTGGGCTGCCATGGATGTGAGATGCCCAAGGCTGCCCCAGCTCCTCCTCCTCACTGCTCCCAGTTCTCCCCTCATGACAAGACAGCACAGGGGCCTCACCAGGAAAACCACTCCTGTTATCAAAGCCCTTCCCAGGGCAGCTGGAAAGATGTTTATCAGCCTTTCCCCTGCCATGGAAAATCTCTGGATTCCAAGCAATGAAAATAAGAAAAAAACACAAGGGAAAAATAAGGCAAGGGAGAGCAACTCTCCCCGAAATAACAATGTAATATAAATACAGTCAAACTCCTTCTGCAAATATCAAGAGAGTAGTTTGGCACATCCAAAAAAGAGTCTTGGCAGGAGGCACCGAAAGGTATCTGCATGTCCTCACGCCTGGGCAGCAATGACAACTCAGGAGCCAGAAGCCAAGCTGAGCAGCCCAGGGTGAGATTTGGCACGTGGAGCCACTGCTGACACTCAAATTAAAATGCATCACCTCCCAGCTCTGCTGCTCTAGAGAGTCTCACCCCAGCTCACTGCCCTGTGAGGAGGTGCCAGCCCTCCCAGTTTTGTTACCTGCTGCAATGCCACTTGCAAACTACCCACAAACCTCCTAACCCCAGGAATGACTGCAGCCAGGAGGAGCAGGGTAGCAAACACACACTGGCTGTGCCAAACTACTCCGTTTTGGTACTTACAGCACTGTAAGGGAAGCTGGAGTCACACTTGGCAGCATGCAGGGATCAGAAAGCGTCTAAGTGATGTTAAGGTGTTTTTCTCCAAGCTCTAGAGCTAGTCCAAACAGGAGAAAAGAGCAGGGAACTCCCCTTTTAACACCCTTCAGGCACCTGAATGCCACCCCCTGCCTTCCAGTCCTGCCACCCCTTCCCAGGCAGGACACTTGGCAAAGCAGCTCCTGGAGAGCCACCGAGATGGCAGGTACAAGGCAGGGGACACCCCATCCTGAGGCAGGGCCACCAACTCCACAGGGCAGTGACAGCCTGACAAGGACCCTGGCACAATGCCAGCCCAGCCATCCCCCACGGGAAGGGCTGTACTGTGCCAGCAAACCCAAAACAGGGAGGGCATGGAGATGGCACCATATTTATAGGTGACATCAGTGACCAGGTGAGAGCAGAGACCCATTCCCTGCTCCAGCTGTTTCCTGGAGCACCCCAAGGAACACCACGCTGCAGGACCCCAATAGCATCAGCTGCAAACTCATCCCAGAGCCTCCAGAGTTCCCTGATGGGAGCCAACCCAGCCCCACTCTCCTTCCAAGGGTACCTACTGGGAGTTTTACTTAATTAATAAGCCCAGCAGGTCATACCCAAGCTACAGCAAAGGCCCTGCCTGCAGCTGCCTCACAGGAAAGCTCCCAGGGGATGGAGGAGCAGGAGAAGGAGGGGGTCCAGGGAGAGAAATGTTCTCTACAGAAAGAGCAGCTCATCTCCACCTTCAACAGGACATCTCATGGAAAAGAAACCCACACCAAAGTAAAGGATGAACAGAAAATAACAGTGAGAGGGTGGTCCAAGAACAGCGGCTACACAGAGGAATTTCACAGAGAAAGAGGCTCTTGTATTTCTCTTTGGTCAGAAAAAAACAACAAAACCACCCCACCACCAACCCTATCTGCTCCCAGCAGCTGTGCAGAGCAGCACATTCCTCTGGCTGATCCGTGGTCCTGCAGCTCCCAGGAGAGGAGGAACCCACAGCAGAAAGGGCTGAGCGAAGCTAAAAATGAAAATCTGGAGTTCAGACAATCTGGGGAAGGCACAAGAAAGCAGAAGCCACAGTGGTCACTGGCAGCAGAGCAGGCAGAGGCCTTTCTTTGTCCAGGGACAGCCCAGAGAGCTGTCCCCGAATCAAACTTCCCTTTGGAATCTGCACTAGGACGAGCCTTTGGTGCCAAGATCCTCATGGTTAACCAGGGTGACTGTGGGGGCTGGTTGGAAGGGTCCTGTCCTGAGGGACAAATCTGGGGGGCTCATCCCAGCCTGGCCAAGCTGGCAAAGGGTGGGCAAACATGGACAGAGGTAATGTGAAAGACAATGGGAAAAGAATGGGGCCTCTCCCTCAGTACTCCCACGGTCACAACCCACCAGCTCTCACCCATTCCTCAAGCGAGGTTCAGGGGGCTCCTGCAGTGTGCTGGAGACACTGGGACTGGCCACCCAGTACCAAGAGGTACCAGGGAACCAGTTCCAGGCTCTCTTGGGATGGTGAAAACTGCATCCCTGGGATGTTTGTAGCCTCCTCTGCCAGATCTGGGGTGGTTGCAGTTGGGGTTCAGCAGCCAGGGATCCCCTTGGTGGGCAGCTTCAGCTCCTCCTGCTCCTCCTGCCTGCCCAAAACCCACCCACAGCTAACCCAAAGCTGCTCAGCAGGAGCAGGGGGCCAGTGTAACCCCACCCCACTACTGAAATCCCAGCAAGGGATGTGGGTTCAAATTAAAATCAGGGGAAAAGCAGAAACTAATTTCTATTGCCCCGGGATCTGCAGACCTCAGAGTGATGCTGTGCAACAGAAGAGTTCAAAACCCTGGAAACTTGTCCCACACCTCCTACCACTACCTGCCTGTAATCCTGCAGCAGGGAGACAGAGCTGCTGGACATGAGCAGAGGCCCACACATCTCTCTCCCTCTCTGGAGGGAGACGGGAAGATCCCAGCAGGTACCTCCAGCTCTTCACCGAGCAGATAAATTAGTCGGCCCGTGCTGCTTCCCATTAGAAAGGGTATGCAAATGCATATGCAAGTGATATGCCATCCCAGTACAGGACTCTTGTCACTCCTTGCACCCTTGTCTCTTACCTTCCAAAACCACCTCCTTCCCAGTCTTTTTCAAGGCCTGCACGGCCTCGTCGTGCGTGGCCTCGGACAGGTCGGTCCCGTTGACGGACAGGATGGCATCCCCCACGTACAGAGCCTCAGTCTGATCCGCTGCCAGCCCCTTGAAGATCTTGGAGATCAAGATGGGCATCTTATTCTCTCGGCCACCTTGAAACAGAAGAGATGGGAAGAGGTTGTGGCTCTTGGAGCACACAGAGGAGCAGGTGGGGAGGGGGATGCTGCGGTACCAGATGGCCCTGGTGAGGCTGAGCCCTTCTCCTGGCACTCAGCATGCCATGCCAGGTCAACCCCCTGCCCCTTCCCTCAGATGCCCACAGGACACCTGCACCAACCACAGCAGCCAAAGTGCCATAAGGCTTTACAGAGGATTAAGGGATCGCTCCAAAAGCACCAGAAACAGTCGCAGATTAGTCACAGGGCGAACACATAAAGCTGGCCATCTCCCCATCAATTCTGGCAGGAAAGCATGTCTTTATTTGCATTATTAATCACGTGTGCTTAGAGACCATCCTTGCTCCAAGGACTTCATGATTTCCACAGATAAGACAGCTGAACGTTTTTGGAGAGGCCAAACAGCCAGGGAGAGGTGAACCAACCTGGCTGCAGGTTCCTTTCAGCACAGTAGCCGTATTTTACCTGCTGCTCCCCGCTCTCCTGACTAAAAGAATGCTATTCAAACTCCCGGCGGCTTCAGGAGATCAATTTGCACGTTAACTTTTGAACCCGCAGGGAGATCCGAGCTGCCTCCGTGCCAGCAAGCAGGGATGCAGCAGCACTGCCCAAGGCAGACGGGCATCAGCAGCCCCCGACGTGCCCTGCGCCCCGGGACAGCCTGTCCCGAGGAGCCTCCAAGAGATGATCTTCATCTCAGAGGGAGAGGTTGAGCCCAGCGTGTTGTCACCGCCTGCCCCGGGCTGCTCCCAGCCAGTGCCACAGGCATTTCCTCGCTCAGCCGCCTGCCAAGCCCTGCGAGGGCTCCGGTTATCAGCTGTCAGAGGCCCCGGCGAGGGCTGCTCCGGCTCCTCGGTCGGCTCCCTGCTGTCCTGTCAGCCCGGCAGCCACGGCATCCACAGCTTCACCACATGCCGTGGCAGGCAGGGCACTTTACCCGCACCCCGGGTGGTGGTGAAGCATCCCTGGGTGAAACAAGGGATGTGCCAGCAGCCCGGAGGGGAGGAACGATGTGCCGTCCTGCCAGGGCTGCCCCACCGCTCACAACAGCTTCTACCGCTCAGTTTTGATGGCAACTACATATTTTCCACTGCAAAAATAAAGTCTTAACTGAACCAAGAGAAGTTTCTCCTTTCCTGGGAGAGCCACAGAGCAAGGAGTAACTTGGCAGCCAAGGGGTCATTACGAAAGGGGTTTCACGCTTCCAAGGGAAAAAGGTTGGCAGGCTGGGGCACCCTGCAGACACGGCCGGCAGTTCCAGCGCCCAGACATCCACATTGCAAAACCTCCCGACTTCCAGAGGGAGCCGGAGGCTGCGTTCGTGTCCTCCCTGAACTGGGAGGAGAAGCCACGTCAGGAGGCGAGAGCTGCCCTGTTGCTGCCCCCAGAGCTGCCGAGCCCGCTGCCTACCCTGCCCGCACACGGAGTTACAGCCCCTCTCAGCAACGCTCCGTGACAGACCTCTCCCTGCCTCTTTGCTGCCCTTTTCAACCTCCTCTCACAGGGTTTCCACCACGCGTGAAAAGCAAAGGCAGGCAGAAAGGCAGGAACGCCATTCCTGCCCCAAGAAGATTCCAGCCTGAAGTTCAGGCGAGTCACCAAGGAGCGGGGCTGCTTGGGAGGGAAAAATAGGGATTATAACGGGGAGGCTTCCCGCCGCCCGGCTTCCCGGGAGCGGGCATCTCCAAGCCACAGTGCGTTGGTTTAACTCCCCAGAGCCTGTGGGAGTCCCCTCCAGCTCCCAAACGCTGGCGACCCCCACTGCGGCCGGGGCCCGGCGGGCAGGGGCTGGCCGCTCCCCCCGCACCCCGAAGCATCGCTCCCTCCCGAGGGCTGGGGACGTGTCAGTGCCACGTGTCCCCTCCCCCGTCCCGCGCAGGGGCCGGGGGGTGTCAGGACCCCCCACGCCAGCTCCGCTCCGAGCGGAACGGCGGCAGCAACAGGTCGCGGTGCCCGGTGCCCCTCTCCCCACACCGCCCCGGGACCACTCCCGGCCCGGCCTCACCTTTGATGCTGATGCCGAGCCCCCCCACGTCCTGCTTGACGACGCGCACGGTGCGCCTGATGTTGGCGAGCGCCTCCGGCGCGGCGGAGCCCGGCTCGCCGCCGTTCAGCTGCGCCGCGGGGGCCTCGGTGCCGGGCCCGGGGCCGTCGGCGGGGCTGACCCCCAGCGCGTCCTCGGCCAGGGTGAGCAGGACGCGGAGCCACTGCCCGCCGGGGCCGCGCAGCTCCAGCAGCCCCGTGCGGGGGGCGCGCCTGCCCGCCGCCATCTTCCGCCCCGCACCGCTCCGCACCGTCCGCGCCCCGCACCGCCCTGCTCAGACCCCGCTCCGCGCACCGCCCCACCCCACGGACCGCCCCGCGCCGCCCCCCGCACACACCGCCCCGCTCACACCGCCCCGCTCACACCCCACCCCGCGCACCGCGCCCACCCCGCGTACCGCACCGGCCCGCTCACACTCCACGCACACCCCACTCCGCGCTCCGCACCGCCCTCCACCGCCCCCTTGACACCCAACTCCACGCACACCCTGCTCCGCGCACCGCCCCGCATCCCCCCTGCGCACCGCCCGCGTCCCGCACCGCACCGCTCACACCCCGCTCCGCGCCCACCCTGCGCTCCGCCTGCGTCCCGCCCCGCCACGCTCACACCCCACCCCACGCACCGCCCCGCTCCGGACCAGCACGGGGCACTGGGAGGGACCAGGACCCCTGTCCCACTCCATTCCGTCCTGGGACGGGGCACCTCGGTGCTCCCCACGGCACCCCTGTGCTCCCCGCTCCATTCCGGGACAGGGCACCGGGAGGGACACACCGCTGCTCCCCAATGCTCCACAGAACTCCCTGCCCCAGCCTGGATGGGAGGGTACTGGAAGGGACACGGTTCTCACCAGTGCTCCCCATTTCTGCCTACAAGGGATGTGACTCCCTAGAGCTCCCCCTTCCATCCTGGGATGGGGCACTGGGAGGGATCCAATGCTCCGTTAGCACTCCCCATTCCAGCCTGGGATGGGGCTACAGGAAAGACACAGCTCTCCAGTGCTACTTGCTCTGCACTGGATGGGGCATGGGGAGAGACCAGGACACCAGGGCCCCACTGCTCCATCCTGTGACAGGGCAATGGCAGAGCCTGGTTTTCCCCACTCCAGTGCGGGATGGGGCACCAGGAGACACATGGCTCTCCATCACCCACCCGTGCTCCTTGTTCTGGCCTGACACAGAGCAGCCAGTGCTTCCCAGTGCTCCCTGCTCCGGGCCAGGATGGGACACAGGTCCCCAGTGCCCCACTTTCTGTCCCAGGTCTGGCCCTGGACATTCTGAGGGTCCCTGTTTTGGGGGTCTCTGTGTTGAGCTGTGTCACAGGAGGGGCAGTAGGAGCTGGGCAGAGGTTGTGGCTCAGCTCTTCGTGTGTCCCAAGCAGCCACAGCCAGGGCAGGAATCTCCCAGCAGTCCCAATAGGTGCTAACAGGAGCCAGGCACAGGGAGATGGTGCCTGCAGACATTCAGAAGAGTCTGCATTGCTTTTCCTTTGCTTGTCCTGGATCTTGGAAATGGGAATATTTTGACTCGCTTGGCAGACCCACATTTTTACTGCACTAATTAGGAGTAAAAAATACATCCGGAAGTAGCAAATACCTTTTGGCACATCCTCTCTGCCCCTTGCAGAGTGCTTCAAGCAGCCCCAGGGGCCTCTGGAAGGGGGCTGCTCAGGTCTCAAACCCCCTGGAAAACACAAGGATTTGTAAGAATTCAGTAACATTTGTGGCAGACTGGGAAGGGGACTGAGAGAGGGGCTCTGGGCACGTGGGGCAGGGGGGCTGCAGCATGTGCTGCTCAGCACAGCCCTCCCTAGCCAGGGTCTGCAGCCAGCCCTGAGCATCAGCTTCATGCAGAGGGGAAAAATGCTCCCTGCGCTCCCTCCCACGCAGCAGCAGCTGTGGAATTTCTTGAGGTTGAAGCAGAGGAAACCCTGAAGGTTATTTCTTTACCAAACAGACGGTTTACATATTCCTGATTTTCTTCTAAAAAGTCAAAGGTTTGGCTCAAATGACTCTCTGTGGTGAGATGCTGCTCACTGGAGCAAGCAGTTCTACACCATTACCCCAAGGATATTCCCTTTTAATCCCATCCCCTGCACACCCCGTGGGACTGTCCAGCCCCGCTCCAGCTGCTCGTGCCACTCGGTTCATGTACAGCAAGGGGGATTTGGTCTGCTGGCCCTTGTGCGGAGACAGCTCATTCTCCCTCTGCCACTCGCTCTGGGAACACTCACTTTATTTGCCAGCCAGGCAGCTGCAATCAGCAGTTTGTCCAGCTGTTCTTCCTTCCCAGGGCTGCTTTTGATAATTCCACCCTCTAAGGCCACGTTCCCATCTGAAACAGCAGCGGGAATGCTAAATACTGCTTTTAGTGCAGCAGAACAGCACCGTTTGGGTTGTTCCCTTTCATCTCTCAGCTCTGTGCCTGGCAGCACTGATGGTGAGAAGCATGGCCTGGATGCATGGAAGACATCCAGATGGTGTCAATGCGTTTCCCTGCCCCACTGCTGGGATGGAGAAAGCACCACGGTCCTTGGAGCTGGGGCACTGCACTCTGACTTCACCTCCTTTGGGAAAACAGCCACACCTGTGGGTGCACTGAGGAAAATGTGCGGTGATCCACAGCAGAGCGCTCATCCCACTGCCACTGCTTCTGCCCGGGTCCCCCTGCTCTCCCCTTCTTCTTCCTATGACAATTGCATCAATTAATTATGTGGGACGGAGAGCCAAGGCAAGTATTGCAAGTCATGTCTTGTAATGGAAATAGTGAGTCCAAAGTGCCCTTAAGTCCCTGTTCCCAAACTGGGGGCCTTACCCCAAGCAGGGGGTACATCAGGAGGGGAGCAATGGGGCTGGCAGACTGAGGGAGCTCAGCTCCAGCACTGGAGGGGCTAAGCTCCAGCACTGAGGGACTTGGCTCAAGGTTTAATCAAAGACAAAAATCATTTGCTGGCTCCTCTGCACAGCTGGGTCTGTGAGAGCTGTGGCCTGAGAAGTTTGGACATGCCAGGATGTTCTTGTGGGTCTTGGTGTTCCTCAAGCAGAGGTGCTGCTCTTTTGGGGACTTTCAAGCAGGCTTGGCTCCCCCTTTCACCTCTTCGGAGCCCCTTTGTGTCCCAGGGCATACGGTGAGCACCGGGAGCCCAGCACACAGAGTGGTCCCGGCTCCATCTGACCCCCTGGCAGATACCATGAGCGTAATTCCCATGACGTGGAGCTGCAGGACAGGCTGTGGGATGGGAGGAGGGCGGAGGATTGAGGCTCCGGCCGCGGCTGGCACGCAGGAGTGAGTCGCAGCTTCCAGGCATGCCAGCGGCGTTCGTCAGGGCTCCTGCTGAAGGGGAGCAGGCGGGGGAGGAGCTGCTTGAAAAATTGCTATTCACAGAAATAGAAACTTCCTGCAGAAACACGCGTGCGTTGGTGACAAAAGCCCAGCTGGGAATTTCTCCCTGGCAGCAGGAGGAGGTGGGAGGGGAAGGGGCTGGGGAGCTTGAGAAGATGAGGTGCAGGACTGGGGGTGCTGCCAGGGCTCTGACCCTGGCTCTGGGAGAAATCTCTGCTTTTTAGCTGGAAAAAGCATTGCTTGGCTCTATTGTCTCCAAACTGGCCCCAGGAGCAGGGCCTGGCAGTGTGGCAGCAATGGGCTTCAGGTCCCCCAAGCTGAGCCGTTCCCTCCAGCAGCACTTCCTTGGTGACCTGTTTGGATGCTGCAGAAGGTGGGGAGGTCCTGGCAGAGGTTGCCCAGAGAAGCTGTGCCTGCCCCATCCCTGGAAGTGCTCAAGGCCAGGTTGGACAGAGCTTGGAGCAGCCTGGGCTAGTGGAAGGTGTCCCTGCCCATGGCAGGGGCTGGAACAAGATAAGCTTTAAGGTCCCTTCCAACTCAAACCATTCTATTCCATGCTTCCTCAGCTGATTTCCATGGCAGGGTTGAGCCTGTCCTGGCATTTTCTCTGCCTAATCTCTCCAGCCCCCTATACTTGGTTGTTAAGCAGCTATTATTAGTCTCATTTCTTGGCATAGTCAGAAGTTGTGTCAGAGCCCACCAGTCTATTTATAGAGTGATGTGAGCAGTTTTGTTACTTGTGTTAATTAAATTAATCCCCTCTGAAGCAAAGTAAAATACCTTGAGAGCTCAAGTTTAGTCCCTGGGACAACATTCCCAAACCGTGGAGATCCAGGTAACATCTCAGGCTGCTGGTTGCCCTGACAATCCTTATTCCTCAGCAGCAAGGAAAGGCTGCTCTGCTCCATGTCCCCTGGGAATTCATGGAGATGGATAGCACCAACCCTGCCCTGCAGGACTGAGCCCTGTGAAACCCTGCAAGGGATAGGATGGAAGGGAATAAAATAGCTTTTGCTATCTAGATAGATATGAATCTAGATGGGTTTTAATCTACACAGCAATAGATTTAGATATGCAGTATGTATTTAAAAGATGGATTCATCCTTTGCTATGAAGGAAATTAGTGAAATGGCATTATCTGACTTTAAAATCACTGGAATCTCTGAGTCCTTTAACTTGAGAGCACTTTCTGTTTGCTTTGGGACATAATTTGTTCCTACAAAGTTTCTTTCCTCTCAGGAAGCTTCTTCTCTTACCGAATCCCTGTAAGATAACCAGGATCAGCTGGGCTCTCATGATGGGAAAATGCTTATGCTACTGCATGGCAGATCATGTGTTATCAGGGCAGGATCATTTCATCAAAGAACAAAAGACTAGATGGGGAAAATAGCAGCAGCCAGGAGCTAAAATAATTTGCCTTTGGAAAGGCAAAAGTTGTCACACGTTAAAGCCCAGTACTCACTGCCTGCTGCAGCTTTGGCTCTCTGGTGCTCTAAGACCAAGTGGCATCAGTGGCAGGGATGTCAGTCAGCCCCTGGGGTAATTAATGGATATAAAATAAAAACAGCACAGGAGCTGAAGGTTGTAAAATCCACTGTCGTATTTACACTTATGTTGGGCTGATCTTCCCCTCCAGTGTCTTCCACAGGGAACGGGGTAAACTCTCCACGGTCTGGTAAATTTGCTCCTTGCAAATGGAAATGCTGTTGCCTCCCTGCCTGGCACTGGGAATAAGCATCTCTCGGACTGCAGAGTTTGTGGGATACCCTGCTGGAGATACCACCCACGATTCTCTATGTCCCCTGGCACTGTGGCCGCAGCATCTGGGCACCAGAGCCAGAGCTCATGAGGAAACTGAGGCACGGAGCGAGGGTGGGCAGCTCTGAGCTCAAACCAGGCTCACTGGGCTCATCACTCCATGATTCCTGGCTCAATGGGTGATGCACAGGGGCTCAGAGATGGTGTCTGCTGGGCAACACTTGGGATGTGGGCAACCCTTTCACCCTGGGCAGCCTTTTGCCCCTGGGCAGCACCTGCCAGGCAGTGCTGGGGTGTTTTATCTCCAGGTGCTTTATTTAGCAATATCAAACCCTTCTCTGCTGCCCAGCTGCTCCATCCTGGATTTAATCACATCCCTCATGTTTGCTGGAGGGGGAGGTTATTAAAATCCTGGAGCAGGATGTGAGTTCAGGGGGGTGACAGACAGATGGACAAACACACTTTCAATTAAAATTACAGAACCACATAATATGCTGAGTTGGAAGGGACCCACAAGGATCATGAAGTCCAACCCCTGGCCTTGCACAGCAGCATCCCCAAGAGTCACACCCTGTGCTTCATCCAAACCCTCCTGGAGCTCTGCCAGCCTTGGTGCTTTGCCCACTGCCCTGGGGAGCCTGTTCAGCGCCCACCACCCTCTGGGGGAAGAACCTCTTTCTAATATCCACCCTAATCCTGCCCTGACACAACTCCAGGCCATTCCCTGGGTGTCTCCCTGGTCCCCACAGAGCAGAGAACAGTGCCTGCCCCTCCTCTGCCCCTCCTGAGAAAGCAATGAGGTCTCCCCTCAGTCTCCTCTTCTCCAGCTGAACATACCAAGTGCCCTCAGTGTCCTCACATGCTTCCCCTCAAGGCCCTTCAAATTCTCCTTGGCAAATGCAGTCCTGTTCATGGAGGAGTCTCCTGGATGTGGCCATGCAGACAGTGACCCCACACCCTTCTTTCAGTGCCTCTGTGCCCACCAAACACTTATGTCCCCCAGCAAAGCCCTCTTCCCTCCTGGCTCCACCATGTCACTGGGATGCCCACGGGAAATGGCAGCTCCCATCACTTGCAGCTCCCCTGGGCTTTTTATAACTCAACAGATAGAGCTTCAAGAAATGCCACTTCTCTCCACTGCTGTCATCTCTCTGTGATGGCCCGTCAATGTGACACCACTGAGGTTGTGGAGTCTCCATCCCTGAAAGTGTCCAAGGCCAGGCTGGATGGGGCTTGGAGAAACCTGGGATAGTGGAAGGTGTCCCTGCCCATGGCAGGGGGTGGAATGAGATCAACCCTAAGGTCTCTTTCAACCCAACCCACTCTGTGATTTATGATTTTATGAGGCTGTCTGGAGCACCGGGAGACCTTGATGGATGTGATTTCCTTCCCTGGCTCAGGGAATGCTACAGGAAAGGCCTCCTGTCCCAAGCACAGTGCAGAGGCACTGGAGGGACGGGAAGAGCCCTGTGTCCTGGGAAGAGGCTGGGTTTGAACCCCAGGGGATAATTTCCCTCTTCTAACTGGACAGCCACCTTCAGCATCAAGTTTTTCAGTTAAGTGCATCCTTCTATGGGGCTTCACCTTCCCTGCAAGGGCTATATCCACGCAGGACTCTCCTGGTAGATGCTTGAGTGACAGACCCATTATCCCCTGGCCCTTCTCCTTCCCACGAGTGGGGAGAGGACCATCTCTGAGCCGAGTTTCAGTGTCGCTCCACGGAAAACAGCAGCTGCAGGATCTCTCGCTGTCAGCAGATGCCAGCAAAGAGCCGCTCCGCAGCCATCGGGGGCTGCCGTGGGCTGGGGGTGGCCGGAGCCCCCCACCCTGGGCACTGGGGCACCTTGTGTCCCAACCCACCCACCACTGGGTGCTGCCTGCTGGGGCACAAACCCCTGCGGGGACCTGGAGGAGCTCGTAGGGCTTTGCCACCAGCTGAGAGTCCCCACACTCAGCTCACAGCTGGTGGCACAAAAAGAGAAACGAGGGGCAGGATGAGCCTCTGGCTGGTCTCACCAGGCATGGCTTTGTGTCTCAGAGCCCCAGACCAGCCTCACGGGGGACAGACTGTCCCTGGGTTGGCCACTGCCTGCTCAGCCTGTTGGTTATCAGAGTCACAGGGTGGTTTGGGTTGGGAGTGACCTTAAAAACCATCTAATCCAAACCCCCTGGCATGGGCAGGGACACCTTCCACTAGACCATGTTACTCAAAGTCCCATCCAACTTGCCCTTGCTGTCCCAACAATGAGGCACGCACACTTTCTCTGGGCAACCTGGTTCCGTGTCTCACCACCCTCATCGTCAAAAATTCCTTCTTTATCTGGGCTAAGGCGATCCTGGAGAGGGATCCCGACCACTTCTCCCTGCTCACTTACTCTGCGGTCTGGGCTGGTCCCAGCCCGGCTCTTTTTTTGGGGGGAGGGAGGCGGTGTCCAGCGGGATCCTCCCACATGCCTTTCTGCTCAGCACCACGAGCACAAACCACACCTTCCCTTTAATCCCCCCCCTCCCCTTTCTCACCAAATTCCTCTTCTAAGGACTTGGGAGGCACCTCGTGTTCCCCCCGCAGCTTGGCAGGCATCCGTGGCACTCCTGCTCCACAACAAGAGCTATTTTTACCCCCTAATGCATGCACGCTCCCCCGGCTCATCCTCCTGCCCTCCCCGTGCCCAGCACCATCCCTGGTTCCTGGCTGGGCTCCTGCTGCAGCTGGGACCGGGCTCTGCTGGCATCCCACAGCCAGGGGGGATGCAGGAGGTGCCCCTTCCCTTTATGTGCAGGCATCATTTCTGTGGACCCCATCCACTGCCCCATGAAAAACTCTTTTCCCAGCCTGACAATAGCTGGAGCTTGTTTTGTATGAGGATGTATGCATATATATGTAGTCCCTGCTATTTTCCCTTTTCCTCTGGTATTTCTCCCTTCCCCATGGTCTTTTCAGGTCTCTGAAACAAGCTGAGGGCTGCCCAGGGGATCAACCCTGGCCCTTTGCCATGACTTTTTGACTGTCAGGGAAGGGTCTTGGACCTGGAAAGGTACCAGTTCCTCGGACTCGGGGGCCAGGCAGGGTCTGTGAGCATTCCCCATCCTTTCCCAGGCTGCTGGACACCACATGCCTCAGGGGACCCACCACAGTCCTGAGCTCTGGGCTGCTGCCAGCCGTGGGATACACACTGCTCATTTCAGTGCTGCATTTCAGGGCTCCCTAAACCAAGCATCATGGCACCAGGAAGGCTGAGCACGGGGATCCCTCTGTATTCCAGGGTGGATGCTCCAGGCACAGGCACTAAGGGAACTTGTACAGAGCCTGGAGGGGCTGCAGAAAGGGAATGGGGGGCATCACCCCTGCTGTGAGCTCCCCATCCAGTTCATGGCATCTCTAAAGGAGCCCCCCAGCACGAGAGGGACCCCAGGGATGGCAGCAGTGGCCCCCTGGGGAAGGACACCCTGAACATCCTCCACTGCCCCAGGCTGGTCCCTGCTCACCTCTGATACAGCCCTTTGCTCCTCTCCAAAGGGAGGTTTTAATTTACCCTCTTGGCTGGTGAAACCCTATCCCAAGCAATTCCCCAGCCATTCCTCCGAATCGCAGTAACTACCTCATTACTTTGATATTAATAGAATTCATATGGCCTGGAGAAGATAATTGAAATTAGCCCCGTGCTGGCGGCTAGGGGGAGCGGAGGAGACAGGGGGGTCTGGGCTGAGCCAGGGGGCTGCCCTGTGCCAGGGGGGCAGCCCTGACCCCCGGCTGGATCCTGCCCTCCCGAGCAGGTCCTGGGGCCAGCAGTGCCCACAGGGCTGCAGCTCTGCCAGTTCCAGTCCCAGGGATGGAGTATTGCTCATGGCTTGCCCAGTGGTACCAGAGGTGGGAATTGGGATGGGCGCCCATCCCACTGTCCATCGGGCTCCTCCAAGTCAGCCCAGGAGGATGCTCAGCCAGACCCTGTCCTTGCTCTCAAACCCTTGACCCTCTTCTTGTCCCCTGCCTTGTCCCCTGCTCCAGGCCAGGGCATCCAGCGTCCCCTATCAGCATCTCCTGCCATAGGGCCATTCTCATCCTTTCTGGGGTGGGGAGTAGGGAAAAAAAACACCACAGATTCATTCTCTACAAAGGCACAAAGGCAGCCCTGTGAGGAGCTGTCGCAGGCGGTGCCGGGCCCACAGCCGGCGCTGCCCGGTGGGACCGTGACAGAGCCATCCCACTGCCCCTCCGGCCCCGGGTCCCTCCGGCTCCCACCCCACCTGCTCCCCGTCAGATGGGAGGTGACCCCGACAAAGGCCGGGGCCGCGTCTGCCACCCTTGGGCTTTGCCCCGACACGTGTCTCCTTAACCTCTTCCTTGGGACCAGCTGCTACCAGGGGGACCCTCCTTTGTGGCCCCGGCGAGTGGCAGACGAGTCTCCCCATCTGGCCAGTGAGGCTTCATCTGTTGGAGACCCCCTGCCCCGGCTTATAATGGCATTAACCTCCCCCTGCACCCTGCCCCGCTCCCATCCCCACAACTGTCACCGAGAGCCCCAGGTCCCCGTGGGGATGTCAGGTTGGGGACAGACTCCATCCCACAGGGGCTTGTCACATTGCTCACCCACCCCTGGCACCTCACAGGGACCCAGAAACCTCTGCCTGCACCTCTGACTCTGCCAGTGGGTATCCCGGGCATCCCTGCCTGCACCTCCAACCTTGTCTGTCTGCACAGATCAGGCAGGACAAGGCAGGATGAGGAATTTTCCTCCAGGGGCTTAAAAAAATCCCCACGCACCTGTGGCTGCAGGTGGGATGAGTCCAGCCTTGGCTCCTCAGGACTAGGAGCCCCAGAAGGGAGTCTCCATCCCGACCCACTGCCACTGAGCCACATACCCTTGTCCTTGTTTGGTCCAGCACTGAGCTCCTGTGGGAGCTGGGGGATGCTGTGGCACCCCGGGATGCCTGGCAGGCAGGGGACCATCGGCAATGGGAAGCGAGGAGCAGCAGTGTGCAGGGTCAGGCCCTGGAGCACACTGGCTGAAGGAACAGGATAGTGACAGGATTAATTAGGTGAAAGAGCCAAGGTGGAAGCTGGCATTCCCTGGTCAGCGGAGCCCCCAGAACAGGACAAGTAGGGGAGAGGCTCCATCACCACCACCTCCCTTCCCAGCCGTCCCAGAGGAGGCCTTATCTGCTGCTAATGCTTCGCAGGAGCCTCCCTCCCCAAAGCCTGTGGGCTTGGCAAGATGCTCTGAGGCTGCATTTGCTCCAAATGGATTGTATCAGGGGGAGAACAAAGCACTGGAGAGTTTTCAAAGGGAAGTTGTGATCGCAGCCCACAGGGGAGGCAGCCAGTCCCCTCCAGCAGCACCTCAGTGGGGACTCAGTGGGGTCCAGGCTCGGCCCCAAAACCCACCAGGCAGTGGCTGGTGCCCCTCAGCTCTCCCTCCTGGCCCCAGCTCTGCCATCCCAGAGTGCTGGCCAGGCAGGGGCCACTCAACAAGTGCTGGCCAAAAGACAACAGCTCCATTTTCACCAAAAAATGTTCTGCTGCAAAAATCTGGCCTCGCTCCAGCTGCAAATGAAAAAATTAGGTTGGCTTTTTTTTTTTTCTGCTCCCCGTTGCAAAGTTTCTTGGAAAGCTGGTGCGGGGCAGGCTCTGGAGCAAACCCTGACCTCGGCACCGTGCCCTGGCCTGCTTCTCTCCCCATCCCTGGCACAGGCAGCTCCAGGCAGAGCAGCTGGCAGATCAGAGTTTTGTCCCTCAGGACCTCAAGAACTTAAAAAAAAAGGCAAATATTCTCTCCTCTGTTGATCTGAGCATAAATTGCAATCACAGTGCCCGGGGTAGAACCTCCCCTGCCCAGCCTGTACTCCAAGCCCATCGGAAGAGATGGATGCAGGTGATGTCAGGATTGACCCAGGGCACCACACCCACGTGTTGCATGAAGCAAAGTGTGCTCAGTGCTGGTGGTGAGGTGCCCCCAAGGAAGGACTGGCACACAGGGAACAGTGCTGTCATCCTGAAGGGATGGAGGAGAAGGAACTGTGTGGGCAGAACAAGGAATAAGACCAAAAAGTCATGTTGGCTTGGCTTCCTCTCCGATCTGCCGAAAAGATGGTGTCAGCAGTGAGTCAGCTCTGGGAGGTATGTGAAATCATAATTGAAGTATGCTGAGAAAACAGCAAAATCCCACCAAAAAAAAAAAAAAAAGAATTGTGGGGGGAAAATATCTCAATAACCCTCAAGCAAAAGCAACAGTGCTGGTGCAGACCCTGGAGCCTCAGCGCTGGGCAGAGACATGAAAGAGGAGGGGTTTAGCAACTGGGTGCACTTCAGAGTGCAATGGGATAACTGCAGGATTGCATCATGGATGGGGAAAAAGGAAAACAAACCCATGAGCAGTGGCAGGGCAATCCCAGGGCACCACATGGCCCTGCAGCATCTGGGCTGGGGGGACCCACGTGAGATCCCAGAGACCTTCCCAATGCATTCCCAACCCACGGGAAATCTCACAGCCAGGAGGGCTCCTTTGGACAAGTGTCACTGAATATCTGGGGAAACAATAGAGCTGCCCAAGGGCAGGCTCTGTGAAGTGCCTGACTCAACACACCGTCACATCAGGAAGGACAGCCATTTGTGCCAGATTAGCAGGAGGGACAGGGACAGGGGCAGGTCTGGGAGGCTCTGATGTCCCCATGGCCACAGCAAGAGAGATGCAGAGCAAGCAAGCAGCCTCCTGCAGAAGGAGTGGGGTGGCTCACTGAGAACCAGAGGGGAAAGGCATGGGAAAATCAAGGAAAACATCACAAATTCAGAAACTTGAAGAAAAACAAGGTCTGTGTGTCCTGTGGGGAGATGCTGTGAGGGGGAGGGCAGCATGGAGGGGACAGTACTGGGCAGTGGTGGGATGGGCAGAGGAATCCTGCCCATCACTGCTGGGGATCACAACCTACTCCAGCCTTCCAGCCCTCCTGGAAAGCCCTGGATACCTGGCCAAGGAGGAGAGCCAGGACCAAAGGCTGGAGTGTTGCACAGTCCTGGTGCAAATGCAGCCCAAAGCAGGGAAACACCAGAGCCAAACTCCCAGCAGCAGCAAAATGGCAGGAGAGTGAACTTTGACTGGGTGTCCATGCAAAGAGGGCTGTGAAACCTTCCCCTGTACACTGGAGGAGGCCAGAGGGGTTGCGAAAAGCCAGGTGAAAACTCGGAGGTGGCATAAACCCAATCCACGTGTGTTCCACAGGTACCAGGGAGGGCCTCAGGCTGCTGCCCCATCCCAGCAGCACCATGAGCTCCATCAGGTGAGATCAGGGCACAGCTGGGGACAGGAACTCATCCATGGAGACACAAGCCTCCCCTGTCCTCCGGATGTGCTGCAGCATTCCCATGGAAGCGTGAGCTGGGCACCAAACCATGGCTGCAGAGTCCCAGGTGGAAACTGGGGCTTGGTGCTGGGAGCTAAACAAACATGAAACAACCACATAAGAAGGGTATTTTACTATTGTAAATAAATCAACAATCCACCCAGTCCAGTCTACCCTTCTAAGTGTGTCCACTGGATAAGACAGCAAGGAATAACTCTGTGAAAGGGGCTCCAAGCCCATGCCAAAGGCAAGTGTAGGTAGGAGCACCATAACCTGCATTTTCCATGGGTGAAGGCATCTGCAGCAGTGGTATTGCACATGGAGAAACAGCTATGATTGAAACAATCACTGAAGGGATGCTGCTCAAGAGGGCTGACATATTCCCAGCACTTCACTCCGGAGGTGGACACTGGCCACGGCTCTGGGAATGTGCAAAGCCCTTGGCAGAGCTGGGTTAGGCTGTCTTGGTGCTGGATCCTCACTGGGCTCCCCAAAGCTGGAACCTGCTTCCAAACAGCTAAAAGTAGTTTGGGAAATGCCCACAGGGGCTGCAGACCAGAGAGACAGGGCAGGTCCTCCTCTGGTGGCTGGAGCCCTGGTGTCACCATCTGTGCGGCTGCACGTTTCCCCTCCAAACTGCCCTGGCCCCACGGAGCTCTTTGCCCTCGACAGGGAGGATGAACAAAGAGGTTTTAAATAATCCCTGGGAGCTCTGCCAGCCCCCTGGGCATGGATACCCACATCCCAGCGTGTTTGGGGGTGCTGCTGGAGGCACCCACACCCTCAGGGGAAGCTTTTGCTCCAGCTGTGAACACCACACAGTCAACTGTGGAGACACCAAAGTCAGCTTGGGAGAAACCAAACACGAAAGTGTTTAGAGACCTTTTTGTAAGGACTCTCTGAGTGTGCCACGATGCCCACGGCTCATCCTGAAAGGCTCCCATCTCCACTCCTCCCATCACCTCTATCCCACCTCCCAGGGAAGGAAAATCCTGCTGGAGCTCTGGTGCTGAGCTTTGGCATTTCAGAAGCACAAAATTCAGCTAAGAAAAAAAAACAAAAAAACCCTTGGTGATCGCTGGCTTTGCTTAAAAATACAAAAGCAAAGCAAAAATTAGGCCTCAGCAGTCCATGCAGTGAGTGGCTGTGATGCATTACCTCGTTGCTACGACCAGATGTGTTTGGAGGGTTGGGAATGGCTGGGAATGGCACATCCCTTCACCTCACCACTATCCATGATGACACTGTGGCAGAGACACCGTGCAGCTGACTGTAATGCTGTCACGTGGAAGAGGCCACAACAGTGGCTCTTTCACCAAAAATCACCCCAAAGGAAGAGTCGCCCTGACAGCACCCAGCTGGGCATCACCTTGTGCTGCAGCAGGATGGGCTCGAGCAGAGCCAGCAGCATCTCAGCATCTACAACCATCTCCAGTAATACCACCCGTAGGCTCCAAAATGTTGGGGAGAAAATAAATATAGCCCAAAGGAGACTCAGAGATCGAAGAGAAGTGGCCATTATCAGCCCTCCATCTGCAGTAAAGAGCCAGCCATGTCCAGCACTCCACATCTAATGGGTTTTTAATATTCTCGTGGCACGCACTGTGGTATATATGGTAAGAGACACTTGGAGGTCTTGCATGAGCACCAGTACTCGGGGGGTTGCTCGCAGAGTTCAGCCTCTTCCTTTCCCTGCCAGCTGCCTTGGAGTTGTAGATGTTTCAATTATTCTGTCAAGCTGCATATTCCAAATTAAGGCCAGAGAATCGTCTCTGTCTTATATAGCAAGAAAGGAAAAAATATATCCCTAAAAGGAAAAGAAATGAACTCAGAAATTAATAAGGCTGATTGACAATGCTGCTTTGGAAACTCTGGTACCATATGGCATCCTTGAATGGCTGCAGTGCTGTTAGGATGGAGCTGACCAGCTGGAGAGTTACTGTGGGTTGTTTGTAATTGTAATAATGGATATCAGATGGCTGGTGTGGAGCAGTTTATAAATGAGAACAGACAATGAGCCGCACTGTTTGTCAGGAAATCATTGCTGATATGGGCTTTGTGCTACCCACCACTCCTGGGTGGAGCTGGCTGCTCCCAGGGCACCCCGTGCTGCCCGTTGCTCTGGCTCCGTCCGGGAAGGGCACGATCCCAGGGCAGGTACGGCATCGGCGATCGAGGTGGGTGGTCCAGCCTTGAGAACTGACAAAAAAACCCTCCTCGCCCTCCTGGTACTTTGGGCAGAGCCACAGATGCCACTGGGAGATGCCAGCAAGGCTGATGTCCTTCTGCAATAGATGTGACGTGAGCCAAGAGGCCTCTCTGATGAAGCCAAAGCAATGGGGACCTGGCCAGGATCTGCCAGAGCCTCTGGAGCTGGCCAGGCTCGGAGGGCTGCTGGGGGCTTGGATACTGACACTTCCAGATTGGTTTTTGTGCTGAATAGCCAGAAAAATCATGACATTTCAGAATTTGCCAGTTAATGGACTTTTTTTTTTTTTTTTAAAGTCAGTAACAGTGGAATCCATTATTTCAATTTCTGCTGATCTCCAGCTCTACAGTTTATCACATAAAGCGAAGCCTGGGTTTGGAATGAAAATGTCACATACTTGTTCCGTCACCTTTTCCAAAGTGAAATTCCATCCAAATTAACACAGGCCATTTCACTGCCCAGCTGAAATGTCCTCTGTGCTCCAGCTGAAGCCACCCTGTGCCACAGGAGCTGGGTGATCCAGGGCTGGGAGAGAAGACTGCATTCAAGGCTTAATATCTCAACTAGTTTTAATTTTTTAGCAGTCCTGGGTTATATTTTACCCTAAAGCTTATTAAAGAAAACCCATAGCCAAACTGCACTGTGCCCATTCCCCTGGCACCTGCAGCCCCTTTGCCGGGGGGAACCTGCCAGCAGCCAGCTGGGGCGCAGGGCAGTGCCAGGCGATGTGGCAGGGCAGGAATGGCACACCCACGTGTCCTTTCACACTCAAACCCAAACACAGCTGGGCCCTCCAGCAGGTCTTATTTTGGGCTCACCAGCCCTGACCCAGGGATGGAAGGAGTCCTGGCACTGCTGGGTTTCCCCCTGCTCGGCTTCAGGCTGATGGCATCTCTGGTGCCAGGGCCAGGGAGCGGCGGGTGCTCCAGGACCGGCCGGCCGGGCAGCGGGGAGAGCTTTCTAGGAAAGCAATCTCCGTGGGAAGGCGGCCAGGACTGGAGCGGCGGCCACGGCACGTGCCAAGCAGCGGGCAGAGCATCCACGAGCCGACACGGTGCCCTGCAGGGCATCTCCACAGCCTGGCAGCGCTCCTGCCGCTCCGGCTGGCGGGCACGGAGCGATCGCGGGCACCGTGGGGGTGACTGGGGACCCCCACCCAGGGCAGCGGCCGCCCTGTGCCATCCTGTCCAGGGGGCACAGGGGAGGGTGGGCAGAGGTCCCTTGGGGGGGACTGGACCCAACTCAGCATCCTTGGCAAACCCCCCCCCCTCGGCTCTGTCATTTCCAGCCCTCGCTACCAGTAACAGAACTGCTGCTCTCTGGTTTTGTTTGGATGAGAAATGAAATCTTTCTTATGTTTTATATATTTTATATATTTATTATTATGTTTATTATTCTATAGTATTATTTTTATTATTATATTATTATTCTGTATTTATTTTTATGGTTTATATATTTTATATATTTGTGTTTTCTATATATGCTTATATAAAGCTCTCTTTTATAGATATGTTAGATGTAATATCTATAATGTAGAATATATTTTTATATATTATTTATAGACAATTACATATATCTAATTCTATTATATATTATATCTTTTTACATTTCATAGAATAGATAGAATTATATTATGCATATATAATATATAATTATATATTATGTAGAATATATTTTTTATATCTTAGATATTCTTCTGTAGTATAGAAATATTTCTTAGAAACCCCCAGGTGCACAAATCCTCGCACAACTCTTGGTCAGGCTGGAAACAGGCAGGGCAAAGTGATTAGAATCCATGATAGAAATCAGCAGGCATGAAGACTTGCTCTAATCCATCACCCCTAACCCAGTTCTGTGGTTAATTCCCTGAAGAAATATAAAGTCCTGCTCCCAGTTCTGAAAACATCCCTGTTTATACTGGGGCATGGCTCTTCCTCCAAAGTCCAGTATTTCTTTTTTTTCCAGTTCAGAGAGCATTATTTGAGTCTTCTTATTCTCAGCCTTGGTTTCCAGGCTTTCATATAAAATATGAGTTACCCATTCACTTTAATAGCAGAGGTTCAAGGTTGGTCTCACATATATTGACCACTATTTAGGGGAAATTGGCATTCCATGCACCAAACATCATAATTACGTTTGGATTTGTAAGGGGAAGCTGAGGTGCCGTACAGACACGAGACAGAAGCATGTTTTGGACACCCCCTCTGGAGCTGGACCTGTTCTGGGAGGTGGGAGGGCTGATGGCATCCCCCAGACTCCTCCATCACATCCCATCCCTGTGTCCCCAAGGACCTCCCAGCGGCCCGATCACATCGTCCGAGTTTTAGCCTGAAGTTGTCACCCCGTGGGAAAACTCCCCCGCTTTCTCCAGCTCAGCTTTGGCTGACCTCCTGAGCGATCTGCACCAGCTGAAGGAAGCAAAGTCGGAGAACAGCCCAGCGGCCCTTCCTGAGGGGGCAATCGCTGTCAAAGTGTGTTGGTGGCACCACCCAGCCCCTGGTGCCCAGCAAGGAGCTGCAGCTCCCCGTGTGACTTTGTCAGGGCAGATGCATCACTTGCTATCACCTTTTCAATCACGGTGACTACAAGCCCCGACAAGCACTCTCAGCAGTTTAAATGCAAGGAGGATTAGATTTCAAAAGAAAGAGGTATTGAATGTGAATCTGTACTCAAATACACTAATTTTTCCGGCACAGTCATTCTGGAAACTCTGAGCACCCCACGCTGGGTGCAGCCCTTCACCGGTGCCCAAGCATCCTTTAGTTCATGTGGTTTAGTGAGCTCAGCTTGGCTTGACATGGCTTTTGGTGTATCACCTGTTTAATCAGCCCCCATCACCCCCCAGTGCCCGCAGAGGGGCCCCACTCGCAGCCCCGCTGGCGTCATTGTTGGTTTTTGTTTTACAGGGGCAATAGAGCCTACCCACATCCTCCCTGCCCTGGCCCACCCCGGCTCCCACCCACACACTGCCGGCATTAATGGGTTTACTTTGCCGTGCCTGGCAGGTAACGGCCTCCCAAAGGATGTCACTTTGTCATCCCAAGCCGGCAGCTGCGGGGCGGGCGGGTGGCAGGTGGCAGCCCCGCGTCCCCTCACGCAGGGAGCGATGCCTGTGTGAGCAGTGTGTCCTGGAGGGCTGGGTTTGGGGTTCCCATCTCCAATCCGACCCCTGATGCATCTCCAGCCCCGTTGGCTCCCCGTGCCCCTCTGTCCCCTTCCATGGGAGATTGAAAAATCATCAAGAATGTGCTGGAGGGAGTTAAAAATCCAAGGTAGGAACCAGCTGAGCACCAGGATGGGTGAGCTTGCCCCCCCCCCCCCCCCAGCAACACCAACCCCAAACCCTCAGTGAGAGGCTGGATGGGACAAAGGCACCCACAGCCAGAGCAGGCATCAGGAGGGGATGAGCTCCACAGAGCTGTCCCCAGCTGGGAGGAAGAGGATGAAAGCACTGTATGAGGGATGAAGATGCTTTAGGAGCTTCCAGGTGGCAGAAATAAAACTGAACATTAGGTGATGGTAAAGTGGTAAGCTGCAAAATGGACTGAAAATTCCTTCTGCTTCAGGCATTCCCAAAAAATATCCTATAAGAACCAAACTCGGGCTCCTACTCCTGCCTCCACTCTTTCCCTGTTTAGTGAGATCCATGGTGGCAGCAGACTTTTGTTTTGTGTCTGTGTAGGCACGTGTGTCCTATTGCTGCAAAATGATAAAAATGTTTAGAAAAACTTAGCAAACCCCCAAAAAAGTGCTGGCTGCTCCCATGAGGATGGGGATGGCCATGAGATGACTTCATGGAGGAGCAGCAGAATCCGGGAGTGTCCAGCATGACCCCATCCCCTGGCTGTGCTCTGACAGGGACTTTGGCTGTGATTTGCAAAATGATCACTCCTTAGAGACATGATAGGATTCACTCCACAGGTGCAGGTCTAGGTGGAATGGAGCACAGCTGCCTGGCTGGTGGTGATGTTGCCACCCAAGGAGCCACCGTGGGACAGCCCTTCTGCCTCCCCAGAGCCCCTCTGGACAAGGGGCAGCTCTGAGCATCCCCAAATCCTCCGTCCTCAGCCCATCTGCCGCGTGAATCCCCGCTCCTGGCTGCAACATCGGGGTGGCTCCCACTCCTCATTAGAGGTCACAGCCCCTGAGCAAAGATTAATCTGGCACTTGTGCAAATTTATCTGCTTGAAAAGAGAGAGACCGGCTCTGACCTCGCAGTCTGGAGGCTGGTGGGGAGTTTACTGTCCCCTGAGCTGTCAAGCCAATTCCCTGCAGTACCAAGCTGTTGTTCTTGGCATCTGTTAGGCAGAAAGACTGTGAAACACCCCAAATATCTGTTGGTTTTAAAAGGTAAATATTAATTTCAGGATGCTGTTTACATAAGCAGACTCTCTGAGCTTGAACTCATTGCCTTTTGCTAGTGTCACATGGTATTACTGTGTATTTAACATTTATTTAACTCTACTTGGTCCTGCTTGTGCCAGATGGCAAACAGCCTGCACGGCCAGGCAGGGCTTAGCTCGGTGCTGCTCTGAGCATGACAAGGGGGTGGGTTGGGTCCGCAAAATTAAAAGTTTGAGCAGTTTTGTGGCTGCAGGTTCCTGAATGACACTAAAACACACTGTGGCTCTGATGTCCCTGAGGCTGGGTGGTGACCCTGCCTTCCAGGAGCGTGGCAGAATTCAAAAGCAAAACAACCAGAGGAATCGTCCTCTGACAAGTCCAAACCAGTGCAAAGGCTGGGATTTCCTCAGCCCTGGCCTGGCCTCTGAGTCTGATCACCTCAGCCTGATCCTGCCTGGCACTGAGCTCCCTCACTGCCCCATAGGGAGCAGGTCTGTGGATCCCAGCAGAGCTCTCCCTTGCCAGACCATCACAGTTTGCCTGCACTGGGTGGGAAACCCAGAGCTGAAACCCTGAACTGCACAAGAAGGGGGTGCCTGGGCATTCAGTGACCCGGAGCAGATTACAGGGGAGAGGACCCGCTCACTGGCTCCTGAGATCCTGAACAGCGAGTTTGTTCATCTCAGTGAAGAGCTGAGAGATCTTGCAAAGTGATGCACAGCCCTGACTGCTGAACTCTCACATGTCACTTTTCTGTCCCTCCTGACATTTACCCTCCCAGCACAGGACTTTTTTGGAGTCATGCAGTACTGCCGGTGTCACTACTTCCTTAAACAATGAAGAAATGCAGCCAGATGGCCTCTGGAAAACAAATAGAGTGTTCAAGAGAGTATCACCCTCTTTATGGCTGCAGCAGACACCCATCAGCTTGAACATACAAAAGAAGAAGATCTGAGATGGTTTCAGGGACAGCAATGCAGCTTCTAAGCTGAGCTGGATGCTCTCATGCTCAAACATTCATGTTTGCAGAAAGGGACCTGTGTGATAAATAATGTCCCCAGATTTTATCACAGAATTACTGCCTGTTTGGGCTTGATTGCTGCTGTGTGCCCTGCTTCCCACCTGCTGAACAGGTCTCATCCCACCCTCCTCTCCTCCAGCAGTTCTTGCTCAGTGAGATCCCATCCTGCCCCCCCAGACATGCCTGCCTCTCTGGGCAATGCTGACCACTCACAGTGTGCCAGATGAAACACTGACCAGACACCAGGACTGACCTTGGGAAACCACCAATCTCCAGATCTCCCTTCTGCCACCATCTGCCTCCCTCTCCTTTAACTCAGTTCTCACCCATGTTAATGATGCTTGCACTCAACTCTGCATTTTGCCTTGTTTAGAAAACCAGTTCCCAGCGAAGAAAGCAGGCAGGTTACTCTGCCATGACCTGCCCCCTGAGATAAACCATTTATCTCACTTCACACTCATTTTTATGACAGTAATTACTCTTTTTTTCAGCATTTTTTGAGCTACACATTCCTGTGAGATGAGAGATTTCTAAATAACACTGCCTCTTGCTCTTGTGTTCACTGTTCTTTGATCAAACCCATTAATCCCTTGCCACCAGATTTGCCTTCCTGTAGAGCAAGTGGGTGGACTGAGCTGGTGTGGGACCCCGGAGGAGACAGCAAAGGGGTGAGGAAGAGGCAGGACAAGGCTGTGGGGAGCAAGAAAAGGCATACATCTTTGCCTGAGTGAGCTTTTTCCAGCCCAGGGCTGTGGTCATCAGGGGAGACCTTCCCTCCCTCCAGCTCGGCATCCTGCTCCCTGTTTCCAATGCTGGGCTGCAGAGAGGACACCAACCTTCAGCTGCCCCCAGGTACCTCAGCAGCTGCAGAGACAGAGCACCTCAGACCTGCTGGTGACTCAACTTGCTCCATGCCCTGCTGTACAGGGCCTCCCTTGAGCTGGGGGCTCACACAAACCCACACTTTGGGGGAGCAGGAGCAGGGTTGCAAAGAAAGTCCTGCTTCCAGAGATGGAGCTTCCCACCTGCAGCCACCTCTGTCATGTTGGTTTTATTCCGAGGGGGACTCAAGGCCATGAGGTTTCATAGAATCATAGAAGGTGTGGCTTGGAAGGAACCAACCCCCTGCCATGGCAGGGACACCTCCCACTAGCCCACTTTTCTCCAAGCTCTGCCCAACCTGGCCTTGGACCCTCCCAGGGATGGGGCAGCCACAGCTTCTCTGGGCAACCTGTGCCAGGGCCTGCCCACCCTCACAGGGAAGAATTCCTTCCCAATATCCAATCTAAACCTACTCTAGGAATTTGAAACCATCCCTCCTTGTTCTGTCACCCCAGGCCCTTGCAAAACATCTCTATCTTCCTTGTCAGCTCCCTTCAGGTACAGGAAGGCCACAAGTAGGTCACCACAAAACCTTCTCTTCTCCAGACTGAACAACGCCAATTCTTTCAGCTTTTTCCTCAAAGCAGAGCTGCTCCATCCCTCTAATCATCTTCATGGTCTCCTCTGGAGTCGCTCCAACAGGTCTCTGTCCTTGCTGTGTATCCTGTTCTCTTTTGGTAGGGCCTTTTCCCACTCTAGTGGGACCAGACCCAGAATGGTTCTTCACATCAGGGCAAACAGAACTGAAAAAAAACATCCTCAGAGCACAGCTCGCTCAGCATGGCACGAGCTGAGGTGTGGGATGCCAGCAAGTAATCAGAGCAGACGCCAAGTACCTGCTTGGACAGCAAGCACTGCTCCCCTGTGCACCAAACAGAGAAGTGCTCCGTGGAAAAACACTCCGTGACTCGACTGTCTGATATCCAATTAAATGTGTTAAAGATGGTGGGAGTATTTCTTGACTTGTGGAGGGCAAGTATTAATATTTTTGTGGTTTACTGGCCATAGATCTGTACCATGTATAGTGGCTGTGTATTTATAGTCCTAAAAATGCTGATTGCAAAACTGTGGATGCTCAGTCAGGTGTGATATATGTATATAAATACTTAGACACACACACACACACACACATATATATATATATACCTCTATCATATGTGTGTCCCTGCACTGGGCTGAGAAGTCTTTTTCTTGTCCCAAATACATTATGTTTAAATGAGACAAAGGGTTCCAAATAAAGTCCATGTGCCTGTAGAGCTCCTTCTCTAATACACAAGCCTATTTCAAGGACATACAGAAGCATCAGCTGAGTGAACAGGTGTTGCTCGGTTGGACACAGCGCAGAAATCCATACTCACAAAGGCTGGGTGGGTTTTTTTTCTCTTGGAGCAAATAAACACTGCTCTGTGTACTAATGCCCCAGCAGAGTAAAAACTGTATCTGACGCCTTCGTTTGAGGGCTGTCGATGTTTCCCAACCTCTACTCCAGCTCCAAAGAACAAGTTCAGCTCACGGTATGGTTTAAAATCTGGGGGAGCTGGAGGTGGGGAAGGGGTGCTCCCCACAGGGCAGGCTATGGCAGTGTGTGTCCCAGGGTGACAAGGTCCCCCTGCTCACACATCATCAGGATCAGGAGATCATCCTTCCTACAAGACCATGCCCATGCCCCACATCTCACCCACAAGCCTGGCCCCACTTGCCTCAAATCTGAGAAGCACAGAGAGCCCATTCCTTCCTTGCTCACACCTCTCCTTCTCTGTAGGAGACACTTGGTGGAGGAGCAGCAGAATGGCCACATTAAAAACATGATCTTGCTTCTGTGGGGAAGTCACACAAACCTATGGAAATGTCCCCAAAACTGCTGTCTTGAGCAGCTACATCTTTCATTGGTATTGAGGCCTGCAAGATCAACCCCTGTGTGCACCTTTTCCTGGTATTCTGTGAGCATTACTGAGACAATTCTCTCCTCTTTTGGGTTTCCCTCTGCAGCTGTTCCATCTTTAGAGTCCAAGCAGCAATGCGGAACCTGTAACAGAGCTGCTCTGTTCCTTCCATGCTTTGCCTTGGGCAGCATCAAAAAGGAATAGAAAAGAAGATGAAAAATACATTTGCTTCTCCTTCAGAGCTTTCCCCAGCACATCCCAGTGCTCTGCTTTGTTGTCCCAGCCCTCATCTCCCCCTTCTCATTCTGAGCAGTGACACTTCACAGCAGGGCATGTTCCCCAAGGCTGTGGTGCTCTGGAGGGATGGGACACCAAGCAGGGCAGCAAGAGCCCCACACCATCAACCACAGCAGTTCCCATCTCCTCCTCTGCACTCACAGAGGGCTCCAGCTCAGCCTCAGGGAAATGCCAGGCTGTGGATGAGAAACATGTCCAGGTGGCTTAGGAAGCTGCTCCCATGCCCTGGGCTCTGATGGAGCCCAGTCTGCCACTCCTCAAGGCGTTTCACAGGCTCTGAGGACCAGCTAAATTAAAACAAAGCCCTTATCAGCACCCCACACAATGGCCCTTTCTGCTCCACCAGTGTGAATTTGGGCACAGCCAGGGTGTAGATGACACTGAAACGAAGTGCTGGTAAACACAAGCCAGAGCCAAGCTGCAGCCACCGAGGGAGGAGATAAGAGGAGCGTGGGGGATGCTGGCTCTGGCAGGCAGGACCCAGGGAAGCACTGGTGCCTTGCAAGGGGAGGAGGCAAAGACACAAAGTTAAAATGAGGACAATGGGACTAGATGGTTAAAACTGTGGTTTTAGTGCAGATTTGGATCTGCTGCACCCTGGGACATCTGGGCCCAGGAGATGCCTGTCCTTGGCCAGCAAACTCAAACAGAGCCTGTGGCTCCCTGAGCATCTACAGTGAACCAGTG
This sequence comes from Acropternis orthonyx, assembly GCA_035583155.1. Taxonomy (NCBI): domain Eukaryota; kingdom Metazoa; phylum Chordata; class Aves; order Passeriformes; family Rhinocryptidae; genus Acropternis; species Acropternis orthonyx. Next base: position 2,219,621 of record JAWWEU010000053.1, on the reverse strand, counting down.
CCAGGGTGCAGTGCTGGCTCCACCAGCCCAGAACTGGGGCAGGTCAAACCCAGTTTGCTGGGAGCACAGTCCTACTGGGAAACAGCAGCCATGTGCCCTTTTTCCCCCAGACAGGACTCACAGTTCTCACTGCCTTGATTATAGAGGCACCGACCTGAGGGGGTGGATAGTGCCTGAGGGCAGCCAGTCTGCAACTCCTGCCCCATTCCAAGAGCTCTCCTTCACTGGAAGTGAGCTCTGCCAAGGCTGAGCCAAGAGATGGCTGGGCATCAAGACCCGCACTGGTACCAGCATAACTTGCTAACTGGTTGGGAGACTGGGTCCTGGCTCTGCTTCCAGGACCATATACATATTTTATTGCTGGGAAGAGAAACCCCAGCTATAACCCGGCTTGCAGACACTTCTTTCTCCTACAGCTGCTTCCAAAGTGTTTCAGGACATCCCTGCCCGAGCTGGCCTACCTGAAGTTTCCCTTGGGAACCTACCATGGTAAATCCCTCCAGGATGGGAGCAAGGCTGTGCTTGGTTTTCAGATGCCAATCTGAAAAGTTTTCTGCCAACTTTTTCCTCAGGAAAGCATGAGGAAAAGGCTCTTCTCCCAGAGGATGGTGGGCACTGACCAGGCTCCCCAGGGCAGTGGGCACAGCCCCAAGGCTGCCAGAGCTCCAGGAGTGTTTGGACAA
>JAWWEU010000053.1:2193820-2217991 GCA_035583155.1 Acropternis orthonyx | reverse complement strand
CCAGGAGGGTTTGGACAATGGGACAGGGACAGGGTGGGACTGTTGGGGTGTCTGTGCAGGGCCAGGAGTTGGACTGGATGATCCCTTCCAGCTCAGAATATTCCATAGTTCTATGAGGCTGCAGCCTTGACAAATCCCAGGTAGGACTCTCGGGCTCTCAGTGAAGCTCTCATGATCCCAAACTCTGGCATTTCTGGGCTTTAAAGGCAACTACCAGAGACAAATGCACTAAATGCTTTAATTTGTAGGAGTGAAAACACATCAGCTCTGACACGGATATTTGGCTGTGGCAGAACTCACTGGGATATTTTGTGGACATGGTTTAGTGGTGAGCTTGGAATGTGGGAAGTGCCAGGAGGGAACAAAACCACTTTGGTTACAGTACCTGTGGCCCCGGGGCTGGGCTGACACACATATTTTCCTCCAGTATTGCAACACCTTTGAGGGGTGTGTACAGGTATTGTAACACCTTTGAATGTGTGTACAGGTTTTGTTACACGTTTGGGGGGCTATTGTAACACCTTTTGGGGGGGGGGGGGCACGGGTATTTTAATACCTTTGAGGGGGCACAGGTATTGTAACACTTTTTGGGGTGACAGATATTGTAACACCTTTGGAGTGTGTACAGGTTTTATTCCACCTTTGGGGGGGATGTACAGATAATGTAACACCTTGGGAGTGTGTACAAGTATTGTAGCATCTTCAAGGAGGGCACAGGTATTGCAACACTTTTGGAGGGGTGTACAGGTTTTTTTACCCCTTTGGGGGGCTATTGTATCACCTTTGAGGGGGGTACAGGTATTGTAACACTTTGGGGGAAGGGCACAGGTTTTGTAACACCTTTGGGGGGGTATTGTAGCACTTTTGGAGGATACAGATATTGTTACACCTTTGGGGGTGTGTACAGATATTGTAGCATCTTTGGGGGTGGAGGGGGTTTTGTAGCACCTTTGAGGGGGGCACAGCTATTGTAACCCTTTCGGGGGGTACAGGTAACACTTTAGGGGGGTACAGGCAACACTTCAGGGGTGGAGCGGGCATACCTCACCATAGCCAGCCTAAAACTCACCACGCCACCACCACACCAACCCTTCTCCCATCCTCCACACCCCTTTCCTGCCCGGCCAAGCCGCGCCCCCGCTCTCGTCACGGGGGAAGGGCCGGGCCAGGAGGCGGCGGAGGAGCCGGGCCATGGTGGGCATCCCGGGGAGCTGCCGGTGTAAGAGCCGCGGGCGAGCGGGGGGACCGGGAGGCGAGCGGGGCGGGGCGGGATGGGCTGAGCCCCCGGAGCGCGGAGCGGACACCCGGCGGTGTGTGTGTGTCGGAATCTGGGGTTATTCACCCGCTTAGTGCACATTTCTGGGGTTGTGTGCGCTGGGAGAGGCTCCCCCCCAGCTGCAGTCCCAGCCCAGCAGAGGGGTTTGTGCTCCGTGTCCGGACTGGGTGGGGTTTGGGGGTCGGGACGGGTCAGCATAGCGGGTTTGGGGGTTGGGGACAGGGGTCAGCATAGAGGGTTTGGGGGATGGGGACAGAGGGCAGCATAGCGGGTTTGGGGGATGGGGACAGGGGTCAGTATGAGGGGTTTGAGGGATGGGGATAGGGGTCAGCAGAGCGGGTTTGGGGGGTGGGGACAGGGGTCAGCATAGCAGGTTTGGGAATGTGGATAGGGGTAAGTATTCTGGGTTTGGAGGACGGGGACAGGGGTCAGCATTGTGGGTTTGGGGGACGGGGACAGGGATCAGCACTGTGGGTTTCGGGGGGTCAGGTGGTGCCACGCCCCGGGCGGTGTGACTGGAGTGGGGCTGCTCCTTCCTGGGGCTCCCCACATTCCCAGCCCACCCATGAAATGAGCCAGTGAGTCGTGCCACAGTCAGACATCCACGGCAGAGCTGAGACATGAGTGTTTTCAGTCCTGCGAGCTAAAGGCACTTGGGAACCCCTGCATGTGTGAATCCTGTCCCTTTGCAGCATCCTCTGCTGCTCGGAGCAGGGAAGCTGAGTATCTCCAGCTCCATTTGCCTTGGTTTCCCAAAGCAAGGGGTTTGCTGGCAGGAGATTTGTGCCACGAGGTCGGCAGCAGAGCGTGGTGCTGCTGCCAAGGGGCACGGTACATGGCTGGCCTCTGCCTCTTGCCATATCAGCCTCCTGAGGGTTTTTCTCATCTGTGCTTGTTTATCCGCGATTTGGAACGGAGGATGGGACGTCCCAGGGTGAGGAGTGAGGTGCTGGACAGAGCCGTGGTGTCCGTGGGTAGTGAATGTCCACGCTGACAGCCCAGATGGGCTATTTGTGCACAGGCTGGATCACAGCCTTGAGATGACTCTTTGGATAAGTCATAGTCCAGGGAAGGAAGAAAAACATCCTAAAGCTCAGGAAGTTAGGGAATTTTAAAACAAAGTGTGCTTGCTCATAGGGAAGCAATGTAAAGATAGATGCTGATGCTAATGTGGAAACCACACTGGAAGTTGCATTCTCGATATGGAGAAGGAATTACTAAGTGACAGAAGTTGCAGAGGGTGGTTTTATACCTTACGGTGCTGCCTAGTGCAAGGTGTGTGGAGATGTTTGGGGTGAGGTTGTCACCCCTTAAGGCAGTGACATTATTAGTCTGTCAGAGCATGCGGACTTGCAGTGGGAGGAGGGCACAGCGATGGGCAAACTGTGCCATGTCCACGTGGGTTTGGAGAGCCCACTAACCTCACTGCCAGGGAGGGCTCTTTGTTCTGTCAGCCTTGAAGAGAAGGCCCCACAGAAAGACCTCTTGTGTGAGATCATCTGCTTTAACCTCGCTGTCCAAATTCAGCCCTCTGTGCCGCATCTCCTTTCTCCCAGCTCCCTTTGAAGTCACATCGGAGAAACAGGCGCTGCTGAGGGTGATTCCTCCCCCCCGGTCTTGGACACCTCTCTTTGCATGAGACAAATTACTCACTGGAGGTACCTGGGCTTCTTCATTGACTGCAAGGGGAGTCCAGGAGCTTTAGGCTTTGGCAGCGAGGAGTTAGATGAAGTAATTCCCACCCAGTGTGTCTGCTCGCAGTGTAGCTCCATGGTGTATGCAGAGACCGGTCAGATTCCCTTTTAATCTTAGGCTGAGCACAGGGAGGGGAGACAGACCTTTGAAATCCTGCTAAAAATAATTGAAGCTAAGGGAGACAGGGATCTTGTCCCTCAATCACGGCTTCAGGGTGGGTATGTCAAACTGGTTCCTGTCTCAGCTGTGACACTTTCTGCAACACTGGGCAAGTTGTTTGAGTATTTTACTGGATTGTGGCAGGAACGTATGGATGTGTATGTGGCTGCTGAGTTTTGCAGTCTGATATTGGGCAGAAATCCTTCCCTGTGAGGGTGGGCAGGCCCTGGCACAGGGTGCCCAGAGAAGCTGTGGCTGCCCCATCCCTGGAAGTGCCCAAGGCCAGGCTGGACAGGGCTTGGAGCAACCTGGGCTAGAGGAAGGTGTCCCTGGCCAGCTGTTGGACAGGCTGAACGCTGACACAAGACATCACTTAGTTTTTGATCCCGATGTCTGCCCAAGAAGTTTTATCTTTGGTCTCAAGAAAGTGAATAATCAGCTGTAGATTCCTAACCTTTATAAGCACAAATTATCTGCATTGCCTTGGTTATCAGCCCAGTGATTTATACTGTATTATAAATACAGATCCTGGCAATGCCAGGAGGTTTTTGATTTTTTTGGGTGTGTGTTACAGAGAAATGGATCAGTCCTCAGTGTGAAATTAATGATTGGGAAAGAAAGAAGAAATGTAGGACTGTGTTGAAACTTTGGGATGTTCCATATTAGTTTCAGGCAGATACTGACTCTCAGGAAGATCTTCTCTTACATGGGTATTTCCAAAGGACAAAAAAGAAAATGGATCTTTTGGGGACTTAGTCTTGATTTTCATATGCTGTAAAATAAAAGGCTTAAGGTGTTATTCTTCCCTTGTGCCAGTGTTCAGGAAAGTGAAATAAATTGACTTTTTAAAGCAGTCAGAGAAAAGAAAAAAGAGGTTTTTTGATATGCAGCTTCTGTGAGGATAGAAAAGAGCTTGTACTTCAGGTAGAGCTCGTGGAGTTGACTATGTTAAAAGCAGGACTGGAGTGGAATAGTGAGCTGAGTGCTTTCCATCGGCCTGAGCTGCCAAGGCGTCACAGCTACCTCCAGAGGCTGCCATAAACCCGTGGAGAGACAGGAGGGCTGCTCGGGTTTCCTTCTTGCTGACAAGGATCAGAGGTAAACTCTTCCCCTTCAGAAGAAGGAGGTAGCTGTAAAACCCACCAAGGTGAGAAATGAATCCATCTCTCCCAGATGGAGAAAGTCCCAGAGGAAGGGTTCCCACACAGACAGGCAGTTTGCCTGAAACTCCTCCAGACTGAAAACCACCTTCCTGAGGGCACTTGTGCAGCCTCTGCCTGGGGCATGAAACTTCTCCTGTGTCCCTGTCACCTTCCCATCTCTCCCTGCCACATCCCACATGTAGTGCACACTCGTGTTTGATTCAGCTACAGAGTGGTCCTGGACATCATTTTGGCTCTATTTGTGCACTCCAGGTTAATCAACTCTGATTTCAGAGTTCAGCTAAAACATCCTTTACTGCATATCATGTTCTTCTAGAGAGAGCAGCACTAAATTCTGCAGGTAGTAACTTTTCTGGCAATTGGACTTTGAGGTCAAAATCTGCACATATGTTTTCCTCAAAGATGTGCTTTGCAGCACTGGTATAATTGAAAGGATCAGACTGTTCATGCAGGGATTTTCCCCAGTGTAGATTTATGCTGGTATTTAAGATAGTTGTTGCTAATAGCTCTCAGCCTTGGGTTGCAGGGGTATTTTCAGAAGATAAATCACGTGCTCTTGGCTTGACTTTAGGTCCAGAGGTGACACTTTGAAGCTTGTTGAAAAGTATTTCAGAAATATTAGAGAATTCTCTCATTATGGGTATGGTTTTGAGTGGAAAATACAGCACTAGCCTTTTTTTTCCTGTGGAAATAAAATAATCAAATACTTAGTGAATGCTTGCAGACTTACTACTGCTTTTCTCCAAGTGAATTTAATAGATACACCAGCTTGTTCGCTTCAATACCAGCTTCTTCCTGGTTATCTGTACTTTTTAATCCCCGTGATCTCTTGGGAGTTGGTTTCTCACTTCCTAATAGTGCACCTGGTTGCTGTAGCAGGAAGTTCCTCCAAATATATCACCTGGAACACTCCCACCTGGCTTTAGTGTGTGTGTTATCCCGCCTCCTCTGACAGGAGGCAACAGGAGGTAAGAGGAGAAGGACATATCCAATCCTAAAGGAAAGGAAACAGGAATGCTGTATGTGGGAGTGGGCTGCTCTGCCCAAGGACTGGTGAGGGCCGGTTGGGTTGGGCATTGGCACTGGTGGGACTGGGCTGGTGGCAGACAACAGCTTGGCAGCGCTGAGGAGCCAGTCCGGGGACCCTCCCTGATGCCCACCTGGCCAGCAAAGCCTCTTCAGTCACCTCAGCAGGAGTGGTGAGCACAAAAACGAGCCTGATAACTCCTTACATCCCAGCTATCTTTTGTTTCTTAGCCAACAAATATTTGCTTTATACGTCCAAGTTGTGCATCCTGCCTGCGTAGCCTCTCCGGATCTGGCTGGAGGTGTTTGATCAGACGGAGGTGGGAGAGGGGCTGGACTGTGGGATACAGCAGTGGCACTTAATTTCTTTGTTTCAAGCTGTATGGTCACATATCCTGGGCAGGCAGAACTCCTGCTTCTCTGCTTGGAGCACGAGCAGCTTCCTTTTCTTAGGGGGGTGTTGTGGGCTGTAATGTTTTGTGGCTGAGAGCAAGCATTTTCCTGGGTCTTGGCTAAGCAGAAACTTAATTTAACACCTCTTTAAAGGCTGGGGATACCTCAGCCTGCGGCATTTCCAGGTGTGGATGAGATTAATTTGCTTATCTTAGGTGAGGGCAGGTCAGTGCTTGTTCAGGGGAGGTACCAGAGCCGGGAAGTCAAAACAGAAAGAAGTCAAATGGTTCATTTCCATTTAGCAGAAATTCTGCAAGAGCCTCCCCTCCTCCTCCTCTTCCCTGATTAGCTTTGGTGGGGGCCAAGAAGCCATTGATGAATTGTGACTGTAAAACGCTGAACTTTGAGGGGAGATGAAAAAAAACACCCTGCCAAACTTTTGCGGCCCTGGCAGTGCGTCCGTGGGTCGGTGATGGGGTTTATCTTCTGACATCATGAGGGTCTCTGACATTTCTAGTTTAGAAACAATAACTCGCCTTATCCGTAGTCATGTTTTTCTAATTAAAGACAAAGCTTGGTAAATATTTTTTAAATGATTGAATTTCCCAAGTATGGAAAACACATGTCGGGAGCCAGCCAGGCTGTGTCCGATGTGCCTTTTCCCATCGCGTCCCTTGGAGCACGCGAGTGCAAATGCAGATTTAGAGCTCTGGGTGACAGGTTTATCTGGGATGATTGGCAAGGATTTATAAACCAGGAGGGGATTTACTTCGCCCTCCCTCCCTCCTCTTCCCCCTTTTCCCCCCCGCCTTCCCGACCCCAGTCTCAGAAATAGGAAATTGGGATCACATTAAACCCTAATTGGTTTGGCTCCAGCGCTAGTTCAGTGGCTGCCAAATAGTTAATTTATTGCGTGAGAGTTTGGCCATGTGTTGAGAGGCAAATTTGCTTGAAGCAAGGCATCTCTGTAAACTACACATCCATTCCTATGCCAGGTCCTGTTTGCAGCATCTCCAGAGCGGGGTGCAGGGGGTTCTTTCCATGCCCATCCCAGCAGGACAGCACGGGGGGACCCCACCATGGGGCTGCCGTTCCGCCTTCCTTGCTCCCCTCCCAAAACACTTGAAGGAATTGTTGCCTAAAAGAGCTTAAAGTGGTTTTAGCTGGACTTGGAAACTGCCAGCTAGATAAGACATGGGAGGCTCTCAGGAGAATAAATGCATCTGTTTGGGAGATAGCAGCAAGCCTGGGCTGTCACCATGGAGCGGGGCCGGGTGGGGCGTCCCCAGGGGTGGCAGGATGGCTTTTCCTGGGTGATGTGAGGAGGAGCAAATGGGAAGCAGGTATATCTGCCTGGCTTCCCAGGGCCTCACACAAGCCCTCCTTGTTCCTGCCCTTCTCCATGAGGCCACTCAGGCTGGTGGCTGTTGGGCATCCCGGATTTGTCATCGCTTGCTGTTGGACTGGAGGTATCTATCTGGTTGTGTTTGGCTCCTGTGAAGTTTTCTGGAAGTTGGCCTCCAGTAGAAGCTCTTGCATGGGCTTGAAGGACTTAGGCCATCACTGCATTCACCAGCACTTGACAGGGAGCTGTTTGGGTTTGAGAGGATGCTGCAGCCAGAGTTAGAGGCTCGCACTGTTAGCACGGCTCCAGTTTGGGGTATGATTTGCAAGAGGCTGTGTAAGGAATAAATCCACGGCTGTGGCATTTTCTTTCATTCCTCGCTGAGTTAAATAACAAACTTGGTGTAAGGGAGCTGCTTCCAGCTCCGAGGCAAGAGAATTATCACCGTCGCGCTCAGCGGAGCCCTTTCTGTGTCAGCTGCTATTTCCATTGTGAACTTGATACCTGAAGGCTCAATATTGTGACCCTTTAATTTTCAGCTGCTGAAATGTACCCTGCGAGCTGGCTGAAGGGGAAGAGCTCAGAGGGGAATTTGCAGTAGTTATGCAGTGGGAGCAGTGTGTTTCTTTGGGTGTTTCTTAAGTGCTGAGTGTTTAGGAGAAATTGATAGGTAGTAGCAAGGCACATTTAGCAATACTTTTCCTTCTGTAGCTCTTGCTTCCTGGGATGTAATAAAATCCATTAAGTTCTATTTATGAACTAAGGCCCAGTATAGTAATAGTTTTATTTGAATAATTATGGCTGTTCTCCCAATAATGAGAATACTGAACATTTCCAGGCGTTCTGCAATGTTTAGAGGGGTACAGGGTTGGCAAAGCCAAATGTGAGGAGTCAGAGAGGCATCGGATCAACAAAGATTAAGCCAGGTCTCTTTGCAGGAAGGCAGCTCCTGCCCATGGATGCTATATTGGGCTGTGCTGCCCTGGATTTGCCAGCCATGGAGGTGCAGCAGGGTTAGGCAGACAAAAGGGAGACAACTTGGACAGGTACAGGAAGCAAACGTGGTGGTTTGTTTTGGAGATCACCTTTTAATCCCCAGGTCTGAAGGCAGGTTCAACATCCATCAGGGAGCAGGCGCTCCCCGCTTGTGCATCTCCTGCCTCGTTTGAAATGCAGCCACTTCTGGGATGAGCTACTGTAATTGCTTTAAAGTACATCATACTTCCACTGCTTTTGGCAGGAAGGAAGGAGGAATACTGTGCTCCATCGCCAGACAAAATAGAAATCAACAATTGGGATTTTTCTCAGAGAGCGGCTCTCTCTCCCCTGCCATTAAATCCGAGTTGGATGGAAGCCTCGTACCCATTTTGCTCTCACGGTGTGAGCGTGGCGTTCTGCGGCACACAGCCCGTGTTCACACGGAGATTTAAAGCAGCGAGTTCCAGCCAGAAATTCCTTCTAGCACTTTGCTTTCCTTCTGCTGTTTGCCTCCCTCTTCACACTACAGATGCTGATGGATCACCTTCCGTGGTGAGTAGCGATACACACTGTACTTTACGCTGTGCTGCGAAACTGTGCCATCTTACATCTCCAGGAATGCTGTTTCGGGGAGGCATTGCCACTCCTAAACCATCACAGGTCAGAGAGCACCAAAAACCTTGGCTTGAGGTCACTTGTGTCACCTAAACCCCTTCCTCCTGTTTGCTCCTGGGCATGTTTCTGAGTGTGTGTCCATGCTTGCACCAAGGTTGGCTGTGTGTACAAGCAGATGCATCCAGGTTTCTAGCTTCCTTCTTTTCCTACTCTCTTCTCCTCCCTATTCATAGATGGAAGTTGTGTTAAATTTGACATCATTGTGGAGCCTGAACTAATCAGACTTTCACTCTCAACAGCTCCCTGAAAAGAGGTTGTGAAAGGATGAGAGGAAATGGGCTCAAGTCGTGCCAGGGCAGGTTCAGATTAGATATTACAAAAGATATTTCACTGAAGGAGCTGTCAGGTTGCCCAGGGAGGTGGTGGAGTCACTGGAAGTGTTCAAGAGGCAGTCGAGGATATGGTTTAGGGGTGGTTATGGTGGTGCTGAGTTGGTAGTTGGACTAAATGATCTTGAAGGTCTTGATAATTCTGTGATTCTGAGTCGATTGGGTTTTTTGGCCAGAAGATCTGCTTAGAGATGGGGAGAAAAGGCAGCAATCTTGAGGTTGGTTTTCGGAAAAATTTGTGGCAACCCTGAAGCAAACCAGTTTAGCAGATCTGGGAGGGCATCCCCAGGACCTTCACAGAGCTGGAATGGTTCAGGGCTGTGGGGTGGATAAGCACAGAGGCAGGAGCAGATCCTGCTGTCCTCTGTGCCTCCCTCTCTTGGAAGCCAAGCCACCTCTCACCTGTGCAGTTGTACACAGAAAAGAGGAGCAGGAATTTAGAGAAAAAAGCAGTGGTATGCTCACAGCTTGTAAACCTGACTGTGGGGCATCAGGGACTGCAAAGCAACATCAAACAAAATGGAATTTTGGGTGGATCACCTGCATCCATTTACTACTGTTTGTTTACCCCTCTGCTGCCAACACCTCACTCCAGGTTACTGCCCTCTGTCCACCTGAGTTTCCACATTCCAGAATACACTGGTGGTGCCTCTTTTAACCCCAGGGTATGATCTTTTCTGTGAATGCTTGGTCTTGCCTCTTTATCTAGGTATGCTGAGCACCTGGAAGTTAATTTTAGGGAATCTTCCTAGGAAGAGTCTTGGCCTTGCACTTGTTTTGCACTGCAGTACTTTGAAAATGTTCCCAGACACTTGTCTGACCATTTTCTTCTTGAATATATTTATCTCATTGAACAAACCCTTTTTTTCCCCCTTGTGTAGTGAGGGAAAATAAAACCTCTTTGTGCATGTGAATGGGTAAATAACTATCAGAGCACACAAACTGTTGAGCAGGTGATTTTTAGATGTTTCTTGATTTGTCTGCTGCGAGTTCAATTTAAATGTTAAGTCTTCAGTCCCTGCAGCTACTGTGTTCATCAGGTTTTATTTCCCATTTAATAATTACAGCAGTTTCCCTTGAGCTCTGTACCTCTAATTAAGAAAGCTAAGTTTGATCTAAAGTTAATGGAATGAAATTTGTTATATTTTTATGGTAAAATACAGTCACAAAAAAACCACTTGGAGACTTCCTCACTGCTCCTGAACATTGTTTACCACATCTCCTTGATCATCCATCAGTGCTGAGGACTATCCTGATGGTGTAAGGACAGCTGAGCATCAAAGACTAGGATCTTGTGCATGCAGGAATTCTTGCCTTCAGTCTCACAGGTACCAAACAAGATGGTTTGGCTGGCACAGGATCTCTGCTTTTCCTTGTGCATCTCTCAGTAGGAATTGCCTCAGTTTCCACCAACACTGCACTTTTACTGTCCTGCTGGTGCTATTGATGGTCTGAGGTGGCCCAGGAAGCCCTGGAGAACCTGGTCCTGCTTCAGGTGGACTCCAGGTAGGTGTGACCCAGGCTCTGAGAGCCCCTTTTGGTGAAAAGCCAAGGTGAGGACAGCAGATGGACAGATCTCCCTGTGCACATGCAGCACACCAGGAGTCTAAATCTGTCCCTGACAATCCCATCCAAATGGCTGTGCTGCCCCGAGCAGCAGCTCCCTGAGTGGAGATGCACCTCTTCACACCTGTTTTATAATACAGGAGCAAAATATTCAGGGCATCCAAATAGTTTACAGCCCGACAAACAAATTCTGGCAGTGGGAGCGTGAGTTTCCATCTCATTAAGCTGTTGGCAACGCTCTGGTAATTCCAGTCACTGATACAGTGCAGGAATTACCCCTCGACACGACTGGCTGTGTCAGGTCAGAGCATCACTGTTCTTTCTCAGCAGTTGTGTGTTTGTACTTGAGGGTAAAAGAAAGTGTTGAAATGTCAATTCATTGGGTTCTTCTCTGGTGCTGGAGCAAGGTCTTGTGAGGTCAGAAAAAAGTGTCTGAGGATTTCTGCATAGTGGGCATAGAGTGGATTTCTACACCTAAGTTGGAATGAGGAATTATTTTCAAATCTAAACACTTTTTTTAATATGAAGCCTGACACGGATTCCCAGTTTGACAGAGGCTCGAAGGGTCATCTTGGACCTCTCCAGGTTGGCTTTGACTCAGTTCCTGCCACCTCCCAGCTCTTCCCTGGGCTGTATGAATTCAGCTGGAGCTTTTGATCCGCTCTCTGGGGGCAGGTCAACTCTACCATGGCCATTCCCATTTTGGGGAAGTGTGCTGTGAGTTGGAGAGATGGAATTGGATGCACTGGAGATTGAGATGTCCTCTGGCTCCTCTGGCAGGCAGAGGATGAGGATTGTGTTGGAAGGGTGGCACACAGATGTCTGGAGGCATGAGAAGTTCGTCTCCAGTGCTGTGACAGGCTTTATGGTGTCTTGCAAACAAGAGAGAACAGTTTGCTCTCCCTGCCACGTGTTAACAGGCACATGCAAAACTGATTTTAGAGGTTGCTGGTCCAGTCCCAGAGACTAAGGAATGTTGTAGGAGGGCTTTTGTAAAATTTACATGCTTTAGCAAAAGTCCTGTAGTTTCTTCATTAAAGCAGGATTATCCTTTTGGGATTAGCTGTTCTGCATGGGTGAGGAAGACAGCCACACTCCACTTCCACAATGAATTTCTCCTGCCTGCAGAGAGATACTGAGGAACAGAAGAGGCCGAGTACCCAGGGGCACAGGGATGCAGGTGTTTGGAAAAGGGACCCAAGAGGAGCTTTTGCAAATGTTGGCTTGATTTCACTTGACTCCTGAACACATGGAAGAATTGTAGCAGGCTGCTCTTCCAGCACTTCCTACCATTCAAACGTCCCATCTCCGAGAGTTGTCCTGGCCTTTAACAGCCTCTGTCGGTGGTGTGAACCTCAGGGAGTGAATTTGCAGCTTTTCCAGATGCCGAAACAAGACAGGCAGGAAAACCTTTTTAATTTGCACAAGGATCTTCCATAGTCAACAGAAGTTGACCCTCCAGCTTTTCTGGAACTAATTCCTGTCAGTTTGGCTTTGCCAGGTCTATTTTAACCCTCAAATTATCTCCTTTTTTTCCCCCAGAAGTTTATTATCGAGAATCACATAATGGTTTGGGTTGGAAGGGACCTTAAAGCTCATCCTGTTCAAGCACCTCCCAGGTGCCCAGAGCCCAATCCAGCCTGGCCTTCAGCGTATCTCATAGATGTATTTTTTTCCTGTATGACTATGATGCTGTATGAAATTGAAGTAATCTAAAAATCACTGCTAAGTAATAAATAGCTTCTTTAACTGGTGCTTTAGTATCCAGACATTTGGAGCCTGTTGGGAAGTGGATTTGGTGGGTTTTTTAAAGTGCACTATCTGCCTCTACAGCCTGTAGACCCACAGTAACATACTTTTGTGTTCCTAATAGAAATATTACCATCATTGACCAAGGACTCGCCGGAAAACAGCGCAAAGAAACGCTGAAGCAGCACTGTTAACCAGATAAATGTATTACACTGCTGCTTAGTTGTGAGGAGCCTCCAAGAAGAATGAGCTGTTGGACTAGAAGTCCACTCAGGCCGAGAGAGGTGTTATTTGACATGATTTGCTGCAAAAATCCCTCAGAAAACAGTTTTAGTATTTCTCTTGCTCCGCTCGTGATGACATTCCCTATAGGGATAAGTATTTGCCATCTATTTTTCTAGAAAAGTGAAATTCCAAGTATTCATGCTGTAGCTTGGAGCATCAGGTCAGACCTCAGCAGTGGACAGCAGGATGGCTTTCCTTCCCCTATCCCAACTGGAGCATCCTGCCATCCTGGAACCCACTGGGATGCCTGGGCACAACTGCAGCTCTTTTACTGGTTGTGCTGGTGCAACCCAAAGCTCTTGTGTGAGGGCTGCAACTGGTTCTGAGTGTACAATCTGATGGTGGTCTGCTCTGAGTAGGGCTCGTGGTGGATTTATCACTCATCTTCCACACTTTCAGAGCTTTGTTTTGGTGGCTGGACAGTGGAAAGCTGCCCAGGTGAGCTTTTTCAGGTTTCCAAGCTGAGGATTTCAAGTTCTGTGGGCTCAAAGCAGGCAGATTATTAACCAGAAACACAGCGTTTACAACCTGAATACTGATGCCTCAGGGTCTTTTGATTTTATTTTTGATTTTTAATTTTATAGATTTGAGAAGTTATTGTAGTTTTAATGTCCCAGTAAAATAACTTCCGTAGCTTAATGTTTGCACATACCAACCTATACAACATCCTATATCAATCCCTCAAAATTCCAGTACCTGTTTAGTCTCCGTTTCAAGGTAGAATTGCAGAGAAGCGCCATGAAACCTGCATCAGGAGATAAAGACATGGACAGAAGCACCTCCAAATCTGGAAGCTTGGAAGGCCTCCAAGGAAGACAAGGACAATGAAAGAGGGGTCCCAAGCCCCCGGACTCAATTCCTAACGGGGCGTGCCAGGAGGCAGAACTGGGGGGAATAGCAGAGTGGGATTGGATGGACATGATTATAAAGCCTTGCAACCAGGGAGTTTTGGGGGGATCCTCTGGATATGTATTCCTGAAGCCTAGAGGGTCATTAAAAGCTTCTGCTCTCCTTATCTTATCTCCTACTAAATTGGCCTGGAGTTTTTTTTCTCCTCAGTCTTTTAAGGCATCAGTACTGATAGGGCCCTAAACAGGGCAGGAGCTGCTGTAACTCTGATCTCCCCCCGCGACACAGGGCAGGGCTGTGCCTGGCCAGGTGTTTGCCTTTCAGTGCAGCTGCTCCATGTGCAGGAACAGGTGGAGGCGTTCAGCAAAAACACAGCTGGGCAGAGTTAAAAGCAGCCCTGGAGGTGCTGCTTCACCTGGGCAGAGACACCCCAAAGCAGCATCACAGGCAACAAACTCGGCTTCACCTCAGCCAGGCTCGGGGTGGAATTAATGAAACCAAGAGGAAGTCAGTGTATGCTCGAGCTGCTTTAGGGTGTTGGGTTTGTTGGTTTTTTTTTTTTTCTTCTCAGTTGCAACAGCCAAATCAAATCAGCTCTTTCCAGGATGCTCTGCCATCAGCTCCAACCTCACCTCGGAGAAGCTTTGCCGGTGAATCTCTCTTTTTCATCTCCTACTTCAGGTGTTTATTACTGGGGATTTTTTTTTAATTAAGATGTTTCTTTCTTGTTCTTCCCTTAGACATTTTCTTTTATAACTTATGGTGTAAAAAAAAAAAAAAAATCAAGATTTCAATGACTTTTGAAGTTTCAAATTTGGTAAATCTGAGGTTTGGGTTGAAGGTAATTTTTGTTCCCTTCCTGTGTATGTTAATTAACTTCAGCATACAGATGTTTGGCTTCTTATGGCTCTTGAAGTTGTCTGAACATGCACAGCCAGTGTGTGGGGTAGAAGACACCTGACTTCTTTGATGTGATCCTCTCAGCAAATGCTGCTTTCAGCCTGTTTATTGCAAAATCTTTTTGAGCTTCCATCGCCATGCGCAGGGATGGTGGCACCTGAGTGTGAAATGCTTCGATCCAAGGCAGGCAGCTCCTCAGAAATGCTTTCCTGCCAAGGGCTCAGGATGGAAAAATAAATTTGGGGAACTTTGCATGACTTTCTCCTCCCCATCTCTCTGACTTGATAGGGAATTTTGTTGTTAGTGCTGCTGGGTTGATGTGGAAAGAGCTTGAATGCCCAGGGAATGAGTGGAGATGGGTCACCCTAAGTCTGTGCTGTGGCAGCTGTAGCTGGAAAGGCTGGGAACAGCTGTGGTGGTGTTGGAAGGAACTGGTTGCGAGTTTCTTCTTCAGCTGGCTTGTTTCAAGCTTCTGCATGTCAAATCATAAAAGTTTGTAAGGCTGGGTGGGTCGTGTGCTTTGTCAGCCTGGACTTGTTCAGCTGTTTCTCTCGGGAGAAGGTGGCTGTGGCTTTTTGAGACCTGATTTTCTGTGCCTGTTATGTTTTGTTAAATAAGTTTGTTTCAGAAGGATCTTGTGATCAAATCGTTCTTCTCTTGGAAAATGTCCATTTGCTTGCCAAGGCTTTCCTTGCGACCGGTATGTTCTCAGGAGATCAGAAACCATCCTAGGTGCTTCATATTTGTCTTTACTAAATTATACAGCACGGCCTAAATAAATATTTACTGATTTGAGTACAGTCTTTGGCACCTGGTGGAGCACTGGCTGCTTGACCTTTGGCTGTCCTGATGTCTGCTTGTTTTGTGTAATTCTGGAAAGAATATTGAGCGGTTTTTTTGGTTTGGTTTTGGTTTTTCTTCAATAACCATATGGAAGGGGAAGATTTTAAGTCCAGGTTTCAGAAGACAGGGCTGGTTAGACCCAGGGCTCCTGCTTGCTGAAGGCAATAAATGGTGTCCTCAGCTTGATGGGGTTGAGTTCAGGGGGAAGGATGGATCCCGGTGGATCCTGGCAGGTCCCGGTGCTTCCAGCAGCACCACCAAACACTGCTGTGGTGCCGTGTGTGCCCTTGTGAGAGGGAAGGACCCACCCCAGTGCGATCGTGGGCTGAGCTTGGCTGTGACTCCTGGAGGAACAGTGTAATGGGAATGACAAGGGAGTTGGACCAGAGGAGAAAAATTCATGTTAGCCGGAATATGGCTTTTCATCCTCTTAAAATTCTTTTGCTTCTTTGAAGTGTGAATCCCAGATGCTGCAAAAGTATTTTTCCAGACATGGCTATGCAGTCTTGCTGTGTATTTTCCACCAAATTGCTGAATTACTGTTTTCTTTTTGGTCTTCAGTTTTTTTCTTTTTTTTTTTTTTTTTTTTTTTTTTTTTCATAGCTTTAAGTTTTCTGTCTGGATGTTTTACGTGGCTAAAACTCATTCCTGTCTCCCATACCCATCTGAGAGCTCCAGTGTCCCCACCGAGCTATGGTGTAGGACAGGAATGCTGCCTTTTTTCCCAGGAAACTTGTAAATGTGAATTTCCTGTTAACACCAGCTGTAAATCTGCAAATAGGCTCTGCTTCCGTCAGGAGAGGAAGGTAATAAAATTTCAGGTCCTCATTTGCCATGCCTGGTCCTCCTTGAGCTGCATCCAAGCACTCCAGAGGCACAGGAGGGAACCTGCTTGTTGCTCTGCACCTCTGGAAATTAGTCTTTCCCTTTATTTTTTTTTTTTTTTCCCCCTTCAGGCACCAAAATATGGATGCAATCCTAATAGAAGCCAGTTGGAGAATCTCAAAACCTTGATGATTCCAAAATGATGCTTCATTTGCTTGTTTTCTCCTTTCCTTTCTCCCTGGCTCTCCCTCCGCCGAGCTGATCTTCATTTTTGGGCAGTTAACTCCCTCCTGCATCCAAACCAGGCATTGTGGGATAACGAGCTGGCCCAATTCTGGCAGCCACTAGGAGAGCAAGCTGTGTGATTTTGGGAGGCTGATGAATGCTTGCTTTCTGGGTAGGTAGCAGACACCTGAGCAGGTGGCTGAGCTTGCTCAGCAGATGCTGTGTGTTTACAGTGGTTGGGGACGAGCCTGCTGATCTTCAGGATCAGCTGTTGGGAATGCTGGGGATTCTCTGCGCTCTCGGGGAGGGGATGGAGGTGGTGGGAGCAGGGAGTGGAGAAGGGAAGCAAAAGTAAGAGATAAGAAAAGAGATTAAAAGGAAGAAGTGGTTACAGAACGTGGAAACAAGAAGCGACGGGCAGCATAAAAGGAAGGTCTGGATGGAGGCTGAACTCTCTTAATAAGCATCCCATTAATTAATGGCCAGCACTGGGATGTGGATGATATCCAGCCCTCTCCTCCTGACCTGCTCTCTCCCCGGCTGGTTTCTCCTTGGCTTGTCGCCCCGAGCCAAAGCGCAGCCTTTGGGCAGGATGGGAGGCACAAGGCAGGGCTGTAAGGGGAGCTCCTGCAGCCGCCTGTGCCTGGGTGGGCGTGCTGGGGCTTTCGTAAACTAATAGCTCCCAGCAGTGCTCCCAGATCAGACTCGGTGGAGCCGGGAGCGGAGCGCTGGAATGCCGGGCCAGGCGCACAGGGCTCTGCTGGGCTCGTGGCTTTTTGTTTTCTCCCCTCCTTTCCCAACCCCAGGGTTTGTTGGGTCCAAAGGGTCAGCGGAAAGCAGGAGAGGGAGCTGGCAAGGATGGGCTGTGGAAAGAGAAATTTTGTTGTGTTGCTTTTAATTTATTTTTTAATTTATTTTTTAATCAATTTAGGAAAACACACGTTTTGAACTTTTTTTTTTTTTTTTTTTTTTTTTGTGGTTCTTTGAGGCAGGAAGGAAGGGAACACTGTTCAGTGCTAAACCTGCAAAGCCAACAAGCTGGGATGCTGCTGGGAAGCCTTCCTTAAAATCCTGAGCTGGTGGTTTGACTGGGTTTAATGAACAAAGCAGCTGAGATTTTGGTCTTTGGGTTTTTTATTTTTTTTCCTCTTAAGGAGAGGCTGTGGTTTGTGTGAGAATTTGGGATATTTTTCATCAGCTAATTAATGAGAAAACAACCCTCCTTTGATGGCTGTGTGGTGGGGAGGTACCACCTTTCTCTTTCCAAGCACCAGGCAAGGAGCAGAGCCCCAGCAGCCCTCATGGATGAGCAATCCCAGGGACTGCAGGGAAGGGAAGCTTGGGCTGAAATTGGGGAAAAGGCTTCTGTTAAAAGAGCCCAAGATAAAGAAGGAAGAGCCATCCTTGGGAAAAGCCAGAGGCTGTAGCAGGGAAGTCACTGGTGGAAGGAGGTGCTGGAAGGGAAGGGGCTTGGGATCCATCACATGCATTTTATTGCTCGCATTTAGATTGTCCTTTCTGGGGCAAGGCAAAAAAACACAAGTTCAGCTGACAAGTCCTGCTTTAAGCTGTTCTTTCTAAATTGTTAAAGAACTCCCACATGGGATGTGGTAGGGGATACTCAGAGCCTGGTCTAGGACACAGCTCTCATAGCCCATTGTCTCACCTGCAAAAGAGGGGGCTTCTCCTTCCAAGGCTTGTCTGCACCATAAACATGTGCTAAAGGGGATGGCCCTGCAAGGACTTGGGCAAAAGTGTCAGATCTAAACAGGTAATTGGGTTTTCCAAAATTGCTGAGAGGTGCCTGAGAGCTGCAGCAGAGCTCCATCAGCACGACTTCCAATGCCAGGAATGATCCTGATCGGGGTGTTGGGCAGTTAAAGATGAGCATCACTGAAGGGACAATTGGAGAGGAGTGGATGTGTGTATTTTAACAAATCACTGTAATCAAACAGCACTGCTATTGATCTGGAAAATACTGTCAAGCTGCAGAGCTGTTGGACTAGAATTAATCCTCTGCAGGCTGGATTTTACTCTCTCCAAATAGGATTACTCATTTTTTCCATATTTCTGTGTTTGGTTTAAATACCGTGACAGCTACAGAAGCTTGAATTTTTAATCAGAGCAAGGGTGTTAGATTTAGGACTTGGTTTGTTGTTTTGGGAGGGATGGTTTTGGACAAGACATCAGTTCCTGCCTGTTTTTAATTTACATAGGTGGTCACAGGAATAAGGCAGCATCTGCTTACCTGACATGTGACTCTCCCCTCCTTAATAGATGCCCAGAAGTAACATTTCAGTGGCTTCCTGAAGTTGTGCTCAGTTCCTTGGTGCACCGTTGTTGCCCTGGTTTGGTTTTGGTGTGTTTTTTTTTTTGCAGTGTCTGCTTGTAGTTGTTCTGGGTGTAAAATTCTGCCAGCTCAATTAAGACCTATTTTTAATATGGTTTATCCCCTCTCTGGGCAGTATTGGAATGGCACAAAAGCCAAACACTGCTGATGTTCACTCCTGAAGGAGGCAATATAATTAGAATTCCCTGGGGGCTGGAGCCCCTCTGCTCTGGAGACAGGCTGGGAGAGTTGGGGTTGCTCACCTGGCTACGAGAAGGCTCCAAGGAGACCTAAAGGGTTCCAAGGGAGCTGGAGAGGGACTTTGGAAAAGGGTCTGGAGTGACAGGACAAGGGGGAATGGCTTCAAACTGACAGAGGGGAGGGTTAGACAGGATACTGGGAAGGAATTCTTCCCTGGGAGGGTGTTGAGGTTGGATGGGGCTTGAAGCAACCGGTCTAGTGGAAGGGGAGTGGAATGAGATGAGCCTCAAGGTCCCTTCCAACCCAAACCGTTCTATGAGTCTATGACAAATTAAGCTTGTTAACATAATCTGCCTTGTCCTAATTCAAATAATGGATGTATTGAAAAGAGGATGTTTGTTAAATGTGATAAATTTGCCAGGAATGGAGAGGTTTAATCTCTGTTTTGGGGGGAGTTGCATGTCTGTCTGCTGAGCTTGAACTCAAGTCAGCAAGTCTCCCCTGCAACCCCACCAGCATCGCTTCAAAGGGAGCAGTCCCTTCCTGGCTCCACTGACTTGTAAGGCATAAAGAAGGCAATAAAATGTTTGACTTTCCTGCCAGACCTGAGCCTGGAGGAGTAGGAGGATCCCAATTGGTTTCCATCAGATTCCAGTTAGCATGAATTTACCGTTCCTGCTTAGCCTGATAAATGGCTTTGGCTGCCTCGATGCATTTGGATTTATTTTTCTGTGCGATGGAAAGTGGTCAGCTTAAAAAGGCAAAGGCTTTCCAGGGTTGCCATGATTTCAAGTGAAGCTTCTTTCTGAGGCAAGAAAGCAGCAGGCAAAAAAATGAAGTCGAGGCACATCATGAAATATGGGTGGAATAGCAGAGGAATCAGAAGCAGTTTGGGTCTCTTGTGCTTGCTGTGGCAATAGGCTGTGATAGGCATAAAAATTCCACTGGAAACTGGAAAAATTCTTCAGATTTCCTTGCTTTCCTCAGAAACCACACTGAGCAGCAGGTATCAATAGCTCCCAGTGTTCAAACTTTGTTTGCATCGTTCTTTCCATGGAGCATTCCCAGGAGAAGAAAGCAGAAGCAGATTAGCATGGCTAGCCAGGGAAGGCAGTTTCCCCCGTGCTGCCTGCAGTCCTGCCTCCTTCCACTGTGCTGGTCACGTCTGGGCTGCAAAATCTGTTTTGATGCATATTTGGGGAGCAGGGAAGCCTCTTGGTTACAATGAGGTGCTGCTTGGGCTCAGTAGATAGGTGGACTCTCCATCCCTGGAAGTGTTCAAGGCCAGGTTGGACCTGGTCTAGTGGAAGGTGCCCCTGCCCGTGGGCAAAAGGATGTAAGTGGCTGAGCTTTAAGGCTCCTTCCAACCCTAACCATTCTGTGACTCTGTGTCTCACTGTCTTCTCTTAGCGTGTCACCTCTGCTTCCCGCTGCTCTGTTTGCAAAGGTGGTGGCTGAGCAGGACGTGGCACGTGGGATGCCTTCTCCTGGCTGGCTTTGCAGGAATGGGAGCTGCCGTGGTGGTGTTGCTGGAGAGGCCAGTTGAGAGCGGTGTGATTGCCTGTGTCTCCATGGATCTGCCTCATGTGAGGGAGGGCCCATGTTTGGGATGAGCTGAAGCACGTGGGTCATGTGTGAGACACAATCCATGAGCCATTCAGAGGATGTTTTGCAATGGCTTCTGCTCAGAGCACCCAGGTGACCCCACCATTAGTTTTTATGCAGTGAAAGCCCAAAACCACACATGCACCTGAGTCTGAGCCATGAGGTCTGGCATCTTCCTGCCTCTCTAGCCAGAAGTGGGGATGTATTCGGGATGTATTCCCTGAGGATATTGGGTTTTTGGTTGACGTTGGCCTTTGGACACCGTGGCAAAGAGTGTGCATGTTTTCATAGAGGTTTATAAAGTCGTATCGTTGTAACTGTACTTAAAAGACTTGGAGCGGTGTGAGTTTTTGACATTTCAAACTACTTTAGGTTGTAAAAATAGAGAAAAGATTTGTTTGGCCATGGATTGACAAAGGATAGTTAGAACCCAGTTGTCATAGCTGGGGACAGCTTTTGTTTGTGTGAAGTGAAACATTACAAGCTGTTCAGTTCTTTAAGTTAAAATATGATTAAAAAAGAAGCTGAGGGAACACCAGGTATGAGTTACCTATTTCACATAAAGCCCCCAAACCCCAGACTGTCCCGTGTACCTTCTGAGGGGGCTTTCTCTGATGCCTTTGACCCAGAGACCTGCCAGCTTCCAGGTTGCATCTCTTGGGCGCCTTCTGTTTGTCATTCAGCATCCCCCACTCTGTCACGCTCAGACCAAAGTCAGCTTTTTGAATTCACTGGCTGGTTTCAGGCTGGTTTGGCAATGTTGGGACAGGGGAGAGCAGTGTCTAATGCTGAATGCTTAATGCCTTAAGAACAGGGCTGCATCCATCTGCCTGGTACCGTCTCCACTGGGGACAAAGCTGCAACATGAGCTTGCTTCTTATAAGACATCAGAGAATCCACATAAGAGCCACTGCTGTTGGCACGACCCTGGCCAGGGACAGCTCCTGTTGGGGACCTCACAGGGCGAGGCGCCGGGGAGCTGCTCATGAGATGCGAGTTCCATAGGAAAATAACTTTATTAGTTCTGGTGCTGGTGGAGCTGCTTTGGGTTGTGTCTCCCTTCATTGTCTGTGTAATTTAGAGATGATTTTTCCATCTCAGCTTATGAAATATTGAGAGCTTCAGTATTTTGCGCAACATCCATCAGAAGTGTGAGAAGCCCCAGCGAGCTGAACTTTCTGAAGTTAAGTGTTTTATTGACGTGCCTTGCCAGCAGCCCCCACCAGCAGGGACTGAGGTGCAGGAAGAAGTGGGCGGCTGTTCCCAACCCGCTTTGCTGCCTGAGCATCACCTCATGGAATGCTCCAGGTATCTGTGTCCTGATACTTAAATCTGATACACTTTTTTTTTTTTTTTTTTTTTTAACTGAATCATGTGAAATTGCTGCTCCTGGGTGAGGTTTGGAAGTGGGAGAGTTGCTGAAAATCTGTGCCCCCTCTGCCTGCAGCCAGCCAAGGAAGGAGCAGCTCCGTGCGCCTTCCAAAATGTTCCCCCAGTTATCATCCAGCATCCTATACTGGGAGGCCTGTCCTCGGCAGGAGATTGTGGTCTCTGTGTTCACAGAATGCTTTTTAATACTTCCTTTAAAGCACTTTTCTCCCTTTACAGCCTTTTCCCCTCCCAAAGGAAAGCAGAGGTACCTTAAACTAATTAGGAATAAGCAGCAGAGAAGCTGGGGGTGAAGGGTTAGGTGGGATGCCGGGGTGGGGGCAATACCTCTAGGAGGTTTATGGACATGGCTTGGCAGTTAGCAGTGGTGTACCAGAGCACTGGGAATTTCATAAAAAGAGGAATTTTCTGTCTGTGAATGAGTAAATATCCCATCATGCCTACACCAGCTATGGAGAATTTGGGATGTGTGATTTCTGGAATTCTGAAAAGCCAGCATCCCTCAGCTTGCGCAGTGGCAGGCTCTTAGTTTGCTGCCCTGGGAAGTTGTGAAGGGAAAGTACAGAGGTCCCTGGTTCTCAAAAAAGTAGCTGGTGTTGCCTGCAAAGATTGGAGAAAGATACCAAGACCTGAACCTGCTCAGCTATATGGACTTGGAGTGGTGAATCCCTGCCGAGGTCTTAACATGTGTCTGTGCATGATTTGCAAGGAAAACACAAATGTCTCTTCTCCTTGTGGGGTGGTTTTATGGGAGCAGGGAGGAGGATGGCGTGGAGGAGGATGGTTTGAGCAGTAGGTGGAGGGGTGGTTGCCCCTTCCCGGGGCAGTACTGCTGTCCATCTGCAGGGGCAGGAGTGCTGTTGTCTAAATTCATGCTTGCCCAGCTCCAGGCGACTGGTGCTGGGCTGATGGGATTAGTCAGGGGTCTCCAGTTAATATCTGTTGTTCACACCACACCTCGGGGAGAGGCTATTCAGGATTACCAGGAGGTTTGTAGATGGCAGTCTGTGCATTAATAGGAGGGGCAATTGTTCAAATGTTGGCTGTGTCCGGTGGGCTCCTGCTCCGGGCCTCCCTCTGAGGTTCTGGTGGAGTTTACTCCCGGTATAAAACATTTCGGATTTACATTTTCCTCTAACACTTCCTCTTCGATCCCAGTAATATGTTACACATTTAATTGCTCTTCCTTTGAATTTTCCAGTCTGGCTTTGGTACCCTTGCAACATCAGTATCTTGTTATCTTGTTGTTGCTTCTAATTGCTAACACATGCCAGCTTTCCAGCGCTGCAAACTCTGGCGCTGGGCTTGGGGAAAGGGAAGGCGGGGTAGGGGGGGAAGTTTACAACGAAGATTTACGTGCGCGGGGAAGCCTTCAGAAAATTAATCCGCCGGTTTTACCCAACAGCTTATCCAGATTTCAAAACCGAGGGCTGAACGAAGGCCGGTGCTGCATAAGGCAAGGGATGATTTTTGGGGAGGGTGGCAGAGCGCGTGTTGGTCGGCAAAGCTCTCTCTTCCCCCTCTCGCTGTTATTGCCGGCCATAAACAAATTACGTGTATTTAACAAGTTAATGTCAGGCGGGCTGCGGGGCGCTGGTAGGTGTGTGCCTGGTGACATCAGCTGGCGAGCAGCCTGGCAGCAGCGCAGGGAGCCGAGGGTGTGTGCCTCTCTAAGCTGGGTATTCTGGCAAGGTGGAGAGCTGGTCTGTTTGGCAGGACCTTCCCATCTGGGATCCATCTGTGTTTCCCTGGAATCGGACAGGCGGCTCCAGGCAGTGAGAAATCGCAGATGTGCGGGACCTGACACATGTCCAGCTAATGAAAGGAGAAGGCAGGCTGGGCTCCGGCTGCGCTCGAAGATCACGAGCGGAGGAGGAGGAGGAGGAAGGAAGAGCGTTTTTCTTTCTATTTCAAAGAAACTAGGTGTTTTCAAGAGCAGCTGGATCCTTGCAACCTCGCTGGTTAGGGTAAGCAATAGCCCGGGTTTATTTTTAAACAGCACCGGGTTAGGCTCGGCATCGCCGGGGGATGCTCGGGGGGGATGCTAGGGGGGGATGCTCAGCTGCTGTGCCTCCGGGCAGGCTGGAGGAGCGACGTGTTGTGCCGGAGGGCTGGGGACACCCCCAAACCTTGGGAGCAGGTAGGGGGAGAGAGGGTGGGAGCGGCCGCAGCGCTTCGCCAGCCTGCCTCTCTCCTCTGCAGTGGCTGCGCCGGGGAAAACTTCAATAGCCGAGAGCCGGCTGCGAGCGAGGATTCTGCAGCTGAGAAAACACTAAACTCTCTCTTAGGAGAGCTGCGGTACAGCTTGTTCCGTGTTGCTATGGAATGGTTATTTTTTTTTTTTTTTCCTCTCTCCCCCCCCGCCC
>JAWWEU010000053.1:2163556-2184536 GCA_035583155.1 Acropternis orthonyx | reverse complement strand
CGTGCCATTGCTGGGCCCCCCGAGCAGAGCCTGGGCCGGGCTCTGCCCCCTCCCTGCAGGCACTGATGGACATGGGGGATGTCCCCTCTGGCACTTGTAGGAAGTTGTAAATAGTGGGGATGGAAAAGACTTCCCAAGTCTTTTCCAAGTTCCTCCTTATTTCTTGGACAAATTGCCCGGTTTTGGATAGAGTCTGGTGGAACTTCAGCCCCAGAGCTGGCTGGCAGTGGGTGAGCTCCTGCTCTGCAGCCTCCATCCAGAGAAGGGAGACTCCCTGTTGGACTCTGCTTTGTATTTGAACAGAGACCAAATGGTATGACTTCAGGGACCCAGGGGAGATGTTTTTCCATATCCTTCCTTGATTGCTTCATTTTGGGATTGTGGTAGAAGTTGGGTTAGTGGTTTGTTTTGCACTGGATTTAGTTTTTGTTTTGTTTTTGCAAAAATGACCATTGTTCTCATCTAAACTGGCCCTTGTTGCCTGTGAGCTTCTGGACTGCTTCCTTCTCCAGATGGTCAGGACTTGTACCTGTTCTCTGCTTAACAAACAGTTTTGGGGTTTTTTCTAGTTTAATTTAGGTTTTTGTAATAGCTTTGGGTGTCCTTGGTATTGTTTGTGCTTCCCTGTGGTCACATTGGTTGTTATGGATTACATGTGGATTTCTGTTCTGAGATTTTTCTCACTTCACTGAGACATGACCTTGCTTTCTTTAATTGGCATTATTTACAGTTACTGATAGTGGTGCCTGGGCTGCTGGCACTGGTGTTTTGGGTCTGCCTTGTACGCAGAGACTTTTTTATCCCAGTTGCTGTATTACTCACTCTGAGTATTCTCTGCTCACTGAATACCCTCACCCACAGATCCCAAATCTTCTGGTTCTCATTAGCTCCAGATCCCCACATGATCAGCAGCATCCATGATGCTCTTAAGAAATCCAGATTTGCTCAGCACTGGGTATTTTTCAAGGTCAGTGGTGGGTTTTAAGGTTGATTTGTAGTGGTGGGAACCAAATCATCAAGGAGCAGGGCTTGGAAGGTGGAGGAACTGGGAGAGGGATGTACCTTAAATTGTTGCTTTAAAGCTTCTGAATTAAACCTCCTGTATATATCTTTAATAACCAGGTTTTAAGTTTTTAATCTTCAGTTACTGGGTAACTTAAAGGGAAATTTGTGGTGAGTTTGAATTCATCCTTTTATTTTAAAAGATGTAATGGTTTTCAGACTGTTCCTCTTTTCCCTGTGTTGTGTGAACTTCCAAGGTCGTGCAGAGGCTGTACAGATCCCTGGGGTGTGTCTGTACTCACCTCTCAGCCAGGAGGAGCAGTGCAGGGAGTCGGGGCCTGTCCAAGTCATGGACAATCCCCATGTTTGTTGTTCCCAGCAGGGCAGGTGAGGCAGGATCACCGTGAAGGTCCAATCTGATCCCAAGGATTCCCAGGGAAAAGGACAAGGGCTGTCTCTCTTGAAGGAGACTTATGTTTTCCTCTTGTTGCTGTGTCTTAAGGATTTCTGGGTTCTCTGATGACACAAAACTTGAGTAAACCTTCCTGTCCTTCTAATGATCTGTGGGAGCTTCTGTACAGACAAACCAGCCTGTGGTTCCCTGTAGGAACTGGTGCTGTGTGTGGCCAAATGGATTCCCAGCAGCAAACAGGGAGCAGAGGCATCCTGGAGCTGTGGGATTGGGATCTGAGCTCTCCTGGCACTGCAGCATGGACATCACACCATCCTCAGCTGCTTGGGGTTAAAATGCACCAGGAAGTGCAGCGGACCCTGCTGGATGTGATGCTTTTCTGGAAGGAAACTCCCCAAGGGATTGCTCCTGGAGAGGGAGGGATTCATCCTGCAGTGAGTGGAGCGGGACCACTGGTGGGAAGCCTTGATGGAAAGGGGCTCACTGTGCTGACCCAGAGTCAGCATCCCCTGAATTTCTTACGGAATTGGCTAGAAAGTTTCCTCCTCTATCCCCAGCTTCACTTTTCCTACTGACACTAAGAGCTGGGATATAAAACCCCAGGCAGTGAAAAAGAAGGGTGGCTTGCCCAATGTCTCAGAACAAACCGTCACTGTTGGCTTTTCCCCCCAACTTCCAGGGATGAACCAGACTCACAGCGTGGGTGCTGCAGGACCCAGCAATAATCCCCTGGGCAGGGTGTCTCCTGGGGAAGCTGTGGGGATGCTGGACCTGCAGTGCTCTCCCAGATTTGTTGGAGCAGCCCAGCAGGGAGAAGGGCGCTGCTGCATTGAGGGGCTGTGGCCTCTCTGAGTGTGCAGCACCAGCGATGCTCCTGCTGGAACGTGCTCCTTGCAGATTGCCCTTCTCTCAACTCCTTTGTTAAAGGATAAAGTAAGGCACTGAGGAGGCTCGGGGTCCCAGGCTCTTGGATGGAGTTTGTGGAGTGGTGGTGAGATGAGGTTTGTGGCTTAAATCTCTCCTGTCAAGGTCTTGCTGGTGGATTTTAAGCAATGAGTGCTGGTTGTGCATCTCTCATTGCAGCATCTGTGTGAGAAGCTTGTGCAGGAGAAGCTGCAGAGCAGCCACAATCCTCTGGGAATGCTCCCCTTGGGTGAGACAACCCTGTAGCCTCCCTGAGGCTCCTCCAGAACCTCTCCTGTGATCAGAGAAGCCCAACAAGGGTTGTGGTGCTGGCCCCGTGATTGCTGCTCCATGGGGAGCTGTGGTGGTGGATCATTCCTAAGAGCCTGGTCCAGCAGCTCTGCATTTCCAAAGCCCCCTTAAATCAGTGGATGCATTCCTGTTACTGTTCTGAGCTGTGGAGAGCCCCTTGGAGCTAATCAGTAATTAGAGGATGCCAATTAACCACGGCTCCCTGGGCTCTACCACCGCTTTGCTGGTACTGCTGGGTTGGAGAGGGAGGGAACAAAATGGAGCCCAGTGGGGATGTGTTTCATCTGGAGAGCAGGAGAAGGGTGGAGCTGCTTGTTAAATGGCCAGCAGTCCAAGTTTTAAAAGGATTTATGAGGGTTAGATAAAATCATGTCCTAAAGGCTGTCTCGGAGCCTCTGTTAAGGTGGAAAATGCTTTCTGAAGTTAGAGCTTGCTTTGCTGTGTTTTCCCTCTTTTGGACCTCCCAAAGTTTTACAGGTACAAAAGTTCCAGCTTAATTTACTCTGTGATGTTTAGCCTAAGCAGGATGGAGAGCAGATTCCCACTCCCAAAATTACAGTGCTCAGTTGTTCTGTATAACCTGTGGGTTATAGGCCTGCCCACCTTCAGAAATGTGGTCCCTAAAACGTGGCAGAGTTTAAGGAATGCCACTAATGGAAATGGGGTTTTGGTGCTAGCATCGTCAGGGGAGGCTTGGTCATTCAGCCATGAGTTTCCCACTTGTTGGATCACTTCTTACTGGCTGGTGTAAACTTGGTGTTCACTCTCTGGACCCCATTCGTGGCCTTGCTGCTCTGGGCAGGGAGCAATTTCAGACCTTTTGAGGGTAAGCCCTTAAAACCAACTTTTCAAATGGCTTTTCCTATCTAAAAAGTAGCTGAGGTGGTAAAAATGCTGTGCTGCTTCTATTTTATTTTTAATTCATGTAAATATTAACTCGGTTCTTGCTTCCACTGTACACAGCATTTACTGTAAGAGAAACTCAAGCTCTTTCTTTGCGCTGACTTATTTCTCCATATGTAGAAGCCCCACGAAATAATCATTAAGTAAAAATAATAATAATATTTGATACCAGGCTGTTGCTCCCAGGTCTTTTCTCAATGGCATCCCTTTTGTGCATGTTGTGTCTGGGCTCCACCGGCCTCGGGAGCCATTAATCTTCCTGGTGTTTTCTTCCCTGAGGCAAATGAGACACAGATGTTCCCATCTGGAAAGTTTGCTCCCGCCACCGTTGTCTCGCTCCGAGTTGGAGGCTTTGGAGAGCAGTGCAGCAGGCTGAGACTTTTAAGAACTGATTTTTTCCATGATTGTGATAATTGCCTGTTTGATATCTGTAACTGGTTTCATTTTTCATTCAGCATGCCTTAGCCCCAGAAGTAAATAGTGTGGAGGAGTAAATATTTCTTAGTATTGTTATAGGAGTGGGTGATTTTTAAAAAAAAAAAAAAAAGAGCCTTGATTCCATAATGTTAAATGGAACAAGGAATTAATGAAAAATTACCAAAATAGTTTAGCAGTAACTAAGGAAATGAATTAGTGAGCATCTCTGGCTTTGTTCAACAACTGCCCTGTCCCAGGTTGTAACCCTGGCCAGAGGGGTGGTTTGGGCAGGAAGGATCGCTCCCCTCCATCCCCAAAACTCTTCCCATCCTAAAACTGCAACACTGGCCACACTGTAGGCTTTGGTTTCCAGGAATATATTCTGCTGGGCTGTATTCCAGGAGTGCATCCCTCCCTTCACGGAGGGCTGTTTGATGGGGGCAACCAGTGGCTGGTGAGGATGAGGAGGGTTCCATGCCCTGGGGCATCACAGGCTCCCTGGCAGAGCTCGCTACCTCCCTTTGAGACAGTGATGAGCAAAAGCTGCTGCCTTTGACATCAAGGGGTGAACTTGGGTCCCCAAAACTCATTTGGATGGATGCTAGTGCTGTGGGAAGGGAATGGCTATGGATGTTGCTTAGAGCAGCAACAGCTCCCAGGTGGCTGCTGCACCGTGTGTAAATGGTTTTTAGGGCAGCTTCCGTGGTCCGAGTAACGATTCCCTGGCTCCTTCATGGAAAAGAGAGCAGGAGAGTGAGGGATACCACACCAAAGTGGTTTGTGTTCTTGTAGAAGCAAGATGAGAATACATGGACTTGATGGACACCCCACTCGGGGGGCTGTTGGATGTGGGAGTTTGTGGGCTGAATCCTGCATCCATGGGTTTGCACTGCTGGTCCTGGCACAAATCCATGGCCCAGGAGGAAAGCAGAGCTAAGGAGGCAGGAATGCCTTGCAGGTGGGTTTGTGCTGATGTGGCTGCCATGGCCAAGGCACAGGTAGAGCTGGAGCTGCAGCCACCTTGTCTGGGTGGGAACTGCTCCAAAGTCCAACCTGTGCTACCAATGAGTTTGTGGGGCCAGGCACGTTAATAGGATTTCATAAAAATCACTGAAGGGCAAGACGGATAAAGATCTGCAGTCTGCCTTCAGGAATGAATTATTAATCTTATTTCCCTTATTAACTGCTTTCTGGACTGGTTGTGAACGATAACATACTTTGCTCTTTCAAGTTCTTCTATCTGAGTTTCACATTGAATTGAGATTTAAAGTGAAACAGCTGTGTGTGGGAGAGGGCTAGATGGCAATGGAGATACACGCGTTTATTTTTGATTTATAAAATGCCTCTCCCAGGCTCAGCAGCTCCCTCCTGTGTGATGCAAGGCTCTCCTGCAAGGTGCTGAGCCCTCTCCCCTCCCACAGCATCTTTACAGCTCGGGAGCTGAGATGTGCTACAAACCCGAGCTGAGCAGGGTAAAAATAGGCTGATCACATTTAGTGGAGGAAGTATCTGTGCAGTAACATAAGTTACCCACTGCAACAGATGCTGTAGTATCATCTTGGCCAGCTCTGTGCTTTGGTGTGGAGGGAGGAGGGATGGAGAAGGACCAACCTTGTTAGACCAACCCTTGCTGGTGACCTATTTATGTGACTTTATCCCATTTCTGGTTGTGAATTATCATTTATTGACTCGAGCAAAGAGAAACCTGCAGAAACCACCTCACATGCAAATAAATGTCAATATTTGTGTAAAAATGTCATCTTGACTGCGAACCTCCCAACGTCTCACTCTCTTCCAAATTGGGGCAGACCCAATCACCCTTTTTCCCCCCTCAGGCTGCTGTATTGGCTGCCTTATTCCTGATGCTTATCTTCAGTCTTCCCCCTCCACCGCTTTTTGATGCGGTGATGCTGCAAAAAGATAAAATATTGGCTCTTTCCTTGACGATGTGGGTTCAGTTCGAGCTTGGGGAGGGAAGCTGTCTGGGAGCAGGTGAGGGAGGGATTGCAGTGGGGAAGCAGTAAATGGCATCTTCTGGAAGCTTGAGTAATGATACTCTTGCTTTGCATGTAGATCACCTCTCATCTGCATGCCTTGGAGAACTGCAAAGGTGCTCTACAGATGGCTTAGAGCCGTCAAGGGGAGGGAGAGGCAACCTTGGAGCGCAGAAAAGATGTTAATAAAATTTAAATGTAATTCTTCCCATTTCTCAGTTCCTAAATGTGAAAAATATTAGCTTGGTGGAGACTGAAAACAGATGGTGAGCAGTTGGAGCAGATAAGCATGTTATTCAAAATAAACATTCGCCAAAGCTGGGGAGGTGGCGAACCATATTTCATTTCACCCTATTTACATTATCAGGTCAGGTTACACTGATGCTGCCTCTCGTTTGCATTCAGACTATCAACAGGGAGCCCTGTGAGGAGCCAACTGCAGCCTGTCCTGCTCGGTGGGGACGTGTGTCAGGGCTGGAACGGGGGTGTTGGGGTCCCTTTCCCTGGCTTTTCTCCAGGATGGAATATTGAGCTAGTGGTAGAACCATAGAATAGTTTGGGTCAGAAGGAACCTTTAAAGGTTATCCAGTCCAACCCCCTGCCATGTGCAGAGAGCTGTCCGAGGTGGCAGGCAGCATCCTGCCAGCCACTGGAGAGGGCACTGAGGTCTGTCCTTCCTTGGTTTCCCTCTTTCTGGTGGCCTCCCTATCCATTTAGTGAGGCTTGGCATTGCTTTGGCTTAAACCGGGGACTCTGATCCATGTAAAAGATGGAGGAAAGAAGCCTCTGGTTCCAAGGACTGTTTCTAGGTTCATTTTGCTGACTTGTAGGTGATGTATAATTCATGCCTCTAGTTTGAATGGTCATCTGAGGTGGTAGGGCCAGTGGAAAGAGAGGTGTGGCTGGAGTGTGGCTTATCTCCCTTACTTTGATGAATGTTTTGGGATGGGCTGAATTGCCTTTGCAGGTTCTGTCTGTCCCTTGGCTCCAGAACAAGCTCAGACCTGACTCATGGGTGACCAGAGAATTTCTCTTTGTCCTGCTGGCTTTAACCTTGGTTGCTGTTACTGGGACCGTTCTCCAGTCCCTTGCTCTCGAGAGGCAGGTATGAATTTGGGACTTTTAATTTTCTGAGGTGAGGAGTTGCATTTTAGGTTATGAGCTTATTCTGCCTGTTCTAGGTGAAACTCAAAAACATCTGCTCTGATTAAACCTTTTGTTTCTGTCTGAAACCTTTATGTGCTTTTGCTCCTGGGGCTCTGAACTACTGGGCAAACCCTTGTACACAGTCTTTTCATCAAAAAATACCAGCTAAACCCAAAACTTCGTCAATTTACAGGTTTTCAAATGTAACCACTTAATGGTCAAAGCTTTGTTGACAGTGTCTGATTTTGAGTCTGCTCTCTGTCCTGGAGCTGCCAAAGGGAAAGGCAAACCCTTACCTGGGCATAGTTGCAGGGCTGTCTCATGTTTCATGTGGTTTTTCTCTTATTTCTTCCAAGATGTTTCATGTTTTGACTTCTAGAGAAAGCTGGAGTGCTCTAGTCTGGCAGATGGGTTGGTGAGATGCATTTCCAACTCTGTGTAGCTTATTTATAAATGGGAGCTACAGAATTGCTCCAAGGGCAGGCAGGTTCCTCCTTAGCCTGGTGCCAGTGAATCAAGGGGAGTCTTACCCTTGGGTCAGGAATGGCTTGAAGATATCCATGTTCCTGCTGCACGAGCCCTCCAGACACCCAGCCATGGGCTTGAAATCCATGTCCCATGAGGGAGGAGGAAAGGCTGGGCTGTCTGGAGCTGACAGCAGAGTTTAGAGCCTGTACACGCTCTGTGTGCTCGCTCACAGAGGTGACTGGGTTAAACTGTGCCCATGCAGACACCACGGTGTAAATTCATATAAAGCATCCCCATTTTCTGCCCTGTAGCAGTGGCTCTTCCTCTCCTCCCTTGGTCTTGGCAAATTTGTGGCTCTGCCAAGGGAGCCAGGTCAAGGCTCCTCCTGGTATTATCTTGCTGAGTGTTGGAACTGTGTTTTGAACTTTGGGAAGAGGATGGGGAGGAGGCCGTTTGTGTCTGTCTGCCCCCAGGGGGTTATTCCTATCTCTCCTCTCTGGTTCCTTATCTTGCTTTTTGAGGGAAGGTAACATCCAGTTCTCCTCATGCAGTGTTTTTATTTCTTTTTCGTGGCTTAGTCTATTCTCTGATTGCCAAAGGAATTTTAAGGATTAATTTGAATTCCAGTGTACTTGTGATACTCCCTAACTTATCGCTGTGTTTTTTCTTCTGCCTTTTCCCTTTCTCAAACCCACAGGCATGAAAAGATTAGTAAAGCAGCTTCTTTATAGAGCTTATAGTGCAAGCAAATTCTGGCTATTCATCATAGGTTACCTGTCACAACAACAGTCTCTTTGTGCTAAACACCACAGGTGGAACACTTCTTTAAAGAAAAATAAATAGGATGAAATCTGTCTCAAGTGGGTGTTGGAACTGCCCCCTCTGAAATGTGCTGTGGTGTTGGAGAGCTGGAGCCTCAGTCCCCTGGGAGGGCAGAACTGGGTCTTCCCTGAGGGTCAGTCAAGACCCTGATTTTTTTTTTTTTTTTTTCTCCTGGCATCTCATCCTGTCGTCTCACTTTGCTCTTTCTCCTCTCCAGAAAGGAAAAATCATCAGCTGCACTTAATCTTGACATATGTTCCTTTTTAATTTGTTACGCCAGGATGAGAACTGGAGCAGGGAAGGAAATTGGGTGCACAGTCAGCACAGGGGGCACATAAAACCAGAGCCTTGCAGCGTGTCATGGAGGGGTGAAGGGATCCAGGTGTAGTCAGAGCTGTGGGGCTTTCCAGTCTCTTGCACACCTGGGCTCCCTAAATGGGACACACGAATATATAGGGCATGAGCACAAAGTGGTCTGTGCCTGCAGCTGTCCGTACCCAGCTGGCAGCTCGAGCATCTGAAATCTGGAACTCGGCACTGTGAAATCTGGTCTGCAGCTCCACCACCGTTTGGAGAAGATGGAATTCTTGCACCAAGCCAAGGCTTAAAACAGCATCATCACGATGGGGTTTTGGTTTACTCTGAGCAAATCGTCTTCCCATGTGAAACTCCAGCATTCCCACCCTCCTGGGTGGGCCGTGTCACAGCTGCCTCTTTGCCTGCTTAACCTGGGCAGGTCCTGGTGCAAAGCTGAGCACGTGTCACTGCAAAGCTTTGGCGTTTGGCAGCTTGACAGCGAAAGTGTTGTGCCATAAACATGTTCGATCTGCTCCTGCAGGCGCTGCTTGGAAAGTAGAGACAGCATTTGTGAGTGTTTTTGATCCAGGTGGGGTTTGGAAGGAGATTTTCTCTTTTTGAAGGAAAAAAACCCCAGTGTTTCCAGTCTAGGCAGGTGTCCTGCTGTGACACTCGGTATATTCTGTCACTGACAAGAACCCTCCAAAATCTGTGACAGCATTTGAATCTTTAGGCATCAGGTGAGTGGTATACTGGGGTGACTTGGAGACATTTGGAGGAGCATCTCAACAATCCTCCCTGCACATCTGGAGGCAGCGCCGAAATGTTGCTGTTGGTGAGCCAGTAAATATTTCTGAGTGGTGAAAGTAGAAGAATGAGGCCGGGAAGGCGGATTTTCCCCAGGGATCAGCTCACTGGCTCATTTTTAGCCCCAGGTCAACTCGAGGCTGACTCAAACCCTTGGTCACAGTCTGGTTTGCTCACATGATTCTCATTAAATGGACATGTTTAGGCTAAAAATGGAGAGCTTTAGAAAGATGGTTTTTATCTACGTTTATAGATGCCCCAGGTCATTAGCAGGAAGCTTTTAAATTTAACAATCCTGTTTGCTTCTTGTCTGTCGGAGTGGGCTTGGAAAAGAAGGTGTTGGCTTCTTGTGGGCTTTGGTTTTGGTGTCTCACACAGTAGCTGGTTTTATTTTGGGGCTATAAATTCCATGTGAAATTTATTCCCCCCCCGTAAATTAACCAAATTAGTTCTGCTTTCGTAATGTGCCCTCGGAGCATTTTAGGAGGAAATAGGAGAAAACGTAAGGATTAGTTTCAAAGTGTTTCTCTCCAAGGCATGGCAATATCAGATTGTACACCTGGGAAAGGGGTTTTCATGGGAGGAACATCAAGAGTGGCAGTGGGTTCATGGGTGGTCATCAGGCAGCTGATACTGAGTGCTGGACAGGCACAATCAGTGCTGTTTTCAGTGAAGATTTTGGGTCTTTTAGCAACATTTCCCTTCCCTGCCTGGGTGAGGGAACTCAGACTTTTTGTGGTGGAAACACCCCTAACTCCAGGCACTAAACCTGCTCTCTGTCTGTTTTGCTGCATTTACTTAGAGAGGAAGGAGATTCAGGGGGCTACCCCTGCTCTTGCCAATAAACTGACCTGCTGGAATAGGTACCTGCATGCATGAATGATGTGATATTCCTACATCAGTGCATGGTTATTCTTCTGAACATCATATTCATGCATGGGAATGACAGGAAAAGTCTGCACTTCAGGGTTCAATTGTATGAAAGTACGTGAATAGTAATTTGCAATATGGTATTTATGTGGTTGTTATATGCTCAAATTAATAGTAGTTTCCTATGGCTTCAGTATCTCCCCGCTTCATGAAAGCAAAGCCTTTAATTTATTTCTTTCCTTTGAAAGCAGGCTTAGATAAATGAGGACGCAAATGTTCTGGGACATGGGTTTTGTAGCAATTCCAGCCCCACCACCCCACCTATTCCACCTGCACTGACAGGGCAGGAAAACATGGATTTTTTTCAGTGCGTATCATCTCTGCTTCCCCTTCCTGCAAACAGCAAAGAGAAATGTTAGGAATAACGAAGTTCATTTGTTACCTCGCTGGCATACCCATGACTTGCCATAAGGAGAATAAATGAGGCAGCTCGGTGGCAGAGCAGGTGCTGGGGGCTGACAGAGCAGATCCCAGGCAGCAGCACGAGGGTTCAGGTGCCAGTTTGTGTTTGCTCTGCTCTCCAAAGCAGCATTTTTGTTGTTGGGAGTTGAAGTAGCAGTTTTTGTGGTTGTCTTTCAGCGCAGAAGTTTGCCATCTATTCACTGCTTTATTTAATCTCTCTGCCAGGGCTTGAAAGCTGAGTTTCTTATAGCTGACAGATATTGGTAATAACCATGGATTACAAATTAGATTGGAGTTGTCTGAAGCCCAGCTTGCATCACCAGAGAGGTGGAAGTGTCTGCACCTCCCTTGCTGCCTGAGCTGGGGTGCAGGTGGATGTTCTGGGAACACCCAGCGGTGTTCCTGTGCAGGATGTGCTGGAGCACATCACAACTCGTTAGTGAGCTAATTGAACAAGGCAAGGGGCAGCTTGAGGAGCAGGGAGTGGGGACCAGGATGTCAGAGGAACAGTTTGTTGGGATGAGGGGCACTGGAGACGCTGGCAATGCAATA
The DNA here is from genome assembly GCA_035583155.1 of Acropternis orthonyx. Lineage (NCBI taxonomy): Eukaryota > Metazoa > Chordata > Aves > Passeriformes > Rhinocryptidae > Acropternis > Acropternis orthonyx. The sequence goes on along the minus strand of JAWWEU010000053.1, from coordinate 2,173,169 downwards.
GAGAGCACCCCTGGAATAGTGTTGGCTCCCACAGGAGCTGTGCTTTGCAGATCTTTAGGCTTTATCTGCTGAGTTATCTGGATTTAAACAGCAAAAAAATATGCTGAAACACACCTCTCCAAAACAAGTGTCTCTCAAAACCCCAAGGCTTGCTTAAGCCTGTATTTCCTCCTTTTTCTGTTGTTTCCACCCTTGTGAGGCTGATCCCAGCCACTGGAGCTGGGAGTGTGGTCACACTGTTACCCTGGGCTAGGACATCCCTCAGAGGCTGGAAAGGCAGCCACAGTGTGAGGGGGCTGTGTATGAGACCCTGGAGACTGCACACAGGGGAGAGGTGGAGAACAGCTGATGTCAGCTCCATCTCTACAACCCTGGGCCGTTCCCATCCCTTGCTGGCACAGCACAAATGCGGGTTACCTGTTGCACGGCTCTGAGAGGTTGGGATCCCTCCGTGCTGGTGAGGAGCTTGCGGGAGTACCTGAGGGATCTTAAATGGAGGCAAAGCAAAGCAAATGGGCAGAAATACTTCAAAGAAGAATCTTCAGGCACGAGGGGTGAGAAGATGCAGTCAGGAGACTGGGGTGATGAGCATGGACACCATGAGCATGCACCTTGGGTCGGGGCTGTATCCTGCCTCTTCCCTGCGGCAGCTCGGGGCCACATAGAGCAGTGTGGGAACCCTGAGTGACTTCCCCCCACCTCTTATCTTTGCTCCTGCAACTGTTTGTGTGCTGGGTGGGGAAATGCGTGTCCCTGAGTGTCACTAAGCCTTACCACCTTCTCTTGGTACAGTTGCTGGTGAGAAGAGGGTGCCAGTGATGCCCGGATCGCCCGTGGAAGTGAAGGTACAGTCCAGGTCCTCTCCTCCCAACATGCCGCCGCTGCCCCCCGTGAACCCCGGTGGACCCCGGCCCGTGTCCTTCACTCCAACTGCACGTAAGACCCCATAGCACTGCTTTTTCCAGGGATTAGCTCTAGCCAGGAGGGAAGGCTCTGCTCACAGAACACGTTGGGAATGTCTCAGCCAGGGCACAGGGAGTGTTAGCCACGGTGTGCTGCTGTAAGGAAGGGGGGCTGGGGCTGTCCCGCTGTTCTCTAATGCATGCAGGATGTCTGTGTTCCCCCTCTGCCCCCCTGCCTGCTCCTACCTTGCTCCTGGTGCTGCCTTGAGTCCTTCTCTTTGCAGGTGCAACCTTGATTTCCGCCATAAACTCCTTAAGAAATTGAAGTCTTTTATCGGGTTGGCTTCAAACAAGCCAAGTGCTGGGCTTTTCACTCTATCTTTTGGAGGAGTTAATTCCCACTCTGCTGTATCTCACTTTGCAGACAGCATTCCTGCAGCTGAGATTAGAAAGTTTTTCTTTTTTTAATTTCCCAGCCTTGAAAATTCCTTGCTGTCCATCCAGATTCTCTTTTCTCCATCTTCTCTATATAATCTTTCCTATTAAGCCACAGTCGATCCTGATCCTGCCCGGCCGTAACGCAGCCTTGCACCCACTTTTTCTAGCAGGGTGTTGCTTAGAGGTGATCCACGGACAGGGTGGACCTCCAGCCTCTTCTTACAGCCTCTCTTTTGCTCCCTTAGCCAACATTTAAGCCATTTAATGTCTTTTTAAAAGCATCATTCCATAGCAAAGCTTCTTTACTTTGTCAAGCATAGAGTTATCTGACCCCAGCACATGGCATGTGCATATTTTCCAGGCCCTTCTCACCCCTTTTTTCCTGCACAGAGTGTTCCCTAGCTGGCTGTGCGTTGCTCTGTTGTCCATGACAGTGCCTGGGCTATCTCACAGTTTCACACTGGCAGTGGGATTCGGGGATTTACAATCCAGCCTCTTGGAGGACACACACTGATGTGCTGCGTGGTGCTGGCAACAGCACTAATCACTAGGTTATCCCGCCAGACACACTGTCCCCATCTTTATGTGCTGAGGGATTTTTAATGGCTCTCCTTTTGCTCAGGCAGAAAAAGACCATTAGCAAAGTGACAGAAATTAATTTTTCCAATGAGGATGCTTGGCACGCTGTTAAGGGCCAAGAAACCTGAATCTGCTGATTGCAGATGACTTAATTGCCTCTTTCCAAGATAGATGAGAGATGCGACCTGTGGTGAAGTTCATTCTTGCTTTTTTATTTCTCGGTTTCACCGGAGGGTCTTGGTCAGAGTCAGTGGGTGTGTGTCTTGCCCTGTCAAAGCCCACAGCTTGGGCAGGTGAGGAGGAACACGTTGGAACAAAGCCATGCCTACCTGTGGATCTCTGACAAAGTGTTGGAGAAGCAGCAAAACCTTGTGACTTTTGAGGACCTAAGGCAGAATTTGAGAGCAGCCTCAGGAGTTTATCATCCTCCTCTCCCCAAACCAGCAATCCCCCTGCTCTCGCTGCGCCGCCTCCCTTGATTCAGTGCTGTCTTGTCACCTGGAAAGGGAGTCCCAGCCCGGTGGTGTGGTCTGTGGCGGAGCAGCTCCCGGGGATGTGCAGGATCAGATAAGTGCCAGCTGGCCTGCGGTGGCACCGTTGGCAGAGGGTCAGGAGGGTGAGCCCCGAAGCGCCGGGAGCGGTTGCGGGGGCTGCATGTAACGGCACAGCTCATGCTGCTCCCGTCCCTGGCAGCCTCTCCCGAGGGTCTCCCCCAGCCCCTCGGCCCTCGCCTGGCCCCTGGGTCTCCCAGGGTATAAACAGAGCCCGTTGCTCTCCCCAGGCTTTCATCTGAAAGAATAAGGGGAAGTGAAATAGAGAAGGGGGGAAGCGCCTCACTTGTGGCTGTTGGAGAGCGCGCAGCCCTTTGCTGTTTGAGAGGAGCTTCTCTGGGTGGCTTCCCCCCTATTTATAACACTTCTATTGTGAAATAAATGACTTTATGGGTAATTGTCAGAGGCCTTGCCTGTCATAGCTCTGGTTTGTGGTACTCCATGTGGGTAGGTCTTGACATCCCTGCTCCTTTGCTTCTTTGGAGTTTTCCAGGTTGCTTTTCTCCGTAAGGCATGAGCTCCCTTTGCCTTTGCACCCCCATCTTCTCAGTCCTGGCCTTCACCTTCTTCTCATCCTTTCTCAGTCTATGGAAAGACCACGTCTTTGTTGGCCCCCAAAGAGCCTGTCAGCCCTTGGTTAGCAGGAACCACCTTTGATGGTCTCTGCAGCCTTATCTTTCCTTGCATCTTAACTGACTCTGGTGAAGTTTCCCTCCTGTGCTCACCACGAAGGTCCAGGTGTGTGGAGCCTTTCCAGCCTCCGACCCTGGTGTGCCCCAGAGTGGTTTAACTGTTCAAGTGCCTCCTGTCTTCTCTGAAAACCCTCTCACTGGGTTCAGCAGGATTTTATATGGTCCTTGTGAAGCTACAGGGGAGTTTTGGCACTTTTTTTTTTTTTTTTTTTTTTTTTTTTTTGCAGGTTGGTGCTCCTCCCACAGGCCAGGGGCAGTGCTGCTGGGTGGCATCAGGCCTTCTCTGAACACCATTTGAAATGGTTTTTATAGCTTGTGGCCACTTACATCCATAAGGGATTCAGGGCTGGGCTTTTAAGGATAACCCAGTGGATCAACAACAACTGTATTTACATTGATGTGCTTTTCACCTCTGAAATTCTGGGTTTACACCGAGCTGGGGCCCTGGAGCACAGCTGCTCATCAGACAGGGCTCAAGATTGCACAACCACGGCCTGGGGATGTCAACAATTTATTCTAATCCCTTGCCGAGTTCCCAGACTTTCAGCCTTTCTGTCTGTTTGGACATGCTCACCACTTACAGGAGGCAAAGTTGCAGATGGGACCAGGTTGGAAAAAACAACGGTGTTTGCGAAATTCCCTGTAAATCCCTGGGGAGGGATGGTGGGCGGGTGCTGGGGCAGGGTCTGTCAGCGCTCCTTGGGGTGAGGTGGAGGCACCTGAGCTGCCATCCATCACCAGCAGCATCCTGGGTGGGAGATGGATCCTGCTAAGCACCACACCACGGGGATGTGCCCACCTGATGCTCAGTGTTGCTTCTACCTCCCCTTTGCAGTGCCCAACGGAATAAACCATTCCCCCCCGACACTGAATGGGGCACCATCCCCACCCCAGAGGTTTAGCAATGGTCCTTCCTCCTCCTCCTCCTCCTCACTGACAAACCAGCAGCTCCCAGCCACGTGTGGTGCCCGGCAGCTCAGCAAGCTGAAGCGCTTCCTCACCACCCTGCAGCAGTTTGGCAATGACATCTCGCCAGAGATCGGGGAGAAGGTCCGGACCCTCGTCCTGGCGTTGGTGGTAAGTCCTGCTCCAGCCTGGGCTGCCTGGATTTTCCCAGACTGCCTTGGCAGTGGGATCCTGGCAGCCAGAGCATGCCCCCCTCACACAGTGTTGTCTGTTTGTGTCTTCGCAAGCAGAGCTGGCGGCTGAGCGAGGCTCTGTCGTGTTTATTCTTTCTGGGAAACTTGCTGACCTCTTTTTTTCTCGTCTTTGGTGGTTTTCAAAAAGCTGTTTGTCCAGTGGCTTTGACGTGAGCTTGTGTGCAGCTAATCTTGAGGAAACCTGGAAGGATTTGGACAAAGCTTTTCTGTAAATCATAAATCACAGAATGGTTTGGGTTGGAAGGGATCTTAAAACTCCGCTCGTTCTCCCTGACATGAGAACACCCTTCAAACTCAAATGAACGGGTGTAGCTGCAGAATTGTACCCAATATTTGCAGTTATACAGACTAACTGGAAGAAATGCTGTCCAGTGCATTAGAAATTATGCTCCACGTGCTTTACAGGGGCATGGAGCAATAGGGCAAGGGAGGAATAGCTTTAAACTGAAAGAGAGTAGGTTTAGATTGGATATTAGGAAGAAGTCCTTCCCTGTGAGGGTGGGCAGGCCCTGGCACAGGGTGCCCAGAGAAGCTGTGGCTGCACCATCCCTGGGAGTGTCCAAGGGCAGGTTGGATGGGGCTTGGAGCAGCCTGGCAGAAGGTGTTCCCTGCCTATGGCAGAGGGTTGGAACAAGATGAGCTTTGAGATCCCTTCCAAGCCAAACTGTTCTAGGATTCTGTGACCTTGGACTGAGGCCCTGGAGCCCAGCACCACACAGCTTGGCCAGCTGTGGTCCTGTGGGGCTCCTGCGCTGATCTCTGCTTTTTGGCACATCTCTTTTGAGGCTCATCATGCAGTGAAGGTCGCTAGACTGCAGCAGCTTGGAGCATTCCTGCTTCCAAGGTTGGCATGGCATGCAAATGTGGGTCTGCCCACGTCCTCGGGGGCACTCCAAGTGCTTGAGCTGCTGCTGCATTCATACAGCACAGATATTTCCATGGGTGTAGGGCAGTACCTTTTTTCAATGGAAATGATAAGCTGTCCAGGTCCACCCTGGATTGTGGTAATTGCTGCAGAGATGAGCTTTGTGTGTGCAGGTTATCAAATGCTGCTTGTCCCAGGGAGCCCCCAGCCTGAAGAGCCCTGGGAGGTACAGGGCTGGGCCAGGGGAGGACTGTGGTGAGCAGCAGGCTGATGGAGCCTTCATGGATGGTCCTTAGGTTAGGTGAGGAGAGCTCAAAGGGAGGATCATCATTAGGTTAAATGAGGAGAGCTGGAAGGAAAGGAAGGTGTGCAGCTCTGAGCAGCTGGGGTCACAGTCTGGCTCCCTGCAGCCTGCCCCAGGCCACTGGGCCAGTGAGCAGGAGATGCCAGCTGGGTTGTGCTGCCTCCCAGTGCCAGCCTCTACCTCCCAGCCCCAGAGCTGGGAAGATGCTGGGCCAGGCAGTTCCCACCCCTCTCCTAGTGCAGTGTTCCTACTCCACTGGTCTGAGCCTTTTTGGCTGTGTTTGGCAGGATCCGATGCAAACACTGCCAGCCCTGTAGTGGCAGATGCAATCACCCTCCCAGTTCTGTTCATTTGGAGCCATTTCCCATATGTCAAAAAATAAGAACAAATTGTCATTTCATTTCTTAATTTCTTTTCTCAGAACTCGACGGTGACAATTGAGGAATTTCACTGCAAGCTGCAAGAGGCGACGAACTTCCCCCTCCGGCCGTTTGTGATCCCCTTTCTGAAGGTGACAGGGGCTTGTTGGTTCTCCCTGTGCCAGCCTGTGCTGCTTGGCAGCGTGACATTGCTGGGAAAGCTCTCCTTGCAAGCACCACAGCAGTTTTGTTAAGGTCCAAGACAGACCAGAACGGTGTCCATGTGGGACTGGCCTGTGGCAGTGTGTGCCACATATGTCTGCTTGTGCTTCGGGGATAAAGGAGGCAAACCAAGCTCCATGTGGCAGCTCATATCTAGAATATTTGAAGTGCTGGCACAGGGAGGGTGTCTGGGGTGGTTAGGTTACAGAATCACAGCATGGTTTGGGCTGGAAGGGACCTTAGAGCTCGTCTAGTTCCAACCCCCCTGCCATTGGCAGGGGCACCTTCCACCTGAGCAGGTTGTTCCAAGCTCCATCCAGCTTGGTCTTGAACACCTCCATGGGTGGGGAGTCCACAACTTCTCTGGGCAACTAGATAATGGTAGCACAGAGTGCTTCCTGTGGCACTTGGGTTTTGGGTGCACTGACATCGGGCCATCCTCAGCTCCTGGGATAATACAGGTAAATCTGTCAGTGCAGACACCAGGAGCTGGAGGATCCTGCGTGGGGGCCCACAGGCATTTACCACTCTGAGATATTAATGAAGAGCAAACCTTGTGGAATGGCTGGAAACTCCTGCCCCCTGTGTAAGCCAGAGCCATGCTTGTTTTCCAGGCCAACCTGCCGCTGCTGCAGCGGGAGCTGCTGCACTGTGCCCGTGCTGCCAAGCAGACACCCTCCCAGTACCTGGCACAGCACGAGCACATCCTGCTCAACACCAACACCACGTCCCCTGCCGACTCCTCCGAGCTGCTCATCGAGGTGAATGGAAATGGCAAGAGGCACAGTCCAGACAGGTAAAAGCAGCTTTTGTCATTCTCTGTGTTGTTGAAGTCATGGCTTTTGTTTTGTCTTTGCTGTTGGCAAAGCTTTGGGCAGCACCCAGGATCTTATCGCTCCCAACAACTTTTCTGGCTGTTAAAAGACACCGATGACTGCTCCTCCTGTGCTGTGAATTCAGGCTGTGTTCCTCTTTCAGGCAGGCTCTGTCCCAGAGGGACTTCTGGGCAGCACTGGAGAGCTGAGCTGTTTTCCACCACCCCAGCAGTGAATGGAGGCACTGGCAGGGCTGAGAAGGATGTGGTTCATTTTCACCACTTTTTATTTCAAGATAAATGTTGTTATGTAATTATGTGGAGCATGCCTCAAATTTATAAAAAACTGTGAAATTTTAATTTGGTCATGCTCAGAAAGATGAATCACAACACTTGGGCATCCTGAACCTCTTCTTTGACAGGGTCACTTTGTGCGTCGCTTCACAAATTGAGCGTGCTTGTTTGGGCTCCCTGCATTAACCCCCTGGTAAAATCACCTCTGCCCAAACTCTGCTGATTCAAAACCTGCGTTTTTTCCCCTTTCTGAGTGTGTTTGTGGGATGCCGACAAATTCCTGTCTGTGCTGGTGTGGTTGCAGGAGGGAAGACAGCAGCTTTGAGAGGGAGCCGCTGCCAACAGAGCCCCCGGCCAAGAGGGTGTGCACCATCAGCCCCGCGCCCCGGCACAGCCCTGCCCTCACCATCCCCCTGATGAACCCCAGCGGGCAGTTCCACCCCACCCCACCGCCCCTCCAGCACTACACCTTGGAAGATATCGCCACCTCCCACCTCTACAGGGACCCCAGCAAGATGTTGGAGCACAGAGAGATCCGGGACAGGCATGGAGGGCTTGGTGAGAAAGACTGGAGGGCTCTTCCTTGAGCTCTGGCGTCGGTCCCTGCTGGGCCACTCGCACCCAAAGCTGTGTAATGCTGGGCATGTCCTCAGCACCGTTTTTGCAGGGAATTCAGAGGGAGCAACTCACCATGGGAAGTTAAAACCAGAAAGATTGAGAGTTTGTGTTTCTCTGTATGTGTGTAAAGACCGAGGATGAGGAGGAAGGACCTGGTGTGTGAATTGAGTGCAGCCAACCCAGCAGGCAGGGAAATAAAAAGTAACATTTCCAGGATCACTAAAAGCAGGAGGGCAGAGCCTGACTCTCTGCCCTGTTTCTCCCAGAGGTGTGTGGGAGATGCCCACTGTGTTTCCAGCAGGACAGCCTGAATCACAAGCTCTGAGCTCCCAATGAGTTTATAACAAGGGAACCAGCTCCACGAGCAGGTCAGAGCCAGAGCCACAATTGGACTGTAGCACTTCCCAGACAGTGACACAGGGATGAAAAAGCACCACCCTGAGATGTGTTTTAAAATTCCAGCTATGTGAAGCTGGAAATAAAGCTCTTTATTATCCCTTGGAGCACTGCAAACACTCAGCCCAGCTAATGCCTTCCTGTCTGTGGCTTGTTGCAGGTTTGAATGGAGGGTACCAGGACGAGCTGGTGGATCACCGCCTAACAGAGAGGGAGTGGGCTGACGAGTGGAAGCATCTCGATCACGTAAGGGATGGCAGGAGGTGTGGGAAGCTCTGTGGGATGCAGCAACCCATTGTTCCACCTGCTCCAGTTTGTGATTTCCTTGTTGTTGATACCATATCCGGGCTCTCCTGGTGGAGGAACGAGCTGCCACAAGAAGGTGGATGGTGGGGAGGATGGACAGGAGCTGTAACACTTTCCTGGTGGGTTTTCTCTGCCCATGGTCAGAGGAAGCCAAATCAGTGTGGGTGAAATGTCTGGAGCTGGGGAGCTTCTCCTGCAGAGCACAGCCATGGCTGTCTGACCAACCAAACCCAGCCTTGCCCCCAGGTCCCACAGGGTACCTTGATCTTTTGGTCTTTCCTGCCACAGCCCTGGCCAGCACAGGACTGACAGGCATGTAGATCTGCTATGTGCAGTCAGGATACAGACACTAAAAATAAGTAAACCCATCATTAAGGTTTTAAAGACTTTCTTTCCTGAGGTGCCAGCTTTTTATGGGCCACGCTAAGGCACTGACAGCGAGACTTGGTGTTTCTGGCAGACTTTATGCTGAGCTTTCTCCTTCTGAGCAAGGCTGCTGCTCCAGGCACTTCACTGGACCATTTTTCCCTCGGAGATGGGATTGAAATTCAGCTTTGATCAGAAATGCAGGGAGACATCATGGTCTAAAGCTAATGTTTTTTTTGAGGGGGTGAGGCTGGGGGTGAGCTGAGGCCCTATAGCTGATTATTTGGAGTGTGACTATGGAGAGCTGACACCAGGATCACAGGCAACCCCTGTATGGACATCCTATTCCCATAGGGTTCTCATAGTAGTAGGGTTTTCCCCTCCACCTTTAGAAGCATAGCCTGGGGGTGTTTGGCTAATTCCTGTGGTGACCAAGGCCTTACAACACAGGTGTGATCTCCTCCTCCCCACCTGGGGCTGATCCCTGTCTGAGTGCTGCATCACCCCAAATCCCATGCTCTGTTCCTGTGAAATTACCTCTCCCTTGTCTCGTCTGTCTTGGACGGTCCCTCCATGATACCTCTGATGAGACATTCAGGATCACAGAATGTGCTGAGTTGGAAGGGACCCACAAGGATCATCCAGTCCAACCCTCAGCCCTGCACAGGCCCATCCCCAACAATCCCACCCTGTGCCCCAGAGCATCATCCAAACCCTCCTGCAGCTCTGGCAGCCTTGGGGCCGTGC
>JAWWEU010000053.1:2118500-2161965 GCA_035583155.1 Acropternis orthonyx | reverse complement strand
TTGGAATTTCTCTCCAGGACAAAGTTTCTCCCTTTATCAGTGTTTTTCCCATAACTTGGTGAGGAAAGCACAATTTCCCACAGGTGCCTGGGCAAAACACAGACCAAAAATACCAGTATTTACACCAGCACGGACACAGCGGGCGTGCTGGGCCAGCCCTTCTGGATGGGGTGTCTCATTGCCACGGGGATATATTAGGCATAAAGCCGTGGCAGCGTATTCAAGTTGTGAACGTGAATTAAGCGGCGCGTGGCTGTTCTCAAAGCGTTAAAGAGAGGCAGGGCGTTGGGTATGTTGGAAGCTCCTGCGTGAGCTCCTGGAAGCAGCACTTGTTTAATATCTAAAGGCGCCTTTGCTCATGCAGAACACCCTCTGCCTTTGTCACTGAGCTGTATTTACTGACCAAGCGGTTCCAAAGCTGAGAAACCTGGGGGTGAAAAGGCAGGAGAGATGCCTTTTTCCTCCACTCTTCTTCCCCTTCCAGTCCTTCTTGCCTAAATGTCAAGGTCTACTTATTCTAAAAATACCAAATACTTTTGTAAGTATAATAACTACCTTAATTCTATTTTTGTACCATGAGTCAACTTAACTTTATTCGAGCTGACTAGTTTTCCCCTCGAGTATGCAGGGGTTTGACCCTATACTTAAAAACAAGTCTAAAATGCTGATTTGTTTTATTTGGATGTAATTCTTAATTTCCATCCTAACAAATATGCTGTAAGTCAAGTCCTGGGGGAAAAAAAAAAAGGTGGCATGATCGTTCAGTAATAAAAATTGATTTTTTTGTAATAAGAATAAATGTCAATTTGATATATATTCCACTTGTTTGTTTACAAAATAAAGAGTGAATCCTCCTGCAAGAAATTCAAGTGCCCATGGCTGCAGCTGTCAACATGGAATGGCTGGGTGTGTGTGACAGCCTGAGGGGCACAGCCAGCTTTTAGCCCTTCAATATTTAAGTATATCATGACTAACACACTTACAGCCCCCTGTTGTTAAAGGAGATAACAATGAAAAATTGTAATATAAATTGAGAGCGCTGTTGGTGCTTTCTTCCCTTGTGGGACCTGGGGATTATTTTCAAGCTCCATTGCTCTTGTGAGAAGGTGCAGTTAAACATCGAGCAGCATCCCCAGGTGTCTTCCAGGACAGTTTGTCCATCAGTTCAAGCCTTTGAATTGTGCAAAGAGTGGGAAGTGCTGTGCTTAATGTAAACTGCTGGTGCTTGCAGTCTCTGGACAGTGCAGACGTTGGATGACATGTATTTATAAGTATTGACTGTTACTATAGAGCACCAGGAGATGGAAATAGGTTATATAATGTCATAAATTATGCAAGGTGCTAATTAAATGCTGTAACGTGTCGTCTGAGTGTTTGAGGAATGGCTTTAACCCTTGGGATCCTCTGCTCTGAGTTTTAGCTGGTCAGTCCTACCTTGCCCCACAGTACCGTTGGGTGTGTAGGCAGCAGGTGGGTGAGATGAGGCTTTGCCAACCTTTCCCTGTGTCCCTTATTCCAACAGATTCACTGCGGGAGTTCAGCAGCAGGTCGGGAACGGGCTACGTCACTGAGGAGATTTGGAAAAAAGCTGGTGAGTGTTTGCTGGTGACCTCGGCCAGGGGTTCTGCCGGCCTGGCTGGGGTCAACACAGACACTGCACATCTGCTGTGCAGGACCAGCAGAAGCCCAGCTGCAGGAACACCCTGGGATGTGCACATCTGGCTGCCACCATCCCCCACCCAACCCACCCTGGGTTTTCCAGAGGGCTCTGCTCCTCTGTGGTGCCAGTGGGGAATCCCGTGGGACCGAGCCTGGCCTCGCCGCCCCCAGGGGATGGGAACGTGCCGCTGCACCTCTGCTTCTCCGGGAGGCTCATCCCGCTCCTGGGGCAGATGGGTGAAGCTGCTCTTTCCTTCCAGAAGAAGCTGTGAACGAGGTGAAGCGCCAGGCCATGTCGGAGGTGCAGAAGGCGGTGGCGGAGGCGGAGCAGAAGGCGTTTGAGATGATCGCCTCGGAGCGGGCGCGCATGGAGCAGACCATCGCCGACGCCAAGCGCCAGGCCACCGAGGATGCCTTCCTGGTCATAAACGAACAGGAGGAGTCCACAGAGGTAAGGTGGCCAGGGGGCATCCCAGGGAGGGACTTGGAAAGACTCACAAAGCTTCCAGATCCTGCCTGACTGACTCAGAGCCTGCATCCCTTGTCTAGGAATCATAGATCACAGAATGGGTTGGGTTGGAAGGGACCTTAAAGATGATCTTGTTTCAAACCCACTGCCCTGAGCAGCGACAACTCCCAGTAGACCCTGTCCAGCCTGGGCTTGAGCACCTTTTCCTTTTAGAAGTTTCTCTCCAATCAATAACTAAAGGAATGCACTGATATCATAAAAAAAGCCCTTTTGATTTTGGCTTTGCTGGCAGGGCATCAGCCTAAACAGTGTCTGTGCCACCCGAAGGGGACCCTGAGGTGGACCTAGTGTAATGACCAGGGATTTTGTGGGATTGAGAGAGGTGTGGAAGCAAAAGAGAAAGTAATGCTGTTGAACGCAGCAGTTGATAAACACATGATGGGAGTGGGTGGAACTGCTCAGGAAGCCATGAGGAATGAGACAAGCAGTGATTTCTCCATAGGGGAATACCAGAGGAGTGTCTTCCTCCTCTAGCCGTGCTGGGAAGCAGTGTGGGACCCTGGGAGCTGCTGAGCACCCCTGTGCAAGCCCCAGAGCACGTCTCTAAATCTGTCCTGTGTTCTGGCACATCATGTAACCTTTGCAACACAGTTTAAAAACAGTTGAAGTGTAAACAGCTGCGAAGCAGTGACCCAGTTTCCCAAGAGTTACCACAGCCTTTGGTGTTAGGGGCATTTTGGTCACAAGCCCTGCTTCTCCTGGAAGGTGGATGAGCCTTGGGGATGCACTGGCTGTGGAGCAGCTCACTCACAAGCAGCTCTCTTCAGTGCTGTGCTGCCAGACTGTAAATCATGACCGTGAGCTGGTGGCTCCAGTGGAAACGCCAGGAGCAGGGAATCTCACTGCTCTTCCCCACAACAAGATCTCCCACCACCGCCCTTCCCTGCTCCCACAGCAGTGCTGTCCCCCCGGAGGTGCCCCCTTGGGCAGGATCAGAGCAGGCTGGCTCTGGCAGAGCCTGCTTTCCCACAGCTGAGCTTGCTGTGCCTGGGTCCAGCTGCAGGGAAGGCTGATCCACGGGCTCCCCTCCTCGGAGCGGTGGCACGCCGGGAGCCCACCAGCTGACACCCTCTCCCGGCGGCCAGAGGGGCTTTGCTCCGCTTCCAGATTGAAGCTCAGGCTCTGGCAGCGCTTCCACCTGGCTGGGAGGCTTCCAAATGAGCTGCTGCTTTTCCAAACTGGCCCGCTCCAACCTCTTGTGTGGCTAAGGCAGGGTGCGGAGCAAATGGTGCCTGTGCCGCACGTCGTGATCCCTGCGGAGAGCGCTTGGCTGGGAGCGATACCAAAATAGAGCTGCTTGAAACAGGAAATAGAAAGACCCAATAGCAGCATCTGCAGCATGTTTTTCAGTCCTTGGCTGCCGTTTCCTCTCTGCCTTTGGGTGGATCTAGTTGGGGAGAGGATGTGATCTGAGCGGTCTGGCAGCAGCTTTGGGCAGAGGAGAGGAGCGGGGGCTAGAAGGGTTGGCAAAGAGGTGGGAAATAGCAGGAATTAATTGATTGCTCATTTTAATATTACCAAATCCGGGCCAGAGGGGACGAACAGTCCCCTCCAGAGCTGAGTCAGCACCAGCCTGCAGCTCTTGGAAACTAAACCCATTTCAAGCACGGCGTCTTTTGGTCTTGCAGAGCTGCTGGAACTGTGGCCGCAAAGCCAGCGAGACGTGCAGCGGCTGCAACATCGCCCGGTACTGCGGCTCCTTCTGCCAGCACAAGGACTGGGAGAGGCACCACCGGATCTGTGGCCAAAGCCTGCATGGCCAGAGCAAGCCCCTGGCACTGCCCACAGCCCGGGTGGCAGCGGCTGCCAAGAGCCTCGACGGCATCCCCAGCCCGGCCCTTGAGAAGACTTCGGCGACCACCTCCCGCTCCTCCACCCCAGCGTCCGTGACAGCAATAGACACAAACGGGCTCTAGAAGGGAGGTTTTGGTTCACTCCATTTGATCTGTTTCCGGGGGGGGGGTTTAAGCTGGAAAAAAAAAAAAACCCCGCAACAACTGTTATCACCTGACACATTTGACACACTGTGCCGCCTCCTCGGAGCGCCGACACACCGGCTTTGCCATCTCATCCTGCCTTTTTCCTTTGTGGTTCGTGAACTGGGACAAGCCTTGCCCACAGCAGCTCCTTCCCCTCCTTGGGGGGACACCAGAGCACCGTCAGGACCTGGGGGGCATTGGACGCCCACTCAGGGGCCCTGGGCTGGGAGGAGAGCGCTGGCACACACCGGAGATGCCAAGCAGGGAGCCCTGTCCTTGTGGCATGCTCAGGCTTCCCGAGGTGTCTGAGCCACCACCTCCTTCAGCCTACCCTTTCTTCCATAATATCCCTCTGGTTTTTTTCCTTACTCCCAGACAGTGGTGCCTCAGCTGGCCGTGCTGGCCCGTTGTTGCTGTGAGCAGACCGGAGCCCATTCCACAGCAGGAGCATCTCATCCTCATTTGTGCCATGGCAGAAGCTGAGCCCGCTGCTCCTGCCTGCAGGTTGGCAGCTGATGGTTGCAGAGAGGCAGGAAAGGGTTTGTCTGCTCCAAACCGAATGTCAGTGCTGGGGAAGCACTGTGGGATGGCCTGGATTCATCTGTGGTGGGACAGACAGTTGTGTGTGTTTCCTGGGTGGGACCTGGGTTGAGGAAACACGTGCAGAGCAGATCTGGGTTTGGGTGCAGGTGCCCTTTCCACCTGGGGACTGTTGGTTTGCTGTGCAGAAAGCATTTCTTCTTTTCACTGCCTGAAAGCTGTTGGTTTGTGAGTTCCTGGTGTTGTTTTTGAGCCCAGGGATCCTCTCGGGGCACAAGGGGGGGTTATTTACAGCCTGTGCTCTCTGCACGCATGGGCCAAACTGGTAAAAGAAAGGCAGGACTTGGCGTCCTCTGTCACCTCCTCCCCCCAGCCTCAGGAGGCTCCTCTGGTGCTGCATCCCGAGATGCCCAGGGATGAGCAGCCACTGCTACCTCGTCCAGCCTTCAGAGACCATCCCAAAAATGCAGGCTCAGAGCGAGGGGTGTCGTGATCTGACTCAGAGGATCCCTGCTGTGGTGTGGAAGGAGGGATCTGGAGGGATTCAGGGCAGTGCCAGCTGTGATCAGCACAGACCTGCAGCAGGGCTGGTCTTGGATGCCTCACGGAGGTCAGCAGTGGCACAGCCCATGGGAGGGACAGGCATGTGCCCTCTGGGAGCTGCTCCAAATTCCCACAGTCACACAAACAGGCTCTGGAAATCCATCTATTCAGCAAAGCCATGTTTCCGTGACTCTGTGTGTGCAGTTGCTGGGCTGGAGCCCAATGAGGCAAGTAATTCCCAAATTATTGTTGATCACTTTTTCAATTGGAGGTGAATAATGGAGCTGTAATGAATTGTCACGGAGTTTGCAGTGGGGATGATCGGGCTGCACCAGCTTTGGCCCCTTGGGAAAGCTCTTTGGGAAGCTGCTGTTGTGGGATAGAGTGGGTAATTTGTGTGTCTGCAAGGTTTTATTATGCAAAAAAGCCACCATGCCTGGTGCAGCAGGCAGCTCTGCAGGGGCAGCGTGGAGTGTCTCCCCTCCCCGTGTCCCCAGGAGTTGGTGCTGGGAGAGCCCTTTGCACAGCCCCTGGGATTGAGGCAGCCTCCAGTGGGGGTGGCACTGGAGCCACCCTGACCTGGTGTCACCCAGCCTGGGGGTGTTCACCCCAGGGCAGATGGAGGTGGCCAGGGGAGAGCCCCAAGTGGCCATCACACGGACCCTGGAAGGCAGCTCTGTCCGTGCCACTCAGGATTTGCTGTGCCCAGATCTGTGGCATGGAGGAGGAGATGAGCAGCACTTGGGCTTGTGAGAGCACCAGGGTGAGGTGCTGCCCTGGCATCCCCAGTTCAGGCAGGGCTGAGGGGTTTTCCTGCCCTAAGGGGCACATTCAGAGCAGCCTCAGGTAAATAATGTCATTGTGATAGCCCATCCTCACTTGCAGCCCTGTGCCAAGGTGGGATGGGAAGGCAGAGCAGGGCAGAGCTGGAAGTAATTGCTTGTAAATAGATTGTCTTCCATAATTCTCATGCAACGTTGATGGCCGTGTATTAAAATTAACCCCAGTGTAAATGAATGAAATACTAACAGTCAAGATTAGAATGATTGCTTCTTTTTTTGTTTGGTTGGTTTTGTTTGTTTTTTTTTTTTTAAACATGGAATGATAAATGTGAACTTGGGACATGGGAAGACAGTGGGTTGAGGTTTCTATTTTTTTTTTTTTTTTGACATTTAATTCTGTAATAGAAATTTGTTACTTCATTCCTGTGCATAACTTATTTAATGTCCTGTATAAAGGAACCCAAACTGTTACAGATGTATTTAGTTTCTTCTACTCCAAAAGTAGTCAATAAAAAGACTATATTCATCCTGCAGCTCCCTTTTGTGGCTGGGAAGGGGCAGCAGTTTTCTGCAGTGCTCGGGCTGCTATCAAGGGTTTTTTGGGATGCTGCCAGGCCTGGCCTTGGCCTTGGCCGGAGAGCTGGAGGGACAAAAGCTGCCTCCCCTGCAGTGGTGATGCTGCTGTCAGTATTGGTGGGAGCTGGAGCAAAGCCTGGGAACAGAGCTGGAGTTCAGCACCATACTCAGTGATGTTGGATGTCTTTGAGTTCATGGTTA
Organism: Acropternis orthonyx; assembly: GCA_035583155.1. Taxonomy (NCBI): domain Eukaryota; kingdom Metazoa; phylum Chordata; class Aves; order Passeriformes; family Rhinocryptidae; genus Acropternis; species Acropternis orthonyx. Next base: position 2,155,156 of record JAWWEU010000053.1, on the reverse strand, counting down.
AGTATGTTCTTTTCTGACCTTTTTTTAACTTCCTTTATTTATTTGAGCACAGAACAGCCTGCAGGGTGCTGTCACAGCTGGCTGCCTGTGCCAGCCCTGTGCCCCCCGTCACCTGAGGATGCCCTCTGCACCCACCTTGGCCTAACCTGAGGAGTTTGGTCTCCAGGCTGCTGCAAACACTAATCCAGTGGTGAAGAAGCCCAAAACTGAGGGACAGACCCCACCCGGGGCTGGGGAGGCAGCTCAGGAATCCCCAGTCCGTTCCTGCTGCAGCTTTGCCCTTTGTGGAGGCCCTGGGTGCCCATCTCTTACCCACCCTGGCTGTGCTCTTTGCCAATGGCCCCCGCACATCCCCAATCCCAGTGGCAGGAATGTGGCCCTTGGCTCTGTAGCTGCCCTGCAGTGGGATAGAGCTGCCTCCCCCGCCCTGTGTGGCAAATCATGGCTTTGGGAGGGCAGGCAGCAGTTGTCAGTAACCAGGTATATAACTGGGCACTTGGAGGACGGGTCCCCGAGGAACTGGGAGGAGCACTTGGGGTCTGGGGTTTGTTGGTGCCCATCTGAACTGCTGTTCCTCTAACAAGGAGCTTCCCTGATCCCATTTCTGCAGGTCACTCCCAGCATCAGCCATCCCCCTGGGCTCTCCCAGCCCAAGGAGCCACCAGGAAGGTTCTGCTGGGGCAAAACAAGCACCCCAAACCCAGCAAGCCCCTCGGTGTTGTCCCAGGGCAGAGGCTGACACTGTGTCAGACCTGCCCAGCACACTGTGTATGAGATGTCCCCAGGACAGAGCTGCACTCATTGCCCCTTCAGCCACAGGTTTTACTTACTGCAGCCAGGGATTTGGGAAGAAACAGTCAAATTAACACTTCTGGTGGAGCAGCGTCAGGGAAAAGAGGTTGAGGGGGGGTAGCAGGTACCCAGGCACCTGAGGGTTGAGGGTGGAGGCACCTGTGGTGACCCAGAGGGGTGTTGGGGAGAGGCAGGGGTGCAAGGACAGTTGTGCCCTCCAGGCCAGGAGGGGTCCCTGGGGTCCCTGCCTGCCCCACATGCCCTTCTCCCTTCACTCGATGCTGGTTGTGACTGTGCATTTTACCCCAGCTCAGTGGAGGATTTGCTGCTCCAGCACCACCAACAAAACCCTGAGTGCAACCCATGGACCAGGAGGGCTTGGCTTTGTTCCAGCCCAGGGCCTTTCCCCCTCACTTTGTGCCCCCCCCCCCCATCATCCCCGTCACCAAATCAACTCAATTACAGCCTCTCTGGCAGCACTGCCCGGTGCTAATGCTGGTTTATGTGAACTGATGAAGCAACAGAGCCAGAGCCATGCTGGCCTCCCCAGGGAGTGGGATGTGCTGGGTACCAGAGCCATGCTGGCCTCCCCAGGGAGTGGGATGTGCTGGGGATGGCCATGGGCACAGCCAGGGAGGCACAAGGCCAGTCTCAAGGCCACTGCAGTGGCTGCACAGGCTGCTGGTGTGGCAGAGCCTGATCAGGCACACTTTGCCAGAAATACTTAATTAAATACTTTTTTTCCCTATAAAACACTATTCACAATCCATACAGGGCCACCTGGCTCCCTGAGGAGAGCCACTGCTGGCCTGGGGTGGCTCTGGCAGGCTGGGCACAGGATGTCACATCAGAGCCATGTTCCCCTTCCAATCCCAACACCTTGTGGAGCCTCGGGCTGCCCTCAGAACCAGGAGGAAGAGGAGCTGGAGTGCCAGAGGGGCTGAGGGGACACAGCAACTGGACCAGTGCTCCCTCAAAAGCCAGCCTGTCACCCCCAAACACGGCTCCCCCAGGCACTCCGGGCGCGCTCCGCTCTCCCCAGGCTGCTCAGAGACTGTCTTGGAGGGGGGAAATAAATAAGTAAATTAACATGGAAAGAGCAAAGGGGTAAAACACTCGCAGGGCTGAGGGCAGGCAGCTCCCACTGGGCAGCAGGAGGGGACAGGGAGGTGAGGGATGCGAGGGAAGGCAAAGGCTGTGCCGAGGGCTCCGTGTCCTTCCGCATGCTGACGGTGTCCTGGAGGTGTCTGCCCTGGGTCAGTTGTTGTTCATGATCCACCAGGAAGCTGGGGAGAGAGGGAAAGGGGTCAGGGATGTGAGGGCAGTGTTAAACAGGAGGGATGTGGGGTGGCAGGGATGGGGGATCTGGCCCTGTAGGGATCTGGTACCTGGCTCTAAAGCACCCAGAGTGTGCAGCCAGGGGATGCCTGGAGATGGGTGACCCACCTTGAGCTGCGGCAACTTCTGCAGGAGAGCACTGGGAATGTCAGCGGGACTGGCATGTCAGGAGCAGCACTGGCAGCGAGGGGTTCAGTCCAAATTAATGCATGATTTACATTATTTTACACCAGAGCTGAAAGTGATCCCTGAAAGCAACCTGGGGCTGAATTTGGTCCCCAGTTCCCCACATCTGGTCACATTTCTACTGGTACCACAGGAATGTGCACTTTCCCTGCGCTGGCCTCTCCCTGCCCCAGCACTGGGCTGTAACCCTGGATGCAGCCACTGGGACTGACCCAGGGCCACCAGCACTTGGCAGAACAGGTTCAGGGCTCAGGTGGAAAACAAAACAAGGCACCAGGTGTGTTTGAGACAGGGCCCAGCTTATCTGCTATATGGGAAGTGCCCCTGCTGCTTGGATGTCCCAGCTGAAGAGCATCCCTGGGCACTGCCAGCTCACACAACCAACCCTGCCAGGGATCAGGAGCCTCACCCTGGCTTGAAAAACCTGATTTAGGTCACCCCAAACCAATCATCTGCTCTGGAGGGAGTCCTGGTGCCTGTTCCTGCACTGCTCCTGCCCTCTGCAACGTACTTGGAGCACAGAGTGGGACTGTGCGACCCCCTCACCTGGGAAGAGCATGGTGGTCAGCAGCTCCGGGGACTCCAGCAAGCTGATGATGGACTGCTGGAAAGTCTTGCTGCAGCTGGACTGCAAGTGGCTGTAAAACAAGGTGCAGGGTCAGGGGGGTGCAGGGGCTGCAGCCTGGGGTGCTGGAGAGCGGCTGGTCCATGCACAGGGCTGCTCCTGCACCACACCCCCTCTTATGCTGCAAACAGGGTGCACGTGATAAACGTTGGGAGCAGTTCACAGTTCTGAGCAGTGCCAGCAGCAGGACAGGCTGGGCAAGGAGGGGGAGCCCCGAGAGGAAAGCCCTTTGAGCCCACCCCCAGCCTCCAGCCCCACACACACGGAGCTCCCACCTTCTCCACGAGGTCACGTCCTGCCAGAACTCGTACAGGATGAAGCAGGCCTCGTCTGTCAGCTTGCAGGCAGAGATGCTGTGGGGACAGGAGTGACCCTGAGCTGGGGCTGGGCACGCTGGCACGGCACTGCCATGTGTGCCCTACCAGCCCCGGGCACATCAGCCTCCCCATGAGGCTTGCAAAGCACAGTTTGGATGCATCCAGTTTGTGGCTGCTGGAGCACAGGGCTCCGGGGGATCCCAAACCCAAATCCTGCTTCACCGCTCCTGTGTCCAGGCGGCAGAGCTTCTAAACTGGTCTTTCCTGCTGCTCAGGAATCAGCGCATTCCAAGTTTTATTATTTCCACATCTCCCCAGCAGTGGCACAGCTCATCCCTCCAGCCCTTTGGAGCAGATGTGTCACCCCTCACCCCTGGAGAGAAACTGAAGCACAAGTGCAGGAGCTGAGCTCACAGCAGGAACCCACAGCTCTCTGCCCCCAGAGTGATGCCATTGCCCCCACACTCCCTCCTGCCACAGGAACAGCCCAGGGGAGGAGGGGGGGGCAGCAGCACAAGGCTCAGCCTGCAGGCCTGGGGGAACCAGCTGTGCTCGGCTGCAGCAGCAGCAATTCCAGCTGAGGATGAGCCTTTCCTCCAGCTGCTGCCACGGGATGCCAGAGGGGGCCAAGCCCCGGGGGGACAGCAAAGCAACTCACCCAGCAGCTCTGAGGCTGCATCCCCCTGCACAGGGGCCACAACAGGCTTTGCAATTCCCTGATGTGAACCAGGACTGTGGAGTCTCCCCGGGCCTGGCTCCAGCTTTCCACTCACGTGGAGAGCCTGCCCATGCAAGGCCACCCTGTTGTCTCCACAAATAGCTCTCATGACAAAAAAGCCCATCAATTCCAAAGAAACAAAAAAAACCCCCTCCCATTCTCCCTGTCACGTGTGTCACAACAAGCATCCTCCTTTTGTTTGGACTGAAAACGTGCCTTTATGCTGTTGGAACTGAAGAGCTGAAAATCGACACTTTAAATGGGAACAGCACGAACATTCCCCGCTGGAAGCGGCTGGAAATCTCCCGTGGGAGAAGGGAAGTGCTGCTCAGGGAGCAGCTGTGCCATCTCAGGTACAGGCTGGCAGTGATGTGTCCCTGCAGGCACACCCGGGCTCCATCCTCAGCTCTGGAGCGGTGCTGGGGCAGCCTCAGCCTCACGCAGGGTCAGCTCTAGGTGCTCGTGGTTGCTTCCCACACACACTGTCCATAAATCAATGCTCTGCAGGAGCTCTGCCCTTGACCTTTTGCTTTCGGGTCCCTCAGTCCTGGAGGAGTTGGTGCACTCGCTTATGTGCACATGCCACAGCCTTTCCTGCTGGCATAAAACCCACTCCCTCCTCCCCAGGCACTGGTTCTTACTGGGAATACCAGCAGCAGGACATGGGACGGTACTGCAGCTGTGACACTCAAGCCCACCCTTGCACTGACCAACACACGAAACACTCCACAAAAACCCATATTAGAGCCCCCATTTCTGGGGGAGCCACCCCACAGACCCCACTTACTGCAGGCAGCTGCTCTGCTCGGCGGTGCCCTCGGTGTAGGACCGGAACGCCTGCCGGAACTCCTCGATGCTGCTCGTGGCCACCGAGATCTGCCTCTTGGCCACCAGGATGTGCTGCCAAGGGACAGCAGGCCATCAGGAAGTGACCTGCTGCCTCCTGCCCTCCCTGCTCCCACCCTGCTGCGGGACAAGGCAGTGCCAAGCAAGCACAGCACTGCAGTGGGACTGGCACCGGAGTGCTGGGGACAAAGGTGACATCAAGTGGCTTCTTCCCACCTGGGCAGGTTGCCTTTACACCAAGGACCACAACAACAGGAGCTGCTCCATCCCCTAGTGGTGGGGTCCTGTTTTGGGGCTGCTGCAGTTCCCCGTGTCCTTCCCCCAGCAGAAAGAGCCTTGGGGACCTGGGAACTGCACCAGGGGATTTGGGTGCTCACAAATAGAGCATTGCTGCCTTCTGGGCTGGCTGTGGGCACTGCCCGGGACTTTCAGGGACCTGAGGAAGCTGCATTTGTCCTGTGGATGTTCCCACACCCAGCTCACAGCCCTGAGTCCCACCCTGCTCCATCAGCAGGCTGCAGGTTCCTCATGAGCCCACAGGCAGAGCTCACCCAGCCTCGGGCACAGGGGGTGTGTGAGAAGGGATCTGTGCCCGCTCGGGGTTATCTGCAAACAACGAGCAGCAGGACAGGCACTTACAGCATCTTGCCCTTTGCACATCGACTCCTCCTTCAGCGGCTCCAGGCGCGGGCTCTGCATCCAACCCCACGGGGGAAATCAGCGTTACCGCGACAGGGCAAACCCCCGAACCCACACCCAGCCCAGGGGACGGGTAGGGACCACACTGGGGATGTTCCTTGGGTTCTTGGGGGAGGACAAGCATATGGCCTGCACATCTGTGGAGCTGGTGGGTCCTCACTGACTTGTCAGATCAGCAGGACCATGGGGAAGCCAGGGGAGGGTCAGCAGAGCTGAGGGGAAAAGGGTGGCTCTGGAGACTGCAAGTGTGGGTCTGGTGAGTGGCTGCAGCTCTGTGGTGATGCCAACACCGAATACAGGGGGTGGTGGCACAGGGAGGGGTCCCAGCACCGACCTGGCCATGCCAAGGTGTGGGGCAGCCCCCAGCAGCTCTCCTTGGCCACACACCTTGCACTCCAGCTTCTCGATGAGCTGCTGGAGCCTGTTGATCTGAGCCATCCACTGTCTGTTGTCCTCGACACAAACACCTGCACGACAAAGGGCATAGAGATGTCACCCAAAAACCCCTCAATTTTGCCAGTGCAAAAGCTTGCTCAAGACCCAGAAAACCACAAAAATTTCTAAACCTCTGATTTAAACCAAAAAAAAACTGATTTGTTTTTCCACTGAGACTTTTCCTACTGCCCAAGGGATAGAACACCCCAGAGAAGCTGGCATCTTAGTGAGATGCTCCAGGCTCCATCCACCCTTGAGGCTCATTGGTGCTGTAGATGTGGCACTTAGGGACGTGGTTTAGTGGTGGCCTTGGCAGTGCTGGGGTAAGGCTTGGACTCAGTGACCTCAGAGATCTTTTCTAACCTTAATGACTCTGTGATTATCGGCTGATCCCACACCCACTCCAGGCTCCAGCAGGGCACAGCCCAACCCCAGGGACACCACGCTGCAGGTACCTGTCGTCAGCATCCCAGAATAGGGGTCTGTTGGAGACAGACAGACGTTCTTCTGTCCTCTGCGCCCACACCGTCTCCCTGACCTCAGGCCAACTGAAGTCTCGGATTTCTTTACGTCCTTTCTGGAAGAATAAAATACAAAACGGGTGGCTGAAGTCATTCCCAGAGGGATCAGCTTCACAGCAGGCTTGGAAAGGGCAGATCCTGCTCCGGGATGTCCCTCCCAGGGAGACCCCGCCCTGTGCTGCACCCCCAGGGGTGGTGCTGGGGAGAGGGGGAGGACCAGCACATCCCACCCCAGTACCTCTCCCGTCCTGACTGCTCCTCCACGGTGTCCACAGCACACTCCAGGGAGGTCTGCAGGGACTGCAGCTGGTGCATGGTTTCCCGCAGCAGGAATCTGGTCAGGAACTGCTCCATCTTCGAGGCAGTCTCGTACCTCTGTGGGGAAGAGGAGAGGATCTGTCAGACGCCTCTGACTCTATGCATGGGGAGCAGAGCCACATCTGGAATAAATAAATAAACCCCAAAGGGTCGATTTCAATGAAATTTTTAGTTATTCCAGGAAAAAGTGGCACTACAGGGCAGAAGAACCTTCTGGGCACCTGCCTGTGAGATCACAACAGGGAACACAGGCACGGTTCCACCTGCACTCCAGCCCCAGCAGCCACAGCCCCAGCACTCTCAGCTCTGGGAGCCATGGAGGGGAGCAGATGGACACAAACCACAGGGTAAAGGGACTGTCCCCAGCCTCAGGGAGGGTTCCAGGGCTGGCTGCACATCCCTCGTGCCCCGCTGTTCACACACAGCTCTGCTCACACCAGGGCTCTCAGGACAAGGCTGAGACCCCACGGTGGGCCCCCAAGGTGCAAGAAGCCCATTCCAGGGATCCCCCACCTCTGGCAGACCAAGACAGGGGCTGGCTTCATGCCCTCTCTCCTTGGGCAGTCAGTGCCAAGCCTCTGCTCCCATAAGAGGTTTCGTAATGAATTTCTGACACGTGCTTGCGTTCAGGGCCACCCCACAGCCTGTCCTCATGTCACTTGTTGAGTGTGAGTGAAGTGACAGCCCCTGTGAGCCCCAGCCCACCTGCCCTATGGTACTGGAGGTGTGCCCAGGAGGAATATGGGTCTCTGTGCCCATTCCTCACCACCCTCCTCCTGGATCAGACATGCAGAGTGAGCACCAGGGGAGAGCCACCTTCTCTGACCTCCTGGCCATGCTCCTTTGGATGCAGCCCTGGATTTGGTCCAACCACTCAACTTTCCTTCCTATTTCCATTTGCTTCCTTAAAACCACCTGAAATTCTGTCCTTGCACCGTTAGAAAATCCCCGGGCCCCCAGGGAGGGACACAAGGTACCCAGGGAGGAATGCTCAGCGAGACAGGGAGTGAGGAGATGAGAGGAAAGGCTGCAACACATACCCAGACACTTGTAGAGCAAGCACCGCTGTCTTCCAGTTGGGATGAGGCACTCTCCCTTGCAGAGGAGTGGCTAGTTTGGCTTCATGAGACCCCTCTTGTCCCACTACAGGCTCTTCCTCCCTCCTCAGCATCCCTCTGGAGTGGCAGCCATGCTGAAGCCTGCAGTCATCCTAGACAGCGGCAGCAGCTTCACCCGGGGTGGCTTTGCGGGGCAGAAGCCGCCCCAGTATGTTCTAAGGACTGTGCTGCTGCATCCCTGCAGTGCAGGCGCCACGCGGGACACCGGGCAGCCTCCCACTGCCACGGGAAGCACAGGAGGCTTTGCCGCAGCACCCACGTCCCGCCCACTCAGGCACGGCACCGTTGAGGATTGGGATGGCATGAAAAGCCTGTGGAGCCACCTCTTCTCCTGCAGCCTGAAGGTTCTCCCAGAGGAACACCCGGTGCTCCTGGCTGAGCCCCCGTCCTGCCCCGCCGCCGACAGGGAAAAGGCAGCGGAGGTGCTTTTCGAGAGCTTCGGGGTGCCCGCCCTGCACGTGGCCAACACCGGGTTCCTGTCCCTCTGCGCCCACGGCAGAGTGACCGGGCTGGCCGTGGAGGCTGGGGCAGGAGTGTCCCACGTCACCTCCGTCTGCCTGGGCGAGACCCTGAGGAAGGGCACCCACCGCCTCGCCGTGGCCGGGGAGCTCCTCTCCACCCACCTGCGCCGGCTGCTGATGGAGAGCCCCAACGAGCCCTCGGCGCTGCACGCCCTGACCGAGAAGACGCTGGCCCAGCTGAAGAAGCAGTGCTGCTACATCTCCTTGGACTACGAAAGAGACCTCCATGACCAAGGTTCCCATCACCCAGCCAGATTTCGGATGCCGGATGGGCACTGGATAACCCTGGGCAAGGAGCGGTTCTGCTGCCCGGAGCCGCTCTTCCAGCCAAAGCTGCTCGAGCACAGCTGCCCTGGGCTACCCCAACTGGCCTGGCAGAGCCTCCAAACGGTGCCCAGCCATGCCAGGAGGGATGTGCTGGGTAACATCGTGCTCTCGGGTGGCTCCTCCATGTTCCCTGGCTTTCCAGAGAGGATGTGCTTAGGATTGAACCTCCTTTCCCAAGGCACAGGCGTCCACATCGAGGTGCTGGCGAGCCCGGAGCGGGGCACAGCAGCCTGGGTGGGGGGCTCGATGGCAGCGTCCCTCACATCCTTCCAGAGCGCGTGGATGACAAAGGGGGGGTACCAGGAGCACGGAGCTGTGTATGTGCACGCGAAATTCCAGTAAGGAGATGGCAGCCATCCCACTGCCAAGCTACAGGAGGAGAGACTCCAAAACACCGCCCTGCTCCAGGCAGGGCTGCAGCAGCGGTGACCGGGGGCAGCTCCTGCGCCACCACAGGGTGCAAAAGTCAATTAAAGTGCTCCAAAAGGAACCAACTGCTTTTCATTGACGCTCTGGGTTATTTCCGTGCCCATCCATGGCAGCAGAGCTGTCCTTTCCCAATGGAAATGCAGCTGCCGGCACAGGGAAGGGGGGCGGCTCCAGCTGTGAGCACAGCAGGACCCTCGAGGTCTGCAGGGAGCCGCAGGGATGGGAGGAAGGAGCTGAGGAGGAGGGAGGGGAAGGTCCACACGGTGCCTGCACTGCAGCCACTTTACTGCAGGAGGCGATTCCACATCCTGGCACTGGAGCAGCTCAGGGTGGGGTACGGAGATGAGCTGACAACCAGGCAACTGAATTCGTTCGCTCCTTGTAATTTTGGTATAAAGGTCGTTTGGTGCTTCAGGGAGCAGATTCAGGTCCCTGAACAGACATTTCCTCACCTGGCTTTGGGGCTGCTTCAGTGAACTGACTCAGCTCCGCAGATGATTAGAAAAGGATCAGAAGTTGCAGGGGGGAGCACAGCGCAGCTGTCACAGCAGGCTCCTTTCCCCATGGCCAGACCCATTCCAGCTCCTCCAGGGACACAGGGCTGCAGTGGGAGATGTAGGAAGGAGTCTCCAGATGCTGGAGGAGGGCTGGGTGCTTCACAGAAGCATCGACTAGGAGAGGTCAACCCCCTTCCTTGAAAAGCCAAGGAGACAGACCAACGTCCTCTCTGCTGTCTCTCTGGTGTCCCCGTGTGACCCCTGGGCTGTGGCACAGACCCAGAGCCAGGCTGTCTTCACCCCCCTCCCAGAGCTCCATGAACCATGTCCAAAATAATGTCCAGCAGTGCCACCACATTACTCGGGTCAAATATTTCCGATTCCTACTGCGTTTCTCTCCAACACACTGAGGATCTGGAATTCCAGAAGCTCTGCACAGAAGAATGTGGACATAACTCTTCCATTGCTGGTGCCAAAGGAGGGGGAGGGTGGGGAGGCCCTTGAGCCCTTCATGGTTTTCTAGTTGCTCTGTGCCACATCCAAGCCGCCAGCCCAGTCCAGGAGCTGCATCCAACTGGGCTGTGGCTTACTGGGATGGAAAGGTAAGTGGAGAAAGTGGAGAGGATACTCATCCCCTCAGCACTGGCCTGGGCTCATGCTGGACTTGGCAAAGGATGGCCACAGCCACCCTGCCAACACATCCCCCACAGCCCTCTGCCCTGTGGCTGTGCAGCCACAGGGGTTTCATCCCTGCTTGAAAATGAATCTCATTTTCCTGCCAGAGGAAGAGGATGGCAGCAAAACGGACAGGGTGCAGCCATGGGAAGCTGAGCTCCAGCTCTGCATCTCCAGGCTCTCCCCAGCCAAGCATCCCACCTGAGGCCACAAGACTTCCTTCCCCACAGCCCCAGAAATGCAGAGGGCAGGGCTGGGGACCCTTGCCCACCCCGTCCCCTCCTCACTCCCACAGGGTGCAGGAGCCAAAATCCCTGCCAGCACCACTTTTCTGTGCTTGCCCAGCTCCTGCCACACATTTTCTGTTTACAGGGACAAGTAACACTCTGATCTCCCCAGGACACACTCGGGAAAGCAGGTGAGGAGGAAAACTGAGTCCCCAGGGAGCACATTATTCCCCCACCACATGGCTTGGCACAGTCTGTTCCACTACAGGGGCTGGTCCAAATCCAAAGGGTGTCACCTCTCTGGCAGAACAAAGGGCACCTCCACCAGCAAACAGTCTCCACAGCCACGGGGTGAACAAGGTGCGTTCCCACCTCCAAGATGCTCTTCCCAGCCTTGGCATGTGGACACTTCCCTTTACATGGGCATTGGATGCTTCTCCCTAAATGCATCACTCCCCTTCCAAGTGCCAGGTCCCGGAAGAAGCACCAAGCCAGCCTCCCAACACTCTCCATCCTCTCAGCTTTCCCCCTGAGATGGCCCAAGCGTCACGTCCTTCACGGATGATGTGGGTGGATGGGGTTTCGTGGCAGAGCAGGCAGCTGCGCCCACTGCCATCAGGGCTGTGGGGGGCACACTGAGCCTGCCCTGAGCCCCACAGCTCCCCCAATGCAGTCCTTACACCCCAAATACACAGGCACCAGCCTGGGGTGCCACCCTCCAAAACCCACCCACCAGCTCAGGGCACGCTGTGCTTGGAGGGCACTCAGCTCTGGAGGGTCCCACGTGGACATGTTGGCATCTGCCTCCTGTCTCCCACCTCATCAAACACAGCATGCCCAGGAGAATGTGCTGGAGGGAAGGATGGAAATAACCAGCCCTCCAGAGAGCCCCAAATGCTGCTTCACTCTCCTGCAGCAACTGGAAACATTTCATGCCAGGTGAGGGAATCAACTGAAATCAACCTTCACTTCAGTGCAGCTGCGCAGCCCTCTTTGCACTCTTCATTTCGGGGCAAACAAGCAAAAGCCTCTGGTGAGGAGTTGCACCACGTGGGTTAAACCCTCTGTAAACAGAGGTTCAATGAAAATGTGCTCTGGCTCACCGAGCACAGCATTTTCTGCTTGCAGGAAAACCCCACGGATAGGAGTCACAGAGGAAATAACTCAGCATGCACGAGGCAAGGAATTTTGATCATAGACTGGTATTTCAGCTCTGTTTACCCAGATGAAAATCCTGAAGTTGCCAAGAGCTGCTATAATTCCGCTTTTGAATTTTATTAGTTTCTTATGATGATAGTTAAGCTCAGGACAGAGTGGAATAGGTGGTGACAGTCCTGCCAAAGGAAAAATAAGAGCATTTGGTTTGGAGAGGCATTTATGGGCTGGTTTGCAGCGTCTGCAGACTGGAGAATGGAAAGATTTCAGCATACAGGCTCCCTGGAGAAATATCAGGCTGTTTCCCAAGGTATTTCCACAGTTCACTTCCTGCTTGGATGCTATTATATTGCAAACATGAAGTTCAGCCACAAAATAAGGTGTAATTAGCTCACTGCAGCACAGCTACCAAGTTATATTTTACAAATATAAGTGGGAATGACAGAATTTGGAGAAAAATCCTCTTTTCTTTCCCATGCTTCTACCAGCCCAGTGAGGTAGGATGGAAACACGGGCACTCCTAATGATTTGGTTTCCTCCTGCCAACCTGGCAGACACATAAAAATGACCACGAGCAGCTTTGCTGCCCACACACACACAGGATTTCCTACAGCAACTGCAGGCACACAGTGAGGATGAACCCAGCTTGCATTTCTCATGCTTTATCCCAACATTTATCCTGGAGCTGACAAGAGGCACGGCAGCAGATGGAGGAGCCTGCCAGCCAGGAGACAGCTGTGGAGACGTGCCATTGATCCATGCCAGGGATCCCGGCCCACAGCGACGGCACACGCAGAGGTGGGAATCCTCAACCCCATAAAGGCCCTTGGCAGCCCTGCTTCAAACCACAGCTCCCAAACACAGAGCTGCAGAATACTCCCTCCAAGCCTTGGTTTCCTTATTTCCCTCCTCTCTGTAGCTCATGGCCCTGGCACAGCCTGAGCGAGCCCATCACATCCCCCATGGTCTGCTTTTTGTGCCAACGAGGCAGCTCAGGCTCTCTGACTCTTTTTCTGGTTGTAAAGTAGGCTTTCATTTACATGAGCCTATTTACAGGTGTGGGTAAGCACCTGGAGGATGCAGAGGTGAGAAATCCCGTGGTAGCAGCAGTAGGAAACTGGAGATGGACAATACCCTAACCAAGAGATGCTGTGACTAAGCTGGTGACGTCCAGCACAAGTCAGAGACCCTCTTCCCCTTCTCCCAGCCAGCCTGGACATCACTACCTGCTCAGGAGTCAGGTAAAGTCCTCTTAAATACAGCCTGGGAAGAACATGGGCTGCCTGCACAGCCCTGCTCTGGAAACAGAGCTCTCTGGTGAGGGTTACTGGAGCAGGCAGGTCCCTCCCAGTTTCCTCAATGCACTATGAATACAGCTCCAGCACAAGCAGCTCCTTGGCAATATGATTCAACTGGCTCTTCCCTGAGGGTGGTCTCCCTGCCAAAGTGGGGATCTCAGGAATGAAACAACAGAAACAAGGCACAGGTGTAATTTGGGAAGTCTCTGCTCCCTGTCCCCACCCCTGGCTCACAGAGGTGTGAGTTCCAGCTAAAATCCAACCTAATAAACCCACTAGTCCCACAGTAACTCGAGCTCGAGTCCAACTCTGGAAATACAAATCTGGGAATATATTCAGGTCACAGCAGGGAAGAATGCAGCATTTATCATCTCTGGCAGCCTTTAGAACAGCAGGTATCCCACAGCTCTGCAAGAGCTCTGCCCACAGGGTTGGAGCACTGTCCCTTCCTTCCTTCTCCCCACATCAGAGCCCCACAGAGCAGGGGAGTGCAGGGACATAATTCCCAGGAGGGTCAGTGTCTGCATCAGGGCTGGGATCAGAGCACCTGATCAGCACAGACCTCACCTGGTGAGAACAGTGCTGTGAACACTGGGCTACCCTGGCTCCAGGCAGATCCAAATGGGTGGAAAAGCGAGTCCACATGAATCTGTTCCAACAGGGAAAACCTGCTTCTCTTTTCCAGGGAAAACTGGTGGCACCAGAAACTGTGAAGTGAATGAATGCATCACGCCAATACTGTGAAGCAGAGAGTGACTGTGCTGTCCTTTGGAGAAATACATGAATATACACATTCATTACACACAAAAAAAGCAGAACAGAAGAGAGTGAAATAAAGCACAGCTCTCTGGAGAGGATTCCTTCTCTCCCTCTGGACTGGCATTTAATAACTGTGAAGGGGGCAGGGCAGCTGAATCAGAGAAAATGCATTTTCAAGTGATTCCCTCTTCTGGCGTGAAATTTCCTGAGGTACAGGGAAACAATGACGAGTCTGGCCAGAGGAAAACTCAAAGAGAAGGACTGACACTACAGAGGCACAAACACTGTGATGACTGTGGGACAGATCCCCCTTTGCCCCTGTGTCATGTCCATAGGTCACTGGACAAGTGTTCACATGGATTGTGCCCTTCATCCGCTTCCCACCAAGCATCAAACTCTGGCATTGAAGGGAAAGAAAGGACCAGCCCTTCCCAAGCACGCAGCTAAACCATTTCATACATTTCAGGTGCCCAGGGGGCTGCTGCTCCCCCAGGAGGGTTCTTTTCCCAGCTGTCTTTGGCCCTGACCCTGGGCAGCACAGCCCTCTGCAACACACAAAGCAGGGGGCTCAGAGCAGGAGGCTGCTTGCCCTAATTAGCAGCCTCCAATCTGCTTCCCATCAGCACAAGCTGCAGGGAGAGGGAGAGCATTCCCTGCAGGGGTGAACTCTGCATCAGGCTGGGAGTCAATGAATTGCAGCACTCCCTACCCCTCCCCGTGTCCTCCCTGTTCCCACAGCGCTGCTGCTGCAGTGGCTCCTGCCCCTCCTGCGGGTTTTGCTGCTCTGAGCACAGGTTGTGCTGAGAACGGGCTCCTGGGCTCTGTCCTGGCTGCTGGGCTCTGTCCAGAGCAGGATCAGCCCTGCAGCCCCCATTTCCCAGCACGCTACTTTGTGGAAAACACCTTGTTTTGGCTCAACACAGATTATCAGTGATGCTCCCAGAAAGTGTCCACAAGCAGGATCCCACAAGGAGCTGGTGGAACAGCCACTACCAGAGCCTCACAAGGAGCAAGATGATGTCTCCAGAGCACAAAAGCACTAGATTCACCCTTCACCTCAGTCTTAGCTCCCTTTCCTTCAGGCTGTGCAGCTCCAGCACTCACCACACAGGCAGACAAACCCAAGCACCCCCTTGATTCGGGAGGTACCACGTTTGCTCCCTCCAAAACCCAAATTTAACACTAAGCAAGCAGCTAAGACCACCACAGCTTCTGTTTCACACCCACCAGCCCTGCTGCCCTCCCATGGTCCTGTCCTTACCAGCTTGGTTTTGTCCATGGCTGCCAGCACCGCAGCATTGAGGGTTTCCAGGGCAGAGAGCACGTTCCTGTATTCCCCGAGATATGCTGAGAAATAATCTGAAGCAGGAGAGAAGACCACGGTGAGGCTCCTGAGCACCTCCATCTCTGCTTCCCACACACAGAGCCCAGTGCTGCAGGGGAACATTCACCTCCCTCTCCAGAGTCACGCTCCCACCTGGACTGAAATGATCTTCCCTATCCCCTTGGGAAAAGCAGTGCTGGGATACAGGCACTGTCAATGTCACCTGACTGCCCAGTCCTGCCCAGGTCAGACACACACAAACCCCACCGCAGACCTTCAGGAGAGGGAGCTCTCCAGGGTAGGAATATTGCCTGACTTACCACACAACTTCTCCGTGTCCACGTTACTGCAAGAAACAGAAAAACAAGCTCTTGTTAGATAATGGGGCTGCTTTGGGAGAAACAGTGATTATGAGCAGGGTCTTGAGGGCTTGTCTTGAGTCCCTGCTCATTCCATGCATTTTCAGAAGCTGCATTAGAAAAATGAGAAGCTGCACAAGTTCAGAGCCAGCAGCTCAGGAGCCATGCCCGGCCCCTGCAGCATCCAGGCAGGGCTGCAGAGCAGCACCTCTGCTTCAGGGGCTGAAGGAGCAAGCAAAGCTGCTCCAACATCTCCCGGAGCGTGGTGGGAAAGCGCCTGTGACAGCAGGACGGAGGTGGTCCACACTCCTGAGCTCGCAACCCCATTTCTGAGCCCTGCAGCTGCTTCTTCAACCCAACCTCTCCCCCCAAAAGTGGGAAGCACCAAGCCACGGCTCTCTCCTTGTGCCTCCCTTAACCTCAGCCCAGGTCCTCCCCCCGTGGCTGCCCCGGGGTACCAGACCCCTCCCCTCCCCTCTCCTCCCACCTGCCCCCCTCACCTGCTCCTCCCCTTCCCCACCTTCAGAGACCAGGGGATGTGGAGCTGCCCAGGGCAGGGGCTGGGTGATTTCACAGCCCATGAGAGGGGTTGTTCCTGCCATCAAAGTCATTAAAGCAGGGATCTGGGTCCAAAAATCTGGAGGAAGGGGCAGACCCTCACCCCTTTTCACTGCACAATCCACACTGGCATCACTGCAGGGCTTGGGCATGTGCCTCCAATAAAGGTGCTGCTGGAGTGGAGAGGGAGGAGGAAACATTCAGAAACAGCCACAGGTTTTTGGGAAGGGTTTTCAAGCAGAACCAAGGGTTTGCATGATGCTCTCAGATCTGCTCAGGTGGCCAAAGCCATGGAGACAGAGCTGCTCACAATTCCTGGCATCACCCAGAGCCTGCAGGGACAAGCCCCAGGATATCACTTATTCAAATCAGCCCCTGCTCAAGGCATTCTGCTGCCTCAAAATCCCCTAAACTATTACAGCTATTTTTAATCCTGATTGGGCAAGTGGAAGACAGAATGAGAGAGTTTTTTTAAGTGTTTTTAAAGTGGGTTTTAAGTGCTTAAGTGGTTTCACACGTGGAGGAAATGGTAATATCTGGGCTCCAAGCACAAGGACAGCTGCAGTGCTGCTGACCAGGGGATGTCACACCACGGCCACATCATCCTTTCCCCACTCTGACACTGCTCACAGGGCAAAGGGACAAAAACACCCCGAGGTGAAATTTGAGGAGAGCGTGTGAACTGTCCAAAATACCATGTGAGGAACAGGGGAAATAATTCAAAAGGAATCTTCCCACAGCTTTTCCTCCAGACACCCAAGGCTGGTTTCTGCCTCCCTGTTTCTTCTGAGCTTCCATTTAGTGTCCCTTAATAACAGGCAATCCTTCAAAGCATGCAAATATTTTGGTGAGAGCCAGGGCAGTGGGACTGCAGGCCCCTCTGCTCAGGTAAGTGCTTCAGGTGCCTCTGGAGCATCAGACAGGGGCAGTGATTTGGCTCAGCTATTTTAGACACACAGGAGCTGATTTAGGCAGGGCTCTGCACACTGACCTGGCACTGCAGGCAGTTTTGAAGTGGATTTAACAAAACAGTGTTTCCCTCGAGACACAATACAGATAACTCTGCAAAAGCACAGCCTCTCCTTCTGCTGACTGCACTCCATCGAAGTTTGCTGATCCCATCTCTGAGCAGCTCCGTGCATCCCGTCACAGCTCTGCTCCACGGAGTGAGTGGGGTTTGAAACACCAGTTTACACTGGAAAAACCTTTTGCCCCTTCTTAATTTTCCCACTTATTCCTGAAAGCTGCCTGGAAGCTGCAGGGCTGCTGCAGTGCTGCAGGAGCCTTGGCACAGCAGCATCCACAGTGTGTCAGAGCTGTGCCCCAGAGCAGGAACTGCAGCCACTGGTTCCCATCCAAGAGAGGGGCAAAAATCACTGAGGAGGGGATATATACACGTGTGATAACAAAATACCCAGTGAAAACACCTCATGCACATGTTACCCAGGCATTTCCATCTGTTCCCAGGGAGGACCTGGGGCTGGGACTGGTCTCACCAGGGAGAAGGAGCCACCAGCTCAACCCACTGCCCAGTCCTCACCTCGGCTCCAGTGAGGTGTGACAAAGAGCTGCAATCAACACCCACCTTGTGGCTTCTAAGAAGAGGCCAGAGGTTATTAATAACTCCTTTTATCTTGTCTGTTTGCTGTTGGAAAATGTGCTAGCAAATCAACCACTAAACCACTGAACAGTTAAAACATTGAACCAGTCGAAGGGACCTTGTGGTAAAAATCAGCCCTCTGGGAGTTGTCCAGGGGAAGATCTGCTCCCTTCCCTTCCCTTCCTGATGCAGCCTGCTCCATCAGTAACCCTGCTTGGGAATCCCTTCCCACATTCTGCATCCTGCAGCAGCCCCCAGGGCACAGGTAGGGGCAGGACTGAGCACAGCAAGCAAATCACAGGGGATGATTGGTGCCGTTTTCATCCCACCAGAGCTCATTCACACCAGAAACCAGGAGGAGCTCATGAGAAGACCCTGCACAGCAAACCCTGACCCATACTGCAGAGCTGCACGGGGCAGCAGGTTTTCCCTGCTCCTCTCTGCCATTCCCTCTCCCACTCCAAGAGAAGAGCCATCCTCTGCTTCCAAAGCACTCATCCTGAGACTCTCCACATCTCCCATAGCTGTATTTTGACTGTGCTCAAACCACTGATTAACTGTAATTAAGCTTGAACTGATGATGACGGATCTTGTCATCATTATGCTGTTGGGATTTTTGTCAGAATGTGCCCGGAATTTATACAAGAAAACAGCAATCAGCTGCAGAAAAGCAGGCAGGATTTCTTTTATTTTTATCATTTAGCATGTTGGGAACCCCCTCTGCCACCACAGATTGGGTTTCCAAACCTTTTCAGTGTAGCACAGAGTGTTTCAATCACTCTCCATCACTCAGAGACTGGCAGATGCTGCAGCTCTGAGCCTCTGAGTGAAGAGAGGGGAGGGAAGCCCATTTAAATCCCTTCCTCCACAGAACCACAGGCTTGAGGTTATTTCCACTAGGAGATTTCAAGTGCCACCAGGTCAGCACTCCCACCTCTTTCACTTCTGGCACAAGGTCAGAAGCTCTGGGCTGTCTGCACCTAATTCCTGAATGCTCTCATGCAAAGAAGGATTTCCCAGACCTTTTTTTACCAAATTTCCCCGACAGATGCAGGACTGGAAGACACACAAGATCCACACAACAATTTCCTGGGCAGGTTTCACACTGCCCTGCAAACAGTTGCAACCTCTGCAACATGACAAACTTCAGTCCCAAGCCCTTTGTAACCAACTCTCCATGAAGTTGTCCTGGTGAGACTCTGGGATCTACTTTATCCCACCCTGCTCAGAGAGCAAACCACACAGAGCATCTCTCCAGATGCTTCTGCAGCTCTCTCAGCCCTTCAAAAACATTAGTCCTTTCTCACCCAGGCATTTGAGTGGATGAAAATGCACTTTTCCAGGAAGATGAATCTTCCTGTGCCAGGGCTGGTGTGGAGCTTCCCAATAAGCTAAACAAAACAGTGGTCCCAGGTGTTGCACCAAATTGCCATGTAGAGCTGAACTTGGTTTCAACATAAACTCCTGAATGTCACAGAATTCAAGCAAGGAGATATTTTAAGCCAAAATGGAACAATTTTCGGAAATGCACAACAAAAATAAGCCTCATGTGGAAACGTAAAAGCTCTAGTGAACCCAACAGAGGTGACTGATGCCACAGCGTCCCACATGTGCACCAGGTGGGTGGGAAGTGCAGGAGAGGAGAATGTGGTACCATGGGCTCTCTGGAAGGAGAACAAGTGATGTGGGAGAGCTCTGAAAGAGATGTCAGCTCTGGGGCCCAGAGCAGCTGCAGGTTCAGTGATGGGTGAGGGTCAGGGCATGTCTGGGCAGTGCTGGACAAGGAAAGATCTAAAGGTCTCTGTCACTGCCTCTGCTCGGGTCAGGCTGACATGGACAAGCAAACCCAAACTCCAGCCTAGACCTGACAAACACAGCACCAAACCCACCTGCCGGATGAAGGGTGAAGCTTTCCCATCATCACAAAAGCTACAGGACTCAAAAGGAACACACCAGATATGTTTGTAGAGCCTGTGGCTGCTTTTCAGGTTTGTAATACTGTATTGCCTCAGGTAGTAACTCTTGAATCTGGCAGCAAATCTCAGCCAGCTGCCTAAAATATTAAGTTCCTGCAAGTGCAAGGCAAGCCCAGAGGAAAAGCACTGTTCAGCCCCCCCCCACCACGGGGACAGCAGGACACCATCACAGCCTTCACACAGCACCAGAGGCTGCACAAAGGAGCAAATCCCCCTGCACATCCCCAAAACAGTGTCTCCTTACATTGGTACGAAGCCACTGACTGCAGGAATTTGGAAACAGCTGTCTGAGGGTCCCTTCTGCTCTTTATGGAAGGAAGAGAACAAAGACCCAATGCTCATGCCCTGCTAAAAGATGTCACCAGCTCGATGCTGCAACTGCCACGTTGTCATGGCTACCACACCATCGCTGGGAAGGAGAGCACCACTGCAGCCATGGCCCTGCTGAGCTGCTCCAGACTGATGGAATAAGCCCAGGCTGAAAGCAGTGGTGAGCCAGGAGATCTCCCCTGCTCAGATCAGGGCTTGGTTAAAACTCCCAGCTTTGCTGCACCCCGTGTTTTCCAGAGGTATTGTACGGGATGACTCCAAGGTCACCCCAAAGTGGAGCAAGAGGAAAGGAGTATTCCCAGGGGAAAGGGAGCAGCTCATGGCTAACTTCCTGGGATCACAGCCCAAACAGACAGAGGTATTTTCAGGAGACACCTCCTGCTGCCCCACACGCACAGGTCCAACCAGCAGGACAGGCAGCAGTGGGCAGCCAGGCTTCAAAGAAAGCAGCACCAAAGCTGCCCATACCAGCCCACTTCTGTGCCCCATCACCAAAGTGGGAACATCAGCCAAACCCACCACTCCAACACCACCAGGAGTCCATCATCCCCACTGCTCCAGCGGGTGGATGGCATGGGGACCGCTGGGTATCCTCTGCCAGTGACTTGGTGGCATCTCGGTGTGACAAGGGCCTTCTGTGCCACTTCCCTGGCTCTCGGCAAGGTCCTTGGACTAGTGTGTGCAGCTCAGGCTGCTCCAAGCTGTCCCTCCCTGATGGAGATACTGCCCTGGCCAAGGGTGCCAGAGGTGCAGGAGGTGCTTCCCAGGGAGCCGGGGCAGTGGCATGAGCCAGAGCCAAACCTGCTGCCCAAGCCCAGGAGGAAGCACAGCCCCTTCTCCCCCAGCAGCACTCCAATATTTCAGCAGAGCCCAGAAATGCAATTCATCAACACCCAGTTTCTCCCAGTGCCAGAACACACCCACCCATAGCAGGGAACCGGGCAGAGGGATCCCAGTGAGGCCATTGGGATGAGAAACTCCACTGAGCCCAACAGACTCCAGCCAAGAGCAGATCTGGGCTAAACACAATTGTTTCTCCTGTTCTTTGGGGGTTTCTCTTTTTAAAGTAACTGGCCTAAATTCCCAGTTACATGCACCAGGCCCACTTGTGGTGAAAAACAACTCTTACATAAGTGAAAAGCAGTTCCCTGTGTCAGCAGTGGCAAAGTCTGCGACTTTGCACCGTCTGTGCCTTGTCCTCACTCCACCACATGCTCCTGCAGACACACAACCTGCTCCACGAGCTGGATATATTTCTGCAATACATTTTTCAAACTACAGTCATGTCATCTTAAATGGTTGCTGTGCTTTGTGGAACTACAGTAAATCTGATGATTGCTCTCAAAATGTCTGACTCCTCTCTTCACCCAAGCTGGTGTTCAAGGGGTTTTAACATCTGCGTGCTACAAGAGGTGGGTTTTTCTCACCCTGACTATTTATCACACCCGCCCCCAAATGTGCTCCATCTACAGTCAAGCAGTCTTATATTCTCCTTCGTCTCCTCCGTGCCACCACGGTACTTACTCTGAATGACGCCTGTCAATGCCACTGAACAACTCCCACAGCTCCTCCGAGCTCAGGATCCCATCAGAGAAATAGTTCTTGAACTCCTCAAATGACAGTTTCCCATCATCTGCATTTAAATACAAGGGAAGAATAATTATATATCTGCAGAAAGCAGCACCCAGGCCCCGGCGATCCTCCCCACAGCCACTCTCCCGGGAGCGTGGGACAGCTGGGCGTGTTGTGCATAATAATTAGAGCAGATATCTCTCTGAAAGCGTGTCCCACCACCCCATCAAAAGCTCAGGAGTGTTGGCAAGCAGGGCCACTGCTGCTGGGATTTCAGGTGGGAATTTCAGCACCTTCCCAAAGACGCCACTGCAGTGGTTTCAGAAATGCATGCGGACACTCTGTTGTGGGTCCAAGCGGACATCATGCACTCAGATAACTGTCCAAGGCAATAGTCCGTTACAAACAGCAAAGGTTCTTATGGTAACAAAATCTCTACATGGAGTCAAGAGCTTTTTCTTTCCTCTCTGTGAAGGACTTCAGCTCCTGGGCTGCATTTTGATCTCCAGCAAAAGCGGGTCCTGGAGCCTCCAAGCTACCACAAAGGAGAAGAGCTCAAGAGAGCTCAGAGAAACGACCTGTGATTTTGGACCCCTTAGTTTATCGGTGCTGGATTAAAATGTGGGTAGCAGACTCCCAGATGCCAGAGGCCCCAGGGCTACCCAGATACAGAGTCACCTGTAAAACCCTGCACTGAGCACAGAATCAATCCCACGAGGGATGGAGCAGAAGCCTGATGGCCCCTGGGCTGCTTCGCCATCCCTTCTCACTGTCAGCAGCACAGAGGGCAGATCACGTGCAAGGGCTGGAAGGGGCTCTGTCCTGCCTGGTGCATGGATGGTGAATGTGGGGAGCCCACCCCCCAGCCCCTGGCCAGGCCCCTCGCTGCAGGCAAAGCAGAAAAGCATTTTCCTTGCAGCCAGAGCACTGCTTGCCCTTATCCTCCCTCACTCTTTCAGCCAAACCTCGCAGTGGGAGCGAGCCACGCTGCTTCACCCAGCCCGGGGCAGGGAGGGGGAGGCAGCAGCAGGGACAAAGCACTCACCGTTCTTGTCGGCTCGCCGGAAAATCTGCAAGAGAAAATACAGCAAGGCTCAGCGTGGCAGAGGGGAGAGAAGGGCAGCTGAGCCAGGCAGCATCCAGCACCATGGAAAATCACCTCCTGGGGCCCAGGGAGCCGTGGAGAAGCCCCTGCTGCCAGGACTGCACAGGCTGCTCCGGGAAATTCCCCTCTGCCAATGATTAAACCCATTTCTTGCCTCTCATGCACAAAGCCCTGGGCGCAGCTGCGGTGACCAGGCGAGCCCTGCACTCACAGCAAGCGTCTTTTAGAGAACACAGAAGGAGGTAAAGCAGAAAGGGCTTTGCTACACCCTTGTGATGGCAAACGTTTAATTTTTCAGGGCCTTTAAAGGAAAGAACATTAAGTATAAAACCACTCCATGCTGAAATACTTAAGGCATCACCAACACTCCAGCCGCCTGCACCGAGGAGCAGCTCCTGCCCTGCGCTTCGTAAACCACCCCTCACAACAATCCTTCCTGCAACACCTCCATGTGCACACATACTGTAATTAATTATTAATGAATTAATTAATCTGTAACTAATTTTGACACAGAGCACAGCTGGAGAGCTGCTCCAATTCAGGGGCTCAGTGCGGGTTCCCAACCACGAGGCTTCTGCCCACGACGCAGGAGAAAGGTGGGGCTGCTCATCCCTGCCAGGAACTGTTTCACCAATAATTATTGGAAGGCCTGGGACTGACTCTGGTAAGGAATGGCATAATTTCTGAAGCCTGGGAACATCTTCCCAAACCAAACAATACAGGGTTTTGACACCCTAAAGGAGTCAACGACTGAAAACTGTGTGTGTGGGAACTCTTTCCTTTATATCATCCTGGGCAATTAAATCTGCAGGTCTGAAGAAAGATCAGGAGTAGAAAAGGGCAGGAAAAGGAGAAAGAGGGCTTTTATATTCTTGTTCACACTGCCTCTCTGGCCCCAGCTCCTTCTGCACCGCTCATCAACAGCTCTGCTGTGTGTTCTGAGGGCACAAGCCCAGATCCAACCAAAATCTCCCTGGAAAACTGAAGAGCTGCCCAGGAAAATCTCCACTGTTGACTACTAAGCTGCTGGCTTGCAACTGGACAGAGGCTTTTCTGACACTGGGAGCTCCCTAATCCTTCCCTGCTGCTGAAACCAGGAGCAGGGTCACCTCCTCCAGGAGCAGGGACATCTCCTTGGAGGATGCTCTTCTGAATCAAGTGAGCTCCTCTCGACCTGAGCTGCTGCAGGGAACAGAGGCTGCCTTGGGCTGACCAGCATTAGATAACCATCCCTCTGGGATTCCACCCAGCCACTCCTTCCTTTCCCTGCAGGAAAGCAGGGCAGGAGCTCCCTGAGCACCCCACAGGAGTCACCGGAAGCACTTTGGAGCTGAAATGGGAACCTGCAGCTCCCAAACAGCAGAGATTTCTCTGGATTGTAAAGCACATTTGTCTCCAGGCTAATGGGTTCCTTGTGGGGTCTCCCAGCTGCAGGGTCACACATGCCATGGCTCCCTGACTGCAGAGGCAACACCCGTGGCTCCCACGCGCCCATGTCACCCTGCCAGGGGCATGACACTTTCCATCAAGGGAAAAGCTTTATTCTGCAGAGCTCTGTGTCTTCAGAGAGACACATGGTTCATGCAACAACATCTCATGGCTTCAGATGTCACTGAGGCCAGCTACCTCATCCCAGAGACAGTCAAGTGTCACCCACGTACTTAAATGCAGACTCAAGTGAGGCCGAACATTCTTGGCCTTGCTCAGGAGCGTCTGGCTGCAGACTGTGAGGGAGAACACAGTTTCAGGGGGGATCCCATGGGGCTGTGAGAGCCCTGCAAGGCAAGGCCACATGTGCTCCAGGGTCCCCAGGAACGGTGGGGCTCCTCGCTGCCACCAGCAAGTCCATCCTCATCTGACCCAGCTGCAGAGGTGCCTCAGCGAGTGCCACTCACACTGGAAGACACCGATGGATCCTATGCATGGCACAGGATCCAACTCCAGCCAAGCACAAACAGTGCAGAGCCACTTCCACGCTCCACTGAGAGAATCCTGTCCCTTCCCTGGGCACAGGCAGGTGCCCAGCAACGGCAGGTGAGCGCTGCTCCTGGTGCAGGCAACAGCCCTGGGACAAAGCCAGGGAAAAATGACGCAAAGCCAGGCTGGGAATGGGATCAGGTCTGCGCCAACTGCTGGAGAGGCCCTACAGGCAATCTCTCTTTTGCCTCAGGGAGAACTGGCAGCCTCAGGAGCACAGAGACATTGCCTGGAGCCTGAGATGTTCCCCTCAGCTCCTGGGCTTGGGTCCAAGGAGCTGCAGCCCCACTCTGTGTCTGCAGCAGCAGCAGCCACTGGGGCTGATGGAAGAACCACTGATCCGGCATTTATTTGGGAGACAAACCCCCTACACACCTCAGGAAGGAGAGACATTACAGGACTCCTCCCTGCTTGCAGGGCTGGAAGCAAGAGGGGCTGCTGGCCAGGCAGCCAGGGACACAGCCACTGCTGGGGAGGGGACAGCCACCCCGGTGACACCGCTAAGGCAGGCTGCAGCCAGGCACTGCCGGTGAACGGTGCCCTTCCTGAAGCTCCCGGATCCCGGGAGCACCAGCCTGAGGGACACAACTCCCCAAGGCTTGGGATGCTACACAGGGAAACAACCGCGATGTACCGCGCCTGCAGCCAAGCGTCTCAGGCAAAGTCCTTCTCCTCCTCACCTCTCCTAAAGGCAGGCCATCTGCAGGCAGGTCCCAGAGGAAGCAGCAGGTCCCGGGATCTGTGATGGGCAGTCCTGCCGCAAAGGCAGGCTGGGCTCCTGCCCTGCTGTGCCGGGATGCTCGCCCCGACAAGCCTCGGGGGCAGCTGGACACCGGCCAACTGCCCTGAGCCAAAAGGGGAGATACTAAACTTGCCCTGCCCCAAGTTCTGGAGCAAAGGAAGCCACGGGGAAGAGGAAGGGAAGCCGTCAGAACCCGGAAAGCAGCTGCTAGCGTTGTTAACATTTCCCATTTTAATTGCCTTAATGACACCCTGAGGGATAGATGCGAGACTCGGCGAGTGCCCTGAGGAGCTGAGCTGGAACACAGCTGCCATCACCCACCCCCCTCCAGCCCATCTTCCCTCGGCCAAGTAATTAGTGCGGCTAATGATGCTGGCTGGAGAGCCTTGCAGCCCCAAATCCCCCCCGGCAGGAGAGGGGCCCTGACTCCCAGCTGGAGGCTGCAAGCACCACCGTGACAGAGGGAGCTGTGCTTCCCAGAGGCTCCCTGGAGATGACAGGAGGTCTTGTACTGGACCAGGCATGGCACTCACCTTCCTAAAGTGCCACCTTCCTATGCTTCCCCTCCTCTGGGATGAACTGGGACATGGGGGTGAACCCAGGTTGGGACAACATGGAGATGACAGCTGGGAGGTGACAGCTGGGGCATGACAGCTGGCACCAACCTGGGCTGTGCAGGTGTTGGGGCACCACCAGCCCTCATCCTTAACCCTCACTGTTTTTTTCCTCCTCAGTCCTGTCGCAGGGCAGGGGCAGCACCTCTCCTTGTCTCCACAGGGTGACTTAGACCCCAGTGATGTAAGACACACGGGAATGGCAAGGGCTGGTGGCCCACCAGGGAGATTTAGGCACTGTCCCCCCGACCCAGCCCACAGAAGACAGCCAGGAACAGGAGGGCTGAGCACCTCGGATGTGCTCCAGAGGTGGGCTCTGATCCTGTGCCACTGGTCCTGGGAGATGGCCAGGGATGCAACCCTGGCCCCAGGGTGCACAGCTCCCTCTCACAGAGGGGCTGGAGGGGATCCGCTGTGACAGGAGGCACTGTGCCAGCACCTCTGAACACAAAGACAGCCACTATCTTCATTTTAACTCCCCCCGCAGCCATCCACAGCAGCTGGGATGCCCGGCCGACCTCCAACCCGCACGGAGCATCCTCCTCCACAGCTCCCGGCGCGCCAGGAGCGGGCAGGGACGGGGGCTGCACCCGGGGGCTGCAGCAGGCAGCGCTCTGCCTGTTGGATCCCACGGCTGCGAACAGCTACACGGAGCCTGCCTGCCAGACACACGCAGCTCCCGCTCCGGGAGTCACGACAGTCGGCTCCGCATGAGGCGTGGGCTGTTTCCAGCCACCCGGAGGCCCGGGATTCAGCAGAAGGGACACCGCACCATCACTTAAAGCCATCACGACCCCACACCTCGACGGCACAGCTCCAGGCGCATCCTTCGGGCTGGTTCCCGACACCCACCCCCGAGGGGGAGGCTCGGCGGCCCCGGGGGGTGGCAGCGGGGCCGCCCGCGGTACTCACGTCGTGGAAGATGGGGAGCGGCTGGCGGCGGGGCGCGGGGCCGCGCTCGGCGGAGAGCAGGCACACGGCCAGCAGCTCGGCACACGACATCATGGTCCCGCTGCGGGCTCCGGGGGGCGCGGGGCGGGGCGGCACCGGCGGGCAGCGGTGCGGTGCTGTCGGGATGGATGCGGTGCGGTGCGGTGCCGTAGGGATGGGCTCGGTGCGGTACCTCAGGGCACGGTGCGGTGCGGAGCGGCGCCGTACCCTAGGGATGGACGCGGTGCGGTGCGCAGGGCGCGGTGCGGAGCGAAGAGGCACCGTAGGGCACGGTGCCGAAGGGTTGGAATAGCGTGCCGAAGGGATGGATGCGGTAGCGAAGGGATGGATGCGGTGCGGTGCCGATAGGATGGATGTGGTGCCGTAGGGATGGATGAGGTGCCGTAAGGACGGATGAGGTGCCAAGGGGATGGATTCAGTGCCGTAGGGACGGATTCAGTGCCGTAGGGATGGATTCGGTGCCGAAGGGATGGATGCAGAGCCGAGGGGATGGATGCGGTGCCGAAGGGATGGATGCAGTGCCGAGGGGATGGACGCGGTGCCGAAGGGATGGATGCGGTGCCGAGGGGATGGATTCGGTGCCGAGGGGATGGATGCGGTGCCGAAGGGACGGATGCGGTGCCGAGGGGATGGATGGGTGCCGAGGGGATGGATGGGTGCCGAAGGGATGGATGCGGTGCCGAAGGGATGGATGCAGACCGCAGGTCGCGCCCCGCAAATCCCGACTCAGCCGAGCGGCTCCTCCGCCAGGCAACTTTGGCCGCCCTGCGGGCCCGCCCCCGCCGCGATCTGATTGGTCATGGGCGTGATTGGCACCCAGACCCACCAATGCGGGTGGCGGAGGGGAGCGAGCGGGGCTTGTCCCCGTGCCGATCCCTGCGGGAATGCCGAGGGGGCTCCCAGTTGGACCCAACTGTGTCCCCAGTTGGCTGCAGTACAGCCCACTGTAGTCCCACCCATGGCTTTTGTGACCATCCACGAGTGTCCCAGTTGGTCCCAGTGTGGCCACGGGGTGTGCTCGCTGCCGGCCCCACAGCAGCCCTGGTTGCCCCGGTCGAACCCAGAGTGGCCACGGGTGGTCCCGATGTGGTCAGTGCTGGCCACAGCATAGCCCTGGTTGACCCAGCATATGCCCAGTTGGTCCCAGAATGGCCACTGGTGGTCTCAGTGTTGTCACCATTGGCCCCACAGTAACCCTGGGGTCACTAGTTTGGCCATGGGTGGTCCCAGTGTGGTTGCTGTTGGCCCTACAGTACCTGTGGTTGCCCCATTTGGTCCCAGTTTGGCTATGGGGTATCTCAGTGCAGTCACTGTTGGCCCCAGGGCAGCTCTGGGTGCCCCAATTGGTCCCAGTTTGGTCACGGGTAGTCCCAGTGTGGTTATTGTTGGCCCTGGGATAGCTCTGGTTGCCCCAGCTGGCCCTGGGGCTGCCCCAGTTTGACCATGGCTGATCATAGTGAGGTCATGGTTGGCCCTAACATAGCTCAGTTTGCCCCAGTGTGGCCCCAGTTGGTCCCAGTTTGGCCACTGGTGGTCTCGGTGTGGTTGCTGTTGGCTCCAGGATAGCCCTGGTTGCCCCAGCTGGTCCCAATTTGACTACAGGTTGTCCCAGTGTGGACACTGTTAGCCCTGGGAAAGTCCTGGTGGTACCACTGTGGTCAGAGTGGCCCTGGGGTGGTCCCCTGCCACCCAGGGTGGCTCCAAATGACTTCCCTCCCTGCCCACAGTGCCAGCCTTTGTGCTGCTTCCCTCCAGAGTGGCATACTGATTGCTGAGGGGGGGTGCACATGGAAGCAGGAGCTGCTTCCTTCCCTGCCCAACATGCAGAGGCTCGTGCATGTGGAGAGGAATGAGACAGACATCCATGTCCTTATACCAGCCTGTCCTCAGGAGTTTTCCCCAACAAGAAACAGATAATTAGATAAATAAACCAGATAAAGCCATGACTGGGCAGAGCCTCACATGCTCCCTGGGTATATATGGTGTGGTGATTCCTTGGGGCAGTGGCTGCTCCCTGCCCCTCTCAGAGTATTCCAGGGGGTTATTTACAGAGAAAGGGACATGAACCAGTTTTGTTTGGATGCAAAATCCCAGGCAGGCTTTGCCTCCATGAGCACCACCTCTGCTTTCACATGGAGCTCTCAATGACATCCCATTTGCTGAGCTCGGCTCTGCTTAACCCAGGTCTCAAATCCAAGATGCTTCCCTGTCCCAATGTGACTGAGCTGTGGCACATGGAGTTTGCTCATGTTCTCCTCCCTCAGGGATAAAGGGCTGCAAGCAGAGCCTGCAGCAGTTGCAGGACGCACCACAGCTATTTTTACCATCTCCCAGCTGTTTCAGGTGCGTGCAAGGGAAAAGAGGTGGAAAAAAACACACCTGGGACCTGACGGGGGTATCCAAGGACTTCTGTGGGGCACGTGCACTCACCACACACAGCACGGGGCTGTCCTTGGCCCTGGGGAGGCAGAAAGAGGTCCAAGGACTGGAGTTGTTGAGCATGGTCGTCAAATCCAACTGAAATGGAGGCAGGAAAAAAGCACGGGCAAGGGATGCAGCAGGGACAGGGATCAGCTTACCAGGGAGTGTGGGAATGCCAGTGCCATGGCAGGGCCCTGCTGTGGATCAAAGCAAAGCCTGGGGGGGCCTTCCCACACTCCCATTTCCTAAAATCCATGCTCTGTCGCCATCGGGATGTGTCAGCATGAGTTCCTGAGTGGGAAGGGGCAGCTGAGCAGTGAGGGAAAGGAAGTCCAGGGCAATATTGCCAGTGGCAGGAGGCAAAACATGCCCCCCGTTCCTTCTGCTTCCAGAGCACCCCAAAAGCCATGGCAGGGGAGGGTGACATGGTCCTGGTTGTGGGGCACACCAGGGCTCTGCTCTGCTTCCCAGGACTGGATTTAAGGGAAGCACCCACTTACCAGCATTTTGGAAATAATGCTGCATTTCACCTCCTTGAGTTCTTTCATCATGGAAGAAACCTGGGAGATGTTCCAAAGCGGAAATACAGAAGTTTGAGGTGGGATGCGGAGGTGGAGCAGGACACCCCTGCCTAGAGAGACCCCAAAGCCTGCCCGGACCCTTCAAGGGGGGTTAGATTAAAGGTATAAACCCCTTATGGGGGCACCTAGTGCTGCCCCCAGCCACTGCCAGCCTGTCCCAGAGCTCATCCCACTGTGGGGCTTTCCTGAATCCCACAAGTCCAAAGCCCACAGCACAGGGACAGGAGACCCCACGGCTGCCTGGGATCAGCACCACGGCCACATCCTGCACAGGGTTTGCTGGTGCTGATGGAGCTGCCTGACAGCACCAGGCACCCCAAGGCTGGATGGGCACGATCCCTGTGGGGTTACACTGCCTGGGAATGGGAGATGGGAGCAAACAGGAGTGGAAAACCCCATGGAGCACGCAGGATGTGTGCAGGGTTCGCATCTCCAGTGTTGGCTTTGCCTGACAAAGAAAAGCATCTGTGAAGAAGATAAATAAACCCAGGCAGTGCCTGGGGCCACTTCCCGAAGCTGCCATGTGCTTTTCCAAACCAGCTATCATCAGCCCCTTCTCCGGTGATCTGAAATAGCAGGAGGGAAGCCCTTCAGCTGCATCATGAATCATCCCCGGGAGGCAGAGCAGTTATTTTTGCGGTGCTGTGGCTCACGTGGAGCTGCCAATGCATCTCCCAGAGATGGGCTGTGGCAGCAGGACGTGGTCTTGTCCCTGCTGGGGGCTGCTTCCATGGGGACCAGGAGTCCCAAGAGCCCAGCATCCCTATGAAGAGAATGTGATGCTGAAAGTCATCAAAGGTTTGCCTTTGCTCAGGGGAAGTGGGAAAAGCTGTTATGGGGGTCTGAATGGCCACGGGAACAGTCCCGAGGAGCTCAGGATGTTGGCATGAGCCCTCTCTGCTCTTCCTGAGCCTCTTGGATCCCATGAAAGCCATTCCCTGTGCCGGACTCTCTCCCATTTGGGCAGCATTTCAGACCACCATTACCCTCCACCAGAGTGGAACTAAACAAGGAAGAGAAGGAGGGATGGATGAGGAGGCACTGGCATATGGCTGAGCTGGGCACCCCGAAATAGATTATAAACCCTTCAGTACCTGTCACCTCAGGTGACAAACACCGACCTTGTAATGAAGGAAGCAGCAGGCAGGGGTCAGAGTCCATGCCCACACACCTGGCACCCCATCCTCCTGCCCTGGTTCTGAGGGATCAGGGCAGTGGGAATGCTCTCCCAGTTTATCTGGAAAAGCCCCATTTGAAGTGGTGACAATGTGACAGCCAACACAGCTCTTCCTGCTCAGGCACAGGGGCCACCCCAGATAAGCTGTGTGTGCCACTGCCCTCCTGGGCACTGGTTTGGCTATGCCAGGGCCCTGGCTGGCCCTGCTGCCAAGCTCTGGAGGGCTGGGAAGGGGGAGGGTGAGCCGTGGCACCTGCACTGGCACAATCCACACGTGTCCGGCTGTAAGAACAACCCAGTGCCAGCACAATGAGCACAGACTGCGCTCAGGTGTGGAGACAGAGGCACAAGGATGCAGACAGGAGGCCAGGCAGTGGTGAGGGGCTCTCTGTGCTGCCCAGCACCCACCAGCAGCCTGGCCAGAGCCCGGGCTCCCATTACCTGCTGGCACAGGAGCAGGGTGAGCTTTCACAACGTGGTCAGGGTGAAATATTTATCAGGCTGTTTAAAGGAAAACCAGGCAGGAGGCCCAGCAGGAGGGGAGCAAGTGCGCAAACATGGGGTGATGGCCACAGCCCTCCTGAGCCTGCTCCAGGCTGCCAGGGGGTCCCTGGGAACTCCAAGCATCCCTCCCTGGGGGTCCCCAGTGTGCCTCAGTAACAGTGTGGTGCAGAGAGGATTGGGGCACTCAGGGTCAGGGCTGCCAACGGCAGTCAGCGTGTCCCCAGGGAGCAAGGACACGGAGCTCAAACTCTGGTGCCAGGAACTGGTGCCAGGAGTTGCCTTCAGGCAACACCAAGAGGTGCTGGGGTGAATGGGGGAAGTCACTGGGAACCTGCTGGTGTGGTGGATGCGTGGACTGGTTTCACACTGGCCCCAGATTGCCAAATTTCCAGGTGCAGGTGCTACAGCCAGGGGCCCCTCCATGCAAATGCTGCCCCAAAACCAGGGAGAAGGCAGGGAGGGGGAACGGGAGAACAGCCAGGTGGGGACAGGAGCTGCTGGAGGATAGGGCTGCCAGAAGGAAAAAGCAGTGCCCATCCAGACCCATCACCACACTACCCTGCAGCACAATCTCTTTGGAGGAGCAGCAGGGGCAGGATCATCCCCAGTTCCCACCCCACACATGGGAACATGTGGAGTGGAAAATACCTCCCCCCCAAAAAACAAAAGCACCTCCTGCAGCCCCAGGTGTGGACATACCTGGTCATGCATTTCAAGTTCAAAATGGAAAAAACACCACAAAATCACTCCAAATCACTTGGTTTATCATTTGGGGGTCCCACCATCACTAACACCCCCAGGCACCCGAGTGCAGCTGAAGAGCTGAGTCAGTAGAAACTTTTATTAAACACGAAGCTCAGAGGAACACAAACTTGTTAAATGGCAGTAAAAGTGAAAGTGCATCTCCAGCCCTGCTCAGGGGGACCCCAGGACCTGCCCTCTCCTCCCTTCCCAGTCCCAGGGGCCTGGGGATGGGGAGACAGAGCCAAAAGGCTGAACGGCTGCACAGGGAGGGAAAGAAAAGCCTGGAGACAGCACTGAGTCCTCACCAGCAGAGATGCACTCCCTGGGACACCTCTGTGTCCCCAGAGGGGACATGTACATGGTCCCGGGGGCACCAGCCCCATCCCCCCTCCTGCAGCCACTGCCACAGCTGTGGCCTTGCCAACCCCATTTTGGACATGAGCAAAGCCAGGATGTGCTGGCAAGGCCCCAGTGGGACTTTCCATGTCCAACCGGCACCAACACTGTCCTTCTGCTCCCTCCTGCCCCCTCTATGTCCAGGGAGAGCTCCCACACGCCATAAATAATAAATAAATACCCCATGCTCAGCCAGGCTATGGGCAGCCCCCCACTCAGGGAGGGACAGCCCTGACCCAGCAACTCCCACATCTCCACCACCCCCTCCCAGCACAACAAACCCTCTCAGTACCCTCACTCTGCTGTACAGCCCCTCCCAAACCCCCCCGTGGAAATTAAACACTGTCCCCAGGGGACAACAATAAATTAATCAAATCTATACACAGGACTGCTTAAAGCTCTGGAATGGGGCTCCTGGGGGGGCAGTGACTCTGCCCTGGGCAGTTCCCCCATGACCAGGGCCCTGTGGCGGGGGGTCCCCTGAGATGAGAACCCCACCCTGGCATGCCCCTGGTGGGGTGGAGCTGGGGGTGCCACCGGCCCCCGCTGGGCCGGTGGGGCTGGAAGGGTAAGACGAAAATATTGCAAAAGGGGAGGGGAGAGGAGCGGCGGGTGCTGCGGCCAGAGGGGCCGCCCGCCCTGCCAGGGGTGCCCCCCTCGCCTGGCAGCTCCCCTGAGCACCTGGGCAGAGCTTCAGAAGTCCAAGGGGGTCAAGTCCTCAAAGTTGCAGTCGAAGAGTTCACTGATGCCCTCGCCCTCCTCCAGCCCGAAGTGATAGTCCTGCGCCTGCGGCGGCGACAGGTTGATGAACTCATCGGCCAAGAAACCCGCCAAGTCATCCCTGCTCTGCTCCAGGAGCATGTCCATGGAAGTCAGAGGTGACAGGCTCACCTCCTCCACTGGGCCCCTGCTGGGCAGCGTGCTCGTCCCTGGCAGCAGCGCTTCTGTGGGGATGGGAAACAGCTGTAAATTCCGCAAAACTTGCCAAATAAATCCCAAAAAAGCATTTTTTCGGCTATAGAGAACCTGCCTTCCCACCCCCTCTGCCTTGCTGGGGTGCCTGAGCATCGTCCCAGCTATTTGCCTGTGCTGACAGCTGCAAACACAGCAGGGCCACCATGACATCACCCCAACATCCCTTGTCCTCAGCTCCCTCCTGGCCCCAGCCCCACCTTGCTCTCCGGGAAGCAGTGGCATGTTCACATCCAGGGCAGGATGCAGGAGTGGGGAGGCTCTGGCCTGTGAACACCTGGGAGAAGAGTCCTCTGTGGGGGCTTTGAAGGGGCTCTTGACGGGGCTGCAGACCCCTGAGCTGTCCTCGGGGCAGAGGAAGACATCGATGGGGCCCTGAGTGCTTCGCACAGAGACCTGGAAAGCCTGGGGAAGGGGAGGGCAGTGAGACAAGGAGGTGCAAGGATGCCCGGGGAGCACTGGGCTGTTCAGAGGGTGACTCCAACTCACCTCTGCTGGATCCGAGACCTGCAGCTGGGTCTCTGGGGGGGCTTTGATAACCATCACCATTTGCTCTGCGGGGTCCACGACGCTGCGGAGGTCCTGGCAGGTCACATAGGCCGCGGTGGGGCAGGTCAAGGAGCAGACACAGCAGGGACTGCAGCAGGCCGGGCTCACCCACACCCCCCCCCAGCCCAGCCAGGCCCACCCCACAGCCAAAAGGATATTGCTGGTTGGCGGGGTCCTCGGTGAGCAGGCGCAGCTGCACGGTGCACATCTGGATGAGGTCATCCAGCTGCCGCTCGGCCGCCTGCAGCTCCCACAGCTCTTTCTCCAGCAGCCGGTGCTGGCCGGGCGCTCCCACGGTGGCCTGGCTGCCCCTGGGGAGCACCACGGCCCTCAGCAGCCAAACCCCACAGCTCCCTCTGACCCTGTACAGCCCCACCCAGGCCAGGCTACAGCCCACCCCACACCCAGGGAGTCAGCCTTGTGTGGCCCTGGGGTCCATTCCCCGAGCCTGGATGAAGCCCTCCCCCCACTCCCTGGGACAGCTTGGGGAGCCTCAGAGGGACTCGCAGGCAAAACAGGAATACCAACACTGCTCAGGAGCCACCGGCCACTGAGCACAGCCCTCATCCACAGGGAGCCACCACTTGACACGGGGGGCAGATGCTCTGGTGACCCTGCTCTGAACTTCTCCACCCCGGTAAGACCCTGCTCTACCCTGAGCCTGGCCCAGACAGCTCTCCCACCCCAGGGGGCACCCAGGCACAGCCCCATGAGCCCAGCCAAGGGACATACAGCCACTGGATGTGGTTCTTGGATTTCTTGGTGATGAGCTGGATGCCCTCCAGGACATTGGTGATGTCGTAGATGCGCCTCTTCTGCACTTTCAGGACCTCGGCTGCCCAGTTGAGATCCACCACACCATCGGGTGACTGGCTCAGTAGCTCCAGGAAGCGCTTGGTGGTGAGGTTCAGGGAGGTTTCATAGCGGGACTTCTCTCCAGGAGACTTTGCCCCTGCCAGCCACAGAGGACAAGCATGATTTAAGCCACAAGGCAAACCCAGAGATGGAGCTGAGACGTCCCAAAACTCCCCCCATGCTTGCAGGTGGACTGTGCACCAGGGACCAGCACTGGCATCCCAAAACCCATGTGTTTTCTCAGGGCATTGGGGTGAGCCTTCTCAAATCCTCCATGGGCCAGGTGCTGCAGGACTTGGCACAGGCTTTGGCACCTGTGCTCCATCCTAACCACAGCCTCAGTAGTGCCAGGCAGGGCTCAGGGAAGAGATACCAGAGGGTCCACCCAGGACACTGCATCCACCCCACAGGGAGGGATGGAGCAAGTGTGGTGCCCAGCAGCTGGGCAGGACACCCACACCACCAGCCCGGGGGACAGCAGCAAGGGTGGACAGTGAACAGAAACGGGTCAGCCCCAGGAACAGCCTCTTCAAACCGGCACAAAGCAACAGGGAGAAGCTGTCTGTGGGAGCAGAGTGGGGCTGCGGGACCCCTGCTCTGGGCTGGGCTGTCAAGGGTGGGGGGGGTCAGGGGGAAAGGAATCAGTACCTTTAGAGGGGTTCCTGGCCTTGCCCCGGACCACCGGCAGGCTCTCTGCTATGTACTGGTGATCCGTCTCTAAGTTCAGCTTCCTCTTCACCTGCAAGGGATGGGGCCATCAGAGGGGCAGTGACCGACTGGCGATGGAACAGAACCCAAGGGATCCCCCCGAGGGTCACAGAGGCCCCAGACCCCGGCAAGAAGGGGCTGACAGGAGCAGCTCCCCGGCTGTCACGCCCGCCAGCGAGGACGGGGGGGCTGTCCTCGCCGCTGCGGCCCCGCCACGCCGCGGGGAGTGCCCCGAAGCCGGCGAGGCCCTGGGTGTGGGGGGCGGGGAGCAAAGCACGGCCCAGCGCCCGGGCCTGCGGCTTCCGCAGCGGCAGCGGGGCAGGGCCGGCCCGGCAGGTGCTGCGTGGCACGGCCCGGCTGCACAGCATGGCACGGCCTGGCACGGGGCAGGGCACGGCGTATGGCACAGCACGGGGCAGCGCAGGGAGCAGGACGGCACGGCCCGGTATTCGGTGTACAGCTCGGCTCGGCACTGCACGGCCCGGTATTCTGTAGCTGGGCCCGGCATACAGCCCAGCTCGGTGCACAGCCTGCACAGCACGGGCGGGCGTACGGCCCGATCGGTTCACAGCCGGCTCGACGCGGCCCAGTATGGCACGGCCCGGTGAGCAGCCCGACCCCCCCGGTCCCTCCCGCCCCTTCCCCACCCCACTCGCGGGGGTTACCGGCGGGCGGCCCAGCGCGGGCCGTCTGGGCGCGGCGCCGGCGCGGGAGGGCTGCGGCGTGGCGAAGAGCAGGAGGTCGGTATCGGGGTGGCCGCCGCCCGCGGGCTCCTCGGCGGAGGCGGCGGCGGAGACGATGAGGAGGTGCGGGGAGGCGCTGCCCAGCAGCGCCGCCAGC
>JAWWEU010000053.1:2106510-2116538 GCA_035583155.1 Acropternis orthonyx | reverse complement strand
GGAGAGTCTCAGCCAGGCACCCAATACCCCTCTAAGCCAAGCCTGGGGTTTAACCCCTCTGTGCCCCCCGGTGTCCCCAGGGAGGGGCACAGTGGCCCCCAACCCCTTGCTGCTGCCAGGAAGGGCCGTGGGCCAGCTCTGGCTCCCTCCCCGGTCCCAGTGCCAACCCTGACCTGCCTAGGATGCAGGAGATGGGGTGTTTTTTCCAGCAGTGCGTGGGATGCGGGAGGCATTCCCAGCACTGAATCAGCTCCTGTGCTGCGGAGCAGATCCTGACATGCAGTGCCCCTGCGCTGGCCTAACAGGTTTCGGGCGTTATAGGATGTTCTGCTGGATACTTTGGCAGTGGCTGTAATTCCCCCCGAGGACAGCCAGCGCAGAGCAGGGCCGTGATTTCCCCGGATCCCCACGTCCTTAAATACACCAGGAACATATTGCATGTCCGTGACCAATCACATCAACTCGCTGTGCCTCATTTCTCCATCAGCACAGAGCAAATAGAAACGCTGCCTTGCTTAAAGGAAATTAATACAGTTAATTAACACTTGGCCCTTCTAATATTCCAGGGCCCGCTCTCCGGAGCCCTTCCACTGCAATTTCATCATTACTGTGGTGCCTAAGCAACAGTTAGACCAGATGTTTGCACGCAGTTAATGCTTCTTCCATCTGGGGGGGCGAGGGGGGAAGAGGTAGCCCCGCCAGCCTGGCGGGAGTGCACGGCTGGCAGTGCTTTCCCCATCCCGGGGGAGCCTCAGCCAGGCGCTTCCCGGGATGCTGCAGGGTTTGGGACACAGCTGCTGCACCAGCTGCTCCCGCTCTGCTCACAAAAGGCTGGGTCCCCCCCTAATTCATGCGGGAGCTTATCCAGGGGGAGCAAGCTCTGCCCCCTCTCCCCGGAGCTGCCTGGCCGCGCTGCAACTTTTCCAGGGCTTTCAGTGGCGCGAAAAAGGGCGGCTGTGGAGACAAATGAAAGGCAAACGCGGGTGGGAGAGGGGCGGGCAGGGGCTTTGCTTGCATTTATATGCGGGAAAGCAGATGAATCCCGTCTCCTGCACAGCTGCAGCCTCTCGCCAGCCCCGCTAAGGAGTGCAGACGTCCTCCCAAGATTAGCTGTCTGGCGGGTGCTGCACACAGATAAAGTCCTGTCTCCGCGGCCCCACTGCGTCCTGGAGAGGACCAGGGAGGCTGTTTGGACACTTTGTACCACAACAGGATTTACCCTGCCACAGTCACTGTGTTTGGGTGGGTTTGGCTGCCCTGCACAATGGGGTAGGCTCAGGTCAAGGGGTGTCTGCTGGTCTCTGCATGGCCAGGGCTGGCACCTACACTGGAAAATCATCTCCTGGCAGTGGGAGCAGGCAGGAGGGGAGCTGGCAGGATACAAACCTACATCCCTGTGCTCAGTGAAGTGTAGGTGTCCCAGAAGCACATTTACTGCCCTTGTCATCACAGCTGGTCCTGCCTTCAGCAGTTCCCACACGGACTGTGTTGAGCTGTCACATGGAATGTCTGCAGCACATGGAGAGGGACTTCTCCCAGGGCCTCCAGCCAAAGCTCCTGTTCCCAGTGCTTTGATTTGTTCCCATGACAGTGCAGCTCTCA
This sequence comes from Acropternis orthonyx, assembly GCA_035583155.1. NCBI lineage: Eukaryota > Metazoa > Chordata > Aves > Passeriformes > Rhinocryptidae > Acropternis > Acropternis orthonyx. The sequence continues at coordinate 2,114,936 of JAWWEU010000053.1, read as the reverse complement.
CTGCAACAGGACCTGGAGACCTCACTGCAGAGGGGACAGCACAGAGCCCCCCAGTTCTGCTGTCCTGACCTTACTGCCCCACTCTCCATCACCTGAGCCATTGCCTTTTTTCTACAGGAACCAAATCGATTTTCTGGTACCACAAATTATCTAAACTATCTAAAGCTTGTTTGTGGCAGAAGGACAGCATGCCTGGCTTAGGTGTCTCCCCTCAGAGCCCAGTCCCACGAGCAAGGAACTGCTGTTTACAGAATACACCAGCAATTCTTCTCCCAGGACATTAGGCCAGCTACTCTCTTGGATGATGGGCACAACAGATTCAGCAGTGTTAGTTCCTCCTCTCACATGATGGCATCTGTTAATACAGCTCACATCAATCCATGGAGCCCATTCACCCCTCACTCTGCTCTTCATGCCCAAACAGGACAATTTTCTCCCAGTCTGTGTGAGGCAGAGCAGTACAAACACCCACTTCCCACACCCGTGGCTAAAAGCCTCTCCATTCCACAGGGCTCTGCCATTTCCTTCCCTCAAGCCCTGTGGAGGAATGGAGAAGCTTGGGAGCCATCAAGGAGTAATTTGGGAATATACCCCTCCATGTTGCCTTCTGTGCTTTAGCTTCTACTCAGCCTTAGTGACTCAAACCAGCCCAAGTTCACTTCCCAGCAGGCTCAGAGCATGGTCACTGGCACTGTGAACCCGAAAAGCAGGTAAAGAGTCAGAACAAAACCTTTAAGTCACTCAGAGCTCCATATGGAGCAGAAGAGGGACTCAGCATGATTCTTCATCAGAAAAAAAACCCAAGAACACTTCAAGGTATGACTGGCATCAGTTTGGAGGTGTTAATTTGGCTTCTTGTGGGCACAGGCTGGACAATCCAGTATCCCAGCAGCTACAAAGCAGGAGCTTTTGTCTTACAGACACTCAGTGCTCCCCTCACAGAGGGACCTCCTTCTGCTTGGGATCAGGACCTGCCTCATCTGCCTGTGCCATCCACGGGGAGCTTCTCATACAGGGATTGCTTCATCCCCACTAACTTCACAGCACATTCCCTCTGTACCTCTTAGCTTGGAGGAGGCAGCGAGATCATTTACATACATCCTTATTCTTCCTATTGGTGTATGTCCTTATTTTATCTGATGAGCTTGTGCCCAGTGCCTTGTACCTGTGCCCTGCTCTGGCAGATGGTCCTGACAGAAGCTCCTGCCCCAAAGAGCAGTGTTTGGTCAGGGATGACAGCCACCCCAGTTTGATCCTGCAGTTGGGATCCTTATCCCAGCCAGTGTTGCAGGAGTTAAATCTGATGCTGTGGCCAATGCTGGTAACACAAGAGCAAAACTGATGCCAAAAATGCGCCTCATGCCTGGCTTCTCTACATACAGGACCGAAGACAGGCAATTATCAAGCACTACTTCATTTATTTTAGCTTAACAATTATGACAGTAAAAAAAGACAAAAAACTAGGGGTTTTTTAAATTCTTATATAAAGCACAGTATTATAGTATTCAAAGAGTGATCATACAGATATAATCTGCACAAGAAATCAATTCATGGTGGACAGAGCTACATCAACAACCCACTGCCCCCTCTTTTGCATGTTTTAAAACCAAAACCAGATATTCCTACAAGCATTCTGATCAGTGTCATACAAGTTACCTGAGTTTATAACTTTATTCTACACTGCCAGAAAATCAGGGCTTGTATTACACAGTAATTATGAACACAAATTATGTATCAAAAGCAGAGGTAATAATACTTGTATTACAGAGTTTTTAATTTGCTTTTCTCCCTCCTCATGACCAGAGACAGAAGAAAATTCTTCTAAGTAAAGAAAAAAGTTACCTCCTTCAACAATCTGGCATGAACACACAGGTTGAAAATTTAAGATTAGCACCCCTAAAATACTAACAGTAGCAGACAGACATCATGCCTTATTTTCCCTCCCCTCTTATCTGCTGGATTTCACAAGCAGCATCAGAAAACACACTCTGCTCAGGTTGGCATGAACCAGAAAGACAAACACAACCTAACAAATAGGAAGCAGCACATGGCTCGGGGTATTAGCCAAAGGTCACATTTGTGCTGATGCAGGGAAAATGAGTTGGAATCCCAGCAGTTTCTCCTGTGTGTGGGTATCTCCACAGGGTTCTGGTCACTCCATGAGCTCCACCCATCCAGGACAGCTCCCCGCAGGGCTCAGCGTGCACAGGGCACCCTCTGCAGTCACAGGGGTCTCCATGGATGCCTGGCTTGGGTCTGTTTCACCAGCCAGGGATCATCCCTGCCCTTCTACCCACACCCACCTTGGTCTAAAACAGGGCTTGACCTACTCTGCCAGGGCAAGGAAGCCTCACAGCAATGACAGCAAAGCTCTTCTTCAGCCTCTCCACCCTGACCAGGCTGCCCAGAGAAGCTGTGGCTGCCCCATCCCTGGGAGTGTCCAAGGCCAGGTTGGACGGGGCTTGGAGTAACCTGGGCTGGTGGGAGGTGTCCCTGCCCGTGGCAGGGGGTTGGACTAGATGTTTAAGGTCCCTTCCAACCCAAACGATTCCATGACTCTCTGATAACTGTCCTGGTTATTGTCATGCTGCAGACACAGGCTCACACCTCCCCAAGCGCTTCTCTGTGGCACTTATTGGACAAGCACAGGTTTCCCTTTGAGAAATATCCTCCCCTCAGCTGACGGGATCAAACACAGCACAGAAAACCTGAGCTAAGCCAAATGTCAGGCACCCATTTAATTCTCACCTTTGTTAAATAATGTAATTGTCCCGGAAATGGTTCTCCAGCCATCCTGGGAGCCTCCAAAGGGAAGGGAAGCGCAGTGGGTATGCCATGGCAGCAGGCAGCATCAGTAAATAACCCTGAGCCTGCTTTGTTCCTCCATGAAATAAATGATTAATAGCTTAGGATAGTCAGTCTGCTTGAAAAGCTCAGGCTTGCTGAAAACTTTTGATCAGTTTGATTCATTAACCTTTAAAACTGCCTCTAAAAGAGGCTTAAAATCTGAAGAAGGATCATTTTAAACTTCGATTTTATCCAGTAATCCTAATTTTTTATGAACTGAGGTAAGATTGAGATACTCTGCTCCTCTTTAGAGACACTCAGCATCAGTCAGGTGTCAAGAAAGAAGTAAGAAGAGAAAATAAAGTTGCTGAAGACAAACAAACCCATGTTCATCTTAAAATTCAAAACCAGTCAGGGCTGGGGTGGGGGGAGAAAATGGCCCTTCTTTGTCATTCTTCAGCACTTCTCCGATTCGCAGGTGGCTTCCCAACTGTCTCTTTATTTCTTCTGGTTTTAATGCTAATAAAAAAGGAACCCAAACAGGGGACTCAATTCCCCACACAATGCACTGGGGGAGGGCAGGGAGTGTAACTTACGTATCCCAAAAGTCTGACTCAGACAAATTACTTCTAGTTCACTTCCCTACTACACGCCCGCATTGTTCCGACACCTTGGCAGCAGAAGGGGCTCATCCCCAGCTATCTGGTCCCAGGGACAGCACTGGGGGCTGATGCCATTAAAGAACTGTTCCAATTGCTTCCCTGGGGAAAGCAGTGACTTGCAGCTTAACGTCCTGCCCCCGACACAGCGGGAAAACCAACCGTCGCAAAGGCCTGGCTGTGCACGCAGGGCCGGCTCCCGGGATGAGCCGCGGCTTCCAGGGATGGCAGCTGCTTCCTGGGGCACAAGTGCAGATGGCAGGAGGCTCAGGCACAGTTTGCTTGGAAAGTGAGATTGGGGAGAGATTCCCAAGAGAAAAAGGGTGGTTTTTTTTTTTTGGAACCAATGACAACTCAGGGTCAGCGCTGCCACGGCCAGTTCTATAAACTGGATGTTGGGTTGGATTTATCTTCCAGAGAGCACAGAGATTCCGCATCTGGGCACAAAGGACAGGCCACTTGCGCTTCAGAACTTCAGCAGCAGCCACACGGCTGCAGTGGGACAGCTACTGGCAAAAGAAAGTCACCTCTAAGGGAATCACAACCTTTTCTCAGAGAGGAGAAACACCAGCTACAAATTAACCAGATTAGACACTTCTCATGGACTCACAGCTCACAGAGGCAGCTCCACGCCATCTTTTGCTGCAATAATTACACACAGTCAAGGATTTGTGAGTCTAATAGTGTTAGGGAGAAATTCTCAAGCCACAGCTGTCAAATTGTTGGAAGGGTTTTCTGAAATCCCATCAAAGCTTGTAGGAATTCAGCAATATTAGAAGAATACGAATGTTCTTATTTGGAACAATATTGAGACTTCTGACAGGAAAACAGTGATGCTTCAGCTACCCAGCAGTGGTGCAAATAAAGATGTTTACAAAGGAATCAGACCTAATCTGTAGCTTCAGTAGGTTTTCTGTACTTGAATCTTTAAGCTTATCTATGCCAAGAAAAATATTTAACCACAAAGAACCAAACCCAATTCCTCACTTTTATAGATTTCCTGGGGTCTGGCTAAATGCTGATTAATGTTCCAATTGCCCAGACTGTAACAACAGGTGCAACTAGAAGTTAAGGTACCATAGAGAGTTATTATGGCAAAAAAGTTATCTTGTTTTTTGGACACTGTACATTGTGGATTTGCATGGCATGAGCTCAAAGAAAAGTAGAAAAATCAAGAGTAAAGCAGGACTCTGAATATGCATAACAGTAACAAAAATGTTTAATAAGAGGACAGGGAAAAATTACTAAAGAAGAAATGGGGAATTTTTCTCTACTTAGAAGCTACTTGAAGTTAAATGTACTGCTTCAGTTGTACCTTTGAATAGGACAAATTGCCAGAGCCTGCAAGGTAAAGAGAGTTCAAAAGATGATGAAAAGAGCATCAGCACAATTATGCAATGACATGAGCAGCTCAGGAAAAAGCAAATGGACACAGGGAGAGCAAACAAAATAGTCCCAACCAAGCCAAAACGGAACAGGGAACTTAATGACTCTCTTGGAAACATCACCACATCAAACCAGTGCATCAGGAATTCTTTTAATGTCCACCATTGAGAGAACTGTATAGTGTTATATGGCAGTGTAAGTGCTTTGCACTATTAACAGTTGGAATTCATTAATTTTAAACCAGTTTTTGTGCTTTCTCAGCTATCTGGTCAACCTCCTGCTGCAGCCCAGTGCGTGCTGCACTACCCTGGGGCTCAGCAGGGTGCTTTTAAGATTCACTCATATATTCACCCATGGCCTCAACCTGGCTCAGCAACAAACCTGCACAAACTACAGGTACATTCCAATTCCATTACAGCCAACACCTGCCACTGCTGTGGAGGGCAGATTCTGGACCTGAGAGAAACCCATGTGTACCTTTCCACAGAATAAAAGTGCTTGTTCCCAGTGCTGCTCAGCGTGAGATCTGAGGGCGGGAACACGCCCCGGCCTGTTTGCAGAGCAGCCCGAGTTGCACAAATGATTTTGGTATTTAGTTCAAGCAGCTTTTAAAAACTTCACAAGTAAGTTTAAAATAATTACAAGGTATTAATTAGTGCGCTTTGCAGAAGTGCAGATTCAGCCCAAGTGCATGGGAGAAACTGAGCAAAAACAGTCCAAGTCTGACTTACCAGGCTTGTACAAGACAATCTTAACAGTTTTATTTTCAAATACTTTATAATCTCCCTGAGGGAAAAACTGCCTGTGTCCGTGTAATACTTCAAACAGGATTTCCCGTCATCCACAGCAATAAAAAAATAATGTCCCTGCTTACAAGATGTCCCCCATTCCCACCACAGCATGGTGAGCACAGCAGCACAGAAAAAACACTTGTCTTGAGAGCATTCAGATGAGCCCTAAAACGTGTTTTCATCCTCTCCACTTACTGTCAGGCTGTCACTTTGTAAGTATATTTAGTTTCTTAAAAAACAATACTCAAAAAACCCCAAACCCATACTCACAGGGAAAATAAGGCCTCTTAAAAAAAAAAGACTGCAGCAAGTTTCTGTGGGGTGTTTACTTACTCTAAACAGAGCCAAAACCCTCATCAGAACATTCTGGCCGGGATACAAGAGGCAACTCTGCTTGACACATGTAAATTTAAAAAATCCCAGGGCAAGAGCAACGGAATAACTTTGTCCCTCAGCTGCCCAGAGGTCCCATCCTGTCCAAAGGCGTTTTGCAGTGAAGCACCTACTTGCTGTCTGTCCTTTTGTTGTAGATGAGGAAGTCAGACAGGTCGTGCCACACCTCACTGTCCTCGTACAGGTAGGTCATGGAGGACTGCAGAGAGGGCTGCAGGGTCTCCCGGTGGTACTCAAAGAGCCACAGCACTGTGCCCCACACCAGGGCAGCCACCAGTGGGAAGGGATCCTGCCTGGGCTGTGGGATGTAGCCCTTTTCCACAGCCAGCCGGGACAAGCCGAACAGGATCCGGGACAGCAGGTACATGATGATCTGCAGGGCAGAAACCCAGAGAGCTGTGGGTGAGCAACCTGAGCACACACCCCCAGCCAGGCTCAGAGATTCAGCAGCCACAAGCCAGCCAAGAGGGCTGCCAACAGTTTTCCCAACTCAAAAGCAGACAGGCTGTGGTTCATGCATCGACAGGCTGGAAAACCACAGGTGTTTGTGTCTTCTCTGCATCCTCAAAGTCCTACTTTTCTGTTGCTGCTCTAATTTGGCAATCGAGGAGTTACACTTAATGCAGCACATCTTTGCAGTCACACAACTTCTGTCTTTGCTCAGTTAATGCTGATAGAATAGTCTAATGTATATAGATAAACGGCAGGGGAGCAAGGCTATATAAAATATATATAAATATATACATATATCCCTGCTCACCTGCCAAGCAGATCCAAACTCAGGAGTCTGGACACAGCCCAAAACCAGACTCAAGAACACTTTGGATTAATCTGCATCTCTGTGTTTTACTCATTAATCTATGACTGTGTGTTAACAAACAGCTTTAAATCAATCATCCCCCGAGCAGCTTTTGTCAGTTTAACCTGTTTAGTTGCCACAGAACATTCCAAGCTGGGAGGAACCCACAGGGATCATCAAAGTCCAACTCCTTGTCAGTTTAACCAGTTTAGTTGTCAGTTTAGTCCAGTGCAGCTCACAACACTCAAGGTAAAGGGTCTAACCCTGCACGTTGGGCAGACCAGGAGCACAGTCAGTGACCACAGCTCAGGTGACAGGTGGGATAACCCAACAGCTCTGGATCACCTGACTGCCTTCCTAGGAATTCAGTGCAGCTCTGCAGCTAAAGCTGAGCTTTCAGCACTCCAACTACACACGGAGGCACACAGCCACCTCTGAGATTTGAGTGCAGAGCAGCCAAAACAAGAACTTGTGCAAAGAACATGGTAAAAGAGTCATTGCTACACGGTCAGAACCACCAGAAACAAGCCACCAACCACTTCCTGGCACACCTGTTGTTTTTGCAGGCCAAAGAAACTTCCAGCAAGTGCATTTACCTGGCTGTTGATGGGATTGTTCTCACCAAACACCAGCCAGCCCCCAATGCAGGCTGCCAGGAAAGAATGGAATGGGATTTTCTTGCCCTGCAGCTGGGATTGTGCTGCCATGAGCCCCTTGTAGGTGAACACAAAGTAGGCCAAGTTCCTGGAGTGAGCATATGTAGCCTGAGCAATCGCCTTCAGCTTCTCCCTCAGACTGAAGAAAAGGAACAGACAATTAGAAGAGGGAAAAGGCAGGGCCCCTGCACCCCTCATCTACACTGACAGCTTGGGTATCCCGTGGAATAGCCTGTGGGAGAGGAGAAATCCCCTCACCAGAGCACAGCCCTACCCAGACTGCAGGCTGTGCCTCTGCCACATTCCATGAACAAACAGCTCTTTTTTTTTTTTTTTTTTTTTTTAATTTTTGCCTAAATGCAAACTCTGGCCTAAGCAGGGAAAGGCACAGTGTGCACTGCTCTGTTCCAGGTTCCCAGATTTCAGTGGGGGGGCAGAGCTCTGCTCTTGGCACCTGCTAACTCCTCCTCTGTCTGCTGGTTCTCATCCCCCATCCTGCGAGTGATGAACCCCCTCAAATATGCGTATCTGTATGTCCTTCACTAATAGAACAGACTCAACCACGGCTCACGTGCCTTTCTTCTTTTTAAACCCCCTGGAAACAGGAAAAACCGACAGCTGGAGTGCAAAAAATTCTAAAGCAGTGACCAAAAAAATGGCAGAATTAGGGTTTGTACCTTCCGCTCTTGAACAGAAAAGTCATCACCAGGGCATGCGGGGCGCGGATTTTGGCTCCGTAACTGCAAGAGCGGACAGATAGTTCAGAGTTTTCAATTTTGTTTCCATCGCGCTGACAGAACCGAACACAAACCACTTCCAAGCCAACCCAGCAGCAGCAGCACCACGAGAAGCCTGGGGAAGCTCAGGCAGAGGGGGGACCGCAGCAAGGGGCCCCCAAAACCAGATAACCCCCCCCCAAATCGCAGCTGAGCGAGGCGGGAAATCGCCTCTTCCA
>JAWWEU010000053.1:2085812-2105760 GCA_035583155.1 Acropternis orthonyx | reverse complement strand
GCAAGGCCGCCCCGCGGGGAGCGGGGCCGCGGCGGGGCCGCCTCGCCCAGCCCGGCCCGGCGCGGTGTGGGGCGCTCCCCGGGCTGTCCGCCCGCGCTGCCCCTCCGCGCCCCGCACCGGGGATGCTGCTGCAGCCCCAGCCGCGGCCCCGGGCTCGCCGAGCAGTCCCCTGTCACCTCCCGAGCCCCGGCCCGGTGCCACCTCCTGCTTGTGTGCCGGGGCATGCCCGCGCTGCCCGTCCCGGTGCCCTGTACTCCGGGTAGCCCTCGCTGGCCACGGACGCTGTGCCCGGTGCACGACGTCCCCTCCCTGCCCTAGTCAGCGATGCCGCAAGGCACCCCATCCCATCCCTGTCCCTGTGTCTGCAGCTCCAGGGATCCCCATCCCTGTCCCTGTGTCTGCAGCTCCAGGGATCCCCATCCCTGTCCCTGTGTCTGCTGCTCCAAGGAACCCCATCCCCTCCCTGTCCCTGTGTCTGGTGTTGCTCCAGGGCACCCCATCCCATCCCCTCCCTGTCCATGTTGCTCCAGGGCACCCCATCCCATCCCCGCCCCTGTACTCCGTGCTCCAGGGCATCCCATCCCATCCCTGTCCCCGTGTCTGGTGCTCCAGGGAACCCCATTCTCTGCCTGCCCCAGTGCACCCCATGCCCTCCCTGCCCCTCTGCCCTGCACTTTGGGGCACTCCCATCACCCCCATCTCTGTGCCCAGGAACCAGGATCGCTGATCCCCAGGGCACCCCCATGACTCCTGTGCCTCCAGTGCCCCCTGTCCCTGTGCCCAGCACTTTGGGACAGCCCCTGCATCCTTTCCACACACCCCAGGGCTCACACTGCCAGCCCCGTCGCTGTGCCACACTCCTTGCCAGCCCCAGGGATGGTGCCCAGGGCAGTGCTGGCCCCTGCATGTGTATTCTGGGGGGGGGCTGTGCTCTCTGGCATAGTCTGGACAGTGCTCATTGTGTGGGTGAATGGGCCAGGCTCAAATTCATCTCAGTTTAGCACTGAGACACTGTCACAGCCAGGTGCCATCTGAGAGGGACTCCTGGAGGTGCCAAGCTTTAGCAGCCTGAGGCTGTTTGGGGAAAAACTATTTCACAGGCATTGATTTCCTAAACCGGAATACAGATGTATTTTCCTTTACGTGGGGGGACACCACTGACTGGAAGGCCTGGCATCAGCATTGTCATCTGCGCTTTCAAACATCACCTGTGATTTCAGCAGCAGAGAGAGAAGCAGAGGAGAAATATTTCTCTATTCTTTGAGGGTACTTGGTGCCTTTGCCAGCACCTTTTGTAGAATCAGCCCCCTATTTCCTCTCTGCAATCAGCTCCTCCCAGTGTGAATTTCCTTGCAGAATTCAGGAGAGCAAAACTTTTTAGCAAATTAAAAAGGTACACAGCAATTGGCAGCTTTTAGTGTCTGAGCTTGTTTTGTCTTGATTACAAGTCAGTTGGTGACTTGGCATTTGCCATGGGCACAGGGGCATATTCACCTGTCACTAAAGCACCTGGTGCTGGTGTCAGGACAAAAGACTTCAATGCATGATGGAAAAATAGCACCTGGGTGAAATGGACAGTCTGTTTCATCTCCAGCTGAGAGAAATTTGAAAGGGGGGGGGGGGGAAAAAAGCTCAAATCAGTAGTCCTGTACTTTTATCTCAGCTTCCCCAAATCACCCTGTTTTGTCAGGCTCTGGGCACCTCAGCACCTCTGGCACCTCAGCTCCTGCTGCACCAGGAGAGAACTGGCTGGGTAGTTTTAAGTTTCATGATTGTTAAGAGCATCCTGCAGGCTGGTACTGGCTCTAGGCAGGGCAGGATCCATCCAAAGGTTTCTCCTGGAGTCTCTGGATGGCTGAGAACAGCATCTGCTTAACCAAGTGACTGGCAGTTTGTCTTCATGGGTTAATGACCTTGACCTCAGGGGTTTCCCTCTGGGAAGTGTGGTGTTGTGCAGTTACCCTGTGAAACAGGAATTCTGGGCATTTGCATGAATTGCCAAATAAATGAAGGGCGGCATCTTTCTCTTGTCCTGGGCCACATTTCCCCATCAGGAGGCTCAGTGCAACACTGACAATGTTGCTGCATCATTGTCTTCAGGTCTTGGCCTCTCTTCAAGCTTCTTCCTGGCTAATGAGATCAAGGCTTTTTTTCCTTGGAATATCTCTGTGCCAGAAATAAGCCCAGTTGCCCAGTGCCACGCACATCAAGAGTGACACTCCTGGCTCAAACTTCTTAATTATCCCCATACTATACATAACCTGAATTTTTGATCCCTCTTTTCCTCTTAGCTTATTTCTGCTGGAAAAGGGCTCTTCCATTTCACTCTCTGGTTTGACTATGCCAGCAAGAGCCTTTGCAGTTGCCCAGGGGTTATTTGTGCCAGAGGAGGTGTGTTGTAGAGCATGGCTTGGTTTTGTGTGAGGAGATTCTCCCAGAAACATTCCAGCCGTGTTCTGCCAGCAGGGGTGACCTGCAGGGCTGGCTGCAGCTCTCCAGGCAAGCCAAGGCTTGCAGAACTGGACCTGCAGCTTTGCTGTGCCTCCCTGTGATTTATGTGAAAGGCTTCCCATAGGCATGGTGGGAATTTTATGGTAGTGTGTGATGTAGTGGGATCTGCTCCTCTCTTGTGCCCTTGGAGGACAGTGCTTTGCTCTCTCCCAGAAACATGAGCAGTATTTGCAACCTCTTCTCAGTGAAACGATGGAAAAGATGTTCACAGAGTCTCAGTGTTACTTGCTTCACGCTGGAGATGCTAGACAAGTGGGTTTTTAGGGTATCTTTAAAAGGCAGTAGATTATATGGGTACTCCCCATCAAGAAGGTAACATTCCAGTTGTCCAGGATAAATTCTAGAATGACAAGAGGAATTTGGAGTGGTGGCTTTTCCTGCTGTGCTGATCCCTTGTGCCATGATCTGCTGTGGTGTTTCACTGTCCTTCCTGGTGCTGTTTGCTGAGTGACCTCAGGAACAGTCCTCACCTCAGGAACAGTCCTCACCTCAGGAGTAGTCTGCACCTCACTGCCTGGCAATGATCAGACCAACAGAGCTGCTTTTACTGGGGCACATAATTCTGAATTCAGAGCTTTACAGTTTTATTTTGCAAAGAAAGAACTTGAAGAAAAATAAAAAGCAACTGAAGACCCCTCCCCTCCCACCTTGCTTTTCTCTCTTAATCTACAAGGAATCACATACAACCCTGCCATGCCATTTCTTGTATTCATGGGTTCCTTGTCATGAAGGAATGGTAGGGAGGAGTGGAGCATAAGAATCCCCAAATCAGACTGTCCTATGTGTCTTTACACACTAGAAAGAGTGTGTCAGGCTTAATCCACTGGTCATATGCTGCTGGCCAGGTTGTCTCCCTAGATGAGCAGTCCCCATCTCCTGTATTTATCTGGAATATTTTAGAATGTTTTAGCTGTAGTGAAAGATGTTTGTGCCAAAGTAACTAAGCCAATTCTGACAATAGATCTGACTGGGGGTGTGTGCCCTGGGTCTGATCAGGTCTGGGAACGCTGGCCTTGAAAACAGGGAGGCATTTCTAGCATTGCTGCTGAGAGAGTTGCTGCACACAAGGATTTTGTCTGTGCTGTATCGCACTGTGTCCCCAGGCAGATCCACCCAGGCTGCTGTCCTGTGACATCCCAATACCCACTTCTTAGCTCTTTTCATACCCAGTGTTGTAACCATCCTTCCTCTCTGGAGCAAGTGCCTGGAACTAAGCCCTCTTTTGGCTTTCCTTGCCCTTCGTCCCTTTTCTTCATGTACCAAAGGAGTTATGGAGACAGGTGGGAGCATTGCTGTGATGTGATAGTTGATGCTGTGGAGCAGAGAGTGAGAAGCTGAGAGTGGCTCTGCGGGAGGAGAGAGCAGCAGCTGGAGAGTTGCTTCCCTCCATGACTTGGGAGCAAGCTCCCAGTGCCCAAGCACTCCATGTTTGACTGGGTTCAATTCACCGCCCGTGCTTGTGTCTCCTTTCAGGAATGGATAATCAGACAGTGCTGGCTGTGCAGTCCTTACTGGATGGTCAGGGAGGCGTGATGGATCCCTCGGCTCAAAATGTCAACTCCTCCACCACCATCCAGCCCATGGGTGAGTCCTGGTGGCACTGGGAAAGAGAGGAGAGGGGTGGGGGTGCTGTACATCTCAGAACTGCTGTATGTGTAAGGTGCTGCAAAAAGTGTTGTGAGCCCTCAGCAGGACGAGGCAGAGCAGGAGGAAGGGGCAAGTGCCCAAGAGAGCAGAGATGCTTTTGGAGCTGGTCATGCCAACAGATGTGATCATGTGCTTCTAATAAAGGCACAAAGGAGGGAAAAGCCACTGTCCCCACCACTACTTGTTACCGTTCACATTTTTTATTTAATGAGCCATTCCTTGTCCTCTGGGGATACTCCAGTCATTGAGTATCTCATCTGTGTGCATGAATATGGGAACTGGTCATTGATGCACATGAACACTCACACTGTTTGACTAGGACTTTCTGGGTGGACACTAAGTTATCCTCCAGAGGAGTTACAATTTGCGTCCCCAAAAATGGACTGCTTCAGGCTGTGAATCAGACAGGAGGAACAACCTTGTGAGTCCAACTGGATCGAGTGCCAGTAGTGTGTGGTTTGCTAATGCTGCAGATTTTAGCTAGGATATGTAACTGGAGTGTCTTCTTTCTGCTTCTAACGTCAAGCAGAGGTGCCAAAAACCATCAGTCCCAGGGAGAGGTGGCTTTAGGACACAAGCTGACGGTGACTCTGAGCCTTATCCAAGTTATTTCTCTTCCTTTGTGCAACCTTAGTAATAAAATCTGCCTCAGCCCGCACAACGCTGGTGCTTTGGAAGAAGCTGCTTTGGCTAAAAGCAGGAGGTGCTTCAGGAGCAAGGCTGGATCAGTTGTTCCTGTGAGACAGTGGGATTCAGTGTGGTTTTATACATGAGAGCAGGGCTGAGATGGGCTCAATCACATCAGTTGTCTTCAGGGAGTGCTTGCGGTTGGGGAGAAGGGACAGCTTGGCTCTTGCAGCAGTTCTCTGCAGATGATGATGTCTTTGAGGTGCTGAGATCAAAAAAGTGCCAGTTTTCCTACATGGTGGCTGTTGGCTGTAGCACTGGGGAGTGCAGGAGAAGGCCTGGAGCAATGATCTGGTTCTCTTCGTTGCAGATGACGAGGACGTGTTCCTCTGTGGGAAGTGTAAGAAGCAGTTCAACTCGCTGCCTGCCTTCATGACCCACAAGAGGGAGCAGTGCCAGGGCAGTGCCCCTTCCCTCTCCACGGTGTCTCTGGCCACCAACAGCGCGTACACCCCGTCCATCACCTCGGTGCAGCAGGCTCCGAGCGCCGGCCGGCAGGTACTGAGTGCAGACAGAGGCTCTGCTGCTCTACTGATGTGATTTTGGGAGGGAGGGACATTGGGGTGAGGATTTTAGACCCGGTGGTGCCTTGTGCCTCTTTTCTAGGAGTCTCTGTTGTGGTCCTGTTGGCTTTTCACTTCGTGGTTGAAGTGAGGTCCTCTGCAGTGAGGTGTGTCCTCCAGCATAAGTGTCTGATAGCCCTTTCTCAGGACAGGAGGGGTTTCATCTCCTGTCTGTGCTACAGACTGAAGAGCCCCAGTGTCACACTGCACAGTACTCAGGTGACCGTGGTTCCTACTGTCCCCTGGGCTGTGGTCTGGCTAGTGGGCAGAAGAAGAGGGCAGTGTTTGGCAGCTTCATCCCTGCATCCCTCCTCTCACGTTCCTGCAAATAAGCCCACTTAGTGTGGTGTGATGAGCACTGAGGGAGTATCCTCTCTGGACTAACTCTCCTTCCATACAGAATTCTCCAGAGTGAATCCCTGGTGCATGACATGTACTGTACCTGCAATTGGGGTGGTTTACAAACCGTCTGCTTTTTTTTCAAGTTAACTTAATGGATGCTGCTTCTTCCCAGGGCTGCAAACACAGGTTGTTTCCACCCAAAAAATGTGACAGCCACTCTCCCCTCCTATAATCCAAGTCCTGCCTGAAGAGCCGAGCCTGATGTTCACCATCTGCAGCCAGAGCAGCCTCCCTCAGTTCTCCACCTTCCCTAGCTGGTGCAAGCACCCAGGAGAGGCCTGAACTTGTCTGTGGCCAGTTTGTCCTGCAGATCTTGTTTAATAACCCCTGATCTGAACTGTAGCCAGTGGCCATTTTCACAAGCTGCTGTGGTAATTTTTGCCTCCTTTCTGAAGAACATTTCTGAAACTGCCCTGTTGTTATGGCTAGAAACTCCCACGGACTCGGCAGGAAGCTGAAGATAATTACTGTGGCTCACTGCTGACCAGAGGCTGTTAAAGCAGAGACCCTGAGGTTCAGTAAAAAGCAGTGTCATTGTTTTTTGGTAATCATTTTGTCGTGTTGCAGGCTAACAATGCATCCTTTTATCCTTTCAGCAAATCTCTACATACATCACTGTTCCCCCATCACCTTTGATTCAGACCCTGGTGCAAGGGAACATCTTAGTCAGTGATGAGGTGCTGATGTCAGCCATGTCTGCTTTCACATCCTTGGACCAGCCCATGCCAGCAGTGCAGCCCCCAGTGCAGGTAAGGGGCACATGTGGGCCCGGGCAGTCTTGGTTAAAGCTCATCCACTTCCAAACCCCTGCTGTGGGCAGGGACACCTTACACTTGACCAGGTTGCTCCAAGCCCCATCCAACCCACACTTCCAGAGGTGCTGCCCAAATTGTGGGGATGCAGCCCAGGACATGGTTGGCTTTCAGGGCTGCAAGTGCAAATAGCCAGGTCACGTTGGGCTTCTCACCTACCAATAGCCCCCGTGTCCTTCCCCTCGGACCTGCTCTCAGTCCATTCTTCCCCAGCCTGTACTTGTGCTTGGGACTGCCCTGACCCCAGTGCAGCACTTTGCACTTGGTCTTGTTGAACTTCATGAGGTTCACAGAGACACACCTCTCAAGCCTCTCCGGATCCCTCTGGGTGCCCCATCCCTTCCCTCCACAGTGTGTCAACCACACCCCAAAGTTTGGTGTCATTGGCAAACTTGCTTGTTGCTTGTTGATCCAATCTTTGTAATGTGGTCTCTCCAGCTTTTTGCTGAGCCCCTGTGGTAATGATTGGCTTCCAAAGCTCTTGTCAGTTTGCTCCAGGGATTCCCCTTGTCCTGAGATGGTTGGTTGGGCTCTCCCCAGGCTCTATACAGTCTCCGTGGCTCTGAAAATGCTCCTTGTAACCGGAAGGATTAAAACCTTTTAAAACAAAGCAATAAAAGCACTGGGGCTTTAGTACTTAGATTTTGGAGGAGACAATGTGTACCTGCAGGTCATGCCAAGCCTCCAGCACAGCCTGGGCCAACCTGGAGTTGGCCATGCTGTGTTGTGTCAAGACATGGCTGCTGTTCCTGCAGGTGCCCTTTTGGACTGGTACTGGTAACGTGTGTGAGGGTGCAGCCCCTCCAGCTCCTGACTGCTGCATTCTCAGCATGTTGTGTGTGTCTCTCCCTGTCTGATTGCAGAGCAGCATGAGTATGCACGCTGGGGCTGGCTACCTGTCCCAGCCCCCGCCGCCGCCGCCTCCCCCGCCGCCCCCGCCTCCTCAGCCCCCACCGCCTGCCCCACCCAGCCTGGGGGCTCCGGGCCAGCCCGGCACCGGCGTGGTCGAAGTGTACAGTGCCCCTCCTCCCATGGCACCAGCCAGCACGGTGGAGATCCAGACGCTGGGCATGCAGCCCTACCCGCCCATGGAGGTAAGGCTGTCCCCAGGGATCCTGTCCTCACCGGCCTCTTCTGGCAGGCAGGGCTGCTCAGGAGTCACCTGGGCTAGAAACTGTGGAATCACACAGTGGGTTGGGTTGGAATGGACCTTAAATCTCATCTCATTCCACCCCTTGCCATGGGCAGGGATACCTTCCACTCCAAGCCACCTTGCTCCAAGCCCCGTCTAACCTGGTCTTCAGGAATGTAGAATTGAGTGTGGGAAGTTGTGTTAGGTTATTTGACAATGTTTATTCCCTCTGGGAGAAGGTACTGAACAGAAGGATGTCAGCAAGATGATGGGGACTCTGAGAACAAGAGAGACAGCTAAGAGGGACAGGGACTTGGCCAGCACAGGCTCAGGAGACCTGAATGTTTGTTGTGGTTGACGAATACCTGCAGGTGCTGGGAGTGAGGGGGAGCTGAGAGGAGGGACCTCACCTTCCAGAGAGGTACAGAGCACCATGCTGCACACTACAAGCTTATGTGGAGAGAATAATTCAGCTTAAATCTTAATGAGCTTGACAAGCTGGCTTTTCCTAAAGAGAGGCACAGGCAGAGTGGATTTACTGGTGGGTCAGCTATTTGCACTCTCCACACTTGCACTGCCATTCACAACAGAAACTACTGGGTGTGACTGAGGTTTGGCATCCTTATCTCTGTAGCTGCCATCTGATCTGGAAGTGCCAGTGGTCAGAAAAGAATGGGCACGTTGGATATGTAGTGGGCTGTGTTAGTTTATCAGGATGGGCAGCAGAAACACCCTCACACCATATCACCCCAGACTGATGCCTCTGTCTCTTAAGTGTCTTGTTCTAATCTTGGTGCTGACATAAACAGTTGTATTTTGCCACCTGGAGTTTCCTTGTGGCTTCCTTTCCTTCTTCAGTCCTGCCAGGGCAGGCAGGAGGGTCTGGAGATCCCTACCACTGGGTCAGCAGTAATCCTTCTGGTAACCTGCTCCTGAGGGATAAGAAACTCTTCCAGGTATAGGACATAGATGAGGGACTAGACAGCTCATTTGGAGTGTTTCTTTGCTGTACTGTTCCTGCTGCAGTAACTGCTAGATGCTTCTTGATGTTCAACATCGTGCAAGGTGTTACTCTTGGTTAGAGACACCTTGTTGGCCTTGGTGAACTGGAAATTAGATCCAGTTTGACAGAGGGCAGAAAACTCAAGCAGACTAATAGCCTGGTGTTGCTGGAGATGGAGGTTAGGGCACAGCATAATTCTGTGTAGCAAACCTGTTCCACTGATGAATTTCCCTCTTGCAGGTGCCGAGCCAGTGTGTTGAAAGTCCCGTGTACCCCTCTCCCCCTGTGTACAGCCCTGGAAAGCAGGGGTTCAAGCCCAAGAGCAGCAGTGCTCCCACCCCCCTGACCAGTGCAGGAGGAGGCCCCGTGGTTGGTTTTGATTCCCCTGCTGCTGCCAAAGCTCACCGCTGCAAGAACGAGAGTGGGCTGCAGGAAGGTGAGTGTCCTTACAGCACCTACCCTGTGCTCGCTGTGCTTGTCCCAGACTGGGCTGCTGAGCCATGGGCTCTCCAGGCATCAAGGGGTGGCACTGGCAGCTCTGAAGGAGGAACACGATGTTCTGCATGAAACTGCCAAAAGCAGCTCAAAGTGTGGATGTCCTTCTTGTCTGTCACCTCTGTGCACACGTGGAAGGACTGTCACTGTGCTGCTGCGTGGGCAAACCTGTGCCAAGTCTCTGCAGCTGCATACTTACTGGATCACACCTGAAAGGGGGACAAATGCAGAGTAAGGTGTTAGAGCACGGTGTGTTTTACCCCGAGAAAGCTGTCCAGCTGCAAGGCTGGTAGGCTGGATGTGGCCTGGCTCTGGACACTCTCCTTCCAAGGGCTCAGCAGGCCCATCCCTGCTATGTGTTTCAATGAAGAAAACACACCTGTCCCCAGGTGAGGTAGGACAGGAACACGCCCCATTACAGGATGGAGGAGCCTTAGAGCCAAGGCTGGCCTAGAATGCCTGTTACTGGTGTGATGGAAGCACACCTAGCTGGGTGACATAGAAGGTTCCAGGCATGAGGTGGAGGAAAGGCATGTGGCCTTTGTCCCTAGGAAGACTGGGCCTCTGGAGGTGCAACCATACAGATCCTAGGATTTAACCTGATTTGCCAAGGTGTGAATGGTCATGTGTGCTGCAGTTGTCAGTGCAGAATTTCCTAGAGCAGCCCACAGTTCTGCTGTTACCCACTGGTATAGACCCTGTCAGAGTAGATAGAAGATGTGACTGACTCACCTGAAAGGGAGGAATATGCATGTGCTCTGGCTGATGGCTGACCTGGTGAGTTCACAGCAGAGACAGAGCTGGGGCTCTTCCTCTCACTAATCCTGTGTCTTTTCCTGGTGCCCAATGTGCCTTTAGGTGCTTTGTAGCACAGCTGGAAGGGTCTCTGGAAAGGGAGTGGTTAATGCCTGAGGGGGATGCCCTGTCCCACCAGACTACACTCCTCAGTACTACTAGAGTTGGCTCAGGCTGTGTTAAATGTATGTTTGTACCCATAACCTCTCCCCAGTCTGGTCAGGCAGATCTTTTCTTTTCATAAGCCCTTTCTTGGTCTTGGATAGCCATGTCTTGGGGTGAGAGCCCTGTGATGCAGTGGGGACAGGGCTGTGCCAAGTGGCCTCATTCTTGTGTGTGCTCTTGCTTTCAGGTAAACCCAAGTCCCCCAAGCTGAAATGCACTTACTGTGACAAGGCCTTCACCAAGAACTTCGACCTGCGGCAACACATCAGAAGGTAACGGTGCCACTGACCTGGACACAGCAGAGTGGCTGGGCTGGAGGTGTGCACAGTGCTGCTGAGGGAGTCTGTGCAGTCCAGTTCATCATGTCCCAGAATCTGTGCTGCAATGGGAAGGGATTCTTCATCCCTCTCACCACAGGACACTTCCCCAGTGACTGGGGTGAAGGCTGCATCATGAAGGTGATCTTCATGTTGATTATGTGGTGGGACTGGAGGCTTGTTTTTCTCACTGATGAGACTGACAGCCAAACCTCTTGTCACTTGATCACTGGAGCAGCAGCACCTGCACTGCTTGCCTCTGCCCTTCCCTTTCATCTCCCTCCCTAGCAAGCTGTAGCCTTCGTGTTTGGTGTTTCCTGGTGTTAGCAAACTAGGCCAAGCTCAGTGTCTATATAGAGAGCTCTTGTAAGAGAGCTTTCTCTGGCAGGAGACAGCTGAAATCTTTAGAGTTTCCTCCAGCAGAGTCTGCTGGACTCAGAACAGATGGGAGGGAACAAGGGGTGGGCTTGCACCCCTCCTCAGCCTGGACTCTTCACGTGATGTATTTCATGTGTTGGAGTCCACTCTTTTTCTTGAAGCAGAAGGGCAGGGTAGAAAGACCTTTCTGCCCTGGACAGGGGAGAGCAAATTCAGGGGGATCAGGGGCTTGCAAACTAGAAGAGACATGTGCAGGGGAGGGAAGGGTGGCAGGGAGGAAAAGGCTTGTACCCCTGAGAAAGTGATAGGATCCCCAAGATGTGTGCAGAGACCCTGACAGTGAATGCCCTGATGTTGCTGCAGAGCTCTTTTCCTTTCTCACCTCATCCTTTGATCCCTTGTCATCCCCAGAGCACAAGTGCTTTGTCTGTGCACCAGCCTTGTTTCACCAGGCCTCTCACAGTCCACATACTCTGGTGAATCAGGTCTCAAAGCCCTTGTTTGGCTGGTCCGGCTGTGATGTCCAAGCCCAGTGCCCAGCACAGTCCTATAACAGCCGCCCCACCAAGGGCCCTGCTTGGGGGCTGCCTCCTGTTTCCACCAGCTGCTGATTTGGTGCCTTCTGCTTTCAGTCACACAGGTGAGAAGCCCTTCCAGTGCATCGTGTGTGGCCGAGCCTTTGCCCAGAAGTCCAACGTGAAGAAGCACATGCAGACCCATAAAGTGTGGCCTCCAGGGCTGGGGTGCACCATCTCCCGAAACTCCATCACAGTGCAGGTCATGGCCTTGAATCCCAACCAGCCAGAGGATGAGGAGAACACAGGTTTGCTGTCTGGGAATGGCATGTCATGTGAGGAGCCTGTAGGTCCCTGCACTTCCACACAGGGAGGGAGGGGAGATGGGAGCTGTGTGTGCTGTTTGTGTTCCTGTGTGGTGTTTAGCAGCTCACACTAACTGAGTTTCATTTGCTCAGCTCCAGCTGGGAGGTGCATCCTTTTGTACCCTGAGCCATGATGGATTCAGGTGCTGGTGGAGACTGACTCCACACTCTGTGCCAGCATGTGCTTGCAGGCAGGACAAGGTGTCTTCCCCTTGTCACTCCCTGGCAGGTGCAGCTTTGGCAGTGCATGAGCCACACCTGACAGCTCTGGTTAGGGGCCAGACAAGCCAGTGGTTTAAGATAGCCCAGTGCTCTTGTTTGTTTGCAACGTGCATGTTGTGCCTGGGCTGGATCTGGCCACAGTGGCCACCTGAAAATGCTTGAGGAAGAGAGGAGCTCCTTGCTGGTGTCTGGATGCCCTCTCTGCTGGTGGCCCCAGTCCTGGTAGGGGAGGAAGTGTCATGTCTAGGACATGGCCCCACTGGAACTGCTCTCATCATGGACATCATGGACTGAGCTGACTGGATCTTAACCTCCTGTCTCCTGCCAGAGACGGGAGTAAATCTGGCTCTGGTTCACTGGTGGAAGTCTATTCTCTGACTGCTCCACAAAGAACAGTTATATCCATGGAAAAAGAGAATGGGTTACAGAGAGGATGACTGGGTAGTCAGAGCCCTCACATATCTCTTGACAAATTTAAAACCACCTTGTTCGTGAGATCTAAAGAATCTGTCTTTGAAAGGGAGGCAGAGCCTGGCCTGGTGTGTCTCAGCAGTGTAGTGCTCACAGGGCAGCTTTCAGGGCTGTCTCATGGCGGGGTGTGACTGTCCCTCTCCCTTTCTCCAGGTTTGTCTCAGCCCTCAAGGAACCCCGTGCCACCACCCCAAGAGCTGAGCCCCTTGGAGGAGAGTGAGGCAGGCAAACTGGAAGCCAAGCAGGTTGTCTTGATCGACAGCTCTTACCAGTGCCAGTTCTGCCCCAGCAAGTTCAACACCTATTTCCAGCTCAAATCCCACATGACACAGCACAAGAATGAGCAGGTAGGGACAGAGGGTGCCCTGTGTGGGTGATGGGATTGGGATGGGCTTCATATAGTGCACCATGGTCTGTCCTGAGCCTTTTGCTCTGTAAAGCTGCCAGTGTTTCCCATGCAGCTCGGCCCTCAGGGTTGTAGCTGTGTGGTCTGGACGGCTTTGAAAAACTCCTCTGCCTCCACCCTGCTGAGTGAGAAGTCAACGGAGCAGGTTTGGGTGGCTGGAAAAGAAGCAAAGTGTGCCCAGTTCTGGGCCTTTCGCCTTAAGGAAGACATAGAGGGGCTAGAGCATGTCCAGAAAAGGGCAGTGATGCTGAGGATGGGTCTAGAGACTCAGTAATATGAGGAACAGCTTGGGGGGCTCAGCCTGAAGAAGAGGAGGCTCAGGGGGGACCTTCTCACTCTGCAACTTCCTGACGGGAGGGTGGAGCCAGGGGTGGGGTCAGGCTCTGCTCCCAGGGAACAAGGGGATAGGAACAAGAGGAAATGCCAGGTGGTTTAGGATAGCCCAAGGGAGGTTCATCCTGGCCATCAGGAAGAATTTCTTCATAGAAGGGGCTGTCAGGCATTGGAACAAGCTGTCCAGGGAAGTGGTGGAGTTGTCACCTCTGGAAGTGTCCAACAAACAACTGGACATGACAATGCTGGGTTTAGTTGACAAGGTGGTGATGGGTCAGAGGTTGGACTTGGTGGTCTTGGAGGTCTTTTCTAGCTTTAATGATTTGATGATTTTTATGAAGACCAAAGTGTGTAGGTGGCAGCTCTTGGGTCATGGGACAGTCACCACTGGGGTGTTGTGGTCTCACCCACTCTGGTTCCAGGGCCTCACACCAACACCCCTTTGTCCCACCTTGCTTTCTCAGGGGAGTGCCCTGACAGTCTGTGTTTCTTTCCAAGAAGGAAGGCCACTCTGCCTGTTGGCAGAGGGTTTTCCCTGGCTGTTTCCATGGCGTGCTGCTCCGGTCACTCTCCCTTCTCCCAGGTGTACAAGTGTGTGGTGAAGACCTGCGCTCAGACCTTCCAGAAGCTGGAGTCCTTCCTAGAGCACATCAAGAGCCACCGGGAGGAGCTGAGTTACCGCTGCCACCTCTGCAGCAAGGACTTCCCCTCCCTGTACGAGCTGGGTGTCCACCAGTACTCCCACAGCCTGCTGCCCCAGCACAGCCCCAAGAAGGACACAGCCGTGTACAAGTACAGTAGCAATCGGTGCTCACAAGGCTTGTAGGAGTGAGTGGGTGCAGAGTGTGTTTGGTGGGGACCTTACAGGGAACAGGGCAGGGGGCTGTGTGATCAGTGGCCGTCCAACTGGCAAATGGGGGGGTCCCTCCATTGGGCTGCTAGGGCCAAGCATTTGGAATGCAGGGAATCTTTTGGAACAAGAGTGAAAGGCTTGGGATTGGTTATGTGGGAAGATCGTGTCACTGCAAGTCCTCCTATCACCAGTCAAGATTGAGGTGGGCACAGCTGAACCTGCGCTGGGCTGGGTCAGAGATCCAGGGAGGCCCCTTCCCAGCCTGTTTTCTGTGGTTCTTCAACACCTGCTGCAAAGGGAGTGTGGGCTGCAGAAGCTGTGCCCAGAAAAAAAATCTCCTATCCTTTTGCTGCTTTTCCCTGGAAAGCCTTTCTAGTAGTGTAGAGAGAAAGGGTGAGAAGTCCTACAGAAAACTCCCTGAAACTTTTGAAAGGCCTGTAGAGATGTTCAGGAAGACTAGGAAGCCCAGAAGATAGTGAAGTCAGGTAGGAGCTTCATGGGATAAATACCTGCTACTTTTCGCATAGTCCATGGTTTCTAGTTATCCTTACACTATGGAAGTTGTGGGGATCCTTGAGCTCAGCCCTGCTTATGTCTGAGGAGTGTGACCTAAGGAGAAGGGGTTTCACAGCAGGTACACGTTGTGAGTGCCTCTGTTCTCATTGCTGATGGTGCTTCTCCCCAGTGCCCACTATCAGTGAGCTTTGGCAGAGCTCTCCAGCTGAAATACTGCCAAGGTAGGGGAGTCTGTCATCCTGTGCCCTCACTCTCAGCTCCTTCACTGGAGCAAGAGAGATGGAATCAATGAAGATGGAAGGGGGTGTTTTAAGTAAGGTGAAGTCAGTATTTAGGGCTTGTCTCCATGTAGGAAGCAATGTGGAATATGTGCTCCGGTCTGGGTGCTGCCATGGCAGTCTGTGTGGAACAGCATTAGAGTTTAAAGGCTTCTCCACCCAACTTTCCAGCATCTTCCCCTCTGAAGGATGCTAAGTATGAGTGTGAGGTGGCATGTGGGTTGCTGAGGTTTCAGAACACCTGAGAAATTATTTTCTCTACCAAACCAACCCTGTCAGAGATCAGCGTGGAAGGGGGCTGGGCTGGGCAGGTCTGCCTGTGGAGCGGGGTTTGCTGAGGAGCCTTGCTCACAGACCCTGTCCTTTCTCTCCCCATCCAGGTGTGTGAAGTGTGTCAATAAATACTCCACCCCAGAAGCCCTGGAGCACCATCTGCAGACAGCAACACACAACTTCCCCTGCCCTCACTGCCAGAAGGTGGGTGGGTGATCCCTCCTTGAGTGAGGTCTGGACACCTGGCAAGGGCTCTGAGGGGGTCAGAAACCCTCAGCTTCCTTCCCTCTCCCTTTCTACCTCAGTATGGACTGGCAGGTGCCCACAAGCTGCTTTCCAGAGGGACAGAGGTGACTGCACCCCTGGCCTCCAGCTCTCTAGCCTCACACGGAGTATGTTCCTCCCTGCAGTGCTGATTTCTCTCAGGTCCTGTTTACTGAGCAGGATTTGTCAGAGCAGCTCCCTTACTCCCACAGCAAAACAGGACTGCACACTAGGCTGCTGTCCTTAGTTCTTAAAACCAAATCTACAAGGAGGAGCAAGGCTGGTTTTGGGAAGTTTTTGACCCACCATTCCAGGCTACCTCTGGCTGGGAAGGGTTGAGCATGAAAAACTCCAGGTCCTGTGGGAGCTCCTACACCTCCATTGCTATCCTTATCTCCTGCTGCCACACAGGTCTCTGAGTTCTCCCTCATTCCTCTCTTTTGGATGAGTGCTCTGTGTTGTTGGCAGAGAGAAACCTGTGTGAGGACTGGGAGTGGAACGATGCTTGGGTAGCTTTTTGCTGGAAATACTGTCACCGGCACAGCCCCTGAGGGGGTTTGAGGGGCAAAACTTTGTGGGGTTTGAATTATGATAAATTATTTTTTTGAAATCCAGACTGAAATTTGGACCCTTACTCCTCTGTTTATAGCAAAGGAAATGAAAATCCTGCAGTGGGGGCAGGGACAATCTCAAAGGAGTGACCATTCTGTACTGAGGTAGCTCAGGAAGGGGAAACACACTCCTGCCATGGTTAGTAACCCATCTTTCTTACCTGTCTTCTGTCCACTTCCTCAGCCAGGTGACAGATGCCCTTCTGAGCCTGGGTGGGACTGTCAGAATGCAGCAGAGGGATTTGAGAGCAGCATTATCTGCAGCAGTATTTTTTACTTTTGCTTGTATTCTTACTAATATTGGTGTTTTCTGGAGATGTGAGAGCACAGTCTGAGTGCCAGAACTCTGAGATTTGCTGTGCTCCCCTCAGGTGTGCTTGCAGCATGTTCATTAAGAGTTCACTCAGCTGGCCATTTCCAGTATCCCCATTAGCCAAAGGAGCCATTTTTCCTGGCTTTATAAAGACACTGAATGGGAGCCTTTGGTAACAGATTATGAGGAAGAAGAAAGTGAAGTTAACTGTGTAATTACTGGGGGTCCTTACCCAGCTCATCCTACTGCTGGCTTGGGTGGACGACTGAGCATCCAGCTGGGATGTTGGTCCTCAGCACTGTGGTGTTACACAATTAACAGCAAGGTTTCAGCTTATGTGCTTCTTAATTATAAGAAAGTTTGGTGTTGTTTTTTTTGTTTGTTTGTTTTGGGGTATTATTTAGTTGTTTTTAAAGCTCTACCTGTAATTCCCTTATACAATCCTGAAGGTTTTCTCAGTACATCCTTCATGAGCAAACAGGGACCATGAGCTTCTTGCTCATTCTGCCCAGAGAAGCTGTGACTGCCTCATCCCTGGAAGTGTTCAAGGCCAGGTTGGACTGGGCTTGGAGTAACCTGATCTAGTAGAAGGTGCCCCTGCCCGTGGCAGGCAGTTGGAACTGGAAGGTCCCTTCCAACTCAAACCATTCTGTGATTCTTCTGCTTCCTATACAGGCTCCACTTCCCTCGCTCATGCCATGTGGGTGCTGTGCCATGTGTGCTGCTGGCTCAGCCCTGTCTGTGTGTGTCCCCAGGTGTTCCCCTGCGAGCGGTACCTGCGGCGCCACATCCCCACGCACGGCGGGGGCAGCAAGTTCAAGTGCCAGATCTGCAAGAAGTTCTTCCGTCGGGAGCACTACCTCAAGCTGCACGCCCACATCCACTCGGGTACGGCTCCCTCTGTGCCACAGCCCTGGCTGCCCTCTGCTCCTGCCTGTTTTCCTGATAGTGGGAATAATGGAGTTGACTCTGAGTCATTCGTAGTACTGGTTAGGTCACACCTTGAGTGCTGCACCCGGTTCTGGGCCCCTCAGTTTAGGAAGGGTTGTTGAGGTGCTGGAGCATGTCCAAAGAAGGGCAAAGAGGCTGGTGAAGGGTCTGGAGGACAAGTCCTGTGAGGAGCAGCTGAGGGAGCTGGGGTTGTTCAGTCTGGAGAAGAGGAAACTCAGTGGAGACATTGTCACTCTCTCCATCTCCCTGACAGGAGGTTGTAGCCAGGTGGGGGTTGGTCTCTTCTCCCAGCCAGCCAGCAGTAGGACAAGAGGGCATGGGCTTAAGCTCTGCCAGGGAAGGTTTAGGTTAGACATTAGGAAGAAATTCTTTACAGGGAGGGTGTTTAGACATTGGAATGGGCTGCCCAGGGAGGTGGTGGATTCACTGTCCCTGGAGGTGTTTAAGAAGAGACTGAACGTGGCACTGAGTGCCACGGTCTAGTAGGCAAGGTGGTGTTAGGTCACAGATTGGACTTGATGATCTCGGAGGTCTTTTCCAGACCACACACAGTTGATTCTGTGTAATACGGGTTCAGGACATGTGTGGTTTTGGTTCAGCCTCATGCCCAGTCCTGCCCCAGTGAAAAGTGGGACACACAGGTGGCTTCCCCACTTCCTGGGCTGGAGAGCAGGAGCAGCGTGCAGCATGGGTTGTACCCATCTCTTTATCCATCAGGCAGGGAAGTTTTAGAAAGTTCATGGTATGGCACCAGCCACCATGGTGGATCCTGCCCTGTGTGGCTGGGCTCTCCCTGACTCTTGGTGACTCTCTTCCCCCAGGTGAGAAGCCCTTCAAGTGCTCGGTGTGCGACGCCGCCTTCAATCGCAAGGACAAGCTCAAGCGGCACATGCTGATCCACGAGCCCTTTAAGAAATACAAATGTCCCTTCTCGTACGTGGCATGTCTTGAGTGGGGTTGGGGTAGGGTGTGGGATGGAAGGAGTGTCTCCTGCAGGTACTCTGGGGCACATTGAGGCACCTACCAATCTGCTGCTTCTTGGGGAGGTGGGAATGCTCTGTGCTTTTGATTTGGGAACCCACGAGTTCTTTGTCACTGGTGTCCAGTGGGATCACGTAATTTCACCCCAGTTCATCAGCCTTGTGAAATAACACCTGCCTTCATGGGAAGCTTTGGGGAGCACCAGGGAAGAGAAGGAGCATTACCTGACCATGCAGCACAGGGGTGCCTGAATAATGGGGCTCTCCCCAGCTGCCATTTCTCCAAAAGCACTTGGCAGCATAGAACCTAATGTATGAGCCAGAAAACTCAGATTTGGAAGGTACATCCCCAAATCCATGGCACAGCCATGGGCCTTCTGAGATAGGCGAGTATGACTGGCTTCTCCCTGCTCCAACCACCTTGTAGCTCCTTCCAAAGGACTTCTGTCTCCATTTGGGATCTTGAACCTGCTGCTTTCAGGCACATTTATAGTGAGACACAGACCACATGTAATGGAGGAAAAGCCACATGTCCCCATAGCAGCCTGTTTATTCCTTGTCCCTCCCCAGAAAGGCTGAAGTAGTGGAGCTCCTGCTGGGGCTGCACCAAGGGACCCATCTGGGTGCTGCTAAGGAGAAGGGTCATGGATCTCTTGGTGCCTGATCTGTTTATACATCAATCCTCAGCTGATTCATGCTGCTCACCAGCATTTGTTGTTGTTACAGAAGCCACACGGGCTGCAATAAAGAGTTCAACAGGCCTGACAAGCTGAAGGCTCACATTCTGTCCCATTCAGGTAAGCGGTTGGGAATGCAGAGACTGGGATCTGCTGTGGTGCTGCAGGAGCATGTGATGGAAGCAGGAAGCCTGAGAAAGAAGAATAATTTATTAGCTTTAGATTTTTTTCTCTATGTTTCTGCAGGCCTGTTTGAGTGAGCTTGTATTTAGGACTATGTCTAAACTTTGGGCTGTTTTCTAAGACAATATAATCTGTAGGTAGGGCCTGCTGGTGAAACTCAGAAGAGCTGATTGCTCAGTGTGTTTGCGACCAAATCAATACCCACAGTGCTCTGTCCCCTCCTCCCCAGTCCCATCTCACATGCAAAAGTATTTGGGATTTGATTCCCTTCTCTCTGTGTTCCAAAAATGATGCTCCCACTCCTAAGAAAGACAAATAATTTATTCCTGTGCCCTAGGGAACATTCAGACATTTTGTCTCTTGGGGGAAAACTGGAAGTCTTTCTTTTTGCCCAAAACCCTGCAGAGTGGGATCAGATGTGATGTGCTGACAGTGCAGTTATGGGTTGTTTCAGACTGCATATTCCCATTTTTTGGAAGGAAAAAAAAAGTGAAAATTTCTTTATTTACCAAATACACTTGAAAAAATAATACTTTAAGATTTTTTTTCATTTTAATCACAATTACATGTTTTCCTGGTATTTTAATCCTCTTATTTGAGGCAAGAATATTTATTTGCAGTCAGCACCTTCCTCCTGAGGGGCAGTGGATGGGTAGGCACTGCTCTCTGCTCTGTGTGACCAGTGACAGGACCCAAGGGAATGGCTGGAGCTGGGCCAGGGGAGTTGGAGGTTGGATCTCAGGAAAAGGTTCTTTTCCCCCAGAGGGTGGTGGGCACTGACCAGGCTCCCCAGGGCAGTGGGCACGGCCCCAAGGCTGCCAGAGCTCCAG
>JAWWEU010000053.1:2049239-2079003 GCA_035583155.1 Acropternis orthonyx | reverse complement strand
CCACCCCAGCCCCCTCTATGTGCCACCCCAGCCCCTTTATTTGCCACCCCAGCCCCTTTATTTCTACCCTAGTGCCTTCACTTCCTCCCCTAGTGCTATTATTTCCTACCCTAGTGCCTCTATTTCCTCCGTTAGTGCCTTCTTTTTCCACGCCTTGCCTTTGTTTTTCAGCTCCTTGCCATTATTTTAGAGGTCCCTGCCCTCTGTCCCGCCCCTCCCCGTGGGGTTTGTGTCCGGGAAGGGGAAGGACACCCCCCTTTCCTCCTGGGGATGTCCAGTGTGGCTGTCGCGTCACTCCCTCGTGATTCTGATGTCACGACAGTGGCCGGCCCCTCTGTGGTGTTCCCTTCCCGTCCCGTGTGTGTCTCACTTCGGGGAGAGCTCAGGAAAATACCCAGCCACAGGAGCAGCTGGAAAAACAGGAATCAGGCCCTTATTTTTTTTACCGTGGTGGTGTTGTTTTTAATTCTAACAAAACTCTTCACCAAAACCCTGCTTAATGTGAGAGTTTAGCTAAAAATATGTTTATTGTTGTCAGCTTTTATCAAAAGTTCTGAGATCAGTTATGGCTTTAATGTGCACGTTATTATTTGTTGTCCGTGGAAACTGCCAAGGAGAAAATTGATCACAACTGAAAGGGTTTCTTGAAAATAGGCAAGTTAATCTTCCCTGTTCTGAGAAAGAACTTGGGTTGTGTTTGTGCTTTGTTTTGGCCTGTGTTCTCATGGAAATGTTCATACTTTTGATACCACTGTGTGTTCTGGGGTTTATCCCCGCCCTGTCCAAGAAGCTCTTCCACACACACTCCTAAATCTTATAACTGGGTGTCGGGAATTGGTGTGTCCCAGGTGGAACTTGCCCTCCTTGGGCAGGTCTGACTGTGTGTGATGTCAGCTTGGAGATAAGAGAGTTGTCAGGTTACCTATTCCAGTGCTCTCAAAACAAGCTTCTTGCTTGTTTTTACCATCAAAAACCCACATTTTCATGGAAGCACATCCCGGTTTCTGTGTGGATGTTGCCCTTTCTGTGCTGGATTCCCACAGGGTTGGAGCAGGTGCCCGTGGCACAGGGAGCTGCAAACACGCAACTAGCAAGGGTTACTTTGCATTAATTACCCGTAACAGTTTCTGTTCCATGTCACTGCTTCAGTCAGCACTTTAAGCCTCCTCTGGACTCCAGGACATGGTTGGTGCTCCCTCAGGGTTTCTCCCTTCCCTGTGTGTGGGTGACACTGCACAAGGGCTTGAGGATGTGGCCCAGGGGTCTGCTGAAAGACCTCAGCAGAGCTTGACTTCAGGCTTAACCAAGTCAGTTCTAGATCAAATTGATTGCAACAGTTCTAATAAGTGAGTTTCTGCTCTGGTTTTTGGCCTAGTTTGGTGATAAGCTTAAAAGGAGAACTAAAATATGTCTCTTCCTAACCTTCCTCTTCTCCTGCAGTTTCTTCTCCTTCTGGCTCGTGCTGGTCCTGTTTAACTTCTAAACTTCTCTTTCTGCAGGTTTCTGTTCAGGGCTTTGTCTCACTCCACTGTAATGCCATCTCTCCCTCTGTGCTGCCCTTCAGTGCTTCGGGGAGGGGAGGGATTAAATTTCCTTGGAGGTGGAGGAAGGAGAAAAACCTGCCCATTCACCGGCAGGATTCTGGGCCACGCTAATTGAGGGCTTGCAGGAGAACAGGATCCTGAGGAGTAATTAAGGAGCTCTGAAAAGGAGAAGGGCTGGGATGGTTTTCTGGTGGAAAATGAAACCTTTTTTTTTTCCATTTCTGGAACTAAGTAGGCAACTGTTCTTACTAGGCTGGTAGTAAGGGCAGCTGGTTGTCTGTGCCTTGCTGGGAAGTGAGTTCCCCTCGGGACACACTCAGGGACTGCTCAGTTATTCTGGGTTCAAGTTGTCAATCATCATCAGCTCCTACAAATTGCATTGTTTCATATGCAGTTGTTTGGATATTTTCCTCTATGACTTTAGGCTGTTTTATAATCCACTTTTATGATCACTTTGTGATTTTTATGCAAAATCACTTTAATCTATAAGTGAAAATATGTTGGTTTTATGTGTGAAAGCCTGTATTTTGAATGGAAGTACTTCAATATAGTTGAAATGTTTTAAGTAAAGCTAAAAGCTGATTAACTAGAGGGTTTTCTTGGTTTTTTTTTTGTCTTTTTAAAATACAGCTTGAAGTATCCTTAAGCTTTCTTAGCTCTCTAGTAGATTTAATCTTTCTTAGTAGATTTAATCATTTCACTGTGGGGATCCTGTGTGTCCCTGCTGTTCCTGGAGGATCTCCTGTGGATGGTGCGTGTGTGTGATCCCAGCCTGGACAGTCATGCTGATGATAACGGAGCTGCCGTGGGAAAAGCCAGCCTCCAGTGGGGCAGGGAGCTCACCTGGAAGCTTGAAGCCACCTTGGGAGATCTGGAATGGTGTTTTTGCTGTCTCAGAGGAAAGATGGGTGTCTGGCACACTTGGGGTGACAGAGGGAAATGTTCTCTGCTCTCCAGCACACTGGGTGATTGTTCGGGTGCCAAGTGAGCTGCTTTCCAAAGGCTCATTGACTCATTCCTGCAGCACTTCTGGAGTCGAAGGAAGGCTTAAGTCTAAGAAACTTACAGACTTCTGGCTCCTGTTCCTGCCCCAAGCACATTCAGAGTTTTGCTAATTTATGAACTTACTCTTGGTGTATATTTGTCATAAATCTGTGTTTAGGGTATCCAGCTCATGAAATTCTAAAGTTATAATGAGTAACTTTCTGGGATAAATTTCTTTAATCTGCGTCGTTTTTTGGCGTGGGAGGTTTTCAACTTTCATCAAAAGTTCTGAGTGTGCTGGGGAGACTGGTAGTTGTGGCTTTAATGTACATATATTTTGTTGTCTGTGGCCTAAAAACTACCCAGGAGAAGACTGATCGTCATGAGAATGGTTTCTTGAAAGCAGGCAAGTTAGTATTCCCTTTTCTGGGAAGAACTTTGGTTATACTTGTACTCGTGGAAATGTTCCTTCTTTTGAAAATCACATTCTGGGGTTTATCCCCACCCCTCCAAGAAGCTTTTCCACACCTCTCTACCTCATGAGCAGTGAATTTACTCCTCTCGCTGAATTTATATAAGTAGCAGCAGTACTGACTCGTTTGAAGATTAATCAGCCAGTGTCTTCCTGGATTTAAGTGTCCTGGAAATAAACTTTGCTCTAACTGAAGCAGAGCATAGCTGTCTGGAAGCCGCGTGCTGCTGCTGCTGCAGCCTTTTATTCCGCTCCAGTTTGTCGGCATGGCATTGTTTCGTCGAGGCTGGGATGTTTTCTCAGGCACTCAAACCTCGTGATGCAGACTAAGCTGCTCCACCTATGCCAAGGGTTCTGGAGTTGTGCAGCTCAGTGTTCAGTTTCAGGAGAGTGGGGCTGATCCTTATCGTTGCTGCTCCAGCATTCCTCCTTCCCTGGGGCTGTGCCTGGGCTTAGCCGAGCTTAGCACAGCACACAGAGGAACAACGGGTTAGTTCCTCCATCTCTGATTACTTTGGGTATGACAATCCCAGGGCGTGTTTCTCCTGGAAAGCCAAAGCTCAAGTTATGGCTCAGTGTGAAGATTACAGCAGGGAGAGGAACTCGGTGCTGTTTTAAGTGCCGCTGTTCTAAGCAGCTCACTCGAGTTTAGATGGTGAGTGGCAGGTATATGCTGCCTGCCATTGATTTTTACCTTTTTGTTAGTGAACAGCAGGGCCACAAACAGTGGAATGGGTGAAAAGCTAATACTGTGCTGATATATATTCAGGCTTTAGCAGGAGACTCATTTCATGGGTTCTTTCTCAGCCAAAAACCAGGTGGTTTTTCTTCTCTGATGTTGAAGTTACTCTTTCACTGTACATAAATATAATGCTGGGGTTTTTTTTCAGCACTGAGTACACAAAATAGATGCAAACCCACTGCTAGATTCCTTCTGTATAATTCAGGCTTTTCCTGGAAAGAGAACACTCCTATTCTCCACCCTGCACCAAACCCAAACAAACAAGGAAGTTGGCATAGGCTGAAGCCAGAAGTCCTGACTTTGTGCCCACCTTGGGCTCTCAGTGCTGCCTCAGGTAAGGCAGCTCTGCAGCTGATGTGATGGAAGGTTAACTGTTTACCATCCCTTTACCTTTTTTAACCTGTCATATCAGTCTATTGACCTGGAATGTTCAGCTGGGCCTGGCTGATCCCAGCTGAGGCGGCTGCCAGGAGCAGCCGTGCCTTGTTCTGCCATTTCCTCTGTGCTGCTCTTGGTGTTTGTGTGGGCAGGGCATGAGTTGGATTAGTTTGCTGAGCCAGACAAAACCTAGCACTTAAAAAATGATAAAAAAAAGACAAGTTTTCCACACTTAACCACACAAGTGCTGGAGCTGGTGGGAAAGGGAGGCAGGAATGTGAGGAAAGAGAATGGGGCAGTTCTGCCTCTCCTGGCAACAGTCCTCTGCTTAGAGGCACTAATTCTGATAAAATCTGAGCATGACGTGGGCTCTCCCAGCAAGGGGCAAGTGGATCATTAATTAAATCATGGAATCAAGTCTGCAGGATGGCCTGCACAGACAGAACTCTGAGTGGTTCAAAGTGTTGCAATGGTCTGGCATTGAAGGAAGGGAAAGCTGCAGCCTCAGGTCTGGGCATGGGCAAAGGCTCAATGACCTGTGACTGAGGCCTTGCACACACAGACATTAATGCATTGCCTGTCAATGTGGTTTCAAGATCCTGCCTGGCATTTGGCAAGAGAAGTGATTCTGCTCCCAGAATGAAATAACGTGAGCCTGGTTTTGTTTTCATGAATCAGAAGATGCTGATGTAGGGAAGCAGGAGTCCTGCAGCTTTTCCAGCCCGTCTTCAGTCCTTCAGCCTACCTTTTCTGTGTTTTAAGTCATAGTTTAATGCAGAATGCATGTTTGAGTTCCAGGTGCTTATCCATAAGCCAGGGCTCAGTGCAGGAGTTCTGATAGCAGTGCTGGCCTGAGTCCTTCATCTCCCCCAAGGTGACATTAACTGCCTGGCTTGGGAAAAGATCTTTAAAAACAAGAGGAAACTTCTGGTTTGGAATTCTACCCTACCTACGTTTAACAGAGGCTGTTAGTGACAGACTCTACAGTATCAAACAGTTTGGGAGGGGTGGGGGGGAATCACAAACACCTTTTAAAACAGCCTTAAAAAGTGGGATAAACAAACCCAAAAATCCTGTGATTCTGATACATGTGTTTTGGTAACTGTCTTTGATGCAATACATCCTTCCTCTGTTCCTGTTCTCTGTCAGGCCTTCTCAGGAAGGAAACCTGGCATATTTGCAGCCACT
This sequence comes from Acropternis orthonyx, assembly GCA_035583155.1. NCBI lineage: Eukaryota > Metazoa > Chordata > Aves > Passeriformes > Rhinocryptidae > Acropternis > Acropternis orthonyx. The sequence goes on along the minus strand of JAWWEU010000053.1, from coordinate 2,073,695 downwards.
GACTTTGTGTTTATTACTTTTTCAAATCTATTAGATGTGGAATTCTCATATCTCATTAAGCTCCAGGCCTAATTACTGAATTCTGCTTCAGAGCTTCTAGGCTAGTTCAAAAACTAAAATTTGCCCATGATGCAAACTGTTAATTTGATTTAACCCTCTATTACTTAGACTCGTGCAGGAAACTGCCAGGTCAGAATTAGTGCTGAGTTGTGGAGTGTTTATCTGGACCAGGATGTTTTTGGCCTTTGTACTTGTATCATCCAGGCCTCTCTGTCAATCCCTTCTCACTTGTTCTGACTGGAGTCTGGTAAGAACCACGTGCTCATACTTGAACATCATGGGGACCATGCCAGGAGCATCCCAGCTGGACCTCCGGGGACACTGGGAATGGCCAAGTGCTGTTTTCCATGGTGTGATCTGCAGTGCTGCTCCACGGGCAGGTCAGCATGGGAAAGGTGCTGGATTGAGGCCTGGAATGAACGTGTTGTCCATGCTCCTGGACTGGGTGGGCACCTTTGCACAAGGTCTGTCACAGTGGTGTGTGTCTGTGTGTCCCTGTGTCTCCTTCCTGCCTTGCTCCTGGGGGCTGGGGGGATGCACTGCTGGCACTTGGGAGTCTAACTGGGGAAAAAACCTCTGAGGGGATTTTGGCAGCTTTTTGCTGTCCCCTGTGAAATCCTCATCTGTTTTGGAAAAAATCCAAAGTTCACAGAAATGCCCTTTCTTTCTTTTTTTTGGGGGGAGGGGGCAGTATGTGCTGCTTGTTCCAGGGACTTTGCATGGGATGTGGTGTGAGCAGGAAGGATGCAGCCAGCAGAGTATGCGCGTGAGTGGAGTGTAAAGTGAAATCTTGGTTTACTCACACCACTTAAAAATGGATGATTTTTGCAAAACTGAAAACTGGAGCAGCTCACATGCTCAACTCTCCATGAAGTTTGAAGACAAGTGTCCAGCAAACTGGAACTCATGGCACAGAATGCCTGAAACAAAAAGGATGCAGTTGGAGACCACACATCAGATGTTGATAGACCTTTGCCTTTCCCTCAGACAGTCCAAGGGCGCAGCACAGAGCTGGTGATAAGGGTGGTGCTGCTTGAAATCACCCTGGTTGAGTCTGAGCAGAAGCAGGGATACAATTGGTAGAGATAGGGCTGAAGCACCTCTGCTCTGGAGCCAGGCTGGGAGAGCTGGGGGTGTTCTGCATGGAAAAGGGAAGGCTCCAGGGAGACCTGAGGGCCCCTTCCAGTGCCTAAAGCAGCTCCAAGAGAGCTGGAGAGGGACTTTGGACAAGGGATGGAGGGACAGGACAAAGGGGAAGCCAGAGGGCAGGGTTAGATGGGATATTGGGAAGGAATTCTTCCCTGTGAGGGTGGGGAGGCCCTGGCACAGGTTGGGCAGGGAAGCTGTGACTATCCTATCCCTGAAAATGTTCAAGTCCAGGAGCAACCTGGTCTGGTGGAAGGTGTCCCTGCCCATGGCAGGCTGGTGAAACAAGGTGATCATGAAGGTCCTTGCTACCCAGAGGAGTCTGTGATTCCATATGGCCGGATTGCAGGCGAGGAGCCTTCCTGCTGGAAGGTTGGGGTTGTCCAAATAACCAGTATCCCCACCTCTGTTGCACATACCGGGACGTGCATGTTGATTCCTGTGTGCAGCAAGCGAGGGCTGTTTCGCTCCTGGGGTGGTGTGTGTTACCAAACACACACACTGGATGTGCTCCTCAGGGCTTGGCAGGATTTTATTCAGCTTTGACACCGTGAGTGTACAGAGGTTGCTCAGGTGCAGTGGGAACTGAAACAAAAAAAATGCCAGGGTGACAGAAACATCAGCTGATGGTATTCAGAAACTTGGAGGTGATTTTTGTTAGTTGTAAAATAAAACAAGTTGATACAAAGCAAACTTCATAATGGACTCACTATTTTTTTTTTTCTAATAAATATGGTTTGTCTTATTTGCTTTATAACTTTTGTCTTTCTAAAGGTTTGTGTTTTCAGCTTTTCCCCCGTAGTCATCAGCGTGGGAAACTCGGCATTCAAGAAAAAAAGCAATTTTTCACATCTCAGAAGAGCCTAACTTCACCAGATGAGATGTTAAGAGAAATGCTAAATATTATGACAGCCTCAAAGAAATTCTGAGACTTGGCAGTGCTCTAATAATAATGGTCCAAAGCTGGAAAATGCACGATAGATTCCCAGGCAACCACTCGTTTCAGTCCCCAGGAAGAGAAGCTCTTGAAAAGGGCCACTTCAGGGTAGGGTATTTGGAGTTTTGTGACTCAATCACAAAAATATTGCTCAGTGTAGGGAATTGGGTTGTTTGGGCTTTTTTTCTCTGTGAGAAAACAACATTTTGAGGCACTTAAGAAGAGGCACTTCTGTTCCTGCAAAATTGAACCTCCACCTGATGCGTTTCTGGCAGGGATTCAAAGCAAGATTTTAAGTTTTCACTGTAATTTTCTTTAACAAGGTACCTTCAGCAATCACAAAGAATAAAACTCACAAGTATTTGCAGGCTGTGACAATCCCAAGGAGTCTTTAAGAAATGTACTTTCCTCATCCTAAAAGTTTGGTTTAAATCTGATTAGTTATCTCATTTCACATCAGAGTTTTATATGTCTATCAAAGAAGGTGCAGATTTTTAACAGCAGAGTTGTTGGGCAATTTGGTAGAGAGGATCATTTACCCCAGCAACCCTAGAAAATAGTTTTATTTGGAATGGAGAAATGCATTTTGGTTAGATCAGCTTTGGAGATGCCTTGCAATCCCCTGCCATCATCCAGAGACATGCAGAACTGCAAGGAATGCAAACTGGAAACTGGGAAATAGAGTGTAAGCTTTGCTTCCAGAGAGGGGGATCAGATTTCAAGTCATGGTTTGAAGCATTTTAGGCCTGGGTGTTTTTGGCTGATCCAGCATTTCTTAAACTCATGCCAGCTCCTGGGTGGAACAAAGCTGTCTCTGTAACTGGGATTTCTCCTGCCTGGTTTTCTCATTTGAGCTTCAACCTTCGCTGTAGTTGACATACTTTCCTTTTTTTTTTTTTTTTTTTGGACAAAACTGTCCCAGACTCTTCTAGAGATTGTTTTACAGAGGATTATTGGCCAGAGGATTGTTACCTTGATTTTCAAGGGACAGAGGATTCAAATTCCAAGGGTGAAGGCTGGTTTGCCTTCTGTGCCACCCACCTCTGAGGTGTGGATGTGGAACAACATCTGCAGCCCCTGGTGCTGACGCTGATCCCAGCACTGATGGTGTGAAGGGGGTGGTTCCTCTTGTGTTTGGGTGTTCTGTATCATGGCCCTGATTGCTGCTCTACAGCTGCTTTTTTCTTTATCTCTGTTTTTTTCCTTCTTTTTATATTTATGGATTTTTAGACCAGGAGTGTTTATTGTTTTGTTTCATCTTGTGCACAATAGACTAATTGTTCTGGCACTGCTTTGCTCGGGAGGAAATTGCAATCTTGTGTTTTAAATACAGGTAGGAGAGAAACCTCCTTGTGTTCTCTGCCTGGGTTTGGGTGCTTTGGTGATGTTTTAATCAGTCACTTCATCTCTGAGCTGGGAATAGTTGCCTCCCTTTGGGGACAGGGTTTGGGAACTTTATTAGAGGTCTAAGAAATACATAGAAAGTCAAAGGTAGGACCAAGCCTGGACTGTGCTCCTGATTGCCTGCTAAAAGCACAGCATCTCCCAAAGGAAAGGCACAGAGGCTGCTGCAGGTGCTTGTTCTCTGGGAGCTGTGCTGGAGACACGAGGCTCTGGCATCGGGGAGAAATGTGGGATAATGACCTCAGGCATTCAGCATAAAGTGGCTTTTAGACCTGTCCATGTCCCTGAGACATGAGAGATCTCAGTAGTGATCCTCATGGGAAAGGAGCTCCCTGCTTCGCACTGCATTAGCCTTGGAGATGATGAGGATTTATTTTTCACCATCCCTTGGTACCAGTGTGACACCCCGATGCTTGAAATCAAACTCGAGCTCCTGGACCTCTGATATTTTGTGTTATAAGACCCACCTGGCCTGGAATGAGTGTTCCTTGGTAGGTACCAAGGCATGGCCTGGGTGCTTTTGTGTTGAACCAGCACAAACATTCCTCAGCTGGTTTATCAGTTCCTGGAGCTGTCAAACCCCCCTGCAGGAAGAGATTTATTCAAGGCAAAACTCTGTGGTGTGAAAAAAATTTGGTTAAGTCTGTGGTGGGTTTGTATCTACCATTTCATCTGCTCGTAGCATTGGAGGATAGTTTGTGAATTGCTTTAAATTCACTTTTTAGGATTTTTTGGGGGGGATATTGTGTGCAGTTTTGTGGTAGAATGAGAGATGAGCAGTTGCTGCCTAAGATAAAGCTCCTCACTGCAGGCAAGGCAGGCAATTAGTCCTTAAACATACCAGTGTCCCTTGTTTATCCTGTTTCAGGGACGGTGAGGATGTTGTTCCCGATTAAATTTGCTGCCGAGGCAAATGCCAGGAAGATGGAATGGTATTTTCAGAAGCAGCAAAAATAATGACACTTCTTTCTGTTGAGCAGATTATAGCTGAATGCACTCTGTAATGTGGAAAATGGGCTTCTTCCAGGGTTAAGTTGGTTATCTCAGTCCTGTTTGGTGCCTGGGCTTGTTCCAGGGGCTCCAGGGGCCAAGAGACCCCAATTTGGGAAGCTGCTCTGCAGCTCTTGCACTATTTATTATTTTGCCGTGGCTGACATTTGGTGTCCATTATTTTTTTGAGGCTGCTGTGGAACTTTCTTATCCCCTATGAATGCTGCTTATGTCCTTTTGCAGTGGTATCTCTGCTGCTGCCATTTCTTCTCTTGGTTGCCAGCAGGAATGTAAGAATTAGATGTGAGATAAGGTTATTTTTCTCCTCAGATTAAATAATCAGAGCTATTGTCTCCCTTTGGAGGAGAAGCCTCTCTGTTTCAGATGTCAGTGTGATTTTTAGCAGTATTTTGCAGAGGCAGGAGACACTGTGAGCTACCAGCTGGGACAAATTCTCTGGGATCACCAACACTCGGACCTTGGTACAGGTTTGAATTCAGTGAAACTCTTGAATTGTATTTCCAGTTGTTCCCAACTGGTCCTCCTGCTCCTCTCAAGCTGAGATGGGCTTTTGGTAGCAAAACTTGGAGTTGCAAGTATGTAGAGGAAGAAGTCTTGAGTTCTTCCTTATTTTATCCACTGATCTATACTTCTCTACTAATAATATTTAAAAATATAAATTAAACAGAATTGCTGTGTGCACAGATATCCCATTAACACTGCCTGTCCTGCAAGTGTGCAAGCAGTATTTATTTGCAGGAGGGCTGTTGACTTTGAACAAAATCACTGACATTCAATTTTTCCTCTCTGAACGCAGTATCATGTAGTAACATTGTGTTTTTATTACCCTGGCAACTTGTCACAGTGAACATTTGTCTCATTTGACTAACAAACTGCTGTAAATATTGCAAGAGAAACCATAAGACTGACAACAGCTCATTTAATGATGATGATTTGCTTATGCCCAGGTTGAAATAATTTAAAATACATCACATTCCTGCTGATAGCTTTTCTTGAGGACAAACTGAAATTATCTGGGTGAGCAGTCATGCTTTTCAGGCTGATCTGCTGACAGAGGAGGAGAGTCTGGCTAAGTGACTCTGCTTTTTTCATTTTTGAGTGTTCATTAATCAGGAGTGGTGACTGGAAACTATAACATGAGTTCCCGAGGGCTGAGTCCTGCCTAGGTGGGTATCCCAATGAAATAAGCTTCTTGGGAGTCAGGGTAAAACTTCTTCTGGAATTTCTAGGGTGGGTTATTACAGAAATTCAAATAAGTGGTAAATTAAAATAGTATTTTGAAGTTCAGTTGAAGACTGGCAATAAAAAAACCCAAACAACCAAGGACAAACCACCCCCCAAAAACCCCCAAGCCAAAACAAAAAAGAGGAAGGATTAGCTTTTTATGTATTAAAGTGTTTCCAAAGTATTCTTTGAATGTAGTTTTGTGCATGTTTTTACATTCAGGAAGTTCAAGCAGTAAATTCAGATCTGCCTGGACTCAGCTTCAGTTTTATTGCTGGACTTTCCCTCCTCTCTGAAAGCTGCTGTTTGTGGCAATTTCTGTGTAAAAAAGAACTGATGCCTATTAGCACTGAGACATTTTATATTACTTTGCCAATGGCAAAGAAGTCATAAACCATTGTTATAAATTTTAATTCATCAGAGCTCTGTGGTGTTGTCTTTATGAATAAAAATTGGCTCCAATATCCCTGTTGTAGGTGATAATAAAGACAATTAACATATCAAAGTGTCATATGGAGAAGATCGTTATGAACCTGTTCACTGTCTACTAATGCATGGCAGGAGTCACCCAGGTAGTCTTAAAGGTATTACCTGTATTTTAACTGTAGTAATAATACATATAAATAACTGATTTTCCCTGGTCCATACTTTTTTACTTATTCCCTGAAAACTTCACTAAAGTTCCGAAAAACCTGCAGCTTTGTTACCTGCTCTTTGTTCTTTCAGAGGATCTTTTAAGCACTTGCAATTCCTGCTGCACACTGGCCTTGCAAGCTAAAACACACGGTGTGCCTGTTAAGGATAAGGTGTGGGTTGTAAAGGTTGTTTAAAACACTCTTTAGTGGCAGATTCTTGTGAAGACTGCCCATGGAATACTCAGATGTTTTTGCTGTCTTTGGGTTTGCATTAAATGTTAAATCCCCTCCTAAACCAGCCAGTGTTGTGAACTGGTATGTAGCAGGGATATTCCAGAGTCAGTTATCCCTCACCAAAGGCAGGGAGCTCTGGGAGGAGAAGCTGGAGGTGTTGCTGGGAGAGTTGGCTGCTCGTGGGACCAAAGTGCTGGTCAGGGACGCTGCCTGTGCCTGTTCTGTGCCTGTTCCTGGCGTCCTTCGTGGCCCATCCCGTGCCATGGAGCTGCGGAGGGTTTGCTGTGCAGAGGTTCCTCCAGCTCTGTGCCATGGGGAGGGACTGGGCTGTGCCCTGGACTCACCACCCACAGCACACCGGGATTACCAGCTGGGCTTGGGCCATTAATAAATGTGGAGATCATAGATGGGGTGTTTCTGAGCTTTATTCTGTACAAGGGCAGGTATTTCCCTAAGAAATCCACAGCCACAGCATGGTGAGAGCAGGCACCAGTCCTTGCTTGGAGCCTCTGGGTATCAGGCACTCTGCAGAAGCTGCTGTGAGAGTCTGGCCCAGCAATCTCAAAGTCTTGCATGGCTTTTGACTCCAAGATAAGGAATGTGTCACACTCTTCGAAAGCTTAGATCAGCTGTTTCTAGAAAATGTGCTCATGATCTCTCTACACATTCTAGTTCATGAGTGAGTGAACTCTGGCTGGCCAGAGAATAAAAGCTTCAGACTTAATTTATGGTCACAGGTCCTGTTGAAGCAGTTCCACAGCATTTACAGCTGGGTATAAATGACATTGCTTTGCCTATGTAATTACTATCTTGGGAGCAGTAAAGGCATAATTAAGGGTGGGGGCCTGAGGAGAGCCTCTTCCACAGCTGCCTAATGTGATAGGGCAGAGATAGGCTGTGTTACACTTGGACTTCAAACACACTCCTGATTCTTGCCTGTGCATAATGCCAGGGGACATATTTGTAGCCTGCTGTCTCTCTGTTTCATTATTTACTTCAAATTCTGCAAACTGCTGTCTTCCTTGGTCTGAAGGGGTGGGAAGTGTTTGCAGAAAATGCCACAAATCCTTGTTAAAGTTGAAGGGCAGTGCAGTTTTTGTACACAGGTGGAGTGGGTGGGAATGGGAGGGATGGAATTACCCACGGTGCTGGCAAGGACTCTTTTACAGTGATTCTTGCAGTGTGTGGTGTCTGAGCAGCTTGTTTTATAAAGTACATGAGACAAATGTAGACAAACTGTAGTTGCTCTCAGAGAAAGCTGTAGTGGGGAGTACTACAGTATTTCTAGTGCTACAGTATTTAAGTAGCACTACATAAATTGTAGTACTTTACTTGAGGTTGTATAATGGATGTAAAATCTCTGGTTGTGCCAATAATTCTCCATGATGCATAAAATCCTCAGTAAAAAATGTCCTGTTGCTGCCTGAAACTTTCCCAGCATCTGTCACTATATATACACAGTTATTAACAGCTTTATCTTTTGGAGTAAGAAAACTTTAAATATCCTTAATTAAACCATTAGTGCAAAATTAACCAGCCTAAATATCCCAGTAATGTGTCGCTCATCACTTTATGATCAGGCATAAAGCTGGAATGTTTCAATGTTTGTTTTGTGCCTCATTTCTGCAGAGCAAACATTGTCCTTTGCAAACTCACTGTTTCCACTCCTGTCAAACAAGTGGATGCTGGACTGGCCCCAAACTGGGGAGATTTACTGGTCACTGGAGTGAAAGTCAGTGCAGAGGCTTGTTTTGGGCCCTTGGTTTCTGTGGGGAAAGTCGAGGTGACCTGTGCTTTTGATTACTTCTGCTAAATCAAGCTGGGTTACTTTGTGTGCGTGGCATTCTTAGCCGGGCTTTCCCTTAAAAAAGTGCTTTTTTTATTCGCTGATACATTAGTGTAATTGGAAAGTAATCAAGTACAGCATATTTATTACCAGTTGTAGAGCTGAGGCTGTCTGTAGGGCTTCTGGATGGCAGGGCATTACCTTGAAGGTAATGATGGCATCTGACAAAACACGTGGGGTGCCTGCAGCTTGATCAGCTTGTAGGAGAGCAGCTACTTTGTGTGTGTTGCAGGAACATGCTCATCATGTCCCCAAGTTATCTTGCCTCTAGCAGGGAAGATAAGGAAAGCTCTCTGCTCTTAGGATTTCCCACTCCTTGTTTTCTGCTCCCCTCCAAAAATTCTGCTGAGGCTTGAAAATAACATCTTTAAAGATTTAAAGCTTTTATTTGCCACAGTTCCTGGTGCATGTGACTGAGCTTTTGGGAGGTCCAGGACTGACTTTTAGCAGAGCTGATCCTGTAACATGTAAGCTGGTTTTTGCTGTGAGACTCAGGGAGATCAGAGCACTGAAGAAATGAGGCGTGTGTGTAGCTGAGTTCAGACACAGAGGAAGGCTGTTAGAGCAGCAGCTTGTGTCCAAGTTGAGTTGTTAAAGTGTGGGGTGTACGATGTGACTGAGACTGTCATGCAGAGGACAAGTCTGTTCACAGCAGGAGGGGAAATAGAAATGGCATGCAGGGAAGCTGTGCTTGTCCCTGACTCCGTGTGACACGTGGTGTTTGCTTATCAGCCATCAGTGCTCAGGGCCTGGTAGGTCTTGCCCACACTGCAGCTCCTGCCAAAACTTGTAGCTACACACAGACAAGGTTATTATAGAATGGTTTGGGTTGGAAGGCACCTTAAAGCTCATCCAGTTCCACCCTCTGCCCTGGGCAGGGACATCTCCCACTGCACCAGGTTGCTCCAAGCCCTGTCCAACCTGGCCTTGAACACTTCCAGACATGGGGCATGTACCGCCTCTTATACAACTATAAGTGCCTGTAAATGTAGTTTGTGTTCACTGTCAGTGTTTCAGAAAGGACAGATGCCTGTTGTCTGTCCAGGTGTTTTGGGAAGAGCTGGATGCACACCTCTCTGGGAGGGGTGAGGGAGCTGGGGCAGCCTGGCTGTGCAGCAGGTTGGACCAGTCCTCCCACACAGGCTCATCCCTGTGGGTGGGGAGCTCTGTGTTGGTGCCGTCATGGGTGGGCTCCTCTTGCAAGAGCCCACGTTGTACAAGCGCTTACAAGCAGCAAATTGCTCAAAGCACCTTTGGTGGTGGCTTCTCTCTCCTCACACCTCTCAGTTCAGACTGTTGTGTGGACAGTCCCTTTCTAGGAGGAGTAATATGAAACATGCATAAATATTAATACTTCTGGAATGTGTGTATTTTACAGCACTAAGTAGAAAAGCTGAGGGAACATTTGTCTTTGAATGATCTGCCTCTCTCAGCAGCTGCCCAGGAGTTCAGCTCTTGAGAGGAGCTACACCAACAACTCTGCCTTCCTGTGTTGGGGGTGATGGTGAACAAGGATGCAAAGATGTTTTTAACTTAGTTTATCTAGGAAGAAGAGTGGGCGACAATAGAATGTTCTAAATACCTCTCTGTACTGAGTGGCACTTGGTACAAACCTGAATGACTGTTTTGGGCACAGATCTCACCAGTCCTACCCTTCCCTGTGTTGTGCAGCTGCCCTGCAGGCCCTAAAGCGTAAGAAGAGGTACGAGAAGCAGCTGGCACAGATCGATGGCACGTTATCAACAATTGAGTTTCAGAGGGAAGCCCTGGAGAATGCCAACACCAACACTGAAGTGCTTAAGAACATGGGTTTTGCTGCTAAGGCTATGAAAGCTGCTCATGACAACATGTAAGTCCTTTCTGCATCTTTCTGGGGCACCTTTAGTTTGTCATTTGTTTGATCTGCTGAATGCCAAGTGTTTCATAAAGGTGGAGCTGGGAATAGCAACATCTTCTTTTAAAAGGCTCTAATTTAAACTAAAATACTAGATGCATTTTCATATTGAACAGAACATGCAGGCATGGTGCTTCCTCAGTTTACCACCATTTATGCTGGACTCTGCCTTTGTCCAAAAGCAGAGTAGTCCAAAGCAAATGGGAGCCTTCACCACTTACAGATACACCTCGTAGCAGGAAGAATTTTAAGCCTCAAGGAGAGACTTAAAACTCCTCTCTGTGCAGTGGAGTTGGTGTATGTAGCAATAATCAAAGGTAGACTGCATTTCTGGGAATGCTGTACTTCTCCAAAGGCAAATATTGTGGATGCAATAATGCTGAATCAGGGAAGAGCAAATTTGTATTAGCACCAGTAGGGCAGAACAAAACCACTTTGTTGGTGTCTCTGTGTAACTGCTGCAGTCTGAGCTTGTAGGGAAGAGCAAAAAAATCCATGTATAATTAGTTCAGACCAGGGGGGTAAAATTCAGACTTACATGCAAAGTGTATTTTGGGAAAGGGCCTTGTAAATGTCACCATGGTGTGGCATTTCTACAGAACCCAAGAAATACAGTCTGAAGTGTTGGTTGGGAACGTGCCTGATATTGAATTCTTTCCTTTCTTTTACAGGGATATTGATAAAGTAGATGAATTAATGCAGGACATTGCAGAACAGCAAGAGCTGGCAGATGAGATTTCAACAGCCATCTCAAAGCCAGTAGGATTTGGGGAGGAATTTGATGAGGTACGCTTTGAATTTGCTGAATTTGTTTATGCCGATGAGTCACAGAAGCCTTAAGATTATTAAGTCCAACCACTGCCAATGCCCATCACTAACCTGTGTCCTTAAGCAGCAGCTCTGCATGGCTTTCAGATCCCTCCAGGAATTGTGACTCATGAGATGTTTCTTTGAAGATGTGCACGTTGTGTCTGAGTGTAGGACTGGGGTATGGAATCTCTCGTGGATGTTGCTGTAGCTGTTCCCAACAGTCCATGCAGTAGCTGTGACACAGACTTGAGGCTGAGAATAGTCTGGATGGCCTGACCTGACAGTGTTTGGACTTAGATTTCTCCTTCCCTTCACTGCTTTCCCCACCCTCCTCACCTTCCAAGACATCACGTACAGGAGTTGATAAGAATCAGACTCCTCATTCCTCAATTTGCCCCAATCCTGTACATTTAAGCTGTTTTCTTCAATAATATGATCAGCTAAATCTACTTGTTGATAAATATGACTTAAAGTTCCTTCCTTTTTCTTTTTTCTCCTTTAACAACCTAGGATGAACTCATGGCAGAGCTAGAGGAACTAGAACAAGAAGAACTCGACAAAAACTTGCTGGAAATCAGTGGTCCGGAGACAGTACCACTACCAAATGTGCCCTCAATATCAATACCCTCCAAGCCAGGTATGGATGGACCTTTGCCTGAAGCATCTTGGATTGTTAAAAGTGTGGGTTTTTTTATCTTCCAGCTGCTTGGATTTGGGAGATCTGGCTGCAACACAGGCATTTTGCCTGAAATTGCTTCCTGAGTCACGAATCACATCTAGTGCGATTTCAGTGTGGGGGGAACCTGCCTTTCTCAAGAACCATGAGAATTGCTCCTTGTTACAGGAGCAGTTACTGTCTATCCTTGCACTCCCAGCTTATCTGCAGCCTGGGTGATGCTCAGGGAAGAGTGGAGCTGTGGGAAAAGGAAGCCTCCTTCCAGGTGCTGCCCAACAAGGAAGTAATCTTGACAAACATACCAAGGCTGTAAAAGGGAGTGGAGAATAAATTAACTCTTTGAAATTAGAATCACAGGATGGTTCAGGTTGGAAAAGACCTCCAGGATCATCCAGTCCAGCCATTAGTCCCAGGCTGGTTTGGATTCCCCCATGGAATCCCACTTCCTTGCTGCTGCTTTGAGGTTTAATTTGATCCCTTCTTTTCTGGCTTTTGGGAGGATCTATCCATGGAGTCCCCTCTTGGGGGAAGGCTGTTGCCTCCTCTGCAGTTTGCACTGTACCATCTGAGGGTCACCCCAGTCCTACAGCACATACATCCAGGGGATTCTAGTTAGTGTGAGGATTTTACACGGAGAACAGGCAAGAAATGTTTGTATTTACACAGACAGTTCAAAGCTGCTGGTAAATCTGATCCCTCTGGCATAAACTCGAAGGGATACCTCATGGAGTACAGCTGAGTTGGGATACAGCATCAGTGGGATATGAAGCTTTGCAAGCCTGTTTTGCTGAGTCTGCCTGAATGTTACGGACAAATTGTAGAGTTTTCAGCTCTATTCCATGTCCTTACTTATGAAAAAAAGTCCTAAAAGCTAGTGGATGAAAATAATTCCAACTGAGCAGTGTATCTATAATTACCCTACTGCCTTTCCAGGCTTCGATGGATGTGGGAAGCAGCAGGCACTGCCAAAACCAGTGTCCTGCTCTATGTGCCATTGCTGCTTGTGTGTTACAGTTCTTTCCTTTTGACATCACTGATTCTGTGCTTTGCCAGGCAGAATTGCTGACCAGGGTTGATGAGAGAGGACTGAGTTGTATCAAAATACCCCAAATCAGAGACTTTGCCTACATTCGGATCCAGCTGTAGGAGAAACAGATTAGATAAATCTGTGCATTACCTGTTTATTTCCTGGCTGGTTTGAGGAGGTTTGTTCTCTAAATAGTCTTAAAATATCCTGCCTTGAACCCAGATACATTCTTTGCATTATATGAGGTGGTAGTGACTGCACACAAGTAAGAGGTGTTGTAATTGGGCACATATTTAAGTAACTGCACAGCATAAAACTTAGAGAAGCTTCCTAAAATAATAAAAATAGTGAATGTTTTTGTAGTAAAAATTCTGAGCATAAAGCTCATGTTTTATAGGATTTGTTCTAAGCTGCTTTTGGATGGAAAGTAGAATTCCATTAATGTGTTTAAATGACATGCTGCTTTTTTGTTTCAATAAAGAGTGGCACTTGGGAAGAATTGGGATTCTGCGGTAGTGGTAGGTGGGGATTTTGTGGGGATTTATTTTTTAAACTAAATTGTTTTTTGCTTAAAATTGACTTAATAAACACTGGGATTAAAACTTTGCTTGGGATCACCATGGGTCAAACTTCCAAAGGGAATACTTTTCCCTAACAATGCAGGTTCATGTGTAATTATTTTGGGAACAAGTAATGTGTCTTTTGAGGTAGAGATGACTCTGTTACCTCCTTCTTTGCTCATGGCTTTCCTGCTTTTCCAGTTCTCAGGAGCTGTCTGGATTTTGACTTTAGCCACTCTGAGTGAGGAGTTTCTGGCTGTTGCCATCAGCTGAGTAGATGTCAGGAGAAATTCAGGCAAAAGCTGTTTTTTGTTTAATGGAGGCTGGAAGAGCTTAATATAGAAAAAAAACTTCCAAATTTGTACAAATGAGAGGTCTTGAGCTTGACTTTGAGCTGACTCAGTTCTCCTTGTGTAACTTGTTTCTTTTGGAATGACACAAACCAGCTGGAGTATGAATTATTTGACTCTTGTTTTTTTACCCCTTGAAGCGAAACTACTTTCTGAGGAAATGACATCTTTTATTGGTTTTTTTCCAAAATCACTGCAGCTATTTTTGGGTTAAAACCATTTTTGCTGAGTTAATGGAAACTGGACTTGTCACATGATGACAAAGAGCAGCATTTTCTCCTCTGGAAGGAGCAGAAATGATGAGGAGGCAGCATTTAGGCTGCTGCTTCCCATCCACATCCCCCCAGCTGCCAGTGGGAGTGGGAATAGGAGGGGAATAGGATGTTCCCAGGGGTCTTCAGCCCCTCCAGAGTTGGAGGCCTCCAAATTCTGTACATGCCTAACAAAAACACAGTAACCTCATTTGTTGCATTTTGAGGAGTTAATGGTGGAATAAGGGATTTATTTTTTGTGGACAAGAGACTGTAACAGTGGAACATCAGATGAGTTTCTGTAAGAAGCTGCATCCCCCTGAGAGGGGCTTCTGTTTGGACATTATGGAAAACCATCCCACTGTAACCTTCGTGTACATTCGCATTCTTCCTGTGTGAGCTATTGTCTTTTTCCACTAGAAGTGGGAATTACCAGGCAGTTCAGCTCTTTCACAAGGCACTTTTTATTTCAGTTCAAGATGATTTTGTCTATTTTCTGTCTTCTGCTGACATTTGGTGCTTTGTTCACTGGTTTGTCAGTGGCAGGGAGGCCTCTGGGTTCTGTCAGGATTCCCACTCACTTGTGTTCTTTTCCTGTTTTGCAGCCAAGAAGAAAGAGGAAGAAGAGGATGATGACATGAAAGAGCTGGAAGCTTGGGCAGGAACCATGTAACCACAGCAGCAACTGGCTGGAAAAAAAGACTTTGATTACCTATTCTGGGTACAAATGTGTTGTGTTGAGGAGAAAGCATAAGCAAAATGTCTTTATCTTTAATTTTAACCCAGAGCAGTGGGAACTGCATTGCTGTTTTCTGCATAGCATGGTCTGCACAAAGGCAAAGAAGGGGGAGCAGGGGGAATTGCCTGCACTCGACACGGTTGAATTTCTGTGCAAAAGGTGTTTGCAAAATCAAACATTCAGCTTTTGGACTGTGCTGCTGCCACTGCTGGATCTTCATCCTCAGTTTGGGCCGTACTGAATTGAAATAAACTGAAAAAAAAAAACAAACCAACAAACACTCTGTAATTTTAAGTCAGTTTAAGTGTGTCTAGAAGTCTTGTAAGGCATTTAAAATCCAGGACAAGTCGTGAGCCACCGTCGGCTTCTTAATTGTGTTTTAGGTGCAAGAATGCTTTAGGTTTTTAGTTTTTTGCCAGTTATATTTATATCCCTCGACTGATGTGTGGCCAGCCTTGTGTTTGTCACTGCAACGACATAGTCACTGTTCCCATTTTAATTGGTCATAATAATTTGCAATCGATAAACGCTCTCTGGAAGTAGGGAAGGTTTCAAGTTCAGTTGTACATTTTTCTAAATAGCACTATTATGATGTTTATTGCTTTTTTTTGTGATAATTGATAACCCATTCAGAAACATGCACACAATTATTTTAATTAAGAAACTACTACGGATTGCACTGTATTAAATATCTCGATTAATTTTCACCTGTGGCTGCTGTTGTCAGTTCTGTGCTGTGTTTGAGGAATCTGGCTTGTGTTTGGGTGTGGTTTGGCCTCTTCCTACATGAGTGACATCCTTGAAGTCACCTGAGATTTGGTTGGGTGACTGTAGCTTAGTTGTGTAAAACTACAGGCTGAGCTCAGCGGAGCTGTAAAATGATATTCTGGTCCCCCGTGGCTTCTGGTCACCAGTGGTGTCCCCACCAGCCTGGAGAAAAGGAGGCTCATGGGGGACCTTCCCATCCCATACAACCCCCTGACAGGAGGGGGGAGCCGGGGGAGGGTCGGGCTCTGCTCCCAGAGAACAGGGACAGGAAGGGAGGGAACGGCCTCAGGCTGTGCCAGGGGAGGGGCAGGTGGGACACCGGGAGGAATTTCTTCATGGAAAGGGTGGTCAGGCATTGGAAGGGGCTGCCCAGGGAGGTTTGGAGTGCCCAGCCCTGGAGGTGCCCAAGGAATGACTGGCCGTGGCACTCAGTGCTCTGGGCTGGGGGACACGGTGGGCGTCGGGCACAGGGTGGGCTCCGTGGGCTGGGAGGGTTTTTCCAACCTCACTGATCCTGTTCTGTGTCAAAATCCCCACACTAAGGAGAAATTAGAGCTGAATTAACAGTCGAAGCAACAGGTTTAGGAACAGCTGGCGACCTTGGCTCTACATTTTTTGTCGTGGAAACGATCTCTGTTGTGCCCTGTGCTAACAAATGTGTGTTAAAGCAGCAGTGTTTTATTCCAGGAGCTGTGGGTGAGCATCTCACACACGGTGGAGTGTCCCAACAGGAGCGTTCTGGTGTAGCTGGGAGAGAGAAAACCATCAGCTTTCGGGTTCTTGCTGTGGAAGCTCAAACTGTGAGTGGCAGAGGCACCACCACCTGGCAGCCCAGCTGGGCTGTGTTTGCTTTCCCCTTCATTGAGCTCTAACTAAGCAAAGACCCTGCTCTGCACAGCAGAAGGAAATGCAGTAGTGAGTGTGTGCCATGGTTCTTGGTTCCCTTCAGCCAGACAGCAAGGACAACCTTAGTTCTTACAACCTCTTTTTTCTCTTTTAATAAATCATGGGAGAGTTTCTTAATCTTGCAGTTTATTAATATAATGTCAGTGAACAGCTGCAATGTTTACAGTAAACATGTTGTGCCTTGCTCAGGCTCACTCTGAGGCAGAACTCACCTGTACAGAGCCCCAGGGGCAGTGGGGAAGGAAGCAGCTTTCCATGCCAGCAGGTTCTGGAGCTGGCCACTCAGTGCCCAGAGTATCCCTTTCCTGGCAAAGGCAGTCCAGTTCCTACTAGGAACTGTGCACTACTAGCTTGCCCTCATCAGACAACTCAATCTGCAGCTGTGTCCGTATTTTCTTGTGGAGCTGTTAAAGGAGGCAGGCAAAAATCTGGGATCCAGGTGTGGTGCTTAATCCTTGTTTTTACCTAGAGGGAAGGTGTGTGTATGAGACTGACACGTTTAAAGCAGGGCAGAAAGCTGTGGATTCCCCATTCCTGGAAGTGTCCAAGGCCAGGTTGGGCAGGGCTTGGAACAACCTGGGATACTGGAAGGTGTCCCTGCCCATGGCAGGGGTGGAACAAGATGGTCTTTAAGGTCCCTTTGAACCCAAACCATTCCATGATTCTATGAAAAATACAGACTGGGCTGAAAGACCATTTTCCTTGGAATGATTTCAGCCTTGTACAGAGGGAGGGGCTGTTATCCCGAGGTTGGGGCAGTTACCATGTTTTGGCACTAACCTTCTGTTTTCTGGCCAGCCCAGCCTGGAGGTCACAGCCTGGGTTAAGCCACTTGTGCTTCTCTTCCTCCTCCTCCCTACCTCAGACCTACCCTGCCTGAACCCTCCTGAACCCTGTTGTGCAGACCTGTTGGATGCTCCTGTGACGCTGCAGCTCCTCCAGCCCCAGGCACCCCTCCCAGGGTCCCAGGGCCACCTCTGTCACATCCCAAAAGCATCCCAAAAGCACAGCAGGCTGGGGACCCCCCTGGGCTGAGGGGGTGCCTTGCCTGGGTGGCCCATCCCTCCAGGGCTCCCCGCTGTGGGTTCGCCCCGATCTCTGGGGGTACCTCCAGCCTGCGCCAGCCTGTTGGGTACCACGTGGTCTCAGCCCTGCAGATGCCACCACTGGTTCCAACTCTGTCTAGCCCCACTGCACTTTGTGTATTTTAAATGTCAACCCTTTCATTAAAACCAATCAGCTTATTGAAGCCCCTGAATGCAGCGCGTTCATGGAATTAGCCTGTAAGGGTGAGTTTACTTCTCACTCAAGTGACAGCACTAATTGATGTAACAGGTTAAACCCTTTAGCAGGGCTCTGCTGAGAGCACCCACAGGTTGACATTTGTGTGCGAAGCTCAATTCTCTCCCCTGCTTGTTATTTTTATCATTATTTTGGTTCTTATGAGAAAATTGCACTCTGCTCATCTGGAAAGCTCCTGCCCTTCTAAATCCTGCTCGCGTTCGGCTGATGCTCAGCCCCGTGGCAAATAAAAGAGCTCTCTTGGACTTAATTTTCAGACATCAAGGTCCATTAAGTCAGAGTGATGCTTTGCAGATCTTGTGGCTCTCGGCAGCTCAGCCCCATCTCTCCCTCCTTCCCTCCCCTGGCTCCAGGCCCTACAGATCTGCTGGACATCTCCGAGCTGCTCAGCTGGCAGCACTTTGAGGCCACATTTCAGGGCATTATCAGAGGTTTCCTTTGCCTTGGCTGTGCTGTGGGAACTCAGTGACATCCCCCTATTCGTCGCCTTGAGATCTTCCCTTGCTGGCTGTTCCACGGATGTGAAGGAGGGATGTGTGGTTGGATCCAGCTGGATTTGGGGCCAGCTCATGCCACCCCTCTGCTGTTCTTGGGTTTCTCTTGCCCTTTACTGAACTGTTCACCTGCACTCTGCTCCTGCTCTTGGTCCCCATCCTCCTCCGTGGCTGGCTCCATGGGGCTGGTTGGGAGGATGTTTAGCAGAGGGATCTGGTCAGCAGGAAACAGGGACAAGAGATGGCAGGGCCAAATGGCTCGGACAGATCTTCCCCATCCACGGTGAAGTTCTCTAACTTCTTTGCTGCTCCTGTACCTTGGGACTGACCTGTGGGCCTTAGGGAGGAGATGGCTTTGGGATTAGGTGGAACAGAGACTTGTAGGGCTTTCTAGGGTTGGCAGCACCCTGGCTTCAGGATCCTGAATGTTCCAGGCACCAGTGGGGTTTAGACTGGGCTACCAAGCACAAAAGTACAACCAAAAAGCTGGATTGTCCCATCCTCTCTGCTGCATTTGCAGAGTCCCAGAATGGTTTGAGTTGGAGTGACCTTAAAACCCATCTCATCCCACCCCCTTCCACGGGCAGGGACACCTCCCACCAGCCCAGGTTGCTCCAAGCCCCGTCCAACCTGGCCTTGGACACTTCCAGGGATGGGGCAGGCACAGCTTCTCTGCCCAACCTGTGCCAGGGCCTGCCCGCCCTCACAGGGAAGAATTCCTTCCCCAAATCCCCCCTCTCCATGACGGCCCAGCCTCTGCCGTGACACTCGCACGCCCTTTCCAAGCTGTGCCGGAGGACGGGACCGTCCGTGCAATTTCCTGCTCGAACACTTGGAGGCAAAACCGCCTTTCTGGACAGAGAGACAGACGAGGACACCGCGAGGCTCCGGGCGGCTCTGCCTCCCTGCTCGTGGGGGGCTGCTGGCACAGCTGGCACAGCTGGCGGCACAGCTGGCACAGCTGGTGGCACAGCAGCGGCTTCTGAAACAGCAGCGGCTCATCACCCAGGCACCCCCAACTGTTCTTGAAAGCCTCTACCAGCAAGATTTGCAACCGTAAAATACTTCCTGTGCCTCCCTTCTGAACTGCATTAAACTTGTGTAAATTACAGACCGGTATTTCCGTGCTCTGTCAGGCTGTCAACCTTTAATTGAAAATTTCCCCTCGCTTAGATTTTCAGCTCCCTCTCTCCCCAGGGGTGCAGTCCGGCCCCTCAAGAGCTCCAGTTCCCGTTTCCAGTCGCTCCCTGCAGCCAAACCTCGAGGAAAGTCTTCCTCGCCCAGTTCCTCCGGCTGATGGCACTGGTGCCACTGCGATCTGGCCCTGGAGATGCTCTGCGTGCCCCGATGAGCAGCCAGAGGCGGTGGAGTTGCTTCCCGGGTTATTCCAGGGGAACACAGTCGAGGAAAGGCTTATCCGGGAGGGATTTGCCAGCAGAGGGCAATGCTGGGGTGGGTTTGGATCCCTGCACAGTTCAGCGGGTGTTAAACCACAGGTGGGACAGTGGGAGGGGGAAGGCGAGAGATGCTGCGAGCGCATCCCCCTCGAACTGCCCCATCCCGGGCAGGTTCCCCCGCAGGCAGGAGGGGACCTGTCCGGCACCCCCTGTCCCAGCGGGGAGGGTGGGGGTGACACCGGGAGTGCCCTCCCGGGCAGCAGGATTGCGGTATCCCAAGTCAGGGTGGGCCAGATCAGGATGACCACGAGTGTTTGGGCTGCTCTCACAAGGCTTTGCTTAGGGGTGTGGCTTAATGGGGGGGCTTGGCATGATTGGACTCGATGATCCTGGAGGTCTTTTCCAACCTAAATGGCTCTGTGATTCCAGATATTGGAGACCCTGGGGCTTGGCACAGCCTCTCCTGGCTCTTGTACTCACCTGTGCCAGGGAGGGTTTGGTCTCAGCTCTACCTGACCAGCAATGACATGGGGATAAAATGCAAAACGTGGTTATTTATTGCAGGGAAGACGAAATCCAAGGGTTTTCTCTCCCACACCAGCAGTGCTAATAGGATTTATGCCCAGCTGAAGGTAGGACGGCTATGCAGGGGTGGTGGTGCAGGTGGTCCCATGATGCAAACTCTGGGCCATGGAATAAATCCTAGGCAGGTTTATTATGAGCTGAGTGGATCTGGCTGTGATTTGGGGATACAGGGAGATTCTCCTGTCCCTCCTTGCCCTCGTGAGCGGGGCTGTGCCTCACACTCCTGGCCAGCTTTGCCCTTGGCAGGGCTCAGGGCTGGGCTGTGGCTCTCACACTTCTTTTCGGAAAACAAACCATCAGCTGATGTTTGAGGGCACAGGGAGGCTCAGACTTGGCACAATCAATCTGGGTGATCAATATGTGGAAAACCTGAGGCACAGAGTGGCAATGCTGCCCCATGGAACAGGCTCTTGAGAGGCATGTGCCCCCGCTTGTTTTGTTTTTAGAGGCATCTGCTTTGAAATTTGTCAGGTGGCCTCAGCAGGGAGCAGCTCTGCCTCGCACATAAAGCTGGGGGGGGGCACCACGTTCTCCCAGCCCTCCCAAAGCATCCATGTCTGCCCATCACTCCTCATCCTCACAAGCCTCAGACAAGGTGAGCAGCAGCATCTCAAAACCAGCAGAACAGCTGTGCCAGATGTTTTTAAGCAAGTTTTCCTCCACCCAGGGCATATTTGGATAAGAAATGTCCGAATATTAGATCTGTAGCTCTCTCACTTGCTGCTTTTGTGGCTCATCCAAGCTCTTTCTGTGCTGCTGGAGAGGCAGGGCCTGGAGCTGGGTGGGGCTGAGCTGCAGTGGTGGGTGCTGGGGGGTACCCAAGGGGAGCAGGGGGTGAGCAGGGCCCTGCACCCCGCTGTTGTTGGGGTGCAGGATGGGGTGCAAGAGCTGCAGCCCACGGTGCCCTCAGTCCTGCCTGTTGCTTCATTCTTAAGCAGGAGCGTGGATTGGCTCACCCTGTTGAGCATAATTTTAGCACCGGTTGGCTCCTCTGCTGTACAATGGGTAGTTCACAATCGATTAACCTAAAGCTAAAATACAAAGAAGGGGGAGAAAAAGGGGGGGGAAAAAGAGCATTTTCAGTTGAACAGCTGGTGATGCCTCAATAGCTGCCACCGTGGGCTGTCACGGCACTTCCCAATCCAATATCTGACATTATTTCTCAGCCTCATTCAGTTCTGTTCCACCTCAGTCCCGAGCAAATATTGACAAATCTCATGTAATCCAGCCAATACAGTCTTGGAGAACTTCCCTTTGTTTGCTGTGCCCGTGGTACCGTCCATATCCTCTGGACAGAAGCCGAGGGACATGAGCACAGAGTTACATGACATCTGTGGTTTGGCCTGGACACAGAATCATTTTCTTTCTCTTTCGGTGTGTTTTCCCCCCCTGCTCAGGGGCAGGTCAGGAGCAATCCTGCCAATCCTCCCCAGATGGGTGTTCTGTCCCCCAAACGAAGATCATTTCTCTCATTGCTTATCTACAGCACATCTCCTGAAACACTTGTAATACAATTTAATCTTTCTCGAGTCCCGCAGTGCTGCTCTGTGAAATTCTGGGTATTAGCACTAATCCTCCTGGTCTCTGCTCAATTAATTATCCTTCTCCACTCTTCACTCCCGCCCTCTCCCACCCTGATCCACAATCCGTGGTGGCTTCTCAGCATGGGCAGAGAAACTGACCCTCCAGATGGGGCTTCATCTCCAGCTGTTCACCCTGACCTTAAGGTGTCGTTTGAAGCCTTCACCTTAAATACCTTTCAATGCTTCCTTCAATCTGCCTGTGACCTGATCCCACCTTTTGGGGTGTCCATCCCTGTGACACCTCTCCGTTCCCACAACCCACAAACCATCCCAGCTTCTCCCGCAGGTGATTCTCACTCCTGGTTAAAAGCCCAGGGCAAACCAGCACTAAGGGCATCCTTTGTCATTTATTTATAGACACAGGTACAACAAGCAGTTGTGTGTTTAACCAGCTGGGTGCCAGCAGCCTGGGGGCCATAGGCTGTGTTATTCCATGCTTATGGAAATGTGGGATTACTGCCATGGCAAGAGGCTGGCTGGGGAAGTGTAGGGTCGGTTTTAGTCTGGGACAGCAGGGAGAGAAAAGCCACAGAGAGCCTCAGAGGACTGTGGCTGCTGAGAAAGGATCACCTGAGGAGCCTGGGTGGGGATGGCATCAGCACACTGTGCTCCTTGGCCAGGCCCCTGTGTGGGGCTGGGGGAGGCTCCTGCCAAGACCTGTGAGTGTCTTTTCCCCACCTCCTCAGGCTCCAGCCCATGCAGGGGTCCCTGTTTTCCAGCTGTTGGCACAGGAGCTGGTAGAGCTGGGAGATGTGTGAGGGCAGCAGGACACCCAGCTCAGCCCCAGGGGAAGAAGGTGAACTTCTGGAGCACCTGGACAGACGCCTGAGCAGAGCAAGGAGAACTCCTGCATCAGGCTGGGGTGGGGGCAACACCCCTTGCCCTCTGTTGTCACCTTCTTGCCTCAGAGTTTGGGCAGGCTGGCTCCTTCCCAGCCATGCTGGGAGCCGTGCTCAGCCCTGGTGTGTTTGCTCCCAATAAATCCACCAGCCTGGTGGGATACACAACTATTTTTCCTCCTCCTGCCACCGGAGAGGTGACCGAGGGCTGGCAGCATGTCCATGGCAGAGTTGGAGTTCACCTCTTCCAGCCTCTGTGGCCACTGAGCCCCTCTGCTAAGGAGAGTGGGCCCGCCTGGCCTGGGGAAATGGTACCGATGGAGCCCTCAGGGCTCTGCAGTTCTGCTCTGTAGCAATATCTGCTGGCCTGTAGGAAGTGCAGAGGATGGTGGATGGTGGATGGTGTTGGGGTCTACCACATACCTGGGGCAGGGTTTCTTTGGGCAGAGTGAGTGGGGGGTCAGGCTGACAGAACAGGAAATGGTTGTGGGTATGGAAGAGAACATAGATAAGAAGAAGGAAGTGGGCATGGAGGAGAATGTGAAGGAGACGCAGCAGAATATTAATGAGAAGAAAGAGGAAGTTATCGAAGTGGAGTACATGGTACAGGGATGAGGACAAAGCTGCGATGTCACAGCCCCTGATCCATGTGAAGGGCCAGTGCCCAGAAAGGAGCACAGTGCAGCACCCAGCAGCAGCTCCCAGCGATCACTGGCACCGGTTACCTGACAGTTCCATCAGTCCTGGACTTTCCCTGCTGTCTGAACCTCAAAATCAATCCCAGCAGGATGTGCAGCCTCGTCCCAAAGAAGGTACAGTGCCATTGCATGGAGGTGGCACCCCTTGAGTGCCCAGCACAGCTCTGTGGGGATGCTGTGGGACAGGGACCCCTCTCTGAGGTTCTGCTCCTGCTGCAGGCTCAGAGAGATACTGAGGAATGGATGCAGGTGGACTTGGTGTTGGATATGGTGAAGGAGGTGGAGGTGGATTTGGTGGACACTATCGAAAAGATAGAAGTTGTTGCAGTGGGTGACATCGAGGAAATGAAAGTGGACAAGAAAGATGAAACTGAGGACATGGTGCTGGGATGAGGACAGTGCCTCCAGCGGGACAGGCAGGTGCTCCCCATGCCCTGCCCCAGGGACAGTGGCTCAGCTGGCGTGTGCCAGGCTGGGCTGGGCTGGGCTGGGTGTCCCCGCTCAGGACTGCACTGACCGTGCCCTTGCTTTGCTTACAGGGCTCATGGGCACGCCCGTCTTGGATGGGGAATTCTGTATATATGTTTTAGGTTCAGTGTTCTTCTGTAAATATGTTCTGTAGATAGTTCTATTTATTAAGAAGAGTGTTGCTTTTATTAAGAAGATTGGGGGTTTTTTAAGAAGATGTTTGTATTTATAAGACTGGTTTCATTTAAGAAGATAGTTGTGTTTTATAATGAGGTTGTTGTTAGGAAGATTGTTTTTTTTATGAAGAAGACTGTTCTAGAAGAACTATATTTTTTATTAAGAAGTGGTTTGATTACGAAGCTACTTGATTTTGTTAAGAAGATTATAAGTTTTATTGAGAGGACTTTTTATTGAGAAGATAGTTGTGTTTTTTAGGAAGATTGTTGTTATTCTAAAGAAGATTGTATATGAACACCCTTCTAATTTAAATAAATTCTAAATATAAATTTAACATGTTGTGTTGCTGTCCTTGTGTCCATGCAGTGCCTGGGGGGGCTGGCACGGCCCCCGGGCTGGGGGTACCTGTGCACACAGGGGTCCCCCTTGGCAAGG
>JAWWEU010000053.1:2033941-2046710 GCA_035583155.1 Acropternis orthonyx | reverse complement strand
CATGTCCCCACTCGGGGTGACCCGTGGGGTGGGCAGCGCAGGCTGTGGTGGGCAGGGGGTAGGGACATGAGCGTGTGCCCCGTGCTGTTTGGGGTGTGGGGGTGCTTTTGCAGGGACCTTGGGTTAAGGCTCCTACCATGTAGAAGGTTCCCCAGCATCCTTCAGGCTCAAGTGACGCAGTGGTTGTTGCTCCTCGCTCAGATGTCCATGCAGAGTTCAGCAATTGGGATCCTTTGACCTACCCACTGGACAAGGTAGGCCTGCATCTGTGAAGTTGCTTTCCCCACCCCATATTTTTTTATTGGATTTTATTTTCTTTTATTTCACCCAAACCATGGGAGCTTCCCTTTCAAAAAGGGAGCGGGAGAACTACAGCCATCTGAAGGATCTAATTCACCTTCACAGTCACCCTATTTACAAAGCCTCCCTGGAAGCACTTGTAAAATGGATTTCCAAAATAATTTTGTTTTCCCTTTCAACATGATATAAGTGGACTGGGACAAATTGGGATTTAAATTATGGCAAGCCACGCAGGACCAAGATCCCCTAGTGTTGCAGGTGACAATATCGTGGCATTTAATTTTGGGAGTGTTATCAAACAGGGAGAAGATAAAATCATGTGCTTTTGAGGAAGGGATAGCGAGGGACAGTGGTCGAAGAGACAAGAGAGAGGGAAAAAACACCCAGTTTTAGAACTTCCAGTATATTCACCACGGACCCAAAATGGCGCGCCTCCTTCGCCCTCACAAAAACAAGATGGCCGCTTTCCCCGCCCTCAGGACTCCTGCCCTAGTGCGCCTAATTCCTAAGCCTAGCAGAAAATAAGCACCTGAGCTTAAAACAGTGAGCCCTCCTGTCTTACATCAGGCACAGTCTTTAGGATCCCGGAGCTGCAAATGCAGGAGTTCAGTTCAGTCGTGGCCTATGACACCACCCATGCAGGCAAAGCTCTGGAAAATATAACTGCTAATGTTATTTAAGCCAGCTGAGAACCATGCGAGAAATAGAACGTCATTTTCAAAGGTTTAGGAACTGATTCATTAGAGTAGGCCGATAGGAAACCAGGGTGAGAGCGAAAGGTGGGAAACCTGTGAGGGGGAGAAGACAAGATGGAGGAGAACCCGGCATGAAACTACGAGGGCAGCACCCGTGAGGGGAGAAACCAGGTAGGGGTTTTAAAAACAAAGCTTTTAAATTAGAACCATAACGATAAACACGCAAAAACACAGAACTTTAAACTTGAACTGCAAAAGTCTCTGGTCTGGTAGATCCGTCTGAGTCCAGGAGGTTTGCTGTAGGTCCACTTTCTGAAGGGCTCTCTCCATTCTTCATATGTCATGTGTGTTCTCCCACAGGCTGCCTTCGCCGCCTCCTGTTTAGTGCTCACAGAGGGGTGTTTGTGAGGGGACACTGGAAAGCAGATTAATGAGCAAAGCATTTAGAATTAAACCAATAAAAATCCTCACAGTAAGTAGGGCTGCTCTCAAGTGGTGTTCCCGTGGGAGATAATATCCCTTCCCCCTCCATTTCTTGGTAAATCCATTATGATTAATGCTATTACAGTGGGAACACTATTATTACAAATACACTAGTGATGGCAGAGTTGTAGCATTAATAACCCAGGGTATTACTTAACTAATTAGCTGCTATTTCAATAGGACTATTATCCAGATGCATTAAGCTGAGCCTTGCGTTCTCTGGGCTGTCTTTGCTGCAAGGAGAAGGATGAGAAGCATCTCCATCCCTTTGGCCAAAAGCCATCTCCCTGTGGCACGATTATTGAGGTGAGCTTCCCGTGGGTTGGTGGCACCCTTGGCAGCCCTGGGACACTGGTGATGGAGTTCTGTGGTGTTGGAGAGCAGCAGCAACCAAAGGAGGGAGTGGAGCCAGGAGCTGGGATCTCCAGGGTGTTCTCAGCCCTGCAAGGGACATGAGAGGCCAGAGGCACCTGGGCCAGCTTCAGAATGTGCTCATCCCTCCTTGCAGCTTTATGGTTTCAGAGCTTCTCTGAAGGACGTTCCAACACCCTTTTTTGCTGCTTTTCATAGAATTATAGAGTCATCATAGTTGGAAAAGCCCTCTATGATCAAGTCCAGATGTTCCCCCAGCACTACCAAGCCCACTGCCAAACCATGTCCCCAAGTGTCACATCTACTGGGCTTTTAAATTCCTCCAGGGAGGGGGACTCCACCACCCTGGGCTGGACAGCGCTTTCCATGAAGAAATTTTCTCTAATATCCAACCTAAACCTCCTCTGGTGCAACTTGAGGGCATTTCCTCTTGTCCTGCCACTTGTTCCCTGGGAGAGGAGACCAACCTCCACCCAGTTCCTCCCTCCTGCAGATATGCATTAGCAGGAGACCTCCTCAGCCGGGTGTTTGGTTTGCCTGTTGCTGTTTGGCATTTCCACACTGGGAACACTGCTGATTGTGGGTGGAGCTTCACCAGCCTGGCTCCTGCTGGAAGAGGAGCTGGAATGAGACAGGTGGGTTGAAAGTGCTCATGACAGTGATGCTGCCCAGGTCAACGGGACTTTGGAGAGCCTTTTCTCACCTTGGGAGCTGTGGGCGGCCTTAATGAGTTATTCAACACATCCCATTTCAAATCAGAGAGAAGGGCCAGGCAGGGGTGAGTCAGTGACCTGCAAAAAAGCCCCAGGGTGGGCAGAGGTCTCAGGGTCTGTGATTAGGCTGAGGGCACCTCTGCCAGCGCTGTCCCTGCTCCTCAGGGACCAGCTCCCTCCTCTGCACAAGCTGTCCCTGGGGAATGGGGTGGGCTCATCTCCTCCTCCATCCCCCAGCCCCATCCCCTGCTCCCCCTGACACAAACAAACAGATCCTGACGTGGCCGGAGGGCTCCTTTTCATGCCTTCAAATTAACACCTACTTAAAATGCAGGTGCAAATACATTTTTAATTTCCTTAATTAAAATTATTTCCTCGTTAGACCTGAATAATGGGATTTGAAGAGGAGAAGTAATGGGATGTGTCTGGCTGCATCAGAGCCAAGGCACTGGTGAGCACAGTGAGAGCCCAGGAGCAGTGAGACCACGTCCCATGTGTTTGGGGAGCTGGAGCGAGCCAGAGCTCAGCATCCTTCAGCCCTCCAGTAAGCAAAATTCACCCAAGTGGAGGCTTAAAATGATATTACAACAGTCCTTGGTTGTGCAAGGGTGGAGGATGATGATGGATTGCTCCCACAGCCTCCCCTACAACCCAAAGTAAGGTCCCAAGGGGATGTTGGGGGGGCTGATCCTCTCTCACTTGAACTGTGGGGGCCCACAGGAGTCAGGATTCGGGATGAACATGGAGGAATATCATCCAGGACCCCAGTGGTGGATGGGGTAAGCTCCCTCCCCATGAGCTGCTTTGGTCCCAAATGCCCTTGCCCCAGGGTAACTCTGGATTTTGGGTTCCCTGGCTCGTTTTCTCAGCTTGGCTGTTGTGCTGGTGAGATGCAGGAGACCCGCGTGTCGGGGCTCCGGTGTACACATGACTGTGGCAAAAAAGGGAAAATACATGCAGATGAGGTAAAATGTATTTAATGAGCTCTTGCTGCCCTTACACACTCCAGTGCTGGGTCTTATGGATGGGAGATGCTGTAGTAAAGAGATGGATTAGATGCAGTCGGATCTGGCTGAAAGACTATTGAGTGAAAGCACAGACATTCCAACTCTGAATCTCAAAAACCTCCCTGCTGCTCTGTCTGCATGTCTTATATCCCCTCCCAGTCTCTCGCCTGTGCTGTCTTTGGAAATTTTTCATGTATTTATGTAAATGAATAATAATTTGCCCATTAAAATGCTGCAGATCAATGGGTTCCTCCTGAACGAGGAGAAGAGCCCCACATGTTCTGCTCCAGAGGTTTCATTACCTGCTGTGTTTGCCCCTCTCCCAGCATTGCTCGTAGGTGCTCTACATGAAATGATTTATACAGATCCTGCCACTCGTGCCAGTCCAGCCCAGAATAATTCAAAACCAACTGCATAAATCACTTATTAATTATTACTGAAGTATTTATGCAGCAAAGAGGTGCCTTTGTTTGAGTTGTTGGGGATTTTTACCAGCATTTGCTGCATTGACAAGACAATTCAGACTGTTTGATGTGACCTCAGTTCAAGAATATCCAAACCTCTGGAACCCCCTTTCTCTGCCTGGCTGAGGTTTGGCCAGAGCCTCTCTCTGCAGCCCCTGGCCTGACCACAGTGTATCTAGCTGTTCCCTCTGTAACAAGCAGGTATCCTAATTAATCCTCATTTCCAGCAGCAGCCCAAAGGAGCTCCAGGCGGAGCACAAATGCTGTTTGATGCAGATGAACTGTGCTTTGGTGGGAATTCAATTACACAGTTTTTCCTTGCTGAACAGAATGCATTTGGACGATGCAGGAGTTTCAGTGCTAATGAGATGCATTTTCACCGCTGTGAGGTCTGTACTTCTCTGTGCACTTAGTACACAGGATCCACATTAATTACAGTTTCAGTGGAGAAAAACCCACAGAGTTACTGCCTGCATTTTACTCCTGGTAAAAGCAGTTTCCTTGAATTGCCAGGAGCATTATGGATTCACTTCTAAGCCACATTTTATACCAAACAACTTGATTGTGATAACAGGGAGGAAACAACCCTGCTTCCATCTGTGCTGTAAAAGGGTCATTTATAGCAGGGAGATGAATCTGATGCATTCAAGGCAGAACACCCTTGGAATAAAAGAATTTATGGAAGTTGTTTTAAGAGGGTTTTGTAAGACACGTGGGACTCAAGGCCAAATTAAAAAAGCAGCTGATGGGCCCACACGAAGATGCTGCTCCCCTGGGATGGGGGACTGTGGCTGGCTGGAGCCCATCTCCACAGGGTAGCACAGGAATGGGAAACCACAAGTGTTTTATTCCAAGGAATAAGCACATTTGTCCTTGCATTATTTTCTTTTTTTCTGAGAGTTTATCAACTCCAAAGCTCTGATATTCCTCCATCAAGAGCTGTGAACTGAGGGAGGTCCCCCTGTTTGCTGCAAGCCATGGCAAACCCCCACGTTTTGGCCACAGGTTTTGTCTCCTTAGTTTTGTTTGTCTCATCTGTGCTGTTTGTCTGCAACTCCAGAGTGTGGGCCTGGTGTGGAGAGCACTTGGGACAACACTCTCAGGGACAGGGTGGGGTTGTTGGGGTGTCCTGTGTGGGGCCAGGAGTTGGAGTCAGTGATGCTTTCCACTCAGGATATTTTCTGAGGATAGGCAGCAGCTCCTGTGGGTGGGAGATGCTGAATTTTGGAATGCAGCAGCATGGAGGAGCCACAGAGCTGCATCCAGCTGGGGAGCACAGCACAGCCCTGGGGGCACCCCAGTGCTTGGAATCACTGAACATTTCCCTTTCTCTGCTGAGGGACTGAAGCAGACAGCCTGGAAACAGGCTCCTCAGGGAACTGGTGGAGTCACCATCCCTGGAAGTGTTCAAAAAACAAATAGATGTGGCACTTGGCCATATGGTTTAATGGGAACGGTGGTGTTCAGTCAAAGGTTGGGCTTGATTGTCTTGGAGGTCTTTTCCAACCTTAATGATTCTGTGATTCTGCGGAAAGCTGAGCAGTTGTGAGCTGTGTGAGGCATGTGTTTGATGAGGAGTTAGCAGGCAATGGCACTGCAGAGACATTTAATAAAAGGTGGAACAAATGTTGTACAAATCACACTGTGACCCTCATTTAACACCAGTGCCCCATGTGTTAATAGATAGAAATAATTTGTACCCTTCTTTAGTGCATCCTGGAAATTGGCATTTAAAAATAAAACCAGTTATTTCTGTTAATAATTCATATCTTTGTTCAAGTATTTACACATCTCCCCTTGTTTAAAGCTCCTCTCCCTTGCAGGATTTGAAACTCTCTGAATATTGGGTGTTGTTAAAACTGTAATATCACGCACAAAGCCTTACTTGGCTTCCCTGAGGAGCAGCTGTGCAGGAGGAGAGGGGACACGGGGGTCCAGGGCTGCTGGGGCAGAGGGGATCTCGGAAATTGGTTTTTGTGGGATTACTGGGCAGAGAGATATTTGGTCTATGTCCAGCTGAGACAAAAACAGTGAGAAGTATCTCATCCCACTTTTCCCTGCATTTCTTTGGAAAATTATGTAGCTCTTTTTCCAAAAAGCCTTCCTTTTACTTTTGCTTTCCCCCTCCCCATTTGATACTGCAAGTTAAAGCAAGCCCAGGAGCTCAGAGTTCATGGTGCAGATCCCTGTCTGCTGACAGCTCATAGCAAGAGCTCACTGCAGGGGAAACCACCTTTTCCTAAACTCCTGCGGACCTCTGGTGTGGTGGATGCCTGGGGAGACAATTGGGCAGGTATCAAGACCTAAAAAATCTGAATCCTTTTGAAAACCAGGGCTGTGTTTCAGTCAGCTGAGCCCTGGTGCCTCCTCTGCTCAGGTTGGGACAGCTTTTGCAGCGAGGGCAGCCCCAAGTACTTCCAAGTGGAAAAACAATGAGAGGATTTTAAAAAATAGAGGCTTCTTGCCTGTTTACTTCCTCCCTGGTTGCAAATGCACCTTGAATGGTGTTTTTATGGTGTCACCCGCAGAGACACCAGCTGAAAATGTACTGATTCACTATTCTGGGGAATCGTTAAGCACGAGTCTCTGGAAATCCTGTGACTCCAGGACTTCTTAAAATGCTCAGACAGGAAGAAATCCAGGGTGCTGGCTGTGCCACGGGTGTAGCACACTAGATGGAGCTGTAGGATAGCTGGCTTTCCTGGCGTCTTTCCTTCCCAGCCCCTGCTCCTCCCCAGGCGCAGGAAGGGACCTGCTATAGGAGACTTGCATGGGGACATCAGTGACCACCCTGTCCACCCCAGCAAAGCCCTCAGGATGCCTTAAGCTGATCTTGTTTGATGTCTGTTGGCTCCCTGCGAAATAAAAAAATCTCCAATATATGAAATACCGGCTCCTCCTTGCCTCTTCCACCAAGGACCATCCCTCTGGGCAGCCCCAGAGGCAGGACCATGCCATCCTCCTTGTCTTAGGGCAGGGAAGTGCTGGTAGATCTTGCCCCCAGCTCACTTGCTGGATATTTGTACAGCAAAACAGGGGCAGTCGTGGCTGCTGAGGAAGTTGTGCAGCTCACACATGAAAACTGAAGGAAGGGGAGCTCACTTCAGATATAAAAATATGGAAACACCCAGAAGCAGTAGGGGTAAAGCAGTAAAAACTGTTCCAAGAGGAATTTACTTGAGGGTAGAGATTTCACTGCTTCTTTAAATAAAACTTGCTGGCAGGCTCTCGTGGTTCAAAATTTCCTTAAATCTTGGTAGGCAACTGTGAAGGTCTAGAGGTAACTAATAGGAAATACTGGGTTTGGTAATTAAGGGGAAAGGAATGAAAATGCACCAGGTGAGTGGCTGTGCTGGAGCTTTCCAACATTCCTGAAGTTCTTGGGTCCTCGCTGAGATCCCACTCTCCAGGCAGGTGTTTTCCCAGAAGGGTCTTTGCTTAAAAATCCATTTAGAAATGGTACTAGAACCTCTGGAAGGACTCAAAAAATTAGGCTGTGATTATTTTTTTAGGTGTTCTGAGTACAATGCTAGGAGTTTCTAGAAACTGAAGAATTGTGTATTAAATGAAGGTGAATTTTGAATGTCCACAGGATCCACAGTTATCTGCTGTTGGAATGGGGTGTGTGTCTTGTTTATGGAGCATCTGGTGTTCAGTATGGCCCCTGAGTGTGAGAGGAGGCCTGGATAAAGCAGGCTTTGCTCTCCAAGAGGCAAAAAATTCCTGTGAGAAGCAGGGACTTATGTCTCAGCCCAGGCTCTGCTTCCAGGTAAGGCTCCAAGTCCAACTCTGGGGTGGTTTTCTTGGATGAATAAAAATTAATTTTGTGGCCATTTTTTGCTACTTTCATGGGAATGTGTAGGTTGGTGAAACCTTAAAAGGACACCATGTCCTTGGCCAAGGAGGGAGCTGCTCCGTGGGGTGAGGGCTGGTCCTTGCCCAGGGCTGGATGGTCCCATGTGTGACCTCCCTTTGGGTGCTGGTGAGTAGGAACCAGCAGGGTTTCTGGTTTGGGCAAACAGCAGGTTGTCTGTGCCTGGTTTGGTAGTTTGGTTGAGGTCCTGCTGCTCAGATCCTGTCCTGCTGCAGGTGGAGATAAGAATGAAGAGGACTGGAGCACCTCTACTCTGGAGACAGACTGAGAGGGTTGGGATTGTTCAGCCTGGAGGAGAGAAGGCTCTGGAGAGGCCTTAGAGCCCCTTCAGTGCCTAAAGGGGGATTGTTGAAAAGAGGGAGAGGGGCTTTTCATACAGGCAGGCAGTGACAGGACAAGGGAAAATGCCTTTAATCTGGAAAAGGACAAATTAGAATAGATTAGGCAGATTTGGATCAGATATCAGGAAGGAATTCTTCCCTGTGAGGGTGGGCAGGCCCTGGCACAGGGTGCCCAGAGAAGCTGTGGCTGCCCCTGGATCCCTGGCAGTGTCCAAGGGCAGGTTGGACAGGGCTTGGAGCACCCTGGGCTGGTGGAAGATGTCCCTGCCCATGGCAGGGGGTGGAACAAGATGATCTTTAAGGTCCCTTCCAACCCAAACCATTCTATGATTTTAAGTGTGAACACTTTTGCTTTCAGTGAATATTGAGCTTTTTCAGGGAAGTGGGTGTGAAGGTCTGTGAGGTCAAATCCAGCCCTGTGTTCTAAGCCATCCCAGGCTGCTCTAACCCCTTGTCCCCCCAGTGTAGGTCTTCTTGGGGATCTTTGTTGCAAAGAAATGGCAGCCATCTGCTCAGCCTGCATGAACCTTTATGTTAATTTTCATTTCCATGTCTTCTGCAATAACGATCTCAGCTGGGAGAAGGGAAGACCTTGCAAATGCCATATGCCCAAAGTTGTTCCATCATAGCTTCCCAGAAGCACTAAAATCTCATAAGCAACCTGGTTTAAGAGGATTGCCAGCCCAGTTTCACTCACCAAAGGGGAATGGAGAGTTTTGCATCTACTTCAGGGAAGCAGCCGTGATTCTGATCCTTTTTGTGAGATTAATTGAACCATGACACGTTTTCTGGCTCGCCAGCTCCAGAGCTCTGGCTGTAGAAATTCTTCCTCTTCTACTATTTGAAAGCAGATGGCAATTTATTCCGTGGTCATGTTGGAAGAACTGTGTGTTTCTATGCCTCTCTCTATGGATGGGCAATGGGGAGCAGGCCATCTTCACGGAATTTTAAATATCTTGGAGGATCCAAAAGCATAACCCTGCACTTGGGGACTTCGTGTAGATTTGTGACCCTTTCTAGAGGAGCTGAGGCCATAAAATAGTGACTGGAATTCAGGGGGACATAAATAACATATTTTCATATGTGGCAGCTCTAACCTTGCTTGACTGTTTTTTGTGTTATTTTGAGGGAATATGGACCCATTTGGCTTATTTAATCAATCTGGAAGTTACAAGATGGGATGGAGGAAAGAGTTCTGATAATGGAATAAGCTGCACAAGACTTGGAAAGCAGTTGAATGTCCTCTGACAGAAAAGAAATTGTTGTTATTGGGCCTTTTTGGTGGTTTCTTTATGGAGGGGTGGGTGCCTCTGCACTCTGGAACAGAGCAGGGCTGGTGGAAACAGCATCTCTTTTCCTTCATGGGAAAGTGTGACCATATGGGATGTGATTCCCCAGTTCTGGGGTTCTCTTGTGACTGAAGGTCCTGTTTTCCATACTCCAGAGCTACCTCAGAGATGGAAAGCACAAGGCAGGTTTAAGATAGGTGCAGCACTAACTCTTCCCCCTCTCCAAGGTCAGCTCGCTATTTTGTGTTTTTAGGGAGTCAAATCATACATATGAATTACTTATTGTACGAAGTTTTCAACTGTCAACAGAGTGATTTGTGAATAAATGTTTTCATTACTTGGCTGGCTCCATGGATGGATGAATAATATCCATCAAATAAATTATTCATCTCTTTCTCTCCTTGCCATCATCAGATAAATTCTTTGTGATTTATATTTGTTCATTATTCATCTGGCTACGAGAAACAGCCGT
Source organism: Acropternis orthonyx (assembly GCA_035583155.1). Lineage (NCBI taxonomy): Eukaryota > Metazoa > Chordata > Aves > Passeriformes > Rhinocryptidae > Acropternis > Acropternis orthonyx. The sequence continues at coordinate 2,036,700 of JAWWEU010000053.1, read as the reverse complement.
ATTAGAGATGGGTTAAGAGCTAAATCTGCTTTATTGAACCCAACAACAAAGCTCTGGTTGATATTGGAGACTGCACCAACACAAACCTCAGCCCATGTAGCTCAACTGCCCTCTGAGCTGGGGGGATGAGAGTCCCCGGGTGATGAGAGTCCCCAGGTGATGAGCTGAGGGCAAAGCCACATTCTCCTGCTGTGGTATCTCACCCCAGCTTCTGATCCTCTTCTGCTATTTCAGGGCTGCCTTGAGCTGCTTCTTGCAAAAAATCATGGATTAGGATGGCTGAGGAGTTGTGTCCTTTGGCCAGGTCACATCTACAGAACAGACATGTGCCCTTAGAGGGTGTAATTCCTGAGAGATATCTGGTGTATTTAACAGTGGACAGGAGGAGCATTTCAGTCTTTATGGCAGGTTTTGTAGTATTTTATAACACAGGTGGCTGAGGTTGCAGTCCTTTCCCTTTCCCTTCCCTTTCCTTCTCCTTCCCTTTCCCCTTCCCCTTCCTTCTCTTTCCCTTTCCCCTTCCCCTTCCCTTTCCCCTTCCCCTTTCCTCTTTCCCCTTTCCCCTTCCCCTTCCCTTTCCCCTTCCCCTTTCCTCTTTCCCCTTTCCCTTCCCCAGGCTGCTTTAGCCTCTGACAAAGCCATGCCAGCAGGCTGACCAACCTCCTGCAAAACACCGCAGAAACTGGGATGTGGGATCATGTTCCAGCAATGCCAGAGGAGGAATGGAGCAGGAAAGGACTTAGTTTGGCTGCTCTAAAAAAAAAAAAAAAAAAAAAAAAAAAGGGAATGAAAACAAACACACTGAAGCTGAGTGAAGGGACAGAGATATCTGGTGTTCCTGCTCAGAAGTGACCTTATTTATTCATCTGATTTTCGAGTGTTTTCTGTTTCACAGCCTGGTGACTGAACCAGTTTTGCTTTTTTGCATTATTCCTGTTCTCAGAAGTGCATCTCTGGTTATTTTCTTTTTAAACCACTGGGAAAAGCATCTTTCAATTGCTCCCCCGTGACTCAAAAAAGAAAAAAAAGACAGTATGTTCTCCAAACAATTTTCCCTCTCATACGGTTCAGACAGACAGAAAATAGAGACAGTTTTACCTTTAAATAGTGAAGAGCTGGGCAAGTTACCTGTCTGTGACACCCAGAGGTGATAACAGAGCTGGTTTGTATCCTTGGCTCGAGTGTGCTGTCCCAGGCACCCTCTTGTCACACCCGGCTGATCTACGTGAGGTGTTTGCAGACAGCCCTGGAACACCAGAAAGGCTTTGGGTTTTCATTCACAGCATCAAATATGGACAGAAACATCAGGATGCAGCTGGAGAGAAGGAACGGCAACTGAGGGAAAAGACTTGTGGATGAAGAGAAGTTGCTCAGGGGTGATTTTCCCAGCACTTCCCAGCCCACCTCGGTCCTGGTTTGCTCAGAGGGGCTGCAGAGACCTGGAATGAGCCCACGGCTCCTGCCCCTGCCAGGGCACCCCACAGCAATGCCCTACACCAGCCTGGGGGTTGCCATGGGCAGGCTCCTCTTAAATTAAGCCCCTCAGCTGCTGCCATGTGTACCCTAAAGAAAGAGAACATGGCAACAAGCAGGGGACCTTCCTGCCTGAAGGACATATAGAAGTATAATTTGTGGAGTGATTGATATCTTTTATTTTTAATAGTATTTTCCCCTCTTGCCAGCTGCCTGGTCTAGGGGACCCATCAATCTCTGAGCCTTTTCCAACTCAGAAACGTATTTCAGCAGGAATGGTTTGTCTTGCCCACCTGGGTGGGTGTGGGAAGGGGAAGGAACAGTTTGCTCTGCAGAGTGGTGCCAAAGGGAGGTATCTTTGCCTTGTGTTGTTTGCCTTTGGCCTTGGCACTCAGGGTGCCAGGGGGTGCAGGAGCCCTCACCCTGCCTGGTGGGTGATCCTGATGGCTGGTGATCCCTTAAAAGCTGGAGCTGTAGAGCCTGTGAGAGGCATTTGCACAAAATTAAGCCCGTTTCAGTCTCCTTTTCAAAGCTCAGCAGGACTTGAGAGTAAGCCTGGAGGACAAGGGTGTTCTGAGCATCACCCACAGCACTCACTTCTTGCTTGGGCTTCCTCAGGCTGGCTTTTCTGATGTGGGTGGGGAAAATGGCTTGTTTGGGTGTTTTTTGTCCTGCATTTGTCCCTCTTTGATGCCAAGAACTGGGTGTTATGGGTAAGATTGAGGGGGGTGAGGGGTATCCTGCAGGCTGGTGTGTGTCCAGAGTGCCCATCCCCCCAGCTGCAGCCAAGGCAGACCAGGGGTGAGTGGCTGGACTTCGGGCTCTGGTCAGGCTGCCTCTCTGGTGCCCAATATCAACTTAACACCTGGGATTTGCTAAAGGGTAGACCCATCCCTCCTCTTCCCAGAGGCCAACAGGGAGCAGAGGTGTGTTGGGAGGAATGGAAAGCACAGTTGAAACCAACACAGGTCAGGTTTGAGGGACCTGATGTGAGCACCTCCTCACAGAATCACAGAATCATTAGGGTTGGAAAAGACCTCCAAGCCCACTGAGTCCACCCTGTGCCCGATGCCCACATTGTCACCTGACCAGAGCACTGAATGCCATGGCCAGTCATTCCTTGGGCACCTCCAGGGATGGGAACTCCACCACTTCCCTGGGAAATCCCTTGCAATGCTTAAAAAAACCCTTTCAGTGAAGAAATTCCTCCTAATGTCCAACCTGCCCCTCCTTGAGGCCGTTCCCTCTCCTCCTGTCCCTGTTCCCTGGGAGCAGAGCCCAACACC